>WTXH01000003.1:0-686616 GCA_022376555.1 Russula compacta
GTCTGCATGTGTCTTGCCTCATGTAAGCACTGGTGCCACTCCTGGTCATCTTCAAGAAGGCCACATCCCAGGCATGCCTCTCTGAAGGAAGGGTATCTGATGCCTTGATAAGAATAAAGGTCCTCCCAGCAAGTAGCACCTGGAACAGCAGATAGAAGAAGGTGCAAGTAGAAGTGCTCTCCAGAAGTAGGATGGGCATAGTACATCCTGCCAATAGCAAACTCTCTTTCCTAGGCTTCTATCTGCTTCCATGTTGATCCTGAACCCAAACCATCTTAGATGAAAAGTTTGATAAAGGGTGTTATGGATGTCCTCATCTTCTGTTGCAGCATTAGCCTTAAACCATGCAGTAAGTGTGGTGTCCTTTCTCTCCCCAGAGTCAACAGCCTGCTGTAAGTTTGGCATCTGATCTGTGTTGATGATAACAGAGTGCTCATCAGGAAGGTGGACTTGAAGGCGCATAACACAGGGGACATGCTCCTGCATGTTGAAAGTATAGAACCTCTACATAGCTTCACAGCTACTCACATAGTGTGCATCAAGGTAAAGCTTAATCTCAATTCTGCGAGTCCCAAACTGCATGGTGGTATGATCATGGGCTTTATACACATACTTGTATATATATTTGATGGCCTTTACTGATGCAATAGGCTCCACATTGATGTGACACCTATACTTCCAGATGAGAAAAGGGGAATGGCAGACCACCCATTGGTTGTTGACCTGCTTATTTCTGATCTGATGAGTGATGCCAGTGTCAGAGCACCTGGTGCAGGCATAGGAGTCTTCAGAGACAGAGGTATACTCTCTGAAAGGCTTGGGAAACCCTTTAGATGTCTTTGATGAGGGCTTGCAGCTTGGCATGGAAGACACACACCACCAAGTCAGGGCAATCAGAAGCAGGTTGGCCATGAAGAAGTGCACCTTGAATCTCAGGCCAGGCAGGGTTGGCAGTCATGGTAATAAAGAGATCTCCACCACCATAGAAGCGATTGATGGCCAAGGCATCCTGAAGATGTTGCTGCATGTTCCTTGTGCTCCCAGAGAAGCTAGAAGGCAGGATGAATCTTTTTCCTAACTCCTCAACACTGGCATCAGCATTGGCAGTCACAGCATCCACCAAGCCTTTGTAGATCTCTGAGTGCAGCTTTTTCTGGTTATGTTTGAGAAAGCTAAGGCAATTTTGCTCTGCAACAGCCTATATCTCACAAACAAACTCTTGAAAAAGCTTGCCAGAGAGGAAGGGGTGGTTGGGCTCATACTGAAGAGGGTGGATGTGGAGGCAATAGTGATAATACTCAATCATGGTCATGTACTTCTCCCTAGGATTAGGATCATCCTCTTTAGTTGGATGGTAAGGGAGCTTGACAAACCAACCAAGCTGGCCAGTAGGAAAGAGAAGGACATAGCACAAAGATGGATATAAAGGATTGATATCAGAGATCCTTTGCAATGGAGGGCCATGTTTGCAATACAAAACAATGTCCTGAGTGCTAGTGGGCTGATCTCCATCACCCAGCAAAAGGACAGCCACCTCTTGCACAGATGCATCAGGAAGTTGATAGTGACATCTATCAGTGGAGGGGTCCAAATGAAGGGCAATCCTACATTGCTGTTAGGAGGGAGATTTCTGGTCATCTCAAAAGCCTGTTTAAATCTGTGAACTCTAGGATGAAGGCAATAGAGCATGTCCTGAAGAGTGCACAAAGTATTGGAATCTAGCCTATCATTCCAGTGATTATCTTGACAATGTCTTAAGGCTGTCTCTGCATTAAGAATATATAGTTGAGAGTACACAGGGGGGGTGCCATCATCTGGTGGTAAAAGGGAGCCAGCTCTATGAATCAGTTCCCCTTAAAGCCTATAAGTCCAGGGTCCACCACCTCTTTGGTTGATAGATTCATCCACCTTTCTTCCTACAGAAGTCATGGCCAAAGCATTGTTATAATTGTGAATGTGAGTGCAAAATGCCTTTGCAGTATGGTCTTGAGAGGTGAGAAGAGAAGAGAGCTCATGAGGAGGTTAAAGAAGAGGAGGGAGGGAAACTTTGCCACTGAGACAGCATTTTGCCAAACATGGGATGCCTTACAGTAGACTTTGTAAGGCACTCAACCATCCAATGAAGTGCATGGCAAAAGGGGCATTCTACATCCATCTCACCCAAGTCATAGACATGCCAGTCAGGACTAAAAGGGTGGTGTGCCATAGAAAGAGGAGGTGGAAAAGGCAAAGGTGGTGCAGGAACAATCTAAAGGTTAAAACTTAGTATTATTAGAGGAAATATATATATTTAAAACTTACAGGTCTTAAAGCAACATGTGCAGTTTGTGCAGGAACAGGAGCAGTAGGAGCAGCCTAAGTTAATAATAGTTAGCATATGAACATATAAAAAATTAGCTGTCAAAAACATACAATAGTAGGGTGTCTAAAGTTAGGCAAAGGAGGAAGAGCAGCATATGCTAACTGCAGTTAAGCAGGAGTTAAAACTTGAGGGGGAGGAGCAGGGGGAAGAGCAGAGCCAGAAGACATAGATCCAAGAGCCAGAGAAGCAGAACCAAGTGCAGAAGGGGGAGGGGGGGAGGAAGAGTGGTATGTGCTGCAGCCAAGTGAGTAAAAGATGTTGGAGAAGGATGAGGTCTGGACTGCTGCAAAGATCTAGGTAAGGGAGGAAGAGCAGCCAGTCTTGCTGCCAACTCAGGAGGCAAATTGGGGTAGTTTCTGCCATTAAAAGTAATAGAGACAGAAGATGATGCAGAAGTGGAAGCAGCAGCAGGGATTTTATGCAATGAAGGGGGATCTAATGCATGCAATGCACACTCATGAAGATGTGAAGCTTGCTGCTGATGCTGAAATGTGTGAGAAGTACTGGCTGTAGCAGATGGAGGAGAAGGAGGTGGTGGTGGTGGTGGAGAAGGAGAGGGAGCTGGTGGAGGAGAAGGAAGGGCCGATGGTGTAGATGGCATTGTAGCTCTCTTCTTAAAGTGAAGGAAGGAAAAAGAGGGGGGGGGGAAGCAAGCACCAAGCAAAGAGCCAAGCCAAAGCCAAAAGCAAAGAGAGCAAGCTCACCAAGTTCTTACCAAGATAAGGGAAATCAGTGTGAACAGTGGCAGTTGATAATGGAGCAACTTCCTATAAAGGAAGGGGAGGTAACTTAATTGTGGTTTAAAGCCACCCCACCAACCCAATCTCCCTGCACACTGTGCCCAGAGAGAGGTCCACTCTTTTGCAAGAGCTTAGGCAACTGGCAGACAATCTGTTTTCACAGAAAAGCCAGGGAGGTAGAACTTCTCAAGGCTTCACCTTGGTCTCCAAATCTTAGAAGGACTCAGCAGCAGCTAAAGACAAAGCAGCAGCAAGAGCAAAGACCCAAGGGAGGAGTATGTGGTCCTACAAAAAAGAGGTTACATAAATGAACATATGATAGATAAAATACACATACATCCAAAAGGGCAGCTGCTAAAAAAAAGTAACAGCAAGTGAAAAGTCCCCTAAAAAGAAGTATGGTCCTATAAAAAAGGTTATAAAGTCAAAAAGATGCTCAATATTTTAAAAAATGGTCTACACACCTTGATAACAATAGCAAGAAAGAGAGGGGGAGCAAAGCAGTGGATATAAGCCTTCAAAGAGGCAAAGAGGCTATAAAACAGAAAGCCATATCAAACATTGGCTTTATGGATCCCAAAAAAAGAATGCACACCTCGAAAGAGGGGTAAATGTGGCCAAAGACTTGAAAAAGTGAAATAAAACATGTTAAAAAACATAAATACATGTAAAAAGGGACAGACACACCTTGGTATGGGCCTTAAATGTGCACAGAGGCCAAAAAAAAAAGGGAAAAAAGTGGTCAAAGGCTAAAAAAAGTGAAAAGAAACATGTTAAAAAACATAAATGCATGTAAAAAGGGAGCAACACACCTTGGTTTAGGCCTTAAATGTGGGCAGAGGCTAAAAAAAGCAAAAAAACATATATTTTAACACTTTTACATGATAAAATGGCAGGGAACACACCTTTTTGCAAAGAGTTGAGGGGCAGAGGCCAATTTTCAGAGGTGGGTTCAAGTTTTTTTGCTTAGTAAGCACACCCAAAGTGTTTACAGCCACAGTTGGGGGCAAACACAGAAGACAGAGACAGGGAAAACAAAAAGCATGAGGAAGGACAAAGCAGTGGCCAACCATGGGAAGGACACCATTTTTGGCAGGCAGCAAAATGCATGAATGATGCCTTATTTGGCACTTAGGCACCTAAAAGCATGGGAGTTGCAATTCTATGCATTAACTATGACATTCCTGGCCTCTGACTAAGCTACTTATGTAAAAAATTGCTTTCTTTAGGCCAATACCCATGCACATCTCCAGTTGTACTTAGGATTTCTCACAGTCTGGCTGGAGTTGTCATCACTTCCCCCACCCTACTTTACATATGTTCTATTACACCCTGCTGCCCCAGTCTGCTGTTATGTTGCCTTAGCTACTTACTAAACTACTTACACTAATCTGCCAACAGTTTTCATGACCTTACTGCCACTGAAACACATCAATTTCTGCCAGAAACTCTGCCTAAATACTTGTGTATAAATATGCTCTTAGAACTGGACTAAAGCCTTAAGCTTGGTCTCTTATGAATCATAGACTTCTCAGAGCAAACCTCTGAGTGATCCTCAGCTTAGAATTCCTCTTCCCCTTTCCACTTGTGCCCTAGAATGTACCCTAGGGTCTGCTAAGCAACTTAGTGACATGTTTCACTTAATCTACCATATATAGTAAGCCAAGGGAACACTTTGAACTCCAACACATATGTTAAGCACTCAGAAAGGCATTGCCTTTCTTCACTTCAGACAGATGAAGGCCACTGAGTAACAGACCTCTCAGTGCCCTATAGACCCACCCCTCTGCACTAGCAACCTAGTACCAAGGAGCAGCTTCTTTCATTCACAAGCTTAGTGGCACACCAACAAACTAAGTGTGATACAAGGTGTTTTAGCACTCTAGACATCTCTTCCTTGACACCACTTTGACAATACACTTCTTGAGTATCCAAATCAACTCCTTTGCACCTAGATCCCCTTCCTTCTTTAGGAAACAGAGGACAAATACAGCCAGCACTAGTGCTGTCACAGCTTGGCTTGAAGCTGCTCACAAGCTGAGCCAAGCTGATTTGGAGCCAAGCTAAGCTGCTCAACGGCTCAACAGCCTCAAGTGGCTCAGGAATGGCTTAAGCCATTTCTGAATGCCATATTTGGTCAGTTCAGAGGCTGGATTTGGTCAGTTTAAGCTTGGAGCAGCTCAGGAATAGCTCAATGCCATTTTCAGTCATTATACAGAATTGTGAGTGCTCACACTCATCTATCATCTGATTTATGATAATGCAGCATCTATTATAATAATATATACTTTACAAGTAGTATTATACAATAAAGTATCCTCCTTGGCACAGGGTGTGCAAGCAAGATCCCAGACACTGGATGCATTCATGCACACATTCGAGGGCCTGTTGCTGTCATGGGGATAGGGGTGAAGTCAGGTGGGTGGCTGCTGCTGCTGCTGCTGCTGGTCCTGGTGGTAGTGAGGCGAGTGGCAGTGCTGCTGGTGCTGGTGCTGGTGCTGGTGGAGGCAGTGCCACAGTGGCAGCAACACTGGTGCTATTGACGTTGCTGTTGCTGGTGGCAGTGGCAGCCACAGTGCTGCTGCTGTTGCTGCTGCTATCCCAGGCCCTGGTGCTAGTGCTGGTAGAGGTGGTGGCAGTGGCAATGCTGCTGTTGCTGGCCCTAGTGCTGGTGGGGGTGTGGTGTAGACCCTGTTTCCAAATATAGAAAAGATGAGATGCACACATATCAGATCATTAGATCATAAATGAGAGGGGATACTAAGTGATGCAGCACATGGGCAGTGGCAGTGGTGGCGCTGCTGTTGCTGCTGCTGGCCCTGGTGCTGGTGGGAGCAGTGATGGCACTGCTGCTGATACTGGTGCTGGTGTTGGTGCTGGTGCTGGTGCTGGTGGGGTGGTGGCAGCGGTGCTGGTGCTGGTGCTGGTGGAGGCAGTGGCAGTGCTGCTGCTGCTGCTGCTGCTGCTGTTGGCACTGGTGGAGGCTGCAGTGGTGACACTGCTGCCATTGCTGCTATGGCCCTGGTGCTGGTGGGACCAGCAACAGCGCTGCTGCTGTTGCTGTTGCTGGCCCCAGTGCTGGTGGGGGTGGTGGCGATGCTGCTGCTGCTGCTGCTGCTATGGCCCTGGTGCTGGTGGGACCAGCGACAGTGCTGCTGCTGGCCCTGGTGTTGTACTGGTGGAGGCAGTAGCACTGCTGCTGTTGCTGCTGTGGCCCTGATGCTGTTGGGACCAGCAATGGCACTGCTGCTAGCCCTGGTGTTATGCTGGTGGTGGCAGTGGTGCTGCTGCAATTGCTGTTGCTGGCCCTGGTGCTAGTGGAAGCAGCAACAGCACTGCTGCTGGTACTGGTGCTGATGCTGGTGGAGGTGGTGGCAGCTGGTGGTGGTGGTGGTTGTGGTGATGGCAGTGCCAGCAATGCTGCTGCTGGTGCTGGTGCTGGTCAAGGGGGTGGTGCTGGCAATGCTGCTGCTACTGCTGGACCTGGTGCTGGTGGGGTGGTGACAATGCTGGTGCTTGGTGCTGGTGCAGGTGGAGGCAGCAGCAGTGCTGGTGGTGGTGGTGGTGGTGGTGGTGGTGGAGGTGGCAGCACAGGCGATGCTGCTGCCGGTGCTGGTGCTGGTTGATAGGGTGGTGACAGTGCTGGTGCTGGTGCTGGTGGAGGTAGCAGTGGCACTGCTGCCACTACTGTTGTCACACTAGGACGTCACGTGTCTTAGTGTGAGGGTTCAAGTTCAGTTTGGTTTGGGTTGGAGTTTGGACGCCTTGTCCAAGTCTGGTTTCTGGTATGGTTTGAGGTTTGGAGTTCTGTCCTTAGAACTTGTACGGTTATGGGTTCTGAATGGCATGTAGTGGCACTGGCTGTTCTGTTATCACTCTAGGAAGTGATGTCTGGAGGTGCAATGACATCTTGTATTGCACTTAGTTCATTGGTGTTCACGCTAAGGTTGTGAATGGAAGGGGTTCTGATGTCTTGTAGGAGTGGCTCCTGGTTGCTACTGGTGTGTCATAGTATGTGGCATGTATTACAGAGGTCGTAGTATGTGACTTGTTCATATAGACGACTAGAGTTCCTTTACTAGTGGCCTTCGTATAGATGGCTAGAGTTCCATTACTAGCAGCCTTCGGGTTTGGGTTCTGGGTGGGAAAGACAGCATCTTTCTGTCTGAGTTGTTTGGGGTTTTAAGTGAAGAGCAAATGCGGCTCTAAGTCGATTTAGCAGGCCTTAGGGTATGTTCTAAGGTGCAAGAGGATGGTTCTGATGGTTCTTTAAGCTTAAGTTTGCAAGGGATGAACTAGAAGTCCTGTATTATACAAGAGACTAAGCTTAAGGCTTGAGTCTCACTTTGGGGGGCTTTTATAGGCCCTGTGACTACTGTACAGTAAGTACATATGACTAAGTAAAGGGATGATGCATCTCTAAGGCATCATACTAAGCATATATGACTACAAGATAGTAAGCATGTATGACTAAGTAAGTGATGACGCATTCAGATGGCATCCTACTAAGCCTATATGACTAAGAGGCTGGATGATGCATTCAAGCAGCATCATGAGGCTGTGAGACTATGAAACACGGTGGCATATTAGTCTGAAAGTATTAGTAATGAGCTGAGGCAACATGACATAAAGTGGAGGGCAGTGAAGCGTAATAGAGGTGTGGTAATGTATAGGGATGGATGTGGAAGGGGCTTCCTGCCAGTCCATGAGAAAGGGATTACTATATATAGTTAAAAATGATGTAAGCATAAATAGTCCAGCAGTCCATAACAACTGTTGTTGGTGCTGGTGGAGGCTGCAGCAGTGTTGCTGCTGCATTGCTGCTGTGGCCCTGATGCTGATGGGACCAGCGATGGTGCTGCTGCTGGCCCTGGTGTTGTGCTGGTAGAGGCAGCAGTGCTGGTGGAGGTGGCAAGTGAGATCTGTAAATTATTGTGTGACTACACACAAGGTGACCACACTGCCCAATCGCTATAACACCTGGTGATACAGGGGGATGATAGGGATGTTGCCTGACCTGACATGCTTGCTGTAAGGTCTTTAATCTCACTGAGGACCTTGATCACCTAGTTTGAGTGAGTCATACAATGGTGGCTAGGCATGATCACTGTACCTGTGTGGGTCAATGGGAGTGTGGGCAAGGGCATATGGCCAGCCATGCTGTTGCACCCTCTGCAACCCCACTTCAGCCCCAACTCTCACATCTTATCCTGCACAACATCTCTGGTCCTTTTAGCAATCTAATGGCTGGGAGAAAAAGGCAAACTAACCCTATAACTCCATCTCTAAGGAGGAGGAGGTCAACCAAGAGATCCTGAAATGCTGAGGCTGCACAGGAAGAGACTCAGGAATATCTTCCAGGTGGAGCACTTCAGATGACATTTCAGATTGATGGTGCATTATTTTACCTCCATTAATTTTCTAAAATTTATTATTATTATCATCCTTTTTAGCTAATGCTGCAGCACCTCCCTCAACACCAGAGGTCAGGTTCAGCATGTTATATTCCACCCACATGTGACTACCTTGGGTGAGGGTAGTAACATAACTAGGCCTCTCCAGGACCATCAAATGGATCCTCATGATCCATTCACAAGCCCAGGTGGCCCCAGTGGTAGTTTATTCTCAGCTCAGGTCTGTCTGTCATTTTATTTATTTATTATAAAATTATAAAATTATAATTTATTTAGACATCACCTTCACATCCACCTGCTCCTCTGGATGATGAAAACTTCAACCTCAATGTGTCTCCTAGGTCTGAGGAAGAAATGCCTAGGGTGCATAATGCTCCAATGGAGCCACTGCCTCTTTCTCCTAGTCATAGGCAGCTCAGGGCAGAAAGTAGGGCATCTGGCCCTGCAGGTAGTAAAAGGGCCCAGGTAGCTGCTGATACCTTATCATTTTATGAGGTTGCTAGGGACAGAAAAATATGTGAATTTTATTTGTGAGTATTTTATTTTATTTCTTCTTTTTAATTGCTAAAAAAATGTCAGGTCTCTTTATGAAAATGATGGGACAAGTAAGGTTCAGAAATATGGTAAATCAACATCCACAGGTGTTCTGAGAAAGCATCTGTACATCCACCATATGGAAGAGTGGCTTGTAGAGTGTGCTAGGCTAAAGATTTTAATTAAGGCAAAGGAAGCATTAGAAGCTATTGCAGCCTTTCAAGGTGTCAAGCCTGGATCTCAGACTCAGCAAAGGCAACAGTTTACTCAAGAGCACTTTATTAAGGCTCTTATAGAGTGTATTGTTGCTACTGATCAGGTTTTTTTTTTTTTGCTTTAAATTTTACTTATCATAGTTTTATAGCCCATCAGTATTGTGGAATCTAAGGAGCTTAGAAAGCTCCTTCTTTTGCTTAGAGTGGGTCTTCAAGAAAAAGATATCCCTAATCACACCACAATAAGAAAGGGTATTTTAGAGCTTCAACAGGAACAGGCTGAGAACTTATCAGCCAATATGCTAGTAAGCCTATCTAACCTATCACCTACAGTTTGTTAATTTTTTCTAGAATAAGTCCATGGGAAAAATATCTTTTACCATGGACTTATGGACAGATTTTGATAAAAAGCCTTACATAGCTGTTACTGCTCACTGGCTAGAGCAGGAAGGGCAAAAAATTACCCTTCACACAGATCTCATTGGCTTTATACATATTCCTGGTTCTCACACTGGAGAGTGCCTGGCGGAGGTATTTCTCTTTATTATAAATTGCCTCAATTTAGTTAAAAAGGTAAGTTCATTTTTAAAAATTATAAATAAAACTCAAGCTATATAATTTAATGGATTGGATGGATCACCATGGATAATGCCTCAAATAATGACACCTTTGCATCCAGTCTAGAAAGGTTGCTTCCCCCAGAGATTTCCTTTTCTGCTTCTACACAGTGCATGCAGTATGTGCAATACTTTTAGAAATATTGGTCTAACTTTTTCTTTATAGTTGCTTTCCCCATATTGTTAATCTAGCTTGTAAAGCTATGATAGAAGAAATAAGCAATGATGTTGAAGAAGACCTTATCAAAGAACTGCAAGGTATTATCCACAATGTAAGCTTTCAAGCAAATAAGTGAATGTTTGCTTAAAAATTATAGATTCATGCATCAGCTTTTAGGTGGGAAAATTTTGCCAATATTTTAGCTATGTTGGAATTGCCAAAGCTTCAATTAAATTCGTGATGTTGATATAAGATGGTCATCAACCTTTCTAATGATTGAGAGAGCTTTGAAACTTCAAAATGTAAGTTAGCTAAATTTTTTTAAATAAATATACTAAATCATTCAAACTTTAGGCTATTGATCAATATTTGCAAATACAAGGCACAGCCATTCAGCTTACAGCAGCTGATTGGGATAAGTTGTCTAAATTAAAGAAAATACTTGAGGTATTTAAGTTTCAAATTCTTGTTTAAAAAATCTACTAACATTTTATCTAGCTGCCACATGCCTATCAGCAGTTATTATTTGCTGAAAAAACTCCCACCAACTGTGAAACTCTTCCTGCATTTCAAGGACTGCTTAAAAGTCTTGAAAAATACCAAAGTGAAAATTATAAAGATAGTTATATCTATAGTATCATTCAAGTTGGCATACTTAAGCTAGAAGAGTATCAGCAAGAAGTTGAAGAAATTCCAGCTTATATAGTATCTGTCTGTGAGTAATCTTACTATTATAAATGCATCTCTTGTTAATTTTAAATTTAGTGTTGAACCCTAAAAGAAAATTAGAGTGGTTTAGAGAGCATACCAGAACCTCTGTAGATCTAGCAAGGTTGACTTTGCTTACTGCTATATGATTTGCTGTTCTTAGCAATGTTTATCTCCTCTAATAATGCTTTTTAGGCTGATTCCTATTATGTAGCATCAGCTTCAAGACATTCATCTCAACCTCAAACTAACAGGAGTCCTGATCATACACAAAAAGCACTTGAGATGCTTGGGCTTAGGCATCCATCACAAGTTAAGTCTGAGGCTTAAGACTTGCCTGCTGAGGTGGACAGCTATCTTGCTGTTCCCACTAGAGGCAACATAGATTGCATTATTTTCTGGTAGGTAAGTTGAATTTTAAGTTTTGGTAAACACCACTTAGATGATTACCAGAACAATAAAAATCAATTCGCAACCCTATTCAAGCTTACAATGGACATACTTCCCATACAAGCTTCTGCAGTCCCATATGAAAGGGTATTTTCATCCAGCAAGGAGACAATAACAGCCAGGAGAAATTCTCTTAGTCCTCAACTTGTGGAAGCCCTTTAACTTCTCAAGTTTGCAGCAAAGCAGGGTAGATCACTGAGTTTCACAGAAGGCTTGGATAAGGATGTGGAGCTTGCAGAGCTAGAGCAAAGCAAAGAGAGAAGGGACAGTCTGTTGATGTCATGGTGGACTATTGGGATGCTTACACTTACTAATCTTCTTGCCTTATATGTACATATTTCCCACAGTCTGGCTGGAGTTGTCACCACTCCCCCCACTTTACCTTACATCACTTCTATTACACTGCCAGAAACTCTGCTTAAATAGTCATGTATAAATACACTCATAGAATGGGACCAAAGCCTTAAGCTTGGTCTCTTGTGAATCCTAGACATTCTCATAGCAATCCTCCAAGTGATCTGAAGCTTCACAGCCCCTTTCCCCTCCCACTTGCACCCTAGAACATACCCTAGGGTCTGCTAAGCAACTTAGTGACACGTTTCACTTAATCTACCATATATAGTAAACTGAGTCCCAATTGGGAACTCCTTAAACTCCAACACATACATTAAGTGCTCAGAAAGGCATTGCCTTTCTTTGCTTCAGCTAGACAAAGGTCACTGAGTAACAGACCTCTCAGTGCTCTATAGAACCACCCCCCTCTGCACCAGAAACCCAGCAGGAAGGAGCAGCTCCTTCCATTCATAAGCTTAGTGGCACATCAACAAACTAAGTGCAATACAAGGTGTATCAGCACTCCAGACATCCCTTCCTTTGGATATGCATCTTATGTAACCGGCCTGGGGTGATGGTTCAACACCATCGCGCCCCTGTAAGTTGCGGAACCAGCCAAATAGAGGACTCTACCCCATTTCATGTTCGTGCCCCGTTTCATGTACATCAGCTTGTGATTTTCTTGAGCCCCTTGTGCTACTGGTTGTTATTGTCTTGGTTGTGTTTCATGTATAAATAGGTAGCACTGCCCCCTTCAGGCCCTAGGCCTGCCCTCAAGTACCATGTACTATATATAGGGGACTCATTACGCCTGGTAGAGGCAAGTTGAGTCTCTTGTCTCAATACTAGCAGTGTTCTATCTCATTGCGGGTGGCTACTGAGTTGAAGCTCAGCAAGCGGTAACCTGGGTATCGATATCAACTCACAGGTCGACTTCCCCTCTATAAGTCTTCTAGGCCACTTCGAGGCCTCATTCATCGACTTAGTGTGTCTATTGTTGCTGTCAAACCCTTGGCGGTGACATCTTAAGTATCCAAATTGACTCCTTCACGTCTAGATCCCCTTCCTCCTTCAGGAGATAGAGGACAACAGCAGCCAGCACTGCCACTACCAGCAGCCATTCTAACAAGACATTAGAACTCCACAGAAGACGACCAAGACAAAGGTCAACAATGCAGATATCATCCTACACATACAGCAGAGGGATAGAGATAGCCCAGACAACCTAACCCCCAGACAAAGAGAACAAGCAGCCAAGGGAGCTGCCAGACAGAAACATCAACAGAACCACCATGCTCAGTCCAGTGTGACAGTTGAGGAGATATCCATATTCCTTCGTGATTTGTAGCTGTAATGTACTCAGAATACTATGTGATGTTATTGTCTGGTAAAAGGAGGCAAGATGCATGAGACTGAGCCAAGACTCACAAGACTAAGCCAAGCTAAGAGAGACCAAGCAAGACTGAGCAAAGCTGTGTGAGACTGAGCAAGACCAAGTGAAGCCAGGTGAGATGTCACAGAGTGGCTTGCATGGGGGCAAGAGAACCACTGATGACATGTGAAGGCTGCATTTGACCCCCAGGACTGGTAGACCAGTCTAGGCCTGGGGTTGGTAAGATACTGGTCGGACTTTCGGACTTTCCTAGTAGCTAGCATCCTAGGATAGTCAGCACAATTTGTAGGACCTCAGTCAGCATCAGTAAGCATCTCAGTCAGCAGGAGTAACTGTTAGTCAGCCAGAGTCAGGGCCGATTAACTGGAATTCCCAGAAGTCACAGATTAGTCAGTAGTACCTTGTCTTGTAACAGTAGTATTTGTATGTGTGCATGTGCAGAGACGAGACTCTAAGTCAAGTCTCCTTGTCCAATAGGAGTAGTGACTATCATTCTATTGTCTCTGGAGAAGCCATGGCTTGTTTTGCTCTCCTAAGTTTTCTGTGCTTTGTTCTCTGTGTACCATGCATTGCTGGCACCCCATACATTTGCCCAAGTTCTAGCACAATCAACGAGTCGCTTGGTAGTGGCGACAGCTACTTTCTCCCTGCAATAGTGGGCACATCAGCTGAGTCTTCAGCAATCCCCTTCAGTACTCAAGGTACTGACAATGTCTAAGTGTCACTGCTTGTGCTGGTGACATTAGACTCAACTTCTTTTATCACTATGGCCCCAGAAGAGAGACAATATATCCAACTTCCCATCAATTGGGAACAAGCATTGCAAAACACTGCTGTCTATTAGGAAGACCAAACCTTCCCCTTTCATGCATATGCTATCTGAGTAGGAGGAACACAAATCAGAGCAGTCTTTCTGCAAAACCGACATTGGTACACCCTTGATTGGAACGAAGGAGAGTCTCCATTTCTCAACTGCAGAGCACAATGTATTGATCAATACAATGGACTGCATGAAGGAAAAGCAGTAAACATGTATGAAGAAGCCCCTACCATTGCTAACTCAGATGAAGGCTCCAAAAGCAAGGAAGAGGAAGACCCTCTTGACTAACAGATCTGAAACTCACCTATTGACTATCAGCAGCCATCACTGCTCTTGCCAACCTATCGATAACAACTGACCCAACTATAACCACCACCATGTCAATTGCAGCAACAGCAGTAATGACAACCCAGACAGGAGGAAGAACTGGACCACCAACTGGAGGTGGAAGTGGAGGACCAAGTGGAGGAGGAGGCCCTCCAGGGGGTGGCCCACCAGGAGGAGGTGGAGGTGGAGGTGCACCAGGAGGAGGGCAACTGCAACAACCAATCCAAGCAGATGACAAACCAATGGGAGCCCTACCAACAATCTTCAAAGGGGATCAAACCAAAGCTGAGAGTTTCCTACAAGAACTCTGAGCATACTTCCTTGTTAACCACAACATCCCGTCGCTAGCCTCCTTCATCAAATGGGTAGCCATCACCCTCACCTGCATCAAAGGAGCAGAGGTAAATCAATGGATGGAGCAACAGCTGGATTGGCTTGGAACGCTCCAGCCAGCAGATGATGTACGTGCAGTTTGGATGATGTTTATTCACAACTTCAAGACTCACTTCCTCGACTCGCAAAAAGCACAAAAGGCATGCATCAAGCTACAAGAGTTGACAATGAGATGGCCAGAAATAGATGAGTACATCTCCACATTCGAAAGCATAGCACATGAGGCTGGTTACAATCCAATGGATCAGAACACAAAGCAACTGTTCCTGCAAGGATTACTGCACAGTATTGGACAAAAGGTGCTAGAAGACACGAATGTCAACACCTACCACCAAATGAAAGCCAAAGCCATCAATGTGACCACATTGCAGCAGATCATTGGTGCCTTGTACACCTGTCCAAATAACAATGTTAGATGCACCCCTTTCCAAAATAACTGGCAGTATTGCACCCAGTGACCGCAGAACTCCCAACCACCACGACTGTCACTGACGTAAACTATGACCGTGATAGCTAGGCTTCAACATCAAGTGGGACGTCCGCACAGTGAGCGGAAAGTGGAAAACAAGCCACAAGTCTCCCCTAAGGTGACAACAAAGGTCACAAAAGCCTGTATACTCCTAGTCAAGGACTAGACAGGGACAGGACAAGAGACTCGACTTAGAGAGCTCTTGCCTGAGCGCCTTTCGGGTGCTTATATACATGATAGGCCTAAGGCCTAGGCTCCCAATCTGTATTAGTACAGTATAGTAAGTGTCGTATAGTAAGCTGAGCAATCTGCTCACCAAGCAGTAATCTAAAGATAGCGCACTTACTAAAGCGCTGACTGATACCTTAGCAATACTAAGAAGCTTCCAAAGCTTCTACTCATTGCTCCTGACTAACCATTAGTCAAGCACAGTCATAGTGCTTACTCAAGTGTCCTAGCTTCGTCATCCTGCCTTGCAGGCATCCTACTAAGCATTGTCCATGCCATATCGCATGCACTGGCCCGAATGGCATAACCGGGCCGCACTTCCAAATCCTGTCTCGAATGTCCATGAGTCATACTTACCTCCTCATAGCCCAACAATCTGCCCTCCAGAGTCTCGCCAGACTCTATCCTTGGGCGTCAGCACCTCGATCTGTCCTCAAGGGACTCACCAGCCCCAATCCTTGGGCTTTTACGCCTCCCACTAGATGTCCCCACGGTTCTCTAGCCTGTCAGCTAGCCACGCTGTGACAATGACAAGGGTTTGGACAAACCCCCTACAACTCCACTGCCCAGAGCATGGAACAATCAACTGGTGCCTATGGATGTAGATTGAGTGAGGGCACCCAGAGGAAACTGGTGAGGACAAGGAGGAGGACAGTCCAGAGGAAATGTTGTGAGAACAGATGATAATAGGACCCAACAGGGGGTGCAAGGTGTGTGCTTCACCTGTGGACAGCAAGGACACTTTGCTTGCACCTGCCCCACCAAACAGCATTGCTCCAATGCACGCACCGCCCAGCTCATTGACTGGTCCTGTCACCGCCAAGGGTTTGACAGCAACAATAGACACACTAAGTCAACAAGCTAGGACTCGAAGTGTCCTAGAAGACTTTTAGAGAGGAAGTCGACCTGCAAGTCGATGTCGATGCCTGGGTTACCGCTTGCTGAGCTCCGACTCAGTAGCCACCCGCAATGAAGTAGAACACTGCTAGTATTGAGACAAGAGACTCAACTTGCCTCTACCAGGCGTAATGAGTCCCCTATATATAGTACATGGTACTTGAGGGCAGGCCTAGGGCCTGAAGGGGCAGTGCTACCTATTTATATGACCAAGACAATAACAACCAATAGCACAAGACACTCAAGAAATCACAAGCTGATGCACATGAAACGGGGCATGAACATGAAATGGGGCACGAGTCCTCTAATTGGCCAGTTCCGCAACTTACAGGGGTGCGATGGTGTTGAACCATCACCCCAGGCTGGTTACATCACTCCTCCGCTAGACAGGATGCCCTCATCCTGTTTTCCTCCACCCTGATTGCCTAGCCAGTTGCAGCTGAAACTGCTCGACTCCCACCTGTGGGACCTTCTTCCCTGCCCTGGTGGCGATGAGTCGGTCTTCGGAGGCTTGTTTTGCAGCCTCAGACACCGCCAGATTTGCCTGAGCCAGGCATAGCTCGGCACGCATGGTGTCACACTCGCAATCCAGGACCCGGTATCGCGTGATTTCGGCGAGGAGGGGCCAGTCATCCAGATCGATGACGGCTTCGTGCAGGGGGTGGTAGTCGATTTCCGTCCCCCATAAGCGGGCGCGGAACCAGGACGGGAGTGGGGAGAGGGGGAAGTCATTGAACTCGGGGTGCGCATAGAGTTCGATGATCTGGGTGTCATGGTCGCCCATCACATTGGCCGCCAGACTGGCCACCCGTCCATCGTCCAACTGCTTGATGAAGACGGCGGGCTTCTTGCCGTCGGGGGTGGTAATGGTGAACTCAGGGAGCCTTCCCTCGTTCTCAACGTATCCGTCGGGGCATAAGAGGGGTTCCCCGTCGATTTGCTGAATCTGGGCCTTGAGCTCCCGGTTGTCTCGGTTGACCTCCTCAAATTGTCGTTTGAGGCATCTCACCTTGTCTTGAAACAGTGTTTCGTGCTGCTGGAGGGTGGAGGCAAGGCCCAAGGCCAGCTGACAGAGCTGGACCGGTCCCAGGTTCTCGTATCCATCGAGGATGGATCGGACGGTGCCGGGGAAAGAGGGCCTTCCCAGAAGGTGTTGGTCTCCAGGTCGGGAAGGCGCCAGGGAGACGGATGGAATGAGAGGTGGGTGTGGTAGAGGGGTGCTCGGAGCTGGTCACTGTGGAGGAAGGTCCGCCAATCGCCTCGACCTCGATGTGTGTGGAAGGGGGCAGAACTGGGACTGGAGTGGGGGAGGACATAGTGGAGCGATGGTGTGTTCGAGAGTGGAAGAGGAGTGAGCTGATGCTTTTGCCAGGGGTTTCTGCTTCCCTTTTATATCTTTCAAGGGCCAGCACTTGTGATACTCCTGAAGGAGATCCGGGGCATACACCTGGTCAGCAGGTTCCCAGGTGTTGTCGCTTTCGGGTAGCCCTGCCACTTTATGAGATAGTGCAGCTTCTTTGATCGCCCTTGAAGGTGATGGTTTCTGATCTGCTCCACCTTGTATTGTTCTTCGTTATCGATTAATTCAGGGGGAGGTCAGGCATAATTGGGCCCATGGGTGTCCGTTTCTCTGTATGGGGTAAGAAGGGAGGCATGGAATACCGGGTGGATCAACCATGATGCGGGGAGCTGTAACATGAAGGCGACCGGGGATACCTCTTTGAGGATTTTGAAAGGGCCATACTGTTTTGGATTCAGTTTGGACCCTTGATGTGGGAGTGTCAGGTGGGTCCCTTCTAGCCATACTTGGTCTCCGGCCTTATATTGTCCCGCTGGTGTTTCAGCCGCCTTTTTGTTAATTGCTTCGATTGCTTGATTCTGCGCTTCCTCCATTTTGCACACTCATTGTTCCACTGCCTCGTTGTTGGTCTGGACTCCCAAATCTCCGGCCCCAACATTGGTTCGTAGCCGATCAGGATTTGATTGGGCGATAGCCCAGTTGTACTGTTTCTCCGATTGTTGTGCACTGCGGTTGCAACTGCAACCCATTCGTCCAGTCGTCTGGCTGTCCTCTGTTACCAGCCACAGATATTGCTCTATCCATTGGTTTTTCCGTTCGGAAAGGCCGTCTGTTTGGGGGTGGGCTGCTGTGGACAGGTTTTGTTGTATCCCTAGCTTTTGGTGAGCGCCTTTCCGAAGCTGACATGAACCGTGGGTCTTGGTCGCTGATGATCTTTCTGGGGAGCCCATACCATGGGTAGAGGTGGTCCAGGTATAGTTGGCGATCCCGGCCCTGTGATGTCGGTAGAGCAGGGAATGAATAGGGCGGCACGGGAACATCCATGGTCCACAATAGTGAGAATTGCGTCCAGTCCTCGTTCCGTGGTAGTCCGGTGATCAGATCCATGGCTATGGTCTGGAATGGCAGTGTGCCCGGCTCTGAGGGGATTTGGTAGAGCGGGACATGGGGTCGGTGTGTCAGGATTTTGGCTTGTTGGCATGTCGCGCATCCCTGACATAGTCCGCAATCCATTCCTTCATTTGGGCCACCAGTATCGCTCTTGCACTTTCCTTAAAGTCTCGTCTCTTCCTGGGTGGCTGGACATAGGTGTGTTGTGGGCATTTCTGACGATGGTTCGCCTGAGTTCTTTGAGATTGGGTACGATGGTTTTCCTGTTGATTGTTTGCGCCACTCAGATTCGGTGTGGTGGGATATTGTGATGTCTTTGTTGTCGTCCTCACCATGATCCGCATTCATGGTCTGGATAGCGTGTCTGCTGCAGTGTTCGTTTTGCCTGGGTATACTCCAGTATGTAGTCGTATTCTTGGAGGTCGGTGTGCCATCGTGCGGTTCGTCGATTTAGATTTCTCGGCGATTTCCAGTACTGCAGGTTGGCATGGTCGGTTCGGATTATGAATGGCACTTTTGTCCATCCTAGGTATGCCTCCAGTGGGCTAGGGCCTTCATGACGGCTAACAGTTCCGTTCGTAGATGTCATAGTTTCGTTCTGTGGGGTGAATGTCGCGGAGTAGTATGCCACTGGATGCAAGACTGGTTTGTGTCTCTGGGCCAGGTTTTTGTGAGGTTGTGCTGTCCCTCCTGCGAGAGTACGGCCCCACGCCGTAAGCTGATGCGTCGACGTGAAGCGTGAATTGTTTCTTGACGTTCGGTTGGATCAGTACCGGCTACCGCACATTCTTGTTTTCAGTTCTTCAAACGCCCTCATTTGTGCTTCTCCCCAATGCCAGGGTGTGGTTTTCTTTGTCAGTTCGAGTAGGGGTTGTGCAATCTTTGAGTAGTTCGGACGAAGTATGATAGTAGCCTGTGAACCCCAGGAAGCTCCTGACGTCTGTTGGGTTTTTCGGTGGAGACCAATCCGCAATTCCCTGCAGCTTTTTAGGGCTCATCCTGAGGTGGCCTTTTCCTACGATGACCCCTAGGTACTCATTTCTTCTTTTTCAAACTGGCATTTTTCAGGTTTGAGGTAGAGGTCGTTTTCTTCTAGTTTGTCCAACATGCGGTGGACGTATTCTCGATGTCTGGCCGTATGTTGTTCCTCTGTTCATGTGGTCATTTAGCCATGTGGATAGCGATGTGTCCATGTATACAGAAAGCCAGCCTTCTCCTACTTCCTGTTGGAAGATGGTGTTCATCATCATTTGGAAGGTTGCCGGGGAGTTAGTAAGACCAAAGAACATGACTGTCGGTTCAAACAGTCCTTCGTGGGTGAGAAAAGCGGCCTTCCACTTGTCTCCCTCCTTTATTCTGATGTTGTTGTAGCCCCATCGCACATCAACTACTGTGAATTTGGTGCATCCGCTGAGTCGATCCACGACTTGTGGGATGAGGGGCGAGACATTCCTGTTTCTTTTTGTCCATTTGTTGACAGGCCAGTAATCCTGTACCGGTCTTAGCTTTCCTGTCTTTCTTCTTCACGAAGAAGAAGTTGGCTGCATATGGTGATTTTGAGATGCGAATGGTTCCCCTTCTTAGGTGCTCTTGTACGAACTTGTGCATTTCGGCCTTTTCTTCTTGTGTGAGGGGTAATAGTCATCCAGGCATTGTGTTGGGTGCCCCAGGTAGTAGTTCGATGGCGTGGTCCCATATGGTGGAGCTGGGCATTCGCTGTGAGTCTTCTTTGCTGAAGACTTTCTTGTGCCATCTGTATTCGGCTGGTATGGTGTCATTTTGTTCCAGGTCACTTGTGGTGCCTCCTATCGTTACTCTTCCTAGGAGGTATGTGTCGGTTCGCTTTCTGAGTGGTCGTGGTACATTTTTGGTTCGAGGTACATATACTGCTTTCGCAGCATTCGGGGCTGAAAGGACAATAGGGAGGTGAGTGAAGTCGATCCATCCCTTTTTCCAGTCGATCTTCGGTTGGACGGAGGTGAACCATGGGTATCCAAGATGGCCTTATGGTCTCCCAGATCCGAGAGGAAGAACCTCTGGTTTGTGGTTTGCGTCGCTGTTCTGAATTGTAGGTCGGTGTAGTATTTGAGGCTTCGCTTTTATTCTCCATCCCATCGACATTAAACAATGGCCTTGGGTTTGCCAATCGTTTGATGGGGAGCCGCAGCCATTTGGCATAGTTAAGACTCATGAAATTTTCTGTGGCCCCTGAGTCCACCAGGGCCACTCCTTCGGCTCTTTTCGCAATTGATTGTGCATAAAACGAACTGTCATAGATTTCTTGCCGAGATGTACACATTATTGCTATGAATCCGCCTAAGCAGGGCCAATCTGATTAGGCAGAGGGAAAATCCTGCGCAACTCCCATTTCCTTAGCTAGTTTGATCTGGTTGTCGAGGGACATTCCCTCGAGTTGCGCTCGCATAGTGGCCATGGAGGTCCCCTCCAATGGTTCTGTCATCTGATAGTCTTGGTCTTCCTCCTCTTGGAAGTGATGAGGTTGGCCTGTCTAGGGCCTTGTCTGTAGGGGTTTCTGGGCGGTTGCCGCCTTTCGGGGCAGGCACGGGCGAAGTGCCCTTCCCTGCCACAGTTGAAGCATCGCATTGCTTCATATCCTGGTGCTGATACGTTTCCCCTTGCGGGTGGTCCTGTCCTTTGTCTCCAGTTCCCTCATCCTCTCCAGTTGTTAGGGGTGCGACCTCTAGATAGGTCCATTGGCACCGGGGTGTTGTTCATGGACGGTGGTGCATTTGTTGAGTTGTATTGGGGGCGGTTCCCCTGATTATATCTGGGTTGCCAGTTCCTCTGTTGGAATGGCGGTGGTCTGGGTGGATTGTTGAACCATTGGAACGGCGACTGCGCTCCCAAGGTCTTCTTCAAGATACCATCTATGATGGTCTTCCCTTGCGCGATGGTTTTGACCTTCTCTTTGAGGTCATGGTAGTTGAGAGGGATCAGCGGTTTGAGCGTATTGTGCAGGAGCGAAGCCGGGATTCCCTGGAGGAAGATGTTGTACGTTTCCTCGTTTCCCAGTGTGTATCTGGCCTTCCTTGCCAGGCTTTCAAACCTGGTGATGTACTCGTTGTAGTCGGACCCCTTCATCTGACAATCCCTGATTTCATTCCTGGCCCATTGGGCCGCCTGGGTGTCCTGGAACTGTTGGCTGAACTCCAGGAGGAATTGATCCCATAGGGCTGGGATATTGTCTTGGGGCATGTGTAGTCTGTCGATCCACTCGCCCATGTCTCTGACCCATTGGGCCGTATTTTCTCCCTTGATAAGGGTGAGGGTAAAGGCAATTTTCTTGAAGGGGGAATTGTACCCTGCTACGTCTGCGTTCAAGCGCAGGTATCCTTTCACTTCTTCGATGAAGTCATCGGCCTTGGATCTATCCCCCATAAAGACCTGTGGGAGTGCTCCCATGGTCTTCACATCGGCGGCTGCTGCCACCGGTATTTGGGGTGCATTCGGGTCTGGCCCTCCTGGTCCTCCTGGCCCTCCTGGTCCTCCTGGTCCTCCTGGTCCTCCTGGTCCTCCTCCAGACCCTCCTGGCGGTCCTGACCTTTTGAGGACTTGTCTGAGGACGTTTTGGATATGCTGTGGTGCGCTTTGGGTGGTTGTAGATGGCTGTGCGGCAACGGCCATAGCTGTGGTGGTTTGGGTGGACATGGCTTGTGAAAGGCTAGGGATTCTAGCTCCTGCTGGTAGGGCATCGGTTGGTATTCCCTGAAGGGGAGTGAGGGTTCTGATGGGGAATACTGGTGCTCTTTCTTCTACTGGGGTGATTTTGATCTTGTTGAAGGTGTCGTTGATTTCTTTGACCACCTCGTCCGACTCTGTGTCTGAGACAACTTCAGGCTCTTCTAGCTCTTTGTTGAGAAGCTCGTCAGCTTCTGATCCTTCTGTGTCATATTCGTGTAACTGTGGGACTGCCGCTCCTAAGGTGTATCGTCCTCTGTCCCAGTGGACTTCCTTCCACTTGTTGTCGTGAATGCACACCAGTTTCGGGTTGGTTGGTGCTTTGCCTCTTGCTGTGACGATAATCTGTACGTCCCGATCTGTGGGATTGGCTGGATGTTCCTTGGAAATGTATCGAACCCTGTGGTTCCTTCTGCCTTCGGTGGCATCTACCCAATCGAGGGTCGTGGTCTGCAGTGTCCCTTCTGAACTGCTAGCCATATTGAAAGAAAGTTGAGTCTAATGTCACCGCCAAGGGTTTGACAGCAACAATAGACACACTAAGTCAACAAGCTAGGACTCGAAGTGTCCTAGAAGACTTTTAGAGAGGAAGTTGACCTGCAAGTCGATGTCAATGCCTGGGTTACCGCTTGCTGAGCTCCGACTCAGTAGCCACCTGCAATGAAGTAGAACACTGCTAGTATTGAGACAAGAGACTCAACTTGCCTCTACCAGGCGTAATGAGTCCCCTATATATAGTACATGGTACTTGAGGGCAGGCCTAGGGCCTGAAGGGGCAGTGCTACCTATTTATACGACCAAGACAATAACAACCAATAGCACAAGACACTCAAGAAATCACAAGCCGATGCACATGAAACGGGGCACGAACATGAAATGGGGCACGAGTCCTCTAATTGGCCGGTTCCACAACTTACAGGGGCGCAATGGTGTTGAACCATCACCCCAGGCCAGTTACAGGTCCCCAGAAGACAACAAAAGCAAGCCCATCACCTCAAAGGTGGACCACCTCCACCAACAACTTGAAATGCTCTCCCAGGAAGATCAGGAAGAGCTGATGAACCACCTTGGAGTGAAGGAAGGAAATTTTTCAGAGGCCTAATCCATATGGCCTGGATTAGGAGGACTGGATCAGATAGGATGTACCTTTCAATACGAAAATCTATGCAGCTACATTTATTCATCCATCTATCCAAGAAGAGGGCCAAAACAATTGCACTCCTAGACTCAGGAGCAACCAAAAACTTCATCAGTATGCAATATGCAAAGGAAATGCACTTTCCTATTAAACAATTAGAAAGACCCAGACCAGTCTACAATGTGGATGGAACAAGAAACAAGAATGGAGATATAGAAAATTATATGGACTTAGAGATGCAAACGGGGAGTCAATGGACCTGGCTGTGATTCTTCCTTACTGACCTAGGAGATCAAAAGGTCATCTTGGGGTACCCATGGTTTGCTGCCACACAACCAAAAATTGATTGGGCAAGAGGATGGCTCGAAAGCGATCAATTACCCCTCATCCTTCAAACCAAACTAGCAACCCAAGTACAAATAGGAAGGTGCAGAACCATGCCACAAGGTCGTAAGATGCCTATACGATGAATCAACTGCATTCGAGAACCTCTTCACATAGCCAGAGTCATCATCCCTGAAACAAAAGGGAAAGGGCAAACACTAGCATCAAAACTAGCTGAGGAAGCAGGGTCACATAAAGAAAGTGGCAAAATCCCAACCAAATACCAAAGGCACACTCATGTTTTTAGCAAAGAAGCTGCTCAGCGATTCCCTGAACCACACATCTGGGACCATGCAATTGAATTGAAACCAGAAGCACTGTCATCGATACCAGGCAAGGTATACCAACTTATGCAGGATGAACAAAAAGCACTATTGGAATTTGTCAAAGAACAACAGAAGAAAGGATATATATGCCCATCAAAAAGCCCTTATGCTGCACCCTTCTTCTTTATTAAAAAAAAGATGGAAAGCTGCACCCAGTACAAGACTATTGTTGCCTAAATGAGTGGACTATTTGCAACCACTACCCCCTCCCACTGATCCCAGAGCTGATAGCAAAGGTCCAGGGAGCAAAACTCTTCACCAAGTTTGACATCCGGTGGGGATACAACAATGTCCGCATCAAAAAGGGAGATCAATGGAAAGCCATGTTCATCACCAACCAAGGACTGTTTGAACCAACTGTAATGTTCTTCGGACTGACAAACTCCCCAGCAACCTTCCAAACCATGATGAATGCAATCTTTGCCAAAGAAATGGCACAAGGATGGCTTATTGTATACATGGACAATCTTCTTATTGCTACAAAAGATGACCCCAAGTTCCATGAAGAATGCGTCCATAAAGTCCTAGACAAATTGAAGCAGTATGATCTCTACCGCAAACCAGAGAAGTGCATCTTCGAGCAGCAAAAGTGGAATTCTTAGGAGTGGTACTTGAAGACAGCACAGTCCAGATGGACCCTGCAAAAGTACAAGGTGTTGCTGACTGGCCCCAGCCACAAACAGTCAAAGAGATCCACGTGTTTTTGGGCTTCACAGGGTTCTACTGATACTTCATACCCAACTATTCCATCATAGCATGCCCCCTCATCCAACTGATGCGAAAAGACACCCCATTCAACTGGAATTGTGAGTGCAAAGATGCCTTTGAACACCTAAAGACACTGATGTGCAGCAAGCCCATTCTTCGACAACCTGATTACTCCAGAGCCTTCTTTCTTGCCACAGATGCCTCAGCATACGGTGTGGGCGCCATACTCTCACAGGAGGGAGAAATTAACCCACACACCCAAAAACCAATGCTATGCCCCATTGCATATTACTCTAACACTTTCACCCCAACAGAACGCAACTATGACATCTACGAAAGAGAGTTCCTAGGAGTCCTGAAAGCCCTCAAATGTTTTCACCCTCACATAGCAGCTACAGAAATCCCAGTTACCATCCTTACCAATCATGCTAACCTAACATATTGGAAGGCCCCTCGAAAGGTCAACCAACACATAGCCAGATGGTTTGCAGAGCTCCAAGACTACAATCTAGTCATCAAACACGTGCCCAGGAAGATCCACACCGCTCCTAACATGTTGTCCAGACCACTAGGAGTGGATCATGGCGCCAAAGACAATACAGACCTAACCCTTCTCCCTTCATCCATGTTCATTGCCAATGCATCAATACAAATAGATTCACTCAAACAATGAGTGAAAGAGGTGCAACAAAAGTGACAGACAGAGATGGAACTATGGTGTGATTCACAGGATGTACAAAAACTCCCTGAAGGATATGTACAAGGATGGAGGTTGGCAGTATCATCAGGACTACAGCTAAGACATGAAATTTTATCCCACTTCCATGGCTCACCCATGGCAGGACACCCAGGCAGAGATAATACTATCGCTCTCATCACCCAACGCTATTGGTGGCCAGGAGTGAATACCTGGGTAGAAAGATATGTCACCAGATGCGCACAATGCCAACAACACAAAATTCAGACTACAAAGAAGAAATTACCGCTCTACTGCATCCCAGGAGACCCACAGATGCGTCCCTTTAACACCATCACCTTAGACCTCATCACTCAATTGCCCAAAGCCAATGGAATGGATGCCATCCTCACAATCGTCAGCCAAGGCTGTTCCAGAGCTGCCCTGTTTATCCCATGCATAACAACAATTACAGGTGAAGGGGTAGCACAACTATACCTCCAACACCTTTTTCCATGGTTCAGAGTGCCATTGAAAGTAATTTCTGATTATGACCCCCATTTCACATCCAACTTTACCAAAGCTCTCACCATTAAGTTGAAGATAGAATGAAACATCAGCACAGCCTTCCACCCACAAATTGATGGACTCACTGAATGAAAAAATCAGTGGGTGGAGCAATACCTTTGACTTTACACTTCAGCCAGACAGGATGATTGGGAGGAGCTCCTACTGATTGCAACATTTGTACACAATTGATGGCCCAACACCACAACCAAGCTGAGTCCCCATGAAATCATTTTGGGATATTGTCCTAGCACCACTGAAGAGCCTATACCCATCACCAGTAATGAGGCAATGGAGAACAGGCATGAATGTGCCAAAGCACACAGAGAAGCAGCAGTTTGAGCCCTTAATGAAGTCGCCAAAGCAGTTCCACCCACACAATATTGAGAAGGAGAACAAGTCTGGCTCAAAGCAAAACACTTGTCGCTCCTATACACGTCTGCCAAGCTCGCACCCAAACGACATGGACCCTTCAAGATATTGAAAGAAGTCTTGCCAGTAGCCTACAAATTGCAGCTACCTATGGCCTGGACCATCCATGACATGTTCCACAGCTCATTACTCACCCATTACAAAGAGACTGAGGAACATGGAACCAATTATCAATGCCCACCGCCAGAGATGATTGATAACACTGAGGAATATGAGGTAGATCAAATTATCAATCACAGGCACCATGGGAAGCGACATCAGCTTCAATACCTCATCCGATGGAAGGGTTACTCAGCCTCTGACGACACCTGGGAACCTGCTGACCAAGTGCATGCCCCTGCCTTAGTAAAGCAATACCACCAATGACATCCATTGAATGAAAGGACCAAGTACAAAGGGAACAAGCATACCACATGGGTCAGATCAACTGCCTCTCATTCTTTTACCCTTTCATAACACAGAACAACATGTCCTCACCCCTCTCTGTTCCCTCTTACATCACAGCAAGCCCCAGTGGATGTGAAGAGCCCCTGCCAGTCCCACCACCGACATGAACAACCACCGGCAAGCAACCTGAATCACTTGTCATCCCAATGGAAGTGGTGGCCTCATCAGCCAAATTCAGGTTGGCAAATGTGGTGCAAAAGAATGAAGAAGTTGCCCAAGACAACAAAAACCAGCTCACCATACTCAAAGGATGATTGGACGCTCTGGCAGAGCATGAGGCGAACACAGCTCACCTGGAAGCCACTTACAAGCACTAGAGAGACAACCAACTTGCAGCCAATGATGAGGATCTGGGGGTACCTGAAGGGTATGAAGAGAACAAAGGGTGAGTGCCCGATTTATTCATTCCTGTCACTGATGGCACTTACACCCTCCACATGCTCACTGCCTATGTCAAACTTGAGGGGCAGTACTGTCTCAGCACCTTGGGCAAAGGAGAAGCTGTCTATCGCCACAAGCTGTTCGCCCCCAATCGCGCCACTATCAACGAAGATGGAGAGTACCCTCACTGGTTCTTCGAAGCCCTCACCGATCCCCACTCCTTTGATGCCATGCTACGACAAGCCCAGGACTTGGGGGGACATGGGGGCATCACAGCTGAGTTCCAATGGTATTATGAAACCATTACTGACCTCACAGGAGTGCACATTGAGATCAGGGAACTCCAGGCCAGGATTGACACCCTGTGCTATCAAGAGGAACAAAGTTGATGACGTCTCCTTGTGTCTCATGCCTACGAAGGCTATGCCCTGTTTAGGGCCCTCCAAGATGACCCATCCTCAAGGAGAGACCAGTGTAAGAGATTTGCATCCATCCCTAACAGCTCATGCCACGGTGTGGCTAAGTTCTAGATTGAGGGTAATGTCATAGAGTGGCTTGCATGGGGGCAAGAGAACCACTGATGACATGTGAAGGCTGCATTTGACCCCCAGGACTGGTAGACCAGTCTAGGCCTGGGGTTGGTAAGATACTGGTTGGACTTTCGGACTTTCCTAGTAGCTAGCATCCTAGGATAGTCAGCACAATTTGTAGGACCTCAGTCAGCATCAGTAAGCATCTCAGTCAGCAGGAGTAACTGTTAGTCAGCCGGAGTCAGGGCCGATTAACTGGAATTCCCAGAAGTCACAGATTAGTCAGTAGTACCTTGTCTTGTAACAGTAGTATTTGTACATGTGCATGTGCAGAGACGAGACTCTAAGTCAAGTCTCCTTGTCCAATAGGAGTAGTGACTATCATTCTATTGTCTCTGGAGAAGCCATGGCTTGTTTTGCTCTCCTAAGTTTTCTGTGCTTTGTTCTCTGTGTACCATGCATTGCTGGCACCCCATACATTTGCCCAAGTTCTAGCACAATCAACGAGTTGCTTGGTAGTGGTGACAGCTACTTTCTCCCTGCAATAGTGGGCACATCAGCTGAGTCTTCAGCAATCCCCTTCAGTACTCGAGGTACTGACTGTCATGGTGGACTATTGGGACACTTATGCTTACTAATCTTCTTGCCTTATACATACATATTTCCCACAGTCTGGCTGGAGTCATCACCACTTCCCCCACTTTACCTTACATCACTTCTATTACACTCCTGCCGATCCCTTCTGCTGTTGTGTTGCCTCGGCTTGTTACTAGAATACTTACACTAATTTGCCGATGGTTTTTGTGGCCTTACTGCTGCTGAAACACATCAAATGTTGCCGAAGACTCCGCCTAAATAGTTATGTATAAATATGCTCATAGAAGGGGACCAAAGCCTTAAGCTTGGTCTCTTGTGAATCCTAGACATTCTCATAGCAATCCTCCAAGTGATCCGAAGCTTCACAGCCCCTTTCCCCTCCCACTTGCACCCTAGAACATACCCTAGGGTCTGCTAAGTGACTTAGTGACACATTTCACTTAAACTACCATATATAGTAAACTGAATCCCAATTGGGAACTCTTTGGACTCTGACACATACATTAAGCGCTCAGAAAGGCGTTGCCTTTCCTCACTTCAGACAGACAAAGGTCACTGAGTAATGGACCTCTCAGTGCTCTATAGAACCACACTATCTGCACCAGAAACCCAGCAGGAAGGAGCAGCTCCTTCCATTCATGACCTTAGTGGCATACCAATGAACTAAGTGCAATACAAGGCATATCAGCACTCCAGACATCCCTTCCTTTTGGATACACATCTTAAGTATCCAAATTGACTCCTTCACATCTAGATCCCCTTCCTCCTTCAGGAGATAGAGGACAACAGCAGCCAGCACCACCACTACCCACAGCTGTTCTAACAAGGCGTTAGAACTCCACAGAAGACGACCAAGACACGGTCACCAATGCAGATATCATCCTACATATACAACAGAGGGACAGAGACAGGCCAGACAACCTAACCCCCAGACAGAGAGAATGAGCAGCCAAGGGGCTGCCAGACAGAAACATTGACAAAACCACCACGCTTAGTCCAGTGTGACACTGACAATGTCTAAGTGTCACTGCTTGTGCCAGTGACATGAGACCAAGTGAAGCCATGTGAGACCAAGCAAAGCCATGCGAGACTGAGCAAAGCCATGTGAGACCAAGCAAAGCTGCATGAGTCTAAGGCAAGACAAGTGAGATGTGTGAGACTGAGCTGAGCCAAGCAAGACTGAGATGTGCAAGGCTGAGCCAAGATGCATGAGACTGAGCTGCATGAGACCAAGACACACAAGACCGCCAAGATGAGATATACAATGCCAAGCCAAGATGAGAAATGTGACACTGAGCCAAGCTGAGATGCATGAGGCTGAGATGAGACATGCAACACCAAGCCAAGACATACAAGGCCTAGCTGAGATGTGCAATGCTGAGCTGAGATACATAAGATGAGACCAAGGTGCCATGCACAAAACCAAGGTGCCATCTGTGAGGTGCATGGAGTGAGACCAAAGTTATGTGCATGAGACTGAGTCCATCCACAAGCCAGTAAAGGTGGGACATCAGCTGGCCAGGAAAGCCTAGGCGCCAAGCAACAGACATTGAGGCTAAGTGCAGGGCCCAGGCACACCCTAGTACCTTGATGCAAAGTTTGGCAGGATGGTGTGTGGAAGGAAGGGGCAGGAGGGAGCACAGCCAAGACATATAAGACTGAGCTGAGATGTGCAATGCCAAGCCAAGACACATGAGATGAGACCAGGGTGCCATGCATGAAACCAAGGTACCATCCATGAGGTGCATGGAATGAGACCAAAGTTATGTGCATGAGACCAAGACCATCCACAGTCAGCCAGCCAGGAAAGCCCAAGGCACCAAGCAACAGCCATTGAGGCCAAGCACAGGGCACAGGGGCACCCCAGTACCTTGGCACAAAGTTCAGTGGGATGGTGTGTGGAAGGAAGGGGAGTGAGCAACTTGAAAATTGTTCAGACCTCAAGAGTTTTGAGAGCTTGAGTGCCTGGGCTGTTTGATGCTTGAGCCATCCTTAACTGCCATCCTTAAGTGTAGACACAGCCTGCAACCAAGATATTAAATTGAAATTCTAACATACCTAGATGCATGTGCATACACTCAAGGGCATGTGACACATGTGTGAAGGTGGGATATGGGTGGCAGCACTACTGCTGGTGCAGCTGCTGATGCTGATGCTGCTGCTGGTGGCAGCAAGTTAGATTTCATGGGTGCATGCACCCTCACATATGCACTTATGCTTTGAGCCAAGCTGTGCATCAGTGCACCTTGCTTGAGGGCCTGCAGCACAGGTATGAGGGCAGGGAGGGTGGGGAGCCTGCTGCTGCTGTCATAGTGCTAGTGCTGGTGCTGGTAGATGTGCACGCAGCAGCAGTGGTGCTTGTGCTTGTGCTTGTGCTTGTGCTTGTGCTTGTGTGGCTGCTGATGGGGTGGAGCTGCCACTGGTGCTGCTGGTGCTGGTGGATGTGCATGCAGCAGCGGTGGTGCTTATGCTTGTGCTTGTGCGGCCACTTGTGCTGGTGGGGTGGCACCACCACTGATGCTGCTGGTGCTGGTGGATGTGCATGCAGCAGCAGTGGTGCTCATGCTTGTGCTCATGCTTGTGCAGCCCCTGGTGCTGGTTGGGTGGCACTGCTGCTGGTGCTGGTGTGGCTGCTGGTGCTGGTGGGGTGGCACTGCTGCTGGTGCTGCTGTGCTGGTGCTGATGCAGTTGCTGGTGCTGGTGGAGGTGCATACAGTAGCAGCAGTGCTGGTGCTGGTGTTGGTGCTGGTGCAGTTGCTGATCACCAAGCTAAAGAACTAGAGTGAGTTTACCCAGATGGCATGAGCACATTAACATTACCATCTGCATCTAGGATCATGGTTGGCCTGGTTGGGGCACAGGAACCCCACACAGTCAAGGCCAAGGCAGGGCCAACTGACCCCCATGAGAATGGCAACCAAGCTAGAGCACACCACCCTAAGCATTGAGCCTAAGCACCGATGCTGTTCAGCAGGATGGTGTGTGAAAGGAAGGGGCCAGAGGGAGGGTGAGACTTGAGTGGAAGCTTAAGGCCATCATTGAGGCTGTCATTGAGCATCAATGTTGCATCAATGTCTTGAGCACTTGAGCCATTCTCAAACTGTAGATATGGTTCAAAAAGGATACAATTGCTTTAAAGAGAAGTGGCATCCAAAAAATCCAAATGAAGCTCTGAGCTGTGGCTCAAGTGGCTCACAGCAGCTCAGCTTGGCTCAGCTTATCCTATTTTGGCTGAGCTGCTCTGAGCTAAGCCAAGCCAAGCCAAGCCAAGCTGTGACAGCACTAGCCAGCACCACCACTAACCACAGCCATTCTAACAGGTGTTTGAACTCCACAGAAGATGACCAAGACAATAGTCACAAACACAGACATTAGCAACACCACTCATCTCCAGCAGAGGATATCCCAGATGAACTAACCACCAGACAGAGAGAATGGGCAGCCAAGCATGCTGCCAGACAGAAACTTCAACAGACCAGTCATGCTCAGTCCAGTGTGACACAGTGTGCAAGTAACAACAAGCATGAGGCTTTGGCCCCTCAATGGCAAGGCAAAAAACAAGTGTTCAAGGAATAGATACCTGCACATTTGTGTTGGAAAAACAGGGTGTGTTTGCCCACTCCCAACCAGCAATATGATCATTTTCTCCTTATGTGCATGCCCTGTTTTTCCAACATGTTGCCTACCTGCATGCATGTCTGCCTACATTGCCTGCCCAAGCCTGTGTCTGTCTGTGTTGCCTGCCTACCCATGTCCACCTAGATTACCTAACAGCAATCCTCATCTTGGTGTGTATTTTGTGTAACAGCTGTTCACACAGATGTCTTAATACTACCATGAATATCTACTTTTTTTTGCTTAAAATTTAATTACACCTTTCATTAGATCCCATCATTTTTCTTGATGCCTTCTTGTGAGACAGGATTTACTTAGCCAAGCTTTCCTTAAATCTGCTTGAATTGATCTCTAAGCAAGTTTAAGAAATGTTAAGCAAATTTTATGAAATTTGTGTTTTCCTAATGCACTTGATTTTTCCTCACATGCACCCTGTTTTTCTAACAAGTAGATCAGATCATATTATGTTAGATCAATAACTTCATGTTCAACCACCTCTGACCAGTTGCTGACAGTTGTGGTGGTGAAATATTCTAGCACCACCATGGCAGAGGAGTTATAAATGGGGTGCAGCACATTGCTATGTGGATCTGCTGCTGCTGTATTCCTTAGCACTTTTGATTTTGACTCCTTCACACACTTCACCTCAGGTGTGGCTTCATATTGCTTGACAAGATCAGGCAGCATAAACTGCACCATGCATGCTAGCATCCACACACACAGGTGGCTCTTAGGCTCCAGTGGTAGGCTGCTACCATGACATTTCTTTCTTCTGCCTGTTCCTCCATGGCCACCCTCATCATCAATCTCATTAATGTTGTTAGATTTTAAAGGCAAGACATCATATGTAGTGTCTGCAGGCTTTCTGAGTCCTCAAATTCCTGCAGAGGTGAGGCACACAAGTTGTGCAGGTGCAATCTCCAGCCAATATTCAAGGATGTCATCTGTGGAGGTGTGTGTCTGTGAGCTATGGATCTTTATGATGAGATCCCTAAGACTGCAATCTTCCTCTTCTCCATCATCCATGCTGAGAGCCATAGATGAGAAATATCATGCAAGCAGCTTTGATGGTATCCTAAAAATATCTCAATGCAGCTCCCACTCTCTGTTAGGCATGCTTGGAAGCTAGGTGATAATGTCTATGTCCACCTCCAGTGCTGAATGATGAAGAGCATGGAGGACAATGCTTGGCCACAGGACAGTATAGAAACATTTGATGATGATATCTTTGAGCCCCCATTCAAAATGTAGCTTACAGAGGTGAGCTATCTTTAGGAGGTTGGGCTTGCACTCCTACCAGGGCAGCATGTAAGTGTGGCATGCCCTAGCATTCATTGTACTTGTGATTGGATTGATGTACAAGAGCAGAATGTTGAGGTTAGGAAATGAGTATAGGATGGCATTGGCCAGGGAGGGCTTCCTGAAGCTAAGATGCCTATGTGAGTTGGTGTGCAGCTCATGGCACAGTGCATCACACTATGTGGTGAGAAACTTAGGGAGCTTGGCATGTGTGAGGGATTGGGCAGCCTCAAGAAGCTCATCACCAAGACCACATTTTGCAAGCCTATGGGCAGTTCCAGGTCCACAGTGCAGGAGACTGGCAGGGTGATAATCATCACCAGAGAGAAGCCCAATCAGAATAAGTCCACTGCAAGGGAGCTGGACAGATGAATCTGCAAGGAGATCGGCAGAGGTATGGATGGTCGAATGGTTACCATCCATGCAACCATCAGCATTCTTTGTGGCATGCTTACTGTTTCCAGTGAGATTAACACCTGGGCTAGATTATGAAGTAAGTATCATTGGACTGAGCAGTGTAAAGGGTCACTGCATACTTGCAAATGACCACTTTGGCACCAAATAGGAAGTTGTTGACATTATCTGACAATATTGCATTGATGATACCTATGCTATTCAGGTGAGCAAGCTCAGCTTCTGCCTCTCCAGGGGCCTTAAGGAGCTGAGACTGGCTTTGAGCATAAGAATACTGAATGATGAGGGCTGAACATACCATCCTCCATTCAAAGCCAAATACTTCAATCATGCCCTTCATGCTATCAACCAGCCAGTGCTTCTCCCTAGAGATTCTCTTCCTATGCTTGATCTTGGGTTGCTTAGGCCCATCAAAGATAAAAGAGGGGGAGAAACAGCATGCTCATTAGGCATGCACACCAGAAGAAGAGGGTTAGCAATTCTGGATTCCTCCTTCTCATCTATAAGCAGCATGAAAAAACCAGATGGATGCATCAATTCCAATGCAAAGACCCCTAAGATTGGCATGATTCCTCTCAAATCCATCTATGACAGCCAGGTGGGTGAGAGACCACAGTTTTCCAGAGGGTCAAAGAATCTAAGCATGAACTTTAGCATGCAAACTGCCTAATGTACAAAGGTGCTTACATCCCAAAGGCCAGTTACACCCATCCCATCTTGACTTGCCCAGCTCCATTCCAACTTGGGTGGCTAAGCCAATGGGACCATGTCCAGTGTCATGCTGGATAGAGCATGGCTGGTCTGTTAATATTTCTGTCTGGCAGCTTGCTTTGCTGCTCATTCTCTTTGTCTAGTAGTTAGTTTGTCTGGACTATCCCTCTGCTGTAAGATGTTGTTAATGTCTGTGTCTGTGACCATCATCTTGGTTGTCTTCTGTAGAGTTCTAACACCTGGTTAGAACAGCTGTTGCTAGTGGCAGTGCCTGTATTTGAACTTGGTTTGCTAGAGGGGGAAGGGTGTCTAGACACAAAGGAGTTGATTTGGATACTCAAGAAGTGTATTATCTAGTTGGTGTCAAGGAAGTGATGTCTGGAATGCTGATACACCTTGTATTGCACTTAGCTCATTGGTATGCCACTAAGGTCATGAATGGAAGGAGCTGCTCCTTAGTTCTGGGTTGCTAGTGCAGAGGGGCAGTTCTATAGAGCACTGAGAGGTCCGTTACTCAGTGACCTTCATCTGTCTGAAGCAAGAAAGGCAACGCCTTTCTGAGCACTTAACATATGTGTTGGAGTTCAAAGAGTTCCCAATCAGGACTCAGTTTACTATATATGGTAGATTAAGTGAAACATATCACTAAGTCACTTTAGCAAACCCTAGGGTATGTTCTGGGGCACAAGTGGAAAGGGGAAGAGGGTTTCTAAGCTCAAGATCACTCAGAGGATTGCTCTGAGAAGTCTAGGATTCACAAGAGACCAAGCTTAAGGCTTTGGTCCAGTTCTAAGAGTGTATTTATATACAACTATTTAGGTGGAGTCTTTTGGCAGCACTTGACATGTTTCAGCAGCAGTAGGGCCATAAAATACATCAGCAAATTAGTGCAAGGAGTTTAGTAAGTAGCTGAGGCAACACAACAGCAGAAGGAGTCAGCAGGAGCATAATAGAGGGTTTGTAAAGTAAGATGGGGGAAGTGATGACAACTCTAGCCAGACTGTGGGAAATTTATATGTATATGGACAGAATATTAGTAAGTGTAAGCGTCCCAATAGTCCACCATGACAACAGCACACCCCACCCTATGGGACTCTACATTCACAGATATAAAGGTGCTTATATATACAAGGGCTAGTACCTATCTATACAAGTCATTCAGTGCTGTATCATATGGAGTCAACACTGATGGTAGCATAGAGGGACAGTGGCATGAAGGGGAAGGATGAAAGGAGACAAAGGAGAAGGGGGAGGCAGTGAAGTAAACAAGTCCTGATCCAACTGCGTTCCCCCAACTGCAGTGGCCTGTGGGTGGGCAAGCATAGGGAGGCAGTGGTGTGGGGAGGCGCTGGTGGATGCACCTAGGCAGGTAAAGGTAGGCAGGCATGCAGGCATAAGCAGGCAAGCATGAGGAGGTGCTGGTGAGTATGCACAGGCAGGTGTAAAGGCAGGCAGATGGTGTCACCGCCAAGGGTTTGACAGCAACAATAGACACACTATGTCGATGAGCTAGGTCTCAAAGTGACCTAGAAGACTTATAGAGATAAAGTCGATGTGTCTTTGTCAATATTGATGTCTGGGTTACCGCTTGCTGAGCTTCGACTCAGTAGCCACCCACAATGAAGTAGAACACTGGTAAGATTGAGACAAGAGACTCAACTTGCCTCTACCAGGCATAATGAGTCCCCTATATATAGTACATAGTACTTGAGGGCATGCCTAGGGCCTGAGGGGCAGTGTTACTACCTATTTATACCTGAAACACGAAAGAGACAATAGCGACCAGTAGCAAAGGTCGCTCAAGAATCACAAGCTGATGTACATGAAATGGGGCAGAAACACAAAATGGGGTCAAACATTCTAGTTGGCCGGTTCCGCAACTTACAGGGGCACAATGGTGTTGAACCATCACCCCAGGCTGGTTACATCACTCCCTCACTAGATAGGATGCCCTCATCCTGTCTTCCTCCATCCTGATCATCTCACCAACTGGGCCCAATATCGCTTGACTCCCACTTGTGGGACTTTCTTTCCAGCCCTTGCAGCGATGAGTCAGTCCTCGGATGCTTGTTTCGCGGCTTCAGACACCGCCAGATTCGCCTGAGCCAGGTGTAATTCGGTGCGCAGAGTGTCAACCTCTCAGTCTAGGACTCGGTATCACATGATCTCAGCGAGGAGGGGCCAGTTATCCAGCTCAATGATGGCTTCATGGAGTGGGTGGTAGTCGATCTCGGTTCCCCAGAGGCAGGCGTGGAACCAAGGCAGGAGCGGGGAGAGGGGAAAATCATCGAAGTTGGGGTGAGCATAGAGCTCGATGATTTGGGTGTTGTGGTTGCCTGTTGCATTGGCTGCCAGGCTGGCCACTCGCCCATCATCCAGCTGTTTGATGAAGACGGCGGGTTTTTCGCTGTCTGGGGTTGTGATGGTGAATTCGGGAAGCCTCCCATCGTTCTCGAAATACCCATCAGGGCATAGGAGGGGCTCTCCGTCGATCTGCTGGATTCGCACCTTGAGCTCGCAGTTGTCCTTGTTGACTTCCTCAAACTGGCATTTGAGGCATCATGCCTCGTCTTGGAAGAGCGTCTCTCGCTGCTGGAGTGTGGAGGCGAGGCCCACAGCCAGTTGACAGAGCTGGGTCGGACTGAGGTTTTCGTATCCATCCAGGACAGATTGGACAGTGCCCGGAGAGAGAGGGCCTTCCCAGAAGGCATTGGTTTCAAGATCGGGGAATGCACCCAGGAGGCAGATGGTGTTGGAGGCAGGGGTGGTAGCGGCCTGACTGGGGCTGGTCGCTGTGGAGGGAGATCAGACAGCCTCCTTGGGCGTGATATGTGTGGCAGGGGCCAGAACTGGGGTTGGGACAGGTGAAGACATGAGGAAACAATGGTGTTGTGGTGAGCAGAGGAGGATCGAGCTGATGATTTTGCCGGGGGTTTCTGCTTCCCTTTTATATTGTTCAAGGGCCAGTGTTTGTGATACTCCCGAAGGAGATCTGGGGTGTGTACTTGGTCAGCTGGTTCCCAAGTGTTATCACTTTCGGGGTAGCCCCACCACTTTATGAGATATTGCAGCTTCTTTGATCACCCTTGATGGCGATGATTTCTAATTTGCTCCACCTCATATTGTTCTTCGTTATCAATCAAATCAGGGGGAGGTTGGGTGTAATTGGGCCCATGGGTGTCCGTTTCCCTATATGGGGTAAGGAGGGAGGCATGAAACACTGGGTGGATCAGCCATGAGGCGGGGAGTTGTAGCAGGAAGGCAACCGGGGATATTTCTTTGAGAATCTTGAAAGGGCCATACCATTTCAGGTTTAATTTGGACCCTTGATGTGGGAGCATCAGGTGGGTTCCTTCCAGCCACACTTGGTCCCTGGTCTTATATTGACCCGTTGTCATGGTGGACTATTGGGACGCTTATGCTTACTAATTTTCTTGCCTTATATGTACATATTTCCCACAGCTCGGCCGGAGTCGTCACCACTTCCCCCCCCCTACATTACCCTACTGTTATTACACTCCTGCTGATCCCTTCTGCTGTTGTGTTGCCTCGGCTCGTTACTAAACTACTTACACTAATATGCCGACGAGTTTCGTGGCCTTACTGCCGCTGAAACACGTCATAGACTGCCGATGACTCCGCCTAAATAGCTATGTATGAATACGCTCATAGAAGGGGACCAAAAGCCTTAAGCTTGGTCTCTTGTGAATCCTAGACATTCGCAGAGCAATCTTCCGAGTGATCCGAAGCTTCCCAGCCCCTTTTCCCTCCCACTTGCACCCTAGAACGTACCCTAGGGTCTGCTAAGCGACTTAGTGACGCGTTTCACTTAATCTACCATATATAGTAAACCAAATCCCGATTGGGAACTCTTTGAACTCCAACACATACGTTAAGCGCTCAGAAAGGCGTTGCCTTTCTTCGCTTCAGACAGACAAAGGTCACTGAGTAACGGACCTCTCAGTGCTCTATAGAACCACCCTATCTGCACCAGAACCCCCAGCAGGAAGGAGCAGCTCCTTCCATTCACGACCTTAGTGGCATACCAACGAACTAAGTGCAATACAAGGCGTATCAGCACTCCAGACATCCCTTCCTTTGGACACTCGTCTTGAGTATCCAAATCGACTCCTTCACATCTAGATCCCCTTCCTCCTTCAGGAGATAGGGAATGACAGCAGCCAGCACCGCCACTACCCACAGCCATTCTAACAAGGCATTAGAACTCCACAGAAGACGACCAAGATGACGGTCACGACGCAGATATCATCCTACACTTACAACAGAAAGACAGAGACAGGCCAGACGCCCTACCCCTCATAGCAATAGAACGAACAGCCAAGGAGGCTGCCAGACAGAAACATCGACAGAACCGCCACGCTCCGTCCAGCGTGACAGATCTGTGCATGCAACACATCCAACATCATCCATTCCAAATCCATCCACACATCATCCATATCATTTTGTTGTTGTTTCTTCCTCCTTCTTCTTTTGGCTGGACCCCCACTATGCACACATGCATGCATGCCACCCACACTGGCTGCACCAATCCCCCCAAATGGAGGAAACCCAGTGGGCTGACTTGCAGAGCCCATATTTTCAGGCTCCACTCCTGAAATTGCACACCACACCCCGCCGCCCCAAACCTGGCCCACCCACATGCAATTGCACATGATCCGCATCCAGGCATGTCTGGGGCCCAGCCGTGACCAGCCGTGACGGCTTCGTGACAATTCGTGACGGGAAAGCGAAGCGCGCCGCGCGAAGCCCCACTTCGCATGCGTGTGATGCTGAGTAATGAACCCGGTGACAAAGTCGCGAACGTCGCGTGCATCGGTCATCACTGGGAAAGTGGAGACTAGAAAACACGGAACTCTGATAATTATAGATGCCAAGATGTAATCGCTTTGACCCTGGATTCTTGTAGCGCCTCAGCATCCTATCCCATGTCTCCTTGTGGTTCGATCAATGGTCTCGGGTAACCAAGCTTATCCACCAGTTTCGTTGGTGGATTATGTATTTCAGGTCCAAAAACCTTGCGAAGCTCGGGAACAAAAGTGCGAATATCGTCACCGCTTGGGTCGGCTTTTTCACTTTGAGAGTAAGGATGCGAAAATATGGTTGCGGGTCCGTGCCAGTGCCTGCGCTCTATTTCCAACCGCCGCTGTTTGACGTGAGATTACCGTCTATGAACTGCTGCATGAAATGCTTTAGGCTGGGGAGGGAGTTGATTTCTTCCCTATTTGAGACGACACCAGAGAGATGACACTCTCTTTCGCTAAGGCGCCAATCAACCATCAGGTCATTCGTAAAATACATTGCGGCAGTCATGCGCACCCGATTGTGCATCCAGCCTGAAGTGGTGGGGTCCTGAGACTGCCTTAACTCGTAGACAGTGATAGGGTAATGCATCCATTGTGTTGCCTTGTCGGATCGCAGCGTCTACGACGGGCACTCCTGTGCGTGGCGGTGGTACGAAGATGACTGATGATGTCACTGGCAGTTGATATATGAAAGAGTGTTGTGCCAGTCGGAGACTAGTCAGTGCAGTCACAAAAGTCGGACGACACTCGGACGACCATGGCGGTCTGTGACCACATCTGACCATGCTCTGCTAGTTGCTGATGTACGCTGATGTACGCTGGAGCTGAGCGATGGGATATGATCACGTGCTATACGGACCTTCGGACGACGCAACACTGATATGAAAGGACGCACCACCGGGCGACTTCAGCATTCTTCTTCAATACCCCTCCTATACCATGGATAACAACTACACCGTTCAATCATATACATTAGCTCTCCTGACTTTGATGAGCAGTCCAGACCGCACCCCTGGCCAGTCCGACGTTGATGATCAGCCCCTCGGAATGGCCTTACGCGCGGAAACGCAAAGTTCTCGCTACCATGCACCAGCTCACATACTCCTCCAAGCTGTGATCCAGCATTCCCCGTCTCAAGAAGCGGTAGCTCAACAATTCATGATCGAGCTTGCAAAGTGCAGAAACAACGCCGTGGTAAATTCAGGTGATGCCCTGCATACTTGATATCATGTTTATATTAAATATTATAACCAAGTCAACTCTCTGGAGCACGATCGCTCTATTAGTCCGGATGACTGGGCGGCAGCGGTGCACGGAGAACTAAGTCAGAACGGTGGAGATATATCGCATCTTACAAGACTTGCATTTTTCTTCTTGAATCGTCTCGTTATCCCGTGTGAGGTGCAGTGCAATATCTGTTGGCGGTAGTGACTGAATTTCTGCTTTCTAGTCATAAACCCAGGTGGTAAAAGGAAGACCCCCGAAACTACCCAGCCCCCTACTCCCAATCCTTTGCGCATGGCGGAGATTGATGTGTTAGTGGAAATGGCAAAGAGTAATCGTAGTCAAGCGGCTCTGAAGGAGCTTGTGTGTATCGATCTACTACTGGCAGCTTGAATCATCCCACTTAAACGTGGTTTAGATCTTTCGCCGGGATGGCGATCGTTGCCTCCTGACAGGTTACCGATTTTCTGGTCCTCGGAGCCTAACTCCCCGTTGTGCGCATATCATCCCATTCTCTGTCCATACTCAGGTAGAGACCTCGTCCCTGACACGTTTCCATCCATTAATAGGTTATTCAGGCGCCCGTACTGCAAGCAATTGAGATGTTCACTGGGAACACAGTGAGCGCAGAGAATGTCATATCGTTCATAAACCATCCGGTCAATGCCTTAAATCTGCAAAGTGACGCCCATGACTCAATGGATAATAAACTTGCCTGGGGCATTGAAGCTAGATCAGAGAATAATGAGGTGAGGGTAATGAGGCTATGGGATGCTGGCCCTGATATAACATTAACAGACGAAATACTATATCCGATTCGTTCGGCCAGAACATGTGGCCCAGGTTATTCTCCTGAACGATGGGGACGAAATAGAATTCGGTAAAGGAGGGCAAGGGCATTCGATTGAGCGGCCCTCCCCTACACTTTGCAACCTCCATCTCGCTATTGCCCGGGTCTTCGCGGCTTCAGGATTCGCGGAGGAGGTTGATAGATTTATGAGGGAATGGGACGATGACGAGGCAGCAGGTCGAGTCGATCTTGGCGCTGCAGCCTTGCGTACAATTTTAGTTAAATAACTCATTGTTTCAAATGGCTACTACTGCAGTAATGTATAGTAATGCAACCTCAAATTTACAACAAATCGACACACAAGCTCCTTCAGAGCCACTTGACTACGATTACTCTTGCACTAACATATCAATCTCCGCCATGCGCAAAGGATTGGGAGTAGGGGGCTAGGTAGTTTCGGATGGTGGGGGTGGAAAACAAGGTGCTCTCACTTCTCATGTCCTCCATTCTCATCGAATATGCGACCGTACTCGCCGCCTCCGAAGACTCTCTAAGGACATGTTCCAGTGTTTCGGAGAAGTTCTCCTAAGGGGGTTGGCGTCGGCAGCAGTAGCCACCTCGGGAGATGCGACATTACGAGCGCTGAGCGGGGGTTCGAGGTGTCGTTTCTTTGGCGACTGGGATGAGACCGGAGGAGAGTCACGAGCACGCTTGGCATTGGCCATGGTCGTAGAGGAAACATCGTTGTCGCGTCGAGGGGGCCGGCCTCTGATGGGATGTGCACGTGACCGCGAACAGGTACTGGCGCGTCCGTCCTACCTGGACCCAGGTCCTGGACAATATGTGGGTCGCCGTCCTGTCCCGTCCTGGACAACCATGTGGGTCACCCAACTGTGCTCTCTTGTCTTCGCGGTCTTGCAGTCTTGGGTTTATGGCCAGCACCCCAGCGTGCAGCTCAGAGGCACAACCGTCATAGGAAAGCATCTTGAGTCTTCTAACCTGGACTTCTTCGGAGGTGATTGATTCTTCACGGATGCATGCATGCAATGAACCCCTTCCTCATCCCTCGTTCGTACAGGTATCCCTTTTGCCGAACCTCCAGTTGCCAGCCTTCGCTTTTCTCCCCCCCAGCCTAAGTATTCTCTTTCTCCCCTCTCATCATTCGATGCGAGTAGCTTCGGTCTCCCCTGCTTACAGCCACCCGGAGTAAGCCCCCTCGACTCCTCCCTCTCTTGCGAGCTGACTCCTTTCTACAGCAATGGGATGGGGACATGTCAGAGGACTGTCTTACCCTCAACATATTCCGACCTTCCGGTATTGACATAAACTCCTCTTTTCCTGTCATGGTCTGGATTTTTGGGGGCGGATTTATTAGTGGGTCATGCATGTCTTTCCATTCCTGTCAACTCAACCGATTGCAGCCGGTGCTTCTGCCCTTTTTGACGGATCTGTTCTCGTAGAACAATCAGTCACTCGTGTAAATACTTCATCGTATGGTCAGCTTCCACTTTTCTAATGATGGATATTATTCACAGGGAACACCAATCCTTTTTGTTTCTATGAACTACCGTGTTGGAGCACTTGGCTTCCCTCAAGGACCCGAGGCTGTGCAAAGAGCTGCCCTTAACCTTGGCCTGCATGACCAATGGACCGCTCTTGAGTGGGTGCAGAAGAATATCGCGTCCTTTGGTGGCGATCCCTGCAAGGTTTGTCCACTTGTCCTCGTCCCCCCATGACTGGTGAACGAGCAATCAAAGGTTACTGTTTTTGGAGAGAGCGCAGGAGCATTATCTGCTTCCTATCACTACCTCAATGACAATTTTTCCACCGTCGCTCGAGCTGCTGTACGCACTTGTCTCCCGCACCATGGACGCAGTGCCTCATCTCATGATGGAACATGTCGTAGATCTTCCAATCTGGAACAGCATCCACCCTTCCCATCTTCAAAGCCTATCGTGGAACTCCCTCTTGGATGCTTTTTGCAAATAATGTACAATCTTGTGCTACAGCCCCCCCAAATAACACGTTCTCTTGCCTCATCTCCGCCAACTCATCTGATCTTCTTCCCGGCATGAACGCCGCAATGGCCATCGAATTATTCCCCTTCCGCCCCGTCCTTGACGGGCCTGGTGGCATTCTCAGTGATTCTCCCGCGAGGCGACTATCGCGCGGGGCAGGCGGACGAGTACCATTAATGGTTGGCACAGTTCTTGACGAAGGTTTGTTTCTTCCACCTTGACAATAGTTTACTGACACCAGTACAGCAACGATCTTCATTCCGCTGGACTTTCAGGCTAAGGATATTGCCACCTGGCTACATGCTAACTTTACCCCATCTCCGTCTGGTCCTGGTGCCCTGAGGCTTGGGATGGATGAAATCACGTCACTTTATCCCAACGATCCCAGCGCTGGTTCGCCATTTGGCACAGGAAACGAGACCTTTGGCACTGGTTCTGGGTACAAACGGGGAGCTGCGATCTGTACGTCATCCCACGCGCTTGGGACTACATTATATTGACATCATCGGTGGTTAGTTGGGGACATATATTTCCAGGCCCAACGCCGGTTCTGGAGCCAAACAACTCGTGCACCTTCCTATGCCTACATCTTCACAGGTCCTCAGCCAAGTGCCAACCCAGCATATGGAGTATACCATGCTAGCGAGTTACCTTATCTCTTTGGAAACTTAACCACGAATTCATCGAATACTGCATGGCTGAGCCGTGCCATGCTGGACTATTGGATCTCCTTCGCTGTTTCACTAACCCCGAATGACGGCAAGGGGACGAACAGTACGTTCTGATACGCTTCAATATTTGTACTCCCCCTAATTGGAGCCCTCAGGACCTTATTGGGAGACATACGACGAATCCAAGGTATGATGCAATGCCCTCGTGATTGGGGAAACACTCAACCTGGTACAGCAAATACTGGAGCTGAACAGTAACAGTACGCGCCTGATTCCGGACACATATCGGGCCTTTTCTATAGACTTTATCACCAGAATATGGCACATGTTGTCCTGGTGATCAAAGGCAACGCTCTGACGTCGTTGTAACGAGAAGTGTGGATATATGTACTCAAAGGTCAAAGTCGTCATCCTCATCGTGGCGATCATGACGTAGGCGGGTTCCATGGGCCAGCACTCCTCGTGCATTGTTGACAACAGGCACAAAGTGGTGATCCTTTTGAATGACACCTACATCATATATTGGAGTCACGTATCTAGACAATGCGAGAAAAGCAGCGAACCTGTATGCAGCAGCCGGAGCTCCAGGGTGGCAGTACTGAAACCGTCCACATTGCCAAGTTCCTCAAAGCCAATGATTCTGCTTGCAAAGGTCAAAAGAGAAAGAAAACATGCTAGTAGTTGTACATGCCTGTCTTTTGAGACGCCTTTTATAAAGCAGATGACGCAAGGCAAGACTTTGATCACTAGTTTTTCTACGAGGAATGGCACATTTTCTACGAAGACACGCAAGAACCTCGTGTTGAAGTACTTCGGAGCAAGAGCCTGAACTACATGATCAGAGTCCAAGGTCAAGCGGAGACATAAAAGAAAAACCTACGGCCAGGTGCTTATCCATGATTGCACAGCGGCGGAAATTGCTGTGGTAGAAATGGATTATGCACAGCGACTCCGACCTGTCGCACAGTCAACATTGTGGGTTGACAATTCGGTGTAGATAGCACTGGAGGAAAGAAAACTTACGCACTCGCCCGGATGATCTCCTTCTCGTCCGTCAGCTCGGTATACTTTCCATGCATTTCTTCCCGCATCTGCTTCAAGCGGCCCATCCTGCGCGCCAGAAGAACGGCCAATCGCTCAGTGTATGAAACGGATTTGTTTGGCGGGACGGCACAAAAGTAAAAGAGTCGCACGTACTCGCGTTGCAGCTCTTTGAGGCCCTGTTCCCGGAGAGGTCCGTCGTCGTTCTCGATTTCAGCCTCCAGCTCCGCAAACAGTGCGTCCTCGTCGAGGTCATCTGGGTCTGGGTCTGGGTCTGGGTCTGAGCGACGGGATGCGGTCGTGGATGGTGAGGAAGAGGACGAGGAGGCGAGGAGCTGAGAGGTGAGATGAGCAACCTTCGCGTTTCGAGTGCGTGAACTAGCAAATGAAAAATAAACGAAACATTAGAAGTGAGGAGATGATGTCGTTGGAGTGCAATGACTGACGATGTGCTGTTGTCAAACGACGTGGACGTGGACATGGTTTGGTTAGCTGCGCTGGAAAAGGAAGTTGTCACTTTTGGATTCGAGCGACATGAAGCTCGTCAGTAAGCACATCGTCAAGGGCTCAGTGCGTGTCTTATATCATATCACAGTGCTACAGGTCAAACAGTGTCTAGGGATACATCAAAGTCCGTCCAGAAGAAGATGAGGACATGTGGCATCTGTATAACCTCATTAGAGAGGTAAAGCCTCTTCGTACCACTTCCCCTGTCCGGGATTCAGAGGTAGTGCTAGGGAGACAATGTACGCGCTCCGGCAATACGGTATGATGTTTTCTTTGAATGATAGCCCACTTACCGCCCGTACGTTCTAATTTCTCTTCCAAAGCCGTGTGCAGAACGTATCCGCGACGGGGTCCTCGGAATCGCACCGCGTCCGCACAACATTGACACTCCAGGTGACCCGCATCGAGTTCACCCCGCCAGTCGCCCCAACAGTAGGAGCAGGGGCCACAGATCCTGCTTCATCGTCGCTCTCGTCATCGGCAGCGGCGGCGCCTGTCGAAGCGACGGCGTCTCTGCAGATTACGGGACGCGTCGTGGCGGAAAATGAGCACGTCAAGATGGGCGCGTTCCACACGCTGGATATAGAGTCGAACCGCGACATCCGGATTGAGAAGCCAGAGTGGGACAGTATATCCCTTGAACGGATCAAAGAGGCGTCGCAGCCTGGACGTGGGGCAGAAGTCGGTGCCGTCGTCTGTGGCGAAGGTCAGTCAGTCAAATCGAATCAAAATCAAAATCAATACACACTGTGTCCAACCCCCCTCCCTTCCCCTCCTCTTTCTCTTTCTCTTTCTCTCCTCTGGCTGGGTAAGGGATGTACGAAAAGAGGCAAAATAAACCTGATATATATCCCCCCGTTGCTCTTAGGCACGGCGGCATTTTGCCTGCTTTCTCAGCATATGACGGTTGTGTTGCAACGCATCGACATCTCGGTGCCGCGCAAGCGCGCCGGCTCCGCGACCGCGCATGAGAAGGGCCTCGCGCGCTTCTACGATACGCTCTACCAGTCCTTCCTGCGGCACATCCCATACGCGAACCCCACCCTTCGTGCGATTGTCATCGCAAGCCCTGGGTGGGTGCGCGATGCCGTGTTCGATTATATCATGGCGCAAGCAGCCCAGGCGGGGAACAAGGCGCTGCTAGGTGCGCGACAGAAGTTCTTGCGTGTGCATGTGAACAGTCCGCATGTGCATAGTCTGGTGGAGGTGCTGAAGAGCCCCGAGGTTTGTACATCTTTCTCGCTGATTTGCACGAAAAGCCCTCTCACGCCTGCCTTATTCTAGATTGTTTCTCAGCTGAAGGAGACCAAGTTTGCAAGAGAGGGCATCATGCTCGATAAGTACGAATACAAATGGCCGGTCAAGTCATTCATCCTTAATATATATCTTTCGTTACCAGTTTCTTCAAGATGCTCGCCTCCGATGAGCAGCGAGCGTGGTATGGCCCAGATCACGTCGCTCTTGCTGTTGACCGGGGTGCTGTTGGCACGCTACTCATTTCTGACGAGCTCTTCCGGGCGGGCGATCCTCGAGTAAGAAAACAATATGTTTCACTCGTGGAGGATGTGCGAGAGAAACGGGGAGAGGTTCTTATATTCTCTAGCATGCACGAGAGTGGACAGCGTAGGTATCATACTATTGACGAACCACGTCCATTGATGATTCTGCTTGCGTACAGAGCTCAATCAAATTACTGGTATTGCTGCCATCTTGACGTTCCCATTGGATATCGAAGTCGTTGAAGCAGAAGAGAGGGAAGCCGAGGAAAGGCGAAGGGCAGAAGCAGACGAAGAAGCTTAGACAGTTGTGTTATCATAGACTGATGATGCCCAGTCGTGTGACAGGCAGCGGCCGCTAATAGGACGCTACTGCTCGCAGGAGTCCAAAATGAGCGCTGTTACTTTACGAGTGGAAGAAGTGACCGCTGAACAGTGTGCAAAGGATTCAGTTGATTGGGAAGAGCACGAATCTGATAAGCCTGAAACCATGAGTAGAAAATCATTCACACATTTGTATAGCCTGTCAGTGAAGTTCCGAGTATCGAGCGAAACATAGCAGAGTCTATGCAAGTCATATGACTGACATATACAATTTTAGATTTAGAGCTCTTTCGAATGAAGTGGGGTGGAAATTTTGTATCGTAGTGTGATCGTTCTGTTTCCCTTTTGCATGGAAATGGCACCTATGTTCCAATGCTCCATGGCTTATTAATGCAAGGCACACGGTAAAGGCCCACCCTCCTGTTGAACCTATTAATATCTGACGCATCTTGTGTTGGTGTTTGGGTTCATGGCGTGGGTGCAGGTGCAGGTGCGGGAGGTACATGTGTAGATGATGGTGCAGGTCCAGGTTGTGCAGGTCCAGGCGCCTGGAGAAAATCTTGGAATACCTGTCGCAATTTGTCAGTCATTTCGCCACTGCCTTCAGGATCGTCTTGTCGTATCTGTACGAGGAAGGCAGAAAGCTCTTCCTCGAATTTTGTCCGGTTAAAGGGAATCCCAGTTCCTGCGTCCATGAGAATCGCGAGTGTGACGGTGAAAGACGTGGCAAGCTCGTTCGGGAGGTCATCCACCTGGTTTGAAAGGACGCCATAAACAAAGGACTTGAGGTTCATACGGTCCCGCGTGCCAACGTCAGAGTCGAATATTGTGGTTGGTGTTTCCCCCGTGACATCGTGTAGCCAACCTAGTTCTAGTCCGTCGAGCCGTTCTTTGTGCAAGAGGCGTCTTGCAAGCAGTGCGCAAATGGAGCGAGAAGTAACACGGATGGCAGCGTCGCTATCAGCAGCCCACATCGCCTGCATAAGACTGATATTTGCAAAGTTGGTGCGCACGAAATCGAAATCGAGATCGGGGGAGGATGGAGGCGTTGGCTATGTGGTGGACAGCGTCTAGACACACCAAAAGACGGCTTTTGCGTTCGTTCTCGTTGAGTCCGAGGGCGAATATGTCTGGTCCACAGCTCCGTAATAGAGTGAGGATATGTTCATGGAAAGTGAGTTTTCTGGACTCGATGGGGTCGCATATGAGCTGGATAACGGTCTGTCCGGGAATGCGTGCCATGAGCTCTTGAGTCTTGCTTCCTTCAGCCAACGCGGGTAGTTGGAGCCACCAAGCAATCGCCGCGACGTCTATATTCGGCTCATTCAATGCCCCTTTGACAATGCTCTCTCGAAAACCGTCCTTGAGGCGCAGCCCATGCTTTTTGACACCACCTGCGAGGGTTTCAATCCACCGGACAAGCATTTGCTGCCTTCGCGTCGTAACATCGCCTAGATTATACGGCACAATGCAGTCATGAAGATGCTGGAGGAGCGAGTGGAGGCAAACAGCAGCAGAGAAGAGGGATGCATGCGATATGTACCACCATATGTTGGACATCGGTGTGCGATATGGGCAGTTGTGTTTGATGCAAGGAAGGACGGTGAGCACAAAGTACGCCATTGCAAAGAGTCCGACGGAAATGGAGACAACGATGGCCACCGCCTCGTGGATCGCAAAAAAGAAAACTATGAGGCCGAGGAAAAACAAGAATACTGAGAGGTGAAGGAGTGTCGGGACTGTCTCAACTGCGAGGCGCATTCTGTACGTCTGGGTTCCGAGGAACAAAAATGAGCGAACACACGCGCGGTCGTTGGGCTCGCTCCGAATTTTGGGCATTTCGACGTATCTCCGCGCCCATTGTTGTAGCAATGTTGCGAACAAGGCAGATGTGATACTAAGTACGAGGCTCATCAGCCACATTGCATTTACCCAGATCATGGATACACTAGGAGAAAATGGTTGGTTCCCTGGTGGTTCGGGGTAGGTATCATTCGTGAAGCCGGCAAGTTGCAGTGAGATCTTGCCAAGAAGAACCACTGTCTGATCACCGCTATCGGGGGACAAATTCTTGTAGCTTTCAATGATAAAGGCGCCAACGGTCGCGGAAAAAAGACCCGTCTTCCAGCTCCAAGTTGTCATCATGGTAAACAGTAATGAGTCGACCAAGACTTACGAACACAAGAATACCGGTTGCATCCTCTTTCCAGGCGCCCGCCACACGGTTATCATATTCTTCGGCCTCCTTCATATACTCGGTCCACATCTTCTTTCCCGACTGTTTCCGAGCTGTGGTCGAAGTCATTCAGCGTGCATTCTTCATTGTTCCCAGGCATACCTTCATCTTGAGAAGGCCCCCCCTCGGCAGTTGCGAATAGGTTGTTAAGGTGAGCAAATGGCACTGAGGTTCCCATAAGTATACGTCCACTGTGCCAACACTGAGGAGAAGACAAGACGAGCTTACTGGGGCATGTCACAGTGCCACTACTATTATACTACCTACTACCCCCACCCTTTCATTAATAAAGTTTGAAAAAGGTTCACTGGCAGTATTTGGTTCCCAAGCGCTCGTAAGTCGCTACGACTTTGGTATCGCAACCATCGAGTTCGCAGGTGTTCTGTATCAAAGTATCAATTGTATGTATCATACACACTAGTGTAATCACAGATAAGATCTATTCTTCACAACGATTACACCATCTTCAGCGTCTACTCATCTTTGCAGTTCAAGCGTTGGAGGTAAGCGTTCCACCCAGCTTCTCTATACCTTTTCGCCTGCCGCTGGACCTCGCCAATATCCAGGTTTCCAGGGTTACCGTAAATACCTCTTCCAACAATGATGATGTCACATCCATCTGCCAAGACGGCCTCTTTGGGTGTACGATACTGCTGACCCAGACCATCGCCGGTAGCGTCCAGTCCCACGCCGGGTGTCAGGATCAAAAAGTCTTCAGTCTCATCCTGCTTTTCTCCCCCACGAAGGCCAACACCTTCCATGCGGTGCTGAGCAATGAATCCGATAACAAAGTTACGCGCATCGCGTGCCATCCGAACTGCGTCCTCCGTGTAAGCGCCGTGCGCAAGAGCGCCTGCTGTCGACATCTCGGCAAGGAGAAGAAGGCCGCGACGCAGAGGGAGGCCGACCGTGGCCAACCCTTTAATTATCGACGGTCCTGGCACAGGATGTGCGTTGGTGATGTGTGACCATGCTGCGATCCTGTGGACTCCGGAGGAGTATTGCAGAGCAACCGTGTTGCCTTGAAAATGCACGAAATCAGTTCGCAACATCAACGCCAACTGAGAAATTTACCAATATCTGCGAATTTGCGATCTTCGAATATCAGGAAATTGTGATTGGCGCTAAGCTCCTGTAGACGGAGAATGAGCGAAAACTCAAAGTCTTCGATGATATCAATGTGGGTCTAGCTTCAGTAGTGTCAGAGTGTTTATGAATAACGCCAAGGTATGTCAGCAGAGACTTGCCTTGATGAGAGAGACGTATGGGCCGACGGCATCGATGATAGACAGGAAGTCCTGAGATGATGTTACATCGACACTGACACACAGATTTGACTGCTTTCTCTCGATTGTTTCTAGGAGCTCCTTCGCAGCAGGATTTATGTGACTTTTTGCGCGGTCGGCATAGGTGTTGAGATAAGCTGCCATCGCATCACTAACTGACGACGTGACGACGAGAACGGCAGCAGACTTGGACGATGGCACACCGGCCCGGTCTGACCCCCGTCCGTCGTCGTCCTCCGGGTCTAAGTCTAGCACCAACTGGACTGGAATGCACTCGACTTCGCCCTGCTCCCGTGGCAGTGAGTCCTTGGACGACCCCTCAGAGTCGCCACCGTCGAAAAGGTTGAAAGTAGATGACACTACGTCCGCGTCTGATTTGTCTACAACTTTGCCAATACCGCCCTCAGACTCGGCTAGCGCCGCGACTACTGAATCTATCCTGCCTCCGAGCCATTCTCTGCTCGGATCGGTGCCTCTGCGGGATGAGAGTGGTGCCATCGTCCGTCTTATGGAGTCCGACGTAGGTATTTCGGAATATATTGCAAAAGATGCTCCGAAAATAGATGGCATCATCAAACAGAGGTGCGCTCTCAATCCTGTATCCCGAGAAAGACATTTCACAGTTTGAAGGTTCACCGACTTCTTGGTCTATGAAGTTGACCAGGATAATAATGTCATTCACATTAAATCCCTCGGAATGCCTGAGCCTCCTGCGAAAAAGGCAAACGACGCAGGGGAGTCAGCATTCAAGGCCAATGCAGATATCCCCTCAGGGGAGCCTTCTACGATTCGGGAAGGCACAGAGGCCGAGATTAGTACCGAATCGTCCGCTGAGGCTCCCGACAAGATCTGTGGAGATGGTTCTAAGCAAACTTCCTCCGTCGTGTCATGGCCGGACTCGTTCACAACTCGTCTTGTTCCATTCTTGTCCATAGAGAAGATAGAAGAGGTGAAGAAGATGTTTCTTGAAGGCCCCGAACCTCCGTTCGTGAGTGATGCAGGCTGGTCCGGGCGGCTGGCTGCCAAGGTCAATGAGAGCGGCGTTCCCGTTTCGATGGATATCGAGGAGACGAGAGATGAAGACGAAGGAAAGAAAGGAGGTAGCAAGAGGGGACGAGATCGGGGTGGCCGGGGGGGACGAGGACGGGGAGGACGCGGTGGAAAGCCTCGCGCGGATCATCGAAAAGTAATATCCGAGGTGGGTGCTTCCCTAGCTCATGTCAATCTCTTACAAATGTCTCGTACACAGCCTATTGTCTCGAAGCCAATACGCACCAGCTTCCACCAATCCGTACGAGAATTATTTGACGGAAAGTTGGAAAGCGAAACAGACACGACGGAAACAACAAACACCGGTGATGGATCGCGAATCGTCATCCGTTGGGCGAGGAGAGGGAACGGAGGTGGTAGTGGGAGAGGGGGTAACTAATCCTATTCCCATGCTGAATAGCGCTAACGCAAGCACCTACAGGGGGTGGGCGTACCGAGCGCGTGCCACGGGGAACCTACCCTCCATACATCCACTTCACGCTTCAAAAGACGAACCGAGACACCCAAGATGCCTTACAACATCTTGCTCGCACTCTGCACGTCCCGGTAAAAGATCTCTCCACTGCTGGGACCAAGGACAAGCGCGGAGTGACAGTCCAGCGTGTATCCCTATGGCGTGGTGTCAAGACGGTAGAAAATGTCTGGAAACTTGCCAATGGTGTGCCTACGCGGCATAGTGCCGACGACGCAATTCGCGAAAGAGGAGAGCGTGGGGTTAGGATAGCGGACCTTACTTATCGAAAAGCCGCGCTCGAGCTCGGCATGCTGAAGGGAAATGCGTTCGTGATCACCTTGAGGTGAGCGTTTCATTAGCTATTCTGGCGTTCTCGATTCGAATTCCTTGCAGAAATGTACAAGCCGATTCCATCGAAACGCTCGACCAGGTTCTGAACACCATCAAAAAGCGTGGATTCATCAACTACTACGGTTACTCGTCATTTAGGGTTTCAGGGACGCCCTTTTGATATTCTATTTAGGCATGCAGCGTTTTGGCACGGCTGCCATCCCTACGCATTCCATTGGGCTCGCTTTGCTCAAGTCTGATTGGCATCTTGCTGTTTCTTTGATTCTTCGACCTCGCCCTGGTGAGCATCCAGATGTGCTCGCGGCTCGACTCGCGTGGCTCGACGATGGCAATCTTGACGGAGCCCTTGAGCTCCTCCCTCGGAGGGTAGTAGCAGAGCGGTGTATTCTGGAGAGCTACAAGAAACAACGTGGAGAAACGCGCAATGCCCTTGGTGCTTTGTCGACGGTGTGTGTAGTGCCTCCCACGGTTTTTTGAAGACTCACCAGAAATACTGAATCAACAGATCCCAAGGAACCTAAGGTTAATGTATGTTCATGCGTACCAATCGTATGTGTGGAATGCGATTGTTTCGGAGCGTATCAAGACGTGGGGCACTGATACACCAGTTCCTGGAGACCTTGTATTGGAGTCCGAGACTGCAGAACAGGCTGCCGTCGGGGACAGAATGGAGGCCGAGAATGGCGAGGCTAACACGCAACCCGACGCGGATGTAGGTCCGTAGTCATCCAGTTGCGCTTGTTCTTACTGATGCCGCTACCCCAGACGAACCCGCTTCGGGACGCAAAGGCAACAGAAAACCGTGGCAGGCGCCACGCGTGAAAACTCTTACCGAAGGGGACGTCGACAAGTATTCGATATTCGATGTTGTTATGCCATTGCCAGGAAATGATGTTGCTTTCCCTGGGGGAGCGTTGGGCGAGAAGTACAGGGAGTACCTCTTGAGGGATGGGCTCGACCCTGACAATTTTCAACGGCCGCAAAAGTAAGACGCATTGCATTCTTAGTGACCCAGCGTTTTTATCTTCATGCAGGGACTACACGCTCGGTGGCTCATACCGCAATATGCTGCACCTGCCGAGGGAATTATCGTGGTCCGTAGTACGATACACCGACCCGGATGTCCCGCTGGCGCAGTCAGACGAAGATCAGTTGCTAGGCAAGGACCCTCCTGCACCTGATCCTAACGGTCGATTCGTGGCACTTCAAATCCGGCTCATCCTGGGAACTGCTGCATATGCGACCATGGCATTACGGGAAGTAACCAAGACTGACACAAGCTCACATTTCCAAAGTGGCTTGACTCAGGCCTCGGAAGACCAGCAGTTCAAAGGCGTAGAGAGCGACCTGCCGGTGATGACGGGGGTTGAAATATAGCAAGGGTAGATAACTAGTTGAACAGTGTCGAAGAATGGGCAGAATGTGAGCATCAGAGTGCGATGATTGATAATAATGATACACGACATCACCATGCGACGGCGGCCATGCCAATCTGAACCACCACATCCGCCGGCTTAAACCATCATGGTCAAGGTCGAAAACGTCGTATTTTTCTCCTTGGTCTTGGACCTTTTCGGTAATTTGCTTTGATACTTGCCTCGTATCACAGAGTCCGACATGACTACGTAGCATTCACCATTCCGCTCCCCCTGTTTCCCCGCATTATTGAGTGGTACACTCAGGTGTGACCCCGCCCGTCTCCGCATACCGCATGTCCTTACATGCATAACTCAATCTAGAGAGAATCATCAGATCCTCACGGCTTTTTGTCCAGGACATTATGGGCAGTGTCTACAATCCGCGGGCAGCTTTACAACGCATCTCACAACTCACAGAGATGGGATATCGTCCTTCTCGGTGCGCCTTTTCTCAGCTCAACTTTTTTCAACGCGAACTCACAATGTCTTAAAGGTGGTCTCATGGGGTCCATATTCTCGTGAGCAGAACAGGCTCCGTGTTCTACTGACACATCTCGTCTCAGTTGCTTCATGCAGAACACTCCAGTTCCTTGTATCCCCATACATCGGATCTCTATCTGACAAGTACGGCCGCAAAAAAGTCCTTCTGATCACTATGATTGGCAATATACTCTCTGCCTTGGTGTGCGTAAGCATACCACGACACCGTTCGTGACAAACTAATTTTACTTGTTCCTGTAGCTGGATCAGGAGCACGACCTTCGCATCGTACATGCTTTCGCGCGTCATCGGAGGGCTGAGCGAGGGCAATGTCCAGTTGGCGATGTACGTCGCTCTTTAGATTCATAGCGATCCGCGACAGTCGGGCTCACATCGACAAAAAGCGCAATCCTCTCTGACATCACCACTCCCGCCAACCGCGCAAAGGCCCTCGCGCATGTGGGCATCGCATTCGCGATCTGCTTCTGCATCGGGCCGCCTATCGGCGCGTACTTCGCCTCGAGACCCGTGGCGCTCGGACATACTTTGCTTGGCACCGAGCTCAACGTTTATGCCGCTCCTGCGATCCTCACGCTGGTCCTGCTCGTGGCGGAGACCGCTTTCCTCGCAGTCACGTTGCCCGAGACGAGGGGGAAAAGGCTCGGCGCGCAAAGCTCGGAAAAGAGCGATAGACGTTCGGGTGACCACGGGAGGGAGGGGAAGGAAGATGACGTTGCCAGTGATGGACACGTGAACAAAGATGATGATGGTAAGGCATCGGTGGCGCCGGTTCGTCCCGCTGAGCAGCGGATCAAGATCCTCAAGTCCCTTCGCGTGCTCCATTTCCTCTTCCTCGGTATCTTTTCCGGCGTCGAGTTTACCCTCACGTTCCTGACCTTTGACCGTGCGTAAACCCTTACCCGTCGTGCGCAGTTCGCCTGACCTATCATCTGATCGCAACTTCGCTCATTCCATCACTTATCACCGTCTAACCGTTACTGGTGACGCCACCGCCACCCCGCAGTGTTCGACTGGACTAACACGCAGAATGGCAATTTGATCGGCAGCATAGGAATTGTCTCCGCAGCCCTCCAAGGCGGCTACGTGCGGCGCGCTCTCACACGAGTGGTCGGGGAGGAGCTCAAGGTCGCCCGCCGCGGCACGTCCAGCTGCGCCATCGGCCTCGTTGCGCTCGCTCTCGTCCCTCACTTCACGCTTTCCCGACCCGACTTGGCCTTCCGACTTTTGCAGATCGCCGCGGTTTGCATGGCGTTCACTTCTGCGACAGTCGTCAATGCTCTGACCGCGCATGCGTCATTGCAATGCGATGAGGCGTCGGCATCTGATTCAGGACTTGAGAAGGCTGCGGAGAGCGAGAACGGAAAACGATTGAGACGTCCGGAACTTGCAAAAGGCCAGGCTCTTGGGAGTTTCCGCTCATCTGGGCAACTCGGTCGGGCCATCGGGCCATTGTTAGGTAAACATGTTTACTGCCACTGCCTGAATAGCGCCGTGCTGACTACAGGGGCAGCATGCGCATCTTACTGGACCTTTGGGCCCTCTGTCACGTACACGATTAGCGCCGTTGCTATGACTGGTCTCTCTATTCATATGCGGAGAGCTGCGCGTCGCACAGCTTTGAAGACAACTTAATTGACAACATCCTGACATTGTATCATAGCTCTGCGCTTATACTCTATTACGGCTACTGCGCACGCCCAGATGATACTTACTCTGAAAGTAATTCTGTCTCAGACCATTCGAGTTGTATCCAGGAATTATTCGAATTCGACTGCATAACGTAGAAAAATAAACAGAAGACGATCCTGTTCGTCAATGCGGAAATGTGAAACAACCTTGTATAGCAACATGAATGAACGGAAATGGTATGTCGCCTGCGCTATGGAAGCATAAGCGGTATGAATTGCTATGAAGTCATAACGATGAATGTCGGAGGTATAGATGGATAGATGGAGCATGCACAGCAGCAATCCATGTCACGACGGCCCACTTATGACAGCCTGGAGTTAGCCGAGTGCGGTCGCCGTGTGCCGCTGGCATCGGCATGTCCTGTAGGTGAACGGAAGGGCGTTGCGACCACCACGTCATCATATAAGGGGGGTGTAGAGGCCGATGGCCTCCCTGTCGAGGATCCTTCACTCGGGGAATTGGGTCGCACCTCGAGATTAGCTGGTTGTGGGTGTTTGTCAGGCCGGTAGAATGAACGCTGGGACAGCGATCGCGGAGAGAGCGGAGGCTGAGGTTGAGTGTCGTCACCGGCAAGCGTAACACCACCGCTCGATGTACTGAACGCAGGGAGGAAGAACATTACGCCCCGACGGCGGCGACTTCGCTGTGTTGATTGTGGAGAACCGAAAAGCGATGATACCTGACGGCTTAGGCGTCGTACAGCCTGGATTGCAGGATGGGGCACATCCCTGTCATCCATTAAGACGTCCGACATGGGTGAGGGGGGTTGAACATCAAGGGAGAGCGGAAGAAGTTGAACTTGCTCCTCCTCGAAGCTTAAGGCGTCATCGAGTATCGCGTCTGGATGACGAGCGGACAGCGCTGAGGGTGGAGTAAGGGATGTCCGACCAGGAAGGGAGAGCCAGCCCAGGTCCAGGTGCCAGCGCCCGCCGCGCTCAACCCAGCGGGGGAGGAGGACGTCATAGCCACCAACGCTTCCGAAACCACAGTGTCGCTGCTTGGACTTGGAGCTGCTGTACCCAAGTTTGACCAAGCTAGCTATCAAGACGACCAGTCCAAACCAAAGCAAGGCCTTGCCCCACTCTCCCAGGAAACCAATAAAGGCAGCGTCATCCGAATGCCAACTACTACCATAGAAATGAGAGAAGAAGGAATCTGGCACCTCTCCTGACTCAGCATTCTTTCCATAAAGTGACTTGGGAAGGATGCGGACTTCGCCACCAGGTAAATCTGGAGTGAGAGGGTGAGAGGATGTGTAAAGGCCGTATTGGGCAGAAAGGAACATGGGGCCAGTAGAAAACATAACAGTAGGATAGTTGAGAATCCAATTATGATCAAAGGTAATCAAGTTGTGTATAGTCTGAGCCATGAAAGGGTGTTCTTTTTCTGCGAACATCAGATCGTTAGAGACGCCGACGGGTACGGTGAGAGGGAGGATGACGGGAAAGACGAGAAGGGGATCCAATCGACGGTGGCAGCCAATGTCGAGGTCAATGTAGATGCCGCCATAATGATGGAGGACAAAGTAGCGAATAGCATCCGCCCGTTGGATGGCATAGGGGTAAGAATCGAACGTGTCGAGGAACCAATGGTAATTTTGTGCAATGAACTCGCGGGAACTGGCGTCTGTCCACAACATGTATTCACTACCATGACAGCGAGATCGTTAGAGGCGAGGAATCAAAGCAAAGAAAGGGTAGTACGAACTAGTCTGGCATCAAAGCACGACAACCTTCAGAGACGGGTTTCCATTTATCCGGAAGAGTTTCTGACTTCCATGTCTGGTGGATAATCCTGGGGATGTGCTCGGGTCTATGGTGGTGAGAGGAGGTTTGGTTCGGAGAGTCACGGGTGGGATTGAGCTCCTGCTCTGTGATGTAGGCGAGTTCAGGTATGGAGAGGTAGTAAGAAACGGAGGAGAGGACGATGACAGTCCCAAGGAGGAATAGACCGAGGACGAGGAGGAGGATATGTACCGTTCTTCTCCTGAAGGCCATAGTGGGAGGAGGAGCGAGTGCGAGAGGAAGAAAAGCGAGAAAAGGCGGACTGATTATATAATCCAATCACATCCCGGTTGGCCGCATCCGGGCCAGGAACGCCTCGCAAACGAACCGCTCGAGCACCTCAGCTGACTCACGCAATCCGTCATCCTCCCAACCGTTCCCGAGCGCCCTCAGCGTACACGCGCTCCCCAACCAATCACTCCGAGTCCAGTCCTGGCCCCTCCGTCCTCCTTGTTCATCCGCATACATCAAAAAGTTCTCCAACTTATCCAGTTCGGCCCTCGACGCCTGCAGCCCCTCCCTCCTCCCCAGGTACCGCACGCTTTCCCGTGGTGTCCATTCGGCGAATCCGATTTTTGCCCAGCTCGGAGCATGCTGAGACACTCGGCCACTCTGAGGCCCATCCCAGGGTACCTCCGGTCCTCCGACCCGATCCACCACCCCCAATAGTAACTGCGAGAAGTGTTCGATGACCTCGAGGTGGAGCGCATCTAATGGGTGGCTGGGTCTAATCGGCTCTTCGTCCACTTCCATTGCATCTCCATTCGCCAGCCCGAGTTTGCTCGAGCTGTCAACGTTCGTCCGAAGTGTTCGTCGTTGGCTCTTGGATATCTGCCCGTCGAAATCACTCAGATTCACTATTGGCACATCGGCGAATAGCACCGTAGCGATTGCACGGCTCGTCCAGCCGCTCGATGGACTCAGCGTCCTAATCCCTGTCGCTCCCCCCTCATGTATGAATACCTCGTTCTTGCGAATAGATGTTGGGAAACCCCCCACCTACACTTTCAGCTTTGACACATAGATTTTTGTCTCCACTACAAAGCGCAACGTGCCTGGCGACTCCGCTGCCGTGCTGCGGACGCCTTGCGAAATACTGGCAACAGTCTAAAATCAGGTCGTCATTCAACTCCGACCCTCCTTCCTGTCAATCCGATCAATTGATTGCCATGTTCATGTGAGAGCAACGCGCCCTTGCCTCGGTTTCACCCACGTCCTTAACGTTCCACTTCCCTGATCCCTTGCATGTTTCTTCGTGTGTTTGCCCTTTTACAAAGCGTCGCTCTTTCACTTTTTCAAGTAACCACGTCGAGGCCAGACGTGCTGCCCATGCCACTTTATCACCCCGTGTCTTTTGTCTGTCCGAGAGGTCCCGCCCATCAGAGGTACTGTACATTCGTAGGTAATATATCCGCACCTATCGAGCTCGCTAATGACGATCCCGGGGATGATGATTTGTAAAGTGAACGGCAAGTGGTGTTCGATGTCGACGACAAATTGCCGCAGCGTGTCGAGCTGATGAAGAAGTATATTTGTGTCCACAATCAGATGGAGCATCTCAACCGCCGAGGGCTACAGCCACACGTCTATGCATCAGCGTCACTATGTTTAGGACGAGCAAGCAACTTGCCTGCATCTCGACATCTTGATTGATAACTTCGTCGATACGACGGAGGGTAGCATCCGTCAAATCAACCATATCTGCGTCACTCGTCCGTGGTACAAGCACAGGCACCCCGTAAGTTTGTTCGAGGATCCGACACTGTTGAATTGAGTATTGGCGGCGGTGGGTCAGTGGTGGCTGACTCGGGAGCGGGAGATAATCGGAGTGCGGAGTATTCCCTTAAATACACAATAAGCAGACAATTTGTCTCAGGTAGCCATCTCCCCTTTGCCTCACCTCCGATGAACGCCATCGAAAGTTGTCATACCTTAGACGGCGGTAAACGCAGCGAATACAGCTGTAAATCCTTTCATTATAGTAGATGAGGGACTCAGGCACAGATTTCAGTAGTAATCAACAGTCCTTCACATGCGAGGCATTGCAAGCGTATAGATGAATATATGGTATTGCGCGCGCAGTATACATATGCCAGATAATAATGAATAAGAACGGATGCAAAAACCAAATGCAAGAGAATCACGCGGAGGCCAATATAACTTTCTTCAGTGGCGGTGAGCCGTCAACACTTTCAGCCTCAACCTTACGCTTGACACCAAGCCTCGAGTTATGAGATGGTGACTCAGCCTTGCCTGATCGCGGGGGTGTAACGCGTTGTGATGGTGCATCAGGCGTCCCCGAACGGCTGCTTGCGAAACCCTGACGCAGACGGGCTGAGAGCGAACCACTCGTAACCAGAGCCTCCGCATGACACGTTGCGTGATATATCTGACAAGACAACGTCAATGGTTGCATTCGAATTACACCCAAGATGAACACACCTTATCATCAACCTTCCGTGCATTCCTCCATATCCACTCCTCGTCATCCTCGTTGAATTCAGACTTAAATACCTCTTTACAGATCGGACATGTGACATGCTTTGCCTCATCGCCAGGTGGAACAACAACAGACAGTGCGCAAAGTTCAGCATCACGCTTTGCACTCTCTGCAGTCGTCATGGTCTTGGTATTTGATATACGCGATGAGCGACCAGCGTCTTTGTCACCGCTACTGTAAGGCAAATCATGGATCCAGTCCTACGCAATGCTCTGTCAATCTCAGTCCACACAATATTACGTCGCGCTGCTCACCTCAGCACCAAGGAACCAACTGCGACTATGGCCGCGTCCTACACTCTGCGATGCCTTACGATTCTGCCGAAAATGCATGTCTAGGTGCTCTTGCATGGCCTTCTTTCCCTGTGCCGTATCGGAAAATCGGAGACCACACTGCTTACACTGTACTGGCATACGATCGTAAAGGATATGCATTATGTTCGGACGATGTCTGCAGAGCAAGTAAGCCCCAAATCGTGTACAAATGGGATGAAAACTATACCTGCTAATATCCGCACTGGAAAATCTCACATCTTCCGCCAAGATAGCTTTCCTATAAGCACGCGAATCCTCCACTTTAGATTCACTTGGCCCCTGAACATCATGGGACTGATTCTGATGTTGTACATCATCCTGCACATAGGCCGTAGCACCAGCACCAGTAGGTGTCGAGGTAGCTGGTACTACCCCAGCCTTAACAAGGGCTTCAAAGAGACCAGAAATATTAGGGATGACGGGGGGATGTGTGCTTGCAGCAACGGGATTCATAGCCGCTGGTCTTGAGGCGTCTGAAGACTGGAATTGCTGTGCAGAATTTGGAAAAGTCGGAGCATGGGGTTGTTGGTACTGAGGATGATGTAGTGAGGCCCCAGCCGGTACAACAGTCTGAGGGTATGTAAACGAAGGCGGGTACGGCAATGCAGAGGTGTATTTGGTAGGAGGAATGGTAGGCAGGGGTGCAGGATTCGAGGGGGTTGGGCGAACAAGTGTACGTAGTTGTGCGAGGATCTGGGCCAGCTCATCCTGCGACACACCAGCTTCGACGAGTTTGCGTAGCTGTTTTTGTTGTGAGGAAAGCTAAAAGAAGGCTTTATGTTCAGACCCACCTGTGACAAAACACTGATATGATTCTGTGCGACAGTGTCGTACGGATTACTTTGAAGACCCCGTTCCTTCTGACGGAGGGTGAACTCTAACTCACTAAGGACTTGCGACCTTGAGACAAACGCAGTAGCAGAATGAGATGACTAGGATCCATGGGGTCATTAAACATAGGGAAAAGGAGGTGAAGTGCTTACGCCATGTGCTAGATTTGATGGCCATATCCCCCGCTCTATTGCAACCTGAGGCCCCACCCCAAACAGTTCTCGCCCATTGGGGGCTCCGGTTCGCCACGTCAAAAGCATCTCCTCCATCTTGCCACGTGTTTGTTGGTCAACCTGCTGATAAGTTTCGAGAAACAGAGGCACCACGATGGATGCAAAAAGACCAGCGTAGGGATCAAAGACATTTTTCGATAACGCATCGACGAGATAAAACGCCGGAAGCTTTATCTCCGGAGGAACCTGAAAAAGGAAATAGAGGGAATGAGTCAGCACCGGTGTAAACAGGCGTCAAGGAGACCAGCAGTGGCTGCCCACTCGTCGCACATAGCGGCGGGGAGCGACAGCAGATAGCACTTTTTTTTTCTGCACTCTTATCGTTTGTAATCTAATGCGACTACAGACAAATACAAGAACAACTTTCGGGATGGCCACACCATCTTCTAACCCCTCACTCGAATAGGTACCCCTCGAGGGAGTAAAACGAGAGAACAGCAAACCACTCACCCTGCGTATGTGAGCCTCAATGCACTGCGTAACGACATCTCCCCATCTCGAGAAGTCATGTGCATACATTGATAATCCTTGGATTATTAGACGTGAATTGTCTGTCAGCCCTGCTAGCCTAGCAGTATAATCGCTACGAAACGTTCCAGGATCAACAGGATAAATGGAGGATGAAGGTAATGCATATGAAGGTGGCTGGGGAGGATAGGCATGCGGAAACGAAGGCTGACTATAAGCCTGCTGCTGTGGATATATCGACATCTTGCGGAAAATAACTCAAACGCTCGAGCGAACGCCTGGGTAGATGACCTTACAGGGTAGATTGCAAAGAGCACTGCGAGGAATCGCTGTGGAAGTTTTACCAATATGCCGCGTAAAACGGGTTGTTTTGCCTAGCAGCAATGCACAGCTCACGACACGTCCTGCGATGATGATGGTGGTTGGAAAGAACGAGCGAGAGAATCGTGGGGTTAGAAGTCGTCGATTTAAACCCAGTTGAAACTCCGACGCGCGAACTCAATTCGCGCCACAGTGAGTCCACTGGCAACAACAACCAGAAAGCCCCGTCGCTGTCGCGGACAATCTCAGGACTTGTTACCTCAAGGTAGGTGCCCCATTCTCTTGTCTAGTTCCCTCGATTGTTTCTCTATGTGTATACTTTCCCGAAGTTACGGAGGTGCTATGATCGCTGTCTGATGGATGACTTGCTCACAAATGAGATACCGCACGCCATCATCGCTAACACTTACACTCCGTAGATGCGCGATATCCTCAAAACTGAAGAACTGGAGATTCCTGATGGTGTAACAGTTTCCGTCAAGTCGCGAGTCCTCGTCATCACTGGGCCCCGAGGAACTCTTACGAAGAATGTTCGCCATGTGAATATGGACATCCGTCTAATCAAGGGCAAGGTCAACCAAGTCACTCTTGCAGTTTGGCAGGGCAACCGGAAACACATTGCTTGTCTGCGGACAGTCAAATCTCTCATCTCCAACATGATTACAGGCGTGACAAAGGTTTGGGGCATTTTGTGGGAGCGCTATAATTATTCATTGACGCGAGTAGGGCTTCCTGTATAAAATGCGTGCAGTCTATGCCCACTTCCCTATCAACTGTATCATCCAGAATGATGGTCATAGACTTGAAATAAGGAATTTCTTGGGTGAGAAGGTGTGACGTTCTGTTCTATTTTGATATGCTACTTTACTCAGCCCTCGGCATACTGCTCAGACCGTGCGACATGTTGACATGCTGGACGGCGTAACAATATCCGAGAGCAAGGCACAAAAGGACGAGTTAATCCTTGAGGGTGCAGATATTGAGAATGTATCACAATCGGGTGCGTTTGTGAGCTACTGTCGTGTAAAGTTGGCCCTAAAGTGTTCACAGCGGCATCCATCCATGGCATCTGCCGAGTACGAAACAAGGACATTCGCAAGTTCTTGGATGGGATCTATGTTTCTGATAAGACCACAGTCGTTCAGGGCTGATTTCGGTTGGGGCGTGGATTTGTGCCGTCTACACCAAAATTTTGCATGCTAGTACTGTACCCTGCAATTATTTTTTATGACAGCATGTCCATGCATTTACGGGTAACTCGTATTGTGCGACTGGAACATCCTATGGTATGAAAGGGATCCCAGTTCCCACTCGCCTCCGATACGAAACGTAATCATCGCCGAAGAAGCTGACCAAGGCACGCTCCTCCCCTGCAATGACTGTCACCGAGAAGGTCAACGCTTGGAGGACTCAACTCACCTTTGATTCGTGGAGAAAAGAATCGCATCAGTAGCACATAAAAAACACAGAAGGACAAAGGATTCTGCAGAACCAGCTGTGTTCCTAAGGCCCAATAGAAGAAGCCGGCGTAGGATGGATGTCTAGACCATCTACATGTCGCGTCGGAAACGGAATAAAGAGGTGTAGAAGAAAGTGACCAACGCGTATATACCATCTGTCACTAGCTGATGGCCCACACGTTTTCGAAAAGCCACTGTATGCGAGAAGTTGGAGGCGGCCTTGATCATGGCTGCTGATCGAAGGAACTGTCCAAGGAATACCGCAACAACACCTGCGCCGAACCGACATCCGTAACATGGACAATCCGCCATAACTCATGTGACTCACCAATAGAGGATACGTACGGGAACGACTTCAGTGAAGGTCGGAAGTAGAGGACCAGGAGATACTCAATTACTGCGAGGCTGTTGGCCAGGTGATACGGCTGACCATTATTGAGAAGGAATGCTGCAAACACTTAACTTTTTTCGGTCCAGACATCAGAATTGAGAGTACATACAATCAACACTGACTTTCTCTCGATTCCAGCCAGCCGTAACGGCGAACTCTCCCCAGTGGAAAGCCGACCACGACGCCACGAAGAAGCCCAGTTGATATGTCGTAAACCAGAAACTGGCGAGACCACTGCCCCAAAAGATCGAGAAACCAAGCGCAAAAATGAATCCTAAGAAAAATGATATTGTTGAGACTGCTAGCGGTGTGTTTGGGATGCTTCCATGAGGTTGCGTGGGGGGATTGTCTCAAGCGGATTGTTACTACGCAGCTCCCTTTCACGGAGACGTTGCTCCAGGGTATCCTGGTTGACTGGTGCACCTACATGGGATTCGGCCATGGAGAGTGAAAGATGGGGTGGTGAGACAGAGGGAGTGGACAACTAAGGTGAGGCAGTGCATATATTTATTATAGGCTGTGGTTTGTCGGTTTGTCAAAGAACAAAAAGAACAAAAACAAAACCACCATGCCGAGACGCCCGGGCCGGGCCGAGTTTGGCAGAGTAATGTCTCAATCATTTGTCTCTCAACTACCGACCAGCAGGAAGCAGACCAGAACACTGCCAGTGAGACCCGGAGCGGGGTGGATTGACTGACTTGGATATTGGATGCACTGTCAAACAGCCGTTGGCGTTGGCCGTTGTGTGGCATTCGTCGCGGCGAGAAAACCTCCACGGATCTGTGTTAGGTCCATCTATAGTCATGTACACCCATCTAAATTGCGTAACCTAGCCATCTGCGCTCACATCGGTGGGTACCAAGATACTCTCCTCCTTTGGTGTTACTCATTCATTTTCTCCAGACTCCGGAAAAACGACTCTGACTGAATCTATTCTCCTCAAATCATCATTCATATCTACTCCAGGATCTGTTGACACGGGAAGTACAACTACCGACTTTCTTCCCACAGAACGCGAACGAGGAATAACAATCCAATCCGCAAGCATTCCGGTCAAATGGAAGGACTGGACGTTTAATCTCATCGACACCCCCGGACATGCAGACTTTGGGATGGAGGTTGAAAGCGCGAGCCGAGTTGTCGACGGTGCAGTGGTACTTATAGACTCAGTGGAAGGGGTTGAGGCACAAACAAAAGGTGTTTGGCAGCAGTTGGACAGGTGAGCAGGTAAGCTACCTTTTCGCGTACTCCAGATACCCTAACTTCGCTACTCAAGATATGGCGTTCCCAGCCGAATCCTCATCCTGAATAAGCTTGACCGACCGGGTGCCTCGTACCATTCCTCGTTACTCTCCACGTTAACGCATCGTATTCACCCAATGCCGGTTGCTCTTACCCTCCCTATAGCTTCTTTTGATCCTCAAGATTACTCTAGAGGCGAGCCTGGCATCCAAGGCATTGTTGACCTAGTCAAATGGGAACTCTGGCGATGGTCGTCGGGTGGTTCTTTGTCGAGGCACACACTAGCTACCAACGCGGTGGAGATTAGCGAGTCTCTACTTTTACCTCCAGCCCATCCCCTCATTCCTCATCTTATTCCTGCCCGCACGGCACTTCTGGAGGGCTTAGCAATGTTCTCGAATGAATTCATGGAACAACTACTCGAATTGCCGACACACCCTTCGGCATATCTAAGTATCACCGCGTCTACCATCTTACCCCTCCTCCGGTCCGCGACCCTGAGGTCTGACATTCTTCCTGTGGTGTGCAGTTCAGCGATCAAGCATATTGGGACCGAGATTATCATGGACTACGCCGGGGAATTGCTTGCATCTCCATTAGATGTATCGCACAAATCGGGTACTTCTCAAACTCCGGTCCAGCTTCTAGCCTGGAAGGTCTCTTGGGATAAAAGACGCGGCTGGATGACTTTTGTGAGGGTGTACTCAGGTTCGCCTGACGTTTCACTATATGTGATCTATTTTCCTGAAAAAAGATTGACTTTCTGGTCAGGTACGGTGTCTCGTCAGAATGTTCTCTTCAACAGCTCCCGAGGCGTCAAAGAAAGGGTATCTAAGTTGTTGCTCCTATACGCATCGGAGGCTGAAGAAGTGGAGGAATTACCGTTTGGTTCTGTGGGAGTAATACTTGGCCTCAAGCACACTCGCACAGGTGACACCCTGATCTCGACGCACCGCCGATCTAAGGACTCTCCGTTTCCTGGAATCGTCCCTCCACCTGCAACGATGTCTGTGTCTGTCATTCCACAATCCCATGCAGACCTCGAGCCAGTTGAAGACGCTTTGAATGCCTTGATGCGCACGGATCCCTCAGTACGAATGGAGACCCACGAAGGGCAGTTGCTAGTGCACGGTCTCGGCGCCCTCCACCTTGAAATTGTCGAGGGGCGACTCAAAGATGAATGGGGGGCAAAATGCGAATTTGGGCGGAGGCGCGTCGCCTACCGAGAGAGCATCGGACCTGACAAATCCCACCCCTCTGTAGTTGATTGGACGACAAGCATCGGTGGGAAGAAGGCGACAGCTTCTGTCTCCTTTTCTTTGCGTCCATTGCTTGACAACGAAGCCGGTGACGGTGCCTGGGACGACAACATGGTCCTAAGAAATGACGGCAAACTCCTACACCACCCTGATGCGCTTCATGACGAACAGAATCCTTGGACTCACATTTCTCGCGGCATTGCGAGCACGTTGTCTAGCTCTCCCCACACGTCCTTCCCATTGTCACGAAGTCTTATCCAAGTGATGGCCTTCAATTACCCACCTGATGTATCTCCTTCAATCTTAGGAGGCGCAAGTGCTATCATCCTCCGAGATCATGTCAAGAATCGAGGTAGAGGACCGATAATGGAACCCTACGTCCAGATACGGGTGTCTGTAGGCTCTGATATACTCGGGCAAGTTATGAAAGATCTTGTTGAACATGGCGGGGAAATTGTAGATCTCGCCGAATCAAACCTACCGCTGGACGAAGAGACCACTGCCCCATATGGCCAGGAGGGTGTGTATATCCCACCTAAATGGCTCTCTCCATCCACCATGTCTTCGTTAGACGAAGGAGGTCATTTAATCAAACGCCCGGTCATTGCTGTTGCTCCGTTAAGCCAAATGCTGGACTATTCCACACGTCTACGCGCTATATCTGGGGGGCACGGCCAATTCGAAATGGCTGCTACAGGTTTTCGGGCAGTTAGTCCTGTGCGAGAGTTGGAGATCCTCACGGAGATTGGACGCGCATAGGTAGTAGGTAGGGCGAGAAGAGCACTTGTTCCACTGAGACAAACATATAGAAACATAGATAGTCACCATCCCGTCACAACTCCTTAGCTTCGTCTGCATCCGCAAAGAGGGCAGTTCCATCGAACTCGTCCTCTTCTTCCGCATCCCCCCCACCTACTCTCCCTGTAGCACTTAGCATCTGACTGAATTGCATCAATGCAGCGTTGTCATCCCATTCTTCCATGCCGTCTGCGTCACGGCTGGTTGGAGGATCGTCGAATAGTGGTACTGGTGGCAAAGTACGGAAACCTGAGTGACAGGGAGTCGTGGGTTCGTCGTCGACGTCAGGAAAGAACAGTGGTGTTTTGGCACGCTGATCGCGCCTTTTGCTAAAGTCTGAGGTTGTAGGTGCGACGCTCGACGCCCTAGTTACGGCGGAGAGGGGAAGCGACGGAGCGCGGGAGTCGGAGGGCTGTGGTGGCCATGGCTCGACAATGACGCAGAGGCAACGATTGAAATTTGAGAATCCTCGATACTTCAGCTCGAGAGCAAGCTTCGGTTTAGGCTCCTCGTCCTCATCCATTTCGACGGAGATTCCTGTATCTTCAATATGCACCGACTCTGTTGTCGTAGTGGAGGGCTTAGTCTGAGAAAGTCTCTGTTCCTCCTCTTCCACTTTCACGTCGGCTACCTCAACAGCATCGGTGGTTCTCTTTGTTGTAGCTAGATCGAAGTCTTCTACCGTCTCCAAATCGCCGTCTTCGTCCGCTTGTAAGTCATCACTATCGAAAAGTTCTGACCTGCCGGTGTGGTCGTCCTCCTCGTCTTGGCCGTTTCCGCCCGTCGCCGTACCTCTTCGGACTTTGCGTCTTTTTGTCCGCGAAGAGGAAGTTGTATTCCCTTTCCGTCTTGAAGAACTCACTATTTGCTTGTCTGTTTGTTGTTCTGTATGGCCACGAGACGTTGGTAGGGGAGGGTCTGTGTCGAGCACAAAATTTCTCGTCTGCGGGTATACGATGAGACTACTTGCGATTTCGTACGCGACACATACCTTTATTAAAACAGAATTGGAGTCAGTTTCACGCAGAAAGTAAGCAAATTGGTATGTGTCTTGATGAATATGTGAATAAGTGTAATCCCTCTACGGCCAGTACATACCTCCTCGATGAACATCCACTGTGCCTTTCTTCATGTTCGCTGGTGCAGGTCCCGGTCCCAGATATGCATCTGATTCTGCCCTTAACTTGCGGACGATCCTATAAAGACTTGAGCCTAGGCCGTAGCATAGACAACCGGATATCCTCACTTTGGCCTGAGATCGGCGACAACTTGACGAAGTACCCGATCCGACATCCAGTCAATATGCTGGCTGTCCAGATATACCTGGAGAATTTATGCAGCCTCAGATTTTGACAAGCACAATATAAAGGCGATCCCACATAGAGCGGTAAGATAGATGAAGAAGAGACACGAAGATAATAGCGGTTTCGTGGGAGGAAGGACATTACAGAGTACGCGAGATGTATCTTGCCGCCGCAATAGGAGATGCTTAAAACACAGAATTTTTGCCAAAATTTCAAGGAGACAAGCAGCAACAAAAGGGGTTGGATCGCGAGTCTTCTGGAGATACCGCGATACCGACTAGTACTTGATTCCGGAGTTAACAGCCAAGAGGCTTCTAGCACGGTTGAAGGTATGCGCACAGCTTCATAAGTCCACTAAGCGGAAGCGAACACTACACATTTACATTATATTGTCATAACCACGTGCTGGTGGCCCACGTCTAGTCCACCGACACTCACGTGCGGACACCCAACAATCAATTGTCCAGTCATAGGGTAAAGGCGAAGATAGATTCTAAGGCATATACATGCACGAAAGGGAGAAATTCACCACAGTGCAACCAAAGTCCGATGTGTTGAACATCAAAGAACCCTTGCGCTCTCCCCCTTCATACAAGTTCAAACATCATCGATTGACACCCCTGGACCAGAAATGATCGCCTTAATGAGATCTCTGCCGTCCTCTGACCTTCCTTTCTTCGTTGCTTCGAACGCGGTGACGGCGTCCTCAAATTTGAAACTGGAACACAGTTAAGCGCGGGATACTCGAGGATCAAGCCCTGAAAGAGTACCGATGGGTCACAAGAGGCCGCAAATCCACCTTCTTCTGTGCAGCAAAAGCAATCGCAAGGCGATAGTCCCCGGGCTTTGTTATGTTAGCCATGTTGCGAGATATATACAGGCGATACGTACGCCATAGCGGAAGGAACCTTTGAGGACTAGTTCCTTTGAAAGCAGAGTAGCGATGGGTACGACAACCTCTGGCTGGCCTGCGCCGACCTGTGGCTGGATAAGGAAGGTATCAGTTGGCATAAATCGTGACCTACTTGCACAAATGTCCCGCCGAATTTGGCGATAAGAATCCCAGTGTGTATCGATACCTCTGCGCCACTAGCATCTATTATAACGTCAATGGCCTTGCTACCCCGATCTTCCACACCCAGAGTGGCCCTCAAAAGTCCTGCCGATCTTTGGGAATACGCTATCTTGGATTCACCTTCCTGTAGCGGCGGCGGCCGAAACACATCTGTAGCTGTGTATTTCTTTGCAAAGTCCAGGCGACTCTGCACAATGTCAACGGCGATAATCCTCGATGCACCGATGGCCTTTGCTACGGCCATACAGAGAAGCCCGACAGGTCCACAACCAAAGACCGCAATGGTTTGAGCGGGTTGTAATTTGGCTTGCGTGAAGACAGAGTGGACACCGACTGAAAGAGGCTCAATCTGACAAAATCTAAGCATTAGCCGAGGAGGATTGGATAGATCGCACCATCGCACCATCCTCCAGAGAAAGGTTCTCAGGGAGGATGTACAAAAGGTCTTCAGGCAAGCGGTAATATCTAGCCAGTGTGCCGTCGTAGGGAGGTGTGGCCGCGAATACCATGTCAGGACAAAGCTGGTGAGACCGTGAGTATGTGTGTGTGTTAGAGAGGCGACGATATATTCGCATCACATACGTGGTAGTGGCCTCTCCTGCAAGCCTCACACTTGCGGCAGGAAACGCCAGGCTCCATGGCTACACGATCACCAGGTCTGACACTGCGCACAGCACTGCCAACTTCAGTCCAACAGAGATTTCTCAGTCTCATGGTGCGAGGAAGGTAAGGACAATCCACCTTTAGATACCACGCCAGATGATTCATGGCCGAGAACCTTGGTTATGACATTAGACGAGGCATTAATGTGGGAGGATTGAGTGCACCATTGGAGACTCCACTATAAAGTTCCCAATGCGGCCGTGCACGAGATAATGTACCTATACAACGTAATGATGTGCCATGAATAGGTGATAAATGGAGAGGCTGAAAATGACTCTACATCCGATCCACAAATACCTGGCGGGGAGTACATCAACGCGTCTGAAACAACGAGAACAGTAATGGTGGCCTACCTGTTTTTTTTACTTCGACGAGGACCTCGTCATCGCGAACTGAGTGTAAATAGGTTGAGAACGTCTCCAGTGCAGTATGGTGGGGAAGGAGGCATACTTTCTGGAATGGGACGATTGTCGTAAGAAACTTTCCCAATGCTTTGAAGTACGAAGGATGTATTATCCGACATGGTGATCTGGAAAAAAAGGGAGACGCACGCCTTGGACACGTTGTATTGTCCTGTACGTCATTGAGCATCAAAATATCGAGAAAAGGCTAGGATATCGATGTCTTATTACGGCAAGTCCCGTGCGCAATTTCTTACCATTTATTATTTATACTCGAACAACTGCCTAAACGACCTCGACCTGGTCCTTTTTTCCCCCTGCCATCTTCATCCCTCAGAACCATGGTTGCATCCGCTGTTCTGGGTTTTCCCCGTATCGGTGCGCATCTACTTACACTCAGAGTCTAGACGTTCTAGTCTGAGCCTCTTTTCGCTCAGGTGCTAATCGCGAAGTAAAAAAAGCTGTCGAAGCTTACTGGGCTGGCACAATCACTGCCGATGAGCTCACCCAGGTTGCTGCTGATGTTAAGAAGAGTAACTGGACATCGTTGAAGACTAAGGGTGTTGACTATATCCCCAGGTTATTTTATTTCTCAGGTCACGTTCTAGTACTTCATCTAACCATCGATCTTAGCGGCGAGTTCTCTCTCTATGACCATGTTCTCGATCACTCGGCTGCTTTCAACGTCATTCCCAAGCGTTATGTTGCCCAGGGTCTGTCGCCCCTTGATGTTTATTTCGCCATGGGCCGTGGGCGCCAGGCTGGTAGCGTCGACGTCCCCGCCTCTGAGATGAAGAAATGGTAGGTTCATGGATTCCCCCAGAAGTATTTTGCGTTTGACATTTCCACCTTTGAGGTTTGATTCAAACTACCATTTCGTCGTGCCCGAGTTTTCAGAGGAGACTGATTTCAAGCTCAACTTCAACAAGGCTATCGAGGAGTACAAGGAAGCGCAAGCCCTCGGCATTGAGACTCGCCCCGTAGTTCTGGGTCCCGTCTCCTTCCTTGCGCTTGGCAAGGCATCTAAGGATGCCAAGCCTGATTTCCAGCCTCTTTCTCTTTTACCCAACCTCCTTCCTGTTTACAAACAACTACTCGCTGACCTGAAGACAGCCGGTGCTGAGTGGGTCCAGCTTGATGAGCCCATTCTGGTTCTCGACAAGGCGGCAGGCTACGAGAAGGAGTACACCAGTGCCTATACGGAACTTTCTCCAGTCGCTCCTAAAATCCTCCTTACCACTTACTTCGGACGCCTCGATTCCAACCTGAAATATGTGGCCAAGCTCCCCGTTGCCGGTTTACATATCGACCTCGACCGTGCGCCAGGTCAACTCGATGCGGTTATTGCCGCAGTCAAACAGACCAATATTGTCCTGTCATTGGGTCTTGTGTCTGGCCGCAATATCTGGAAGACTGATTTCCAGGCCGCAATTAAACTCGGTCAGAAGGCCGTTGATGCGCTAGGGCAGGACCGCGTTATTGTCGCTACCTCTTCTTCACTACTTCATATTCCCGTCACCCTCGCGTCTGAGAAGAAACTCACCGCAGAACAGAAGGATTGGTTCTCGTTCGCTCGCGAGAAAGCTCAGGAGGTGTCCATCCTGGCGAAGGTTCTGTCTGGCTCTCAGGATGCGACCGTCTCCTCTGCAGTTAAGGCAAACGAAGAGTCCATTGCAAAACGCCGTGAATTCGAGCGGACCTCTGATGACGCTGTCCGCAAGCGGGTTGCTGCAATCACTCCTGACATGCATGATCGTAAGAGCCCTTTCGCTGTTCGCAAGGAGGTCCAGAAGAAACACATCGAGCTTCCCAAATTCCCTACCACCACCATTGGCTCTTTCCCACAGACCAAGGAGATTCGCGCTGCTCGTGCCAAATTCACCAAGGGTGAAATCACGGAGGCCCAATACGAGGATTTCCTTAGAAAGGAGATAGAGAGTGTCGTCCGCTTCCAGGAAACGATCGGCCTTGACCTTCTCGTCCATGGGGAGCCGGAACGCAATGACATGGTTCAATACTTTGGCGAGCATCTCAATGGTTTTGTCTTCACACAGAATGGATGGGTGCAGAGTTACGGATCTCGCTATGTTCGCCCACCCATTGTGGTGTCGGATGTCTCGCGTCCCGGCCCGATCACCGTTAAGTGGAGCAGCTACGCCCAGAGTGTAACTAAGTACCCCATGAAGGGTATGCTCACTGGCCCCGTTACAATTCTCAACTGGTCTTTCCCACGTGCGGACGTTTCGCGCGAGCTCCAGTCGAAGCAGCTCGCACTGGCGCTCCGTGATGAGGTCATCGACCTCGAAAAGGCAGGAATCCATGCTGTCCAAGTAGATGAACCGGCTATCCGCGAGGGTTTGCCCCTCCGTCGTGTGGACTGGGATGCCTACCTGAAATGGGCCGTTGATTCATTCAAGTTGGCAACCGCGGGTGTGAGCGACGCTTTACAGACTCACTCGCACTTCTGCTACTCCGACTTCGACGACATCTTTCCATCAATCCAACGATTGGACGCGGACGTTATCTCCATTGAAGCCTCGAAGAGCGATATGAAGTTGCTCAAGACGTTCAAACACTACGGGTACTCGAATAACATCGGGCCTGGTGTATATGACATCCATTCTCCGCGTGTTCCCGGCGACCAGGAAATCCGTGATCGCCTCAAGGCCACGCTCGAGATTCTCCCGGATTCGCTTCTTTTTGTCAATCCCGTCCGTTATTACTTCTCTGGTGATCGTACTGTTTGGTTAATCTCTTTTTTTAGGATTGCGGTCTCAAAACCCGTGGCTGGAAGGAGACTGAGGCATCTCTCAAGAACCTCGTCTCAGCAGCACGCTGGGCACGTCAGCAGTACCCGTGAAAGACGGTCTCCCTACGCTTCAACAGCGTCCATTTGATGGTTATGTGTACCATCAGTGACAGCGTCAGCGATTTCGCGTGACCGTAGGTGTGGGGCTCTGGCGAGACATTCATTCAGTCTTCTGAGAAGAGAGGTGTGGAGATTCATGACAAACAATAGTCAAACGTGTATCTGTACGGATTTCAACAATCCACCTAGTCAAGCTATCCATTCAATAAAGCTGTATTAAGTCATCGTATACGACGGAAAGGGAACAAGAACGGCGAAGTCCAACTTCAATCCGTGCAAGGAAAAGGTCAAAATAAAAACGCTAGACGATCCATCCTCTAAGAAAAAGGAGTATTATTACAGCAAATGAAATAAAGCATGAGAGGGTGAAAGTGCGTCAAACGATTCCATCCATCTCAAGCATCATCGAGTATGGTCATATATCCTAAAATCAGCCACGAGGAGGAACGACCATCTCTTCCTCAATCCTGATACCAGGCGAACGAACGGATGAGGTGATCGTGCTGGCATAATCAGGACGGTTCGCAGTCCCATTCGTGCGGCCGCGGTAGTGTTCGTCACCCTTTTCACTCTGCGGACTGTGATTCTTGGCAGACCCACTTTCCTTGTTTGCCACACCGCGGCTGATGGCATCCTGTAACTTTGTTAACACGCCTTCGGAGGCAAGGGCATGCTGGGAGTCATCCATCTCGAGTGCGCGACGAAGACGCTCCTCGACGCGTTCAGTGCGTTTTGTCTTTTTGCCACCGCGCCAGATAAGGACACCAGAGGCAATACCACAACCAAAGGCTAACGGGATGAGCAGCGCAGTGGTCCATGGGGGGCGCTGGATGCGGTTCATAGACCACATACAGCCGGCAAGCATACACTGCGCTTTGGGTCAGTATCTGCACGAAAACTTACACATTCTATCTGACCTGGAAAACCGAGTTCCCGTCATTCAACAGGCATATCCATAGGGCAGTACTGCGATGAAAGTCAGCGAGTGGTGCGCAGTTGTCAACAGGGAAACGAACTTTATGGGAAACGCCTATGAAATCAATGTCAAAGACAGCATGATAACAGGTGTAAAATCACTCACTCTATGCGTTTCTGTTCCATGGGGACGATACCATGTTTGAGATTTCATAAACTTCTTTTGCTCTGAAGATTGATCCAAGATGAATGACACCACGTTGTCGAGAGGTAGAGGGAAGGACTCACGGTGATGCAGCTCGTGCTCTTGTTTGTCAGTCAGAACATGCACGTAGTTTGGATCAAATACAGGATCTGGTAGGTCGTCGTTATCGTATAATTCAGGAAGCCCCGCCTTTTTGCGGAGTTTCCGAGTCCGACGTTTGTAATACCAGATTTTGATCATTCCTATAATTCACTTAGCGAAAAGGGAGGGGAAACCAGTGGAGCAAAGACGGACGACACGTGTCGACAATGCGCCAGGGGATGAGGCCAATCCCAGTGAGACAAAACAGGCCTATAAAATCAGAGTGAGGTTTGATAGTACTTCTAAGGTTATCACAACAAGACACACCATTCTCGATCTGTTCACAAAGCTCTACCCAGAAATCTTGTTTCCTCTGGTTATGCAGATTGATCCACTTAGCCAGGAAAAGTACAAGTGCAGAACCCCAAAACACTGAACATAACATCTTAGCAGCAAGTCGAGAGCGACACTACCCATGATCACATACCAACGAGGAACCCATAGAGACCGAAGGCGAACTGTGAAGCGGAAAGGACTATAAGTGCGGAGTAGTACAACCATATAGAAGGGACCACTGACTCCCAGGGCTTAATAAGAAAAAGTTGGATCAGGGTGGGTCAAACGGATCAGGGCCACGTTCCACTCACGAGTTTTCAGGAAGGCCCACACGCCTTTCATTACGCGCCTGAATTTATTTTTGCGTTTGAGCACGTCATGAACATGCCGATCAAGTTCGTCCGTGCTATCAGAGCGAACTGAAGTGTCTTCCATGTCAAGCTCTCGCCTACGCGGAAGAACAACAACCGGCTTGCGAGAGTAAAAAGACAGAGGGGGGCTGAGGAGGGGAGCACATCAGTGGGGGGACACTAAGCTGCCTGTGGAAGGAAATGTTTACAGGAGAATAGAGTTCGCCGTGTTGGTGAGTGCCGCAACGGTGGCAACTTGCGGATCTGTAAAGGAGTGTCAAAGAGTTGAAAGTAAGATATATGTGCCAGCAGACCGATAACATCAAGGTGGTCGACAACATCATCGTCATGGTGGTGCTCGTTATCCTCCATAACCTCATCTTCAGAATCAGAATCAGAATCCGAGTCCGATTCCTGGCCAGAGCGGCTGGGAGAAGATGAAAGGGCGCTTCGAACAAGGCTAGCCCTAGGGGCATGACCGCGATGCGGGGGAGGTACAACCACATCTGCGGAGGTGCCCTCAAATACCGTCTCACCGACAGGGACATTGTTCAGTCGAGCGAAGGTGGGCGGAGGAGAGTTGGACAGGTTCGGATCAGGGTCAGTAGAGAATGATCTGTAGCTAATTGAACTGCGGGCAAGACGGTTAACCCTGCTGAAATCCCTCCGGGAAGTGGGGTGATTTGGCGGTAGATGGCTGGTGTTGTGAGGGACGGAGGGAGATAGAGAGTCTGAGGCAGCGGGGGAAGGCAAAACTTCACTTTCAGGAAGTACACGACCCCTGTCTGGCTGGTCGTGTGGTTGTTCAGGATTATAGCTGTCGTCATCCTGGATGGAGGCGTAAGCATGATGTCTCTTGACTCTGACTGAAGGGCTCATCAGGGAGGGAGGAGGGAGGGAAAGTTAGTAGGATAGTGGTTGGACACGGTTTTTGTTCAGGTCACCCGATCTTCCCCGTGCCGCTGCGGTCACAGTTCAGTTCCCAGAGTGGCAGCTCCATCCCCGGCACCGGCAACTGGCGTCTGTAACGCGGCGTGATCTGATCTGCCTCGCTTTATTTGTTGTCGTTTCTTTCCTATGCGATTATATGCGCATAACAACCATGCTCTTCTCCGAAATCGACTTCGACATTCGACCTGGCTATGGCCTCGGCATCTTTAAACTAGGTCACAGTTCCCACATCGCGTAGACCTCAGACTCTTACTCATCCCAGGCACCTCCCTATGGACCGTCCTCGATCTCCTGAGAACCCATAAACACACCTTTCCCCAAGTTGACGTCCAATATGACCCTGACTCATCAACCACCCCAGTAATTCTCCACATAAGGCCACATTTTGATCTTCTTTTCTCTGGGATACATCAACGTCTTCACACTATTGCAGTCAGACGACTTCGGGATCCCAACCCTCCCCTTACACTCAGATACAAGGGTAACATTCTTTCCTCTCCCGATAAAGATCTCCGTCGCGTCAATGTCAACTTGGCCTTTGGCCCAACCTATCCTGGCGAGGACTTGCGTTATCCTGGCGTGCGCTTCTGTTTCGACGACGAGGCCCTTCGAGACAAGGCCAAAGAACACGAGGATCGTTCCCAGGAAGTCGTTCGTCTCCTAATCACCCAGACAGAACCTTCTAGCGGAGAAATAGATGCCCTCAGTGAGGTCACAGTGTCACCAATCATGTACGGTGAGCTTGCAGAGGCCATAGCAAAGGTTAGCTGAATATCTCTTTCATCCTGCAGATCATGCCTGGTATTGACTACTCCTAGGTCCATAATGGTGTTGTCCTTCGTTTTTACCCGACGTCATCCTCACCTGTCCATGTTCGATTGGGCGTGACAACAGCACAGGATCTGTTGTCGGACTTGGGCCCCCCGTTACGCACTTTCTATAAGGAAGATGACCGTATGGCTATCCACGCGCGCAGTCGCAGCGAAGAACAAAGTCCGGAGCCTTCCTGTACGTCATCCGCTCATATCTTCCTACCACCTCATAGCTTGATGCTATTCATAAGATTTTTACAACTATTTTCAGCATGGCATCGACTTCCTTCTCTCTGATCATACGCATGTAGTGAAGAAGATTATTCTCCATTCCAACATCGTGAGTATCTTTTCTCCATGTCCTTCTATTACCTTATTCCTAGTATAGCCAGGTACACCGCTCTTTCAACGGTACAAGCGATGTCCATGGCAGATCGAAGGTCGACCTGAGGATGACGAGGATGGTATGTTTCAGTTATCTTCAACTAAATCGTCTGAAGTCGCTTATCTTTCAAGTAGACACACCACCAAGAGTCCGATTTGACGAGAGGGTGCATATCTGGTCTCAGTTTCAAATGACCGCCGAGATTAAGTTGTGGCTTTTCTTAGGTTGACCGTATCAGCCATTTCCTCAAACCGGGTGAAACGCCCCCATCCATGCTTTATGACCGCACAGATGATGAAGAAATGTTGACATTACCAAATTCGACAACAAGTGAGTGCATTGCCCTTGAGCCTCTCCGGGTTATTCAATCTCGAGCAGGACTGTTGGGCTTTGACGGCGTTATCCTTGAGGCCACCCAGTCAGCACAAGTCGTGTCTGTAACCCTGTTCTAGATCTAGAATGTTTTGCTTCGATACGTCTTCGTAACTGTACTTATATATCGTGAATACACCACGCTAATACCTGACACTCTTGTACTGCGTGTCTAGTGCTCTGCTTGGACAAAGATGTCTGGCCACACCTTTCTTAGGTGCTCCAAGCTGTTAATTATGGGTATTCTTTCCTCTGTGAGGAGTTTATCCTGATCCTTGGCTGTGTGATTTAAATGCAGTCCTTCGACAGTCTCAGACCAACTCTCTCGGAAGTACACAGAGCGAATCCACCCAACCTCCTTCGCAGCTTCAACATTGCTGAGGGTGTCATCGACGAAGAGGCATTTGGCTTCGTCCCCATCCCGAACTCCAGCTAGGTGCATAGCCTGACCCGTCAAAATCCATTAGACTGTTGTATGACGCACGGAGAACAAAGAGGCAGACCCGACGGTAGAATGCAGGCTGGGGCTTACAAATAATATTTTCATTCTTCTCCATGTAATCACAAAACACGACGCCTTCGATTTGGTCCCGTAACTTCAGGATGTCCAAGACGCGTTCTGCATGCTACCAAATATCCTGTCAGACCTACAGTATTGACTTGTGCAATAAAAGTATCAGTCGCACCGTCCGATACGCATTCGTCAAGGCCCATACACGGCATTTAGAACGGTCAATATCCTTCAACAGTGTCCGCATACGCGGATCAGGCGAAAGCATCTTTTCGAGGGGGAGCGAGCCATCACACTTGGTGTCAAAGTCAAAGGGATCTACATGGCACAAAATCAACACCTTAATAGCCTGAAAAGCGATAAATAGCACTACCTACGCCGTTGTGGAGCCGAAGGCCACGTAGGGTGAGGCCGTACTGAGTATAATACTGTGAGCGTAGTTCGGCAGCCTTTTCGTCAGTAAAACCGAGAGATTTAATGTAATCTGCATTTGCGTTCATTTCAACTTAGCTCCCATGTTAGTGGCCGACTTACTGTGGACTTGCGCAACCATTGCTTGGGCAATCTCGGGGCTTGAATAGAGGGTATTGTCTATGTCAAAGAACACTACGAGCTTATCACCTGTAATCGGCCGTTAAAGATGAGTAGAAGTCATCAACAGAGTTAAACTCACCATGGGTATGCTCTACAGTCATTTCCCCTATATCTCTGGGCCTGATGGGGGATCCAAGGCACTTATCTTATCCCCAACCAAGGAGAGATCCAAGTGAATAAGTAGGTTACCACACCACGTGCACGTGCATGCCATCCCAAAATCCCAAATTTCCGATTCAGGAGTATCATCGGCACGTGCCGATGAAAGTGACCAACTCTAGACAACGAAGTGTGAAACCGCCCCGACAACGACTTCAAGACATCGACAACGTGAGCAATCTTCCCTACTTTTTACTTTGCTTAGGCTTCTGTGTGGAATATCTGTGCTACTTAAGTGGTTCGGGTTCAGTTTGACGGAATCCCAGTGGTGGATGGATGGATAACACTTGCGATGCACTGCCTTTTACACCCTTCGTCCGCCCTCGCACACTCACTGACTTGTTTTGTGCGGTTACACAGATGGCCCGAAAAGAACTCGTCCCTGGTATTGGCCGCTTCTCGCGGTCGCAGGCGTACGCGCGGCGCCAGCTCTACAAGGGCAGGAAAACCAGTACTGCGCCAGCCAAATCGGAGACCGCACCAACCAAGGAGGTGCAGGTTGAGGGCAGCAAAAATAGCGGAACCCGCCTCGTTCCTACATCCAAGGCCCCGCGCTTTTACCCCGCCGAGGATGTTCGCAAGCCCAAGCAATCTCGCAAGACTGCCAAACCCACGAAACTGCGCGACTCCGTTACCCCCGGCACCGTGTTGATTCTTCTTGCGGGTCGGTTTCGGGGCAAGCGGGTCGTGTTTTTGAAGCAGCTAGAGAGCGGGTTATTGCTTATCACTGGTCCTTATAAAATCAATGGTGTGCCTCTCCGCCGAGTTAATCAGGCGTATGTTATCGCGACTTCGACGAAGATCGAGCTTGGTGACTTCAAAGTACGTACGAAGCACCACGCCTATAGTTGAATGGCTCATTCAGGATGGCCGCAGACTGATGCGAAGATTAACGATTCTTACTTTGCCAAGTCGGAAAAGAAGCGCACACGATCAGCAGAGGACGAGTTTTTCGCAGATGGTAAGCCAAAGGAGAAGGGACCTTTCCCTGACTCCAAGGCGGCCGATCAGCGAGAGGTTGACAAGGTGGTTCTTGCTGCGGTGAAGAAGACGGAATACCTCGCGAAGTATCTTAACGCGAGCTGGGGGCTCTCCAAGGGCGAATATCCGCATCAGCTCGTCTTTTAACCGCGGTGCTTATGCACAGTATGGGGTAGACCTTGCTCGCTGTCATTAATATGCGGAGATGTGATTACTGCCGTACACCATGACTTTTATCCCTTTTCACAATCCTGTATCTGTTCCCCCAATTTTCAGTGCGTGTCATCGAGACGGTATGTTTGTTTAATTTACATGGGGGATATCCATCCACCAGAAGCAGGCGCTGGAGTGACGCGACGGTCTGACGGTCTGCAAGCGGGTCACTGAAATCCTGAAGTTGCCCGATATTCACACGCGCCCATGTTTGCGCGAAGACATGCAGCCCAGCTCACAACATTTCGACCCTTCTCACCCGCACGGGGCAATGTTGGCATACCAGGGAAGCGCCGATTCACGTCTGCCATCCAGGACGGGTTCTTGGACTTGGCAGTAGCCCTCCCATGGCCCCCGTCTTTCCCACCCTACTCCTCAACTATAATTTTACTTACTGTGGTCTCTCGACTTGTACTCACCGTCCCATTCTCAGTTTGGGTGAGCCCCGTACAGCCATGGTAGATTGGCTGACAACCTTACAGCTTTCAGGCTAAGAAAAAACAATGGCGAGCAGAGGAAATCGTCATCCCCACTCTGCAAGAGGCCAAACCCCTCGTGGAAAAGGAGGTACTATGTGAAATGCGCGTAGAACAGCCTCGCGGGACGAAGGAGGAGCTCCGCGGAATGTTCAATGAACGGGTCAAGAAAGCTGTACGTCATGTCTACAATTCCGTTCCAAGTTTCCGCACCAATTTATTGTTTCACGGTCAAGATGATAGCGCGGCGCAGCGAGCTTTTCGCCCAGCACCGGTGCTATCCCTGGTTGACGATGCTCATCCCGCCGCTCACACAGCTTCCGCTGTTCCTGGGCTCGTCCATACTCTTCTCCAGGCTGTCGCAGCCGCCAACGGTGTTCGACTCGGAGGCGTTCCTCACGCTCACCTCGCTCGCGCACGCCGACCCGACCGCGGCGCTACCGATCGCGCTGGGCATCATCACGTTTGCGAACGTCGAGTCCTCTCGCTGGTTCGTCAGCGTCGCGGCGAGGGAGCAGGAGGAACGGGAGCAGAAGCGGATCGCGGAGAAGCGCGCGCAGGGACAAATCGTTTTGGAGCCGCGGAAGATCTTGCAGTCCGGTCTCAGGCTGCTGTCCGTTGGGAGGATATTGATCGGTGCCGTCGTACCAGGGGTACGCAACTTCATGTTTTTTTGTTTTCTTCTTTTTGGGTGTAGGAAACGCCCCTACGATGCTGACTTTGTGAACTGTGCTATTTGTACAGAGCGTGGTGGTTTACTGGGTCACGTCGGCGACTTTTGGTCTCCTACAGTCTTGGATATTTGACTACTGGGAAAGACGAAGGTCCGACCTGCGGAGACAAACCGCCACATTGCCACAGTCTGCTCCCCCACCTAGCTCTACCGCGACCAGAGATAGACCTGCGCAGGTGCTCGTATCTGTGCCAAAGCAGAAGCGGAGATAAGCTCCATGGTTCGCACCATTTGACCTGGTGAGTGAACATCCTCTCCCTGGTACCTGGTGATTATACAAGTGGTTGGAGGGAACCCCTTCGTGTCTCTCCAGGAGGCCGCGGATTCCAGTGAAGTTGTCTTGATCTAATATGACATTGGTCTTTGAACGGCGGACGTAATCTATTGACCTTCCGCATGTTAACATGTGATTCCATCTCAGGGCATGCTAGTACGGTTCTACTAGCAAGGAACTGTGGAAACTACATATATCTGCGAATGATCTCACACTTAGCATTGAAGTGGCATGACACTGCACTGCCCGTGCTTGCACGTGAGGCACACGAGGATCAGAGGACATCATGAAGAGACGAAAGGTCGTACGTTGCTTTCCGTGTTTGTGACCTGAACGCACTCGTTCGCCCCTTTCCAGGGTACGTACGGGAATGATGCTCAAGGGGCCTCCTTGAACCGCTCCGAGTAGCGTGCGGCCGTAAAAGCAGGCAGGCTCTCGACTCTGCAGGAACTTACACAGTCGTTCAATGTGGTCTGCGTCTACTCCACATTTCGAAAAGTGTAAGGACCCGTGGTATGGGGGAAATGTCTTGAATCAAACGTATCCGAAGAAGTTCCAAATCACTGAGGACCAGCCTCTACACGAGATCAACGTGGTACAGGATTTAAATGCGCCCAGAGAGGGCAATGTTTGCACCAAGCGCTTTCCCCCTCCCTTTCCCATCCTTAGATTCCATATACCTCCCTATTCCCAAGTGCCAAGCGATGCGTGGGACGAGTAACGAAAGCCCAAGAATCATCGTTAACCAGAGTACCATGCCCCACTCTGAAAAATTCCACCGCATGTCACCGAGAGCCCACAGCGTGAGCACGAGGTGGAGTATGTCGCCGATAAGGAGTGGAGTAAGCAAGGCACGGACTATTTTTTCTTGCAGCGCGGGTTGGCTCGAGAGATATCGGCGTGCTGTGCGAAGAAGGAAGATGTTGACGAGGCCGAGGAGGCCGCAGACATGTGCGAGTTGCACGACCGTGACTTTCGTGGCGAGAGGTAAGCGTTGCGGTGGCTGGATGTGCGGAGGCCACGGGGCCTGCATATTATGGGTCTAAAGTGGCTCAAATTCAAGTCACTGTACGAGTAAGAAGAGAAAATACGCGCCCTTGCCGGGTCCAGTAGCGTGCCGATGAAGCCCATCGCGGTCAGGGTGGGTTCATATATGCAGAATATTGCGTAGTAGACTGGAGGAAGGACCGTACGGGAGAGGGACATGATGGTGTATGTGATGTGATGTGGTAGCTTGACGGAAAATGGCAGTCGGATCGTGATCGGCCGCTTCCGCTTCCGGGCCCGCTGTACTCAGCCGCACATCGTCTGTCGGTCCATGCTTATCCTGGAACTCGAATATCAGAAATGACAAAGGGCTGCCAAGACGTCACGTCAAACCTATGGTCGTCGGGACTGACTCGGGGGCGTGAGGCCTGAGGGTTTGAAAGAGTACCCTCTCGGGTTCAGCGGTCTATTGCCTTCAAGTTCTTGCTGTCGGGGAAATGGTAATGTCCGTGCTGAAGATGACGGGCAGGAGAAATGCGTGGTTCGGAGGTTTTTCCTGTACAGGATGCTGCATAGGCACTGGGCAGTGGTATAATAAACCCTGCAATTGCTGGCAACTAATGAGATTTTTAATCCAGAGCGCTGAGCATGAGACGCGCGCGCAGCCACGGCGTAGCACATACGCGACCGGCCCTGAATTGCAACCAACGCCCGACGGTTCGCTATTTCCTCACGTCTTCTCATCTTACATTCATCACGGTCTATCTGTAAACCAAGGCAGCCGTTCACGCTCTCGACGTAGTGTTACCTAATGGCAAAGACCAAGAGTGATTACTTTCAGAGGGATATAATGCTTGTTTTCAGACGTGTCACTGATCTCGAGCTTCGCTTTCTTCACACAGCCTTTTCCCGCTCCCTCGTAGTCTCGCATGTCTGCGGCGCACTCCTGAGATTGGTGTTACTTAATAGTATTTCTCCCTATGTTATGTTTACCAACTCCGAGACCTGTATAGTAGTACGCATACGGAATGACATCACTTTGGTGCCAGTATATTCTTCGATGCTAGATATTCTGAGTGCGCTCCTCTGTGACCCAGCACTTGCTTGTCCACGTCTCTTCGCCATAGGGGGAGGCCAATCTACTCAAATCGTGTCAAGGCTGGATCCATTCACGAGAGTGCACGCAGACGTACCGTGCCGATGAGGCCAAATAGCAGGTCTTTGAGGATGTTTGACCCAAATGGCGAGGCTCCGCGGGTGCTCGTTCGAAATACATTTGCGATGAATGTGTCCGTAATGTGGAAGTCACCCTTTTGCACACCTGCATACACGATCGCTGTCAGTCCCACAGTCAAAAGAAATAAGGCGAGTGTGACGGCCACAGCACCTTCGTACAACCCTTCGGCGGCCTTCTCCGGAGTAAGCCCCCCATCGGCTTCCTCTATTTTGAGGACCAGCGCAGGTTTGGTTTTATTTTCTTCCTCATATCCAGGGCTGAACATTGTTACTGGCATATAAATCTGAACGTCAATAGAATAGAGCAAGAGTTCCTGACGGAGCGTCTCGGCAAGACCTAAATACATCACACGGCGTTGTCAGCGTGATACGAGACGCTTGAATCCAAACAGAGCTCACCGCGAATGGCGTGCTTGCCCGGTGAGTATGTCGAGTAGCCTATCATACCAAAGTAGCCAAGGATAGAGGAAACAAAGACTATCTTTCCCTTGGTACGCGTGCGCACCATCCGCTTGGAGGCTACCTGTTGATCCGGCGGGTCATTGTTCAGGTGAAACACAGCCTCGAATAGACCACGAACCATTGCAGACCAAGCCGCAAGCCAATATGTATCATCCATACCCTTTCTCAGGGACTCCTCCGTCTGCTCAATAAAGAATCCGGGTGTTGATTTGCCCGCGCACAGAAAGACCGCGTCGGGCGTTTGGCCACCATGCGGCACGCAAGCGGCTTCCAGCGCATCAGCTGCAGCTTTCTGCGTTCCCAAGGAAAATGAATACGCCCTCAAGATCTGGTTAGGATTGACTCGTGAAGCCTATAAGTGTATGGATAGGTTAAGCGGAGCACCTCCTTGAAAAGGTCAGGTACCTCAAGCTGCGCTAGCGCCTTTTGGAGATTTTCCTCGTTCCGTGCGACGATGGACACGTCGGCGCCTCTCTTCGTGAGAAGGATAGCCAGGCCAAGGCCAAGGCCGCTTGAGCCCCCGGTGACATAGCAATGCTAAAGTAATATGTCCTTGTCAGTGACGTTTTGAGTGACATGAGACACGTACACGACCACTGGGGTTCCAGCGAGAACGGGAAGACATTGGCCAGACCATGGTAATAAGAAGAATGGATACGAGTAGAACAACCCCAGCGAGGACTAACTGCGACATGACCAAGTCGTAACGCTCGGGTGCTGCATCCGAGCATCGGCGTCTAATTCAGTTTGGTGGCGGAGCCGACCCGCTTGGGCGCCTGTCCAGTCACCTGCAGACCCCCTCGGTTTAAAATGGCACGTCTGGATTCAAGCCCGCGGGCATCGCCAGAAATCACCCATGACCCCGTCGTGCACAAGGCGTGTTCGAGTCGTATTACTAGTGTAACATAATACTCACACTGCATCAATCAGACCACGACTGATGCCAGGTCCCTGGCGAGTATCGACCGATCCCTGCCGACCAGATCAGACGCGATGCCCCCAAGCCCGTCGGGAGCTTACCACCCACTTTCACCAGCGGTGATCGTGTTGCTTATGCCGACATCCGTCTTTGGTGTTCTCGCAAGGCTGGGTTTAGACGCGCTCGTTACCTACGACGGAAGGAGCATCTTCCCTTTAGCATACGCGCAAGCTCTAGGGTGTTTTATTATGGGAATCGCGCTCCCGCTGAAGGACACTGTGAGCAACTAGTGAGTCCTTTTTGCCTCCTGTAAGGGTGCTTGGCCTTCCTTATTACGCTCTAAAAAGTTATGGACCTCTCTACACCGCGATTACCACCGGTACGTTGGAGCCCCGTGATCACGCCAACATGCTCAAATCATTAGGCTTCTGCGGTTCTCTGACAACTTTCTCCGGTTGGCAACTGGATGTGTTCTACTCTTGGATTAATGAGGGTCAATTTCACCGAAATTGGCTGCGAGATGTCTGTCTCCCATCTCTTTGATCAACCGTTCTAGGAGCTTATGGTCCAGACCAGGCAGTCGACGGGATCACGAAACTAGTCTTTACAATATTAATATCCCTAGCATCTCTATCCTTCGGGATTCATATTGGCACGATGTTCCTGCCCATCATCCCAAAGATGCGACCCCCATCTGCTGTGCTACGGCGCACGGTCTCCATAGTCTCCGTTCTAACATACTTTGCGACTTTCCTGACATACTTTCGCCTCTCCGCCTCGTTCCGCCACCAAGCGACGGCTGCGATTCTCTTCAGCTTCCCCGGCACTCTTACGCGCTACGTACTCTCCATCGCCCTGAACCCACGCTTGAAACTACTTCCCCTTGGTACGCTTGTGGCCAATGAGCTTGGCACGTCGTTGCTTGCCTTGTTCCACGTCCTTCAAGGTTCGAAGCACATAGTATCTCCTGGTGCGTGCTCGATACTACAAGGTTTGGGAGATGGTTACTGTGGATGTCTCACGACGGTTAGTACATTCGCGGCTGAGCTAAGCGTTCTGGGAGTTAGAAAGCGGTGGTTGTATGGGACGATTTCCATCGTGGGTGGCCAAGTACTTATGGTACTGATACTGGGGTCCACGCTTTGGACAGGGAACACCAGTGCGCGGATGAGTTGCACGTTTTAAGTTGACCGATACGAACTGTAATTCGTAATTCTTAAATGGGCATCGTGACGATATGTCGGAGTGCAAATTCAGCTGAGGCTTGGTGTCGTGCGCACAGGTCGTTACGAGTACTCGTCTCGTCTTTATTTTCCCTCTTCCACCATGTCACGCAGACCCCAACAACAAGCCCTCGTGGATACAAGCCAACCCGAGGTTCCAGAAGATGAATTATTGAGCGCCACCGGCGAAGGTGATGAAGTAATGGAAGAGGCCGAGGAACAGGAAGGCTACAGTGCGTGTGTAACCCTTTCCCACTAGCGTACCATATTCACGTCCTGTCTCCTTTTCCTTCATCCTACCGACCATACCTCCTTCGTGGTTTGTCACATACCGATTGATGCCTTCCTCCTCGCGTCCTCTCACCAGCATCGTCGACTCCTACGTCATCGTTGACATGGATTAGCTGGTTTTGTTCCTTACCTGGCCACGACTACTTCTGCGAGGTCGCAGAGGATTTTATTGAAGACGATTTCAATCTTACTGGGCTCAACGCGATGGTTCCTTTCTGGAAAGAGGCGATGGAGATGGTTTTGGATGTTGAGCCTGGCGCGTTTACTGTCGTGTCCAAGATGCGTGCAGTCTTATTGAAAGCATATCATAGATGAAGACTCAGCCAAGATCCCCGATGTCTCGATTGTCGAAGCCTCAGCAGAACTATTGTATGGGCTTGTGCACCAACGTTACGTACTTACAAGAGCTGGACTCCACGCGATGGTTAGTGAGCTCCCCTGGCTCACTACTATGATCATGATGTTGAACCTAGATCTCTTCAGGCGGAAAAGTACGAAGCAGGTATCTTTGGCTCGTGTCCACGCGTATATTGTACGGGCTGCAACGTTGTCCCATGTGGGCGATCAGACCTTCCAGGACTGGAGACAGTGAAATTATTTTGTCCTAATTGCAATGACATCTACGTCCCCGCAAGCAGCCGTTTCCAGGGCGTTGATGGTGTGTGCCCCCCACATTTGCCGAGTGCCTTGTTTTCTGATGTGTGTTATCTCTAATACAGGCGCATTTTTTGGCACCACATTCGCTCATCTTTTCTTCCAGACCTATCGAGAACTTATGCCTGCTCCGTTCTGGAAGCAGCCGTCTTCGTCTGGTTCTATGTCGCCGTCTCGATCACCGCGCAGCGTAACCGGCAGTAACTCTTCTCAACAAGCGCCATTCGTCAATCCCAACTCGCATGGCGGTCAAAAACGTGCCGCAGGGAGAGTATATGTCCCACGAATATACGGCTTCAAAGTCAGCGAGAGGGCGAAATCTGGCCCACGAATGCAATGGATGCGGTTACGACCAGAGTCGCCTGAGGAGCTGGACGAAGTCGATTGGAGAGGCCGGTGGATTGACGACGAAGAGGATCAGTACGATGATGGCATTGATGGAGAAGCTGAGGAAGATCGACGGATGGAAGATTTCGACCCAGTACGTCGTACCTTTTTTACGATGTGGTGCTGAGTCATTGACATCTTGGATAGGACCATGCAGACGATGACGATGACGACGATGATGAAGAGGAAGAAGAGGAAGAAGAATCGAAAATGACGGCTACTCGAGGAAGCCGACGCCATGTTACGGGTAAGCCAGATGATCCAATTGATCAGCCATTGGTGCGGTCAATGGCGACAGGCTCTGCCTTTTCTGCTCGTACCTCAAACTCACGAGGACTGACAGTGGGCCAACTGATATCAGTTTAAGTTGAAATTTTGTCAACTAGAATTACACGAGTTGCTTTTGGGGGCCTTTGATACCACTGCCGCGCATTTCTTGCGCGAGTTTTTTCCGGTTAACATATCAAGGAGCGTGGGAACATATGAGGTCGTCAACTGTACAGTTTATAAAGCCACACGAACCATTTCGCATTTCGCGGCGTGACGACAAGCCTACATTGTCAGACAAGCTGATTATAACACACTTAGAAGCATGACAAGAAACGGTGAGTACAGCGTATGAAAAGAACAGATTGAGAGATATGTATGATGTACTGCAGACACACGCCGTGGCCTCAAGCATGGCCACCCCACTACCCCAATCGAAAAGGCTGCACGCCCGAGCCAGCGCAAAGGCAGACTATCTGCAAAGACAAAGCTCGTCCGATCAATTGTCCGGGAGGTCGCTGGTTTCTCGGCATATGAACGTCGGGTAATGGAGTTGTTGAGAAACTCAAAGGTGCGTGCGCACACTGGAAGGCCCTAACGAATATTCTGACCGTTTTTACGCATCTATAAATTACAGGATAAGAAAGCGCGGAAACTCACTAAAAAGCGGGTATGTCTGTCAAAGCGGGTGTCTCTCTGCCATGTCCCGTTGATGTATCGTCGGTTTGCAGCTCGGAACTTTACTTCGTTCGAAGCGCAAGCTCGAGGAGCTTGGCACTATCATCCAGGAAAGTAGGAGGGCCCACTGAGTCGGCAGCGCGTACTTTGTGATCATTCTTTCTTTGCCAACGTCCCCGTCACGGCGACGACGCGGCGTAATAACTATTGTACCGCTAAGCTTCTGACATGCGAGTGTATGCGTCTTCTTGACGATTTGCAATCACGATGGTATCAAAAGCACTACATTGTTTTAAGGTATCTATGAGATTATTCTGCAGGGCCCGCGAAAAGGAAGGGATGATGACATGGGCCACCTTGGGTAGCGCATGTTGGCGCGAGAGCGGAACAACTCGGAGACGCCATCGGTTTCGGGTAACGAGTGGGGCCTGGTGGCGAGTAGCTTTGTACAATACTCACAACGGCGACGACACCATGACACAATCCACATCGTGGCAGCAGCTATGGCACCAAGCCCAGCCAATGCTTAGCAATGCCGAGCGATCTCTGGCAACAGCTACGCCGCCCGTCGCATCTCGCATCCTGCGTGTTGGGCAACTCGATGCGGAACTGCTCGACGTTGAGCTCGTCAGTTTACTCCGAGACCCGCTCAGCAAGGCCCTCGGCCTTGTCAATGTACGTCTTCCGCGGCTGATCCTAGAGGCTTCTGATGGTGTGCTCTCTCATGCAGTCTACTCTTAAGTCCCGCTTTGAGCCGGAGCTGTCATTATTCATTCAGCTGACGCTCTACAGACTCTCCGTCTGGTCGACTAGCGCATCGTATGGCGCCAAGCTACAAGACCTCAAGTATACTGTTCCTTCAGTGGCTGATGACCGCGTTCTTTGTGCGTGCAACTTCTTGTAAATGGCGATTCTCGCTTTCGAATTGACTGTTCCCCCGCCCCTCCCCCCGCGCGCCCGAAGCGTCTAGGTTGCCTCGGAAGATTCTCCTTATACACGGAGCCCTGACGATCGTCTTACCCTACATACACACCCGTTTACGTGGGCACGCCCTGTCTAGAGCCTGGCCCGACGCCCCGAGCTCGGATCGTCGGAGAAAAGCTTGGGATCTAATGACCAAGTTGGAGACCACCCACGCTGCGATCGCCCTCGCGAGCTTCGTCGCGTTCCTCTGGGATGGACAGTAAGTCACGGTTTAGCCGCGCGATGACCCCCTTGCGGGTGTGGAACCTCCCCCAACTAACTGATTCTCTTTTTCTTTTTCTTTTTCTTTTTCTTTTTCTTTTTTTGTCTTTCCGTTTTGGCAGGTACCGTACCACGGTGGATCGATTGTTGGGCATGAAACTCATTCCGTCTCGGAGACTCGTGCGGCGCAACGTCAGCTACGATTTTATGAATCGTCAGATGGTGTGGCATGGATTCACGGTATGCCAGACGTAGACACCCTCCATCAGAACATGGACGTGGCCCCGCTGATCGTCGAGCAGGAATTCCTCATGTTCCTCCTTCCCCTCCTCCCTCATCGCAAACTCCGACGTGTCGCTGGGACGGCAGCGGGTGCCATAATGCATCCATTGGACACGCTATCTACCCTGGTCCCCGCCTCTGCAAGTGCGACACTCGGTCTTGAAGCTTATGTCGGGCGGCAGACAGATGCTCAAGTCCACGGACGTGGAAAGTTTGCGTATCTCCCAGACGACGAATGTGCGATATGCTACGAGAACGCCACTATTACGTTGAACATCGCGGACCCAACGCATGCACTTGTTGGCGATGTTCAGCCTCAGTCCACTTCTTCTGATTCCCACCCCACGGCGAGGAAGGGCGAGCCTCCGACGCACCCGCTCACGACGCCTTATCGCACTTCCTGCGGGCACGTTTATTGCTATATATGTGTTGCGGAGAAGATGCTACGGGCAGCCGACGAGGCTAGAGGAGCATGGGAGTGCCTACGTTGTGGCAAGCCCGTTCTGGGTGCTGAACGTTTTCATGTCGAGAACGTGTACTGGGCCAGTGAAGGTGACGAAGGGAGTGCTGAAGAATGGGGGAGTGATTACTTTGATGAAATTGGTAGCAGTAGTGTGAGCGGCGTCAGCGGCATGAGTGCAGGGAGCCGAAGCTGGGTCAGTGGTAGCGACGAGGAGCTGTCAGAATGAGGTGGAGGTCACCCTTCACTTATTCTAAGTAGCTCAGTCTATCATGAATACCTTGCGTCATTTTGCGGATACTGCACTGGATAGTACATCATACGAATGCGCGTGCACTACAGACTACGCCCCAAAGATCTCACGCATGAGGTGCTGGAGCACTGGAGGATCTACCTTCGCAAGATATCGGGTCTGCATCACCTGCGTCCCTCCGCATGCAACCTCCGCATCCCTCAGGCGCTCTGCGATGAACGACGAGAGCAAGATTGTGCGCACGGGATCTGTGTCATAAACCTACCGGATGACCAAGGGGTAAACTGTCTATGCTACGACATATGTCAATGCTTACATTCTTTCGGCGGTCGTATTCCGGAGTGTCCTCAGAGCCGTTGAAAAAGGAAGGCGCCGGCTGGTCCCAGTACGCTGTCAGGATAGTACTGCAACGGCGAATCGATTTCAGCGATGGATTGGATTTGAAGAGTGGAATCTTACGGCTCTTCCCCAAAGTCATTCTCCTTCTGTCTCTGGACTTCCTTCAACTCAGCAAACACGTCAGTCCAAAGGTCAAAGATTTCGTTGTGGAGCCTTTCTAATACTTCAGCCCTTCCCGTGGAGACCAGGACCGCAATCCCCATGGCGTAGAGCTTGCGATGCCGGGGTTCAGAGATATTGTCGAACTATTTCGAAGAACCGGAAAGTATCTTTTCCCTCGAGTGGATTTTCGGGGTACTCACTCGCTGATGCCATTGGTCTAATAGCCCCTCCCATAATTCTGTCTCAGGTTTTCTTAGTCTGTCCGCTGCTGCACTCATGTACTGGAGGAAAACCCGTGAATCTATGAGGGTGAGGCGAGCCATGATTTCAACTTGACGGGTAAGAATGAAAACATCCGCCTAACGATTGTCTGCTTCAGCTGGTTTCTGACCAATGGCGAGACAGTAGTAAAAACCTTGTCATCTACAATCATTCTTAATAATAACGAGAACAAGCCGCTCGAGTGGAGTGACTCCGAGTAAGTTGAAGGGTGAGCTATCTGGGTCAACAATGCTAAGGCATCTAGCAAGGATCTCGCTTGATTCGCGCTCGCGCCAGTTAGAGGTTGTTGGAGTGCGTTAAAGAGCTGAGGAGCATGTCTCTAGGATGGCAGCATGAACGTAGATTGCAGACGATCCAGCTGCTTGACGAACCTGCAGGACAGAGTCGGCATCGAGCAGAAGATAACCTTCTAGGATGTCAGTGATGCTCCCTAATATACTCCAGTTGTCGATCAGCAGGCTTATCACTTTCGGGAACAGGTCTAATAAGCTTGCTTCTCCACTTGTAGTGTCCAGCAGGGCAGCGTTTCTGAGAGCAGTGATCCACAGCTGCAGTGCATCCGTTTCCAGCTCCGTGATGAACTAGCACGGGTCAACTAAACATAGGACACGCGAACAATGATGCTATACCCACCGCGGGAGATAGACACTCTTTAAGAAGGGGAGCCACCACAGTAGCTAGGGAACTTGACTGTTGTCCAGTAGCCTGAATCTCGACGAATCAGCAAGTGTTCGTCACGGAAACAACTGAACTCACAGTGATAAGGATAGTCATCATCCGCAAGAGCGTTATCTTTAGGTGCGATTCCCCCCCGGCAGAAAGCCCTTTTAATAGGTTCTGAATAAGCTGGGGAGACATTATCAGGAGATAGTACTTACACAGTTGTGGGAAGGCAGAGGTAATTAGAGGGACAGAGGCGGCAATCTAGATAAAGATCAACAAGATGGCATAAAATCCTCAGACTGAGAGTACCTCTGCCCTCGACCTGTCAATTATCGTATTCAGACATGCCGCTAATTTGTTCTTCGTCTCGATAGTATCGACTTCGTCAATTAACCCGAGAAGTTCTGCTACGGTAGGAACCAGGAACGGAATGAAAACACTTAAATCGAATAGGTTTGCCTGTCATTTACGCATGATTGTTATAATCTGTGAAGAGTTATCTGCTTTGGGACTCACATCGATGCATTGCTGCAACGCAGTTGCAGTTGTTAACCTAACCACTTCCGTCCCTGGACCCTTCGCTGTTAGAAGATGAAGGAGTATTTGCCATATTCGAGGGTCTGTTGGGGGATAGCAATCTTGAGAGACCCATCGACCTATAAGCCAGACAATTCGCCTTTGAATGATGAGGTAGCTGATCGAGGAGTCATCAATCTGCATTTCCGCGGAGCGTAGCCTTATGAATGTACTCTACGCTAGGGTTCTTTGCTTCGTCTTTGGCAATTTCTATCCACGAAGACAGATCTAAATTGTCCCTCAAACGGTGAGCGCACCGGCCAACTGCGCAGTATACTGCCTCTTTTTGTACGATATCTTGCAAACCGGCAGGTGGTCGTTCTTCAATAACTTATCAGCGAAAAGCCCAGATGCTCGCAAGGCGAAGCAGTTTCCTACCATTGACGTTGGCGAATGCCTTCACTAGTAGTGGGGTAACAAACTCGCAATATTGACTCGCAAGGGTCATGAGAACTCGCTCAGCACATGGCTACTAACTGGTTGAGAAATATAACATGGATGGCATCTTCAAGCTCACCCGTATTTCAAACTGCCACTGCTCATCGTCTTTATCTTCGGTGTTGACCCACTCCTCCGGGTTTGCCATCCAGCCTTCAAGGTCGTTAGGATTAAGCGGCATGAAACGGGTAACGAGGAATGTAACAGCAGTCTCCACAAAATCCTGGGAAAGGGCTAATGGTATATTGGTGAGAAAAAGACAGTGGATAGGTTGAATACTCACTCAATGTATGTTCAGTCTTTGCTTTCCGCGCCGGGGCCCATTGAGCGAGACTCTCCTTGAACAGTACCATTCCAGCTACGAGAATGCGAACGGGAAACACAGCAATTTCAAAGTCTAAGTAATATTAAGCGGTCTCATCCCCTTTATGTTCCTGTCGACATACCCTCAATCAGTTCAGCTGATGCATTGGCTTGAACAACCTTCTCCCAGTAATATAGTATGAGGTCATCACACAGCGGCAATTTCACGAAATGAGCAATGTCGATCTGCTGCACTCGCCGAAAAAATTTGCCGAAGGTGCGAACTAATTTGTATAGCAAGTTCAGGAATGCAAGGCGATAGGATCAGGTGGCGTTGCAGCTGAACGCAGATTCATGAGAAGGCCAATGCGAGACTCGTAGAGACCACGAAGCTGCACAGCAGAATACCGAAACACCTCATTGAACTATGAATGTCAATGAATGCACTGCATCAGTCTGGTATACAATGCACCTACCCATGGCTCCATTGGGGATATAGTTGGATCGCGCAGCTTGGGCCAGACCCAAACAGCCATTTTCATGATAATCTTGTATAAAAGATGTGCAAACAGAAGGTCCTCAGCAGTCCTACGAGAGCTGAGATTTTCGATAGTGACAGATGGCCCTAGCCCTTGAATTAATTGAGCATAAATATCGAAAAGTGGGGAGTGAATGCGAGCAATGAGCTGATAAAAGGCGAATTACGAGTGGTCAATGGTAAAGGACGCACTGGACAGTTGCATACCTGGCCCAGTGTTTTGACACTAGTCATCATTTTTATATGAGACAACTCTTTCAAAATGGCATTTAAGGCCCGGAGAGACTGTGAAGGACACGAGACGTAGCAGGATCTGACACCGGTGAAGACAGTCTTTGCCTAAGATGGTGTGTAATGGGTGTCAATATATCTGGCTCTAAAGATGGCCTGAGAGAAATCAGTGGCTATCATGCATGACCGAGACGAGACAGAGCGCCACCATTTATGGGGAAAGTCAGAACGTGCGATTTTTGCGATGATTACTTCATTACTTTTGCCGATCTTCGTTACCAATTACCAATCCACCAATAGGATAGAGGCAGGATATCTTACGACGTCATCTTCCTCGTCTAGGAGTGCCAAGCAGCGACCTCTGATTACAGGCCTCTGCTCGTCCAGAACGAGCCTGGCATGCGTAAAACCACGTTTTGGACAAGTGTCACGGAAGACATCACAGGAGGCCCACTGACCTTCGGGACCTCCAAAGGGTGGACACGACGTTCTTTACTTGGATGATACTCAGCTGTCTGATATGGAGAGGAGCTGTTTTCTGAGCGGCAATCTGTTGAAGTAAGTCTAACGTCCCTGGCTTGTCGATTAGATCCTTTAAGCGTGCTGCTGAAGCGCTCATTTCCTTCGGGTTCTGAGATACTGCTCCTGCGACAGCTGCGTATACTTCTTGTATGGACGCACGCTGAATTGAATCACCGTCCATGGTTCCAATGGAGGGAGAAGATGGATAAAAGGTAAGGGCATAGGGAAAGCCACACATGATCGCGACAAGGTGACATCAACAACCGTAAATAACGCGCTTTGGCGGGCATCACGCGTGGTTCTCAGTTCTCAGTCGCACATCGCGCTTGCGACTATTCTTTACATGGCTATGTCTACTATTGATGCCCCTCAGGACTATGTCGACGATTCCGAACCAGAAAGGAAGCGGATCAGGCTTCAAGCTAGTGAGACCGAACGACAAAGACGGCGTCAGAAACAATTTCAACGCCAAAACACTGTTCTTGTCTATGGTTCTTCACCGTCCAACCATGTTCCCATCTAAGACCTGATGTATTCTATTCAGATAGGTCTGAAGGTGTTGATGCAGAGGCCCCCCCAGATCATGTGGGGAGTGCCATCATTGGCGTCATAGGTCAGTTTTGTGCAAGCTTTAGGCTTCCTTAACTTAATTGAGGAATTTGATACGTATATCAGACGACACACAACAGAGCCGTTCCATTCCCCCCTCAGAGTCCCCGTCACAGGTGCCGCCTGAGATCTGTCACCTACGGCCCTCGCTCGCTTCCGCACCGCATCTTATGCCAGGTAGCGATGCTACTGGCCCCCAAGAGGTGTCATCAGAGTCAAATCTTGTCTCTTGTTTGGGCCATCTTGCATACCGCCAGGTCCGACGCGCGTCTAAGACTTCGTCCAATTCGTCCAGAACGGAACGCCACCGATTACCATCAACGTCTCAGATTCATCACGGCAAAGTCCAGAGAATTAGTCAAGAATCACTCCCCGATTTCGATATCACTAAACTTGACGTTGGTCCTCTTCTCCAATGTGTCTCCTGCGATGCTCGATGGACCGTCCGGAAGGGCGCGGCTCACAAATTGTCCCACATAACAACCTGCGCACGAAAGAACAGTATAAATTCAAGCACGCTTCGGGGTCTCGTCGAAAGAGAGCTTCTCAAGATTCGGCATGCAAAGGCAAATGACAAAAAAGCAAGGCCTTGTTCTGATTCTGCAGATGCTGTTCCTCAAACATACATGGAAAGTGTAGTGGCAGAAGCTCAACCGAGAAGGAAGCAGAGGCGAACGGATACGACCGGCACGCTCCAGCCTGTCAGCCAGACGAGGGCAGCGATATTGGACAGAGCCAAGGCTCTACTTGGGCCTTGGGAAACAGTGCCTTGCGATGCACCTGAACATGACCCCACCCAGACATTTGGCCGAAGCAAGTTGCAAGGAGAGAACTTTGACCCGATCGCGGTACACCTATCTGAAGATTGTGCCACTTCAAGGCTTGCCCTTCTTAGGTCCATGGCAGGGTCTCCCACCACCCATCACGCGGTGCGGGTAGAGTAATAATGTATCACCTTGTCTCCTATCCGGAATCCAGATTCCGTTGAATACGACATATATCCTAGAAACCCCATTGCTCCGCCTATAACTGAGCGTGGAGTTGACATGTGTGCCACCGCACCTAGAGTGAAATTCGATAGTCACCATGCATCGTGCCTTACTGTGACTCATAAGGTTCGTCAAACAGAAGGAACATCATTATGCGTGCAAAATATCACAGCGATGGCTATGTAGCGTAGCGGCTGGAGAAGGACCGGAGTAATCATATTTGATGTCCGAGTCACTGGGCACCTGACGCCCCGCTTTTCCAGTTGTACTTTATGCCACTTCAAAATATTTGGGTTCATAAGACGGAGTCTGCCAAGGTTCCTGGTGGCGCACCGTCAAGATGGTTGCTCAGACTATTGACGCGAGAAAGTGGCGTTTCGGTTGGGTTGCAAGCTTAATTTGTGGTTACTAACTACTAGTTAAACTCGACGATTCTGTAGTGCTGTGGATGTCGTTGGTTATTGTAAGGCAGGAAATACCGTCAGTTGGGAATCTATATAACCATAAGTATTAAAGTTGCACCTGTTGAAGGCAGATATGACGAAAAAGGATCCAGTGGAAGCGAAGTCCCCACGTATGCACCGACAATCACAAGGCGACATCCGACAGCCCAGCAACCTCAATCAAACCACCGACCAGGTGTAAACTGCCCGTGACGAGAACCTCGACTGGTCTGCCGCTACTAACTTCCCCTCGGACGACATCAACGGCGTGCTCAATGGACGGCAGAACATGTACGTTCTCTTTCGGGAAGGTAGGCACCAATGATGTCCACGCCTCGGCAAGTCCTTCTTGTGATTTCAGCTGTGCTTGGCCATCGTTCAGAGAGATGGCAGTCAAGTCTGAGGGAAATGGCAAACATCAGCGGCGCCGGGGTCCATGTTCAAGTGCGATGAAGATCCCATCTTACCCCCTTTGAAGTGACCATCTGCGTAAGTAACATTTGCGCAGAAGACAACTTTGCTGAAGAATGTATGGGGAGCCTCCCTAGAACCGTGTCGTTGAAGTTGTGCTGCGATATTCGCCAGTACAATCTCCAGAAATGACGGTCCAGATCGCCCATGGGTGCAGTTGAATATAAGGACACGTATTGGATATCTCCTGTTGATAATGAATGCAGTCTATGGTAGTTGATTGAAAGCAGTGCTCCTACCCTGCTGATGCAGTTCCCAAGGCGGCCATGGGGCTCACGAACCACTCGATACAGCATTCAAGACTCTCTGCCGTGTGGGCACCATCTAGGAACCATACTATTGGCGGATAATTGGGGTCACTGACGGTCTGACATCTTCCAGGCCACCTCGCGTCCTTTAGTCCCTCGATGAATGTGTCTGGGAGTGTCTTTTGAGGTGCGGCTGATTCCTTCAATTCGAGAAATTTTTGGGACAGTGTCACAGCGAGTTCTGCATTCTTGACCTGATGAGTCCCTGCTAGACCTGCATTGTATTGTCAGACCAAAAGACCAGTAGGGAAACAACGGTAATTTACCTAGTTGAATTTCTGATAGCCTGAGCACAGGATTTACGACGATGAACTCGGATGTCTGTTCCAAGTGTTAGAGATTTGGCCACGTTGAGAACCACATTTAAACCTTAAGTTCTTCACTCCGCTCCAGTAAGACATCCATGCCTTCTTGTGGTTGGTTCACGGTTATGGCCGGGACGCCTTCCTATATGCACTTTTTGTACAAGGCGCGACACTGGATTACCAGGACACTGACCTTGAATATGCCGCCTTTCTGCCAGGCAATCTCCTTGATCGTCTTCCCGAGCACACCAACGTGGTCTATACCAAGGGAAGATATCCCTGTAACAGTGGGCCGAGGAACAGTGTTGGTACAGTCATATGTGCCACCGACACCAACTTCTAGTATAGTAGCGTCGACCTAGTTGGTGATCACCGTTGAGCAGCAATAATCTATGTAATAGACACTAACCTTCATAGTCAAAAACGCGTGGAATGCCATAAGCGTGAGATATCTAAAATACATTGGCTTCGGCCTCCTTGTTGGAATCTTTCGCTAAGTCCCAGTGTTAGCAAACTACGTACTCCCTTTAGGAGAAAAAACTGACTTGATGATTTCCTTCTAGGCGATCCCAGACATCAAAAAAGAACTTCGCAAATAACTCCTCAGATATAGGAGTCCCGTTAATCCGTATTCGCTCTCGCACTGCAATAAGATGCGGTGAGGTATATAAACCTACATAGAAGGCTGAGCATCAAGTCGGTCAGATTAAGTGTAACGCACCAATTTTCCACCCTGGTCTCGCGTGACGAAGGATGGAGTCAACAAAAGCACAAGTAGAACCTTTGCCCTTCGTTCCGGTCACATGAAGTACATTAAGGGAGTTAAGGTCTTCTTGCTGACATACATGTAGAGTCTCAGTATTTGTCTATGAAGGAGCACCTCACCTTGTAGCCAACTCTCTCCAAGTATTCAATCATCTCCTGATTAGCCAGAGCACCATCCTGACCGCCTGATGCCTTGGCAGCCTCCAGCGTCGCGGCATTGGATTGCAGGGTGTTCAAAAGATCGATGGCATCTTTATAAGACCTGCTGGACATCGCACGATGCGGGACAATAGAGGTAAAACTGAGGTTGCAAGTCCTATTCGCAATGTGTATCGGAAGCCTGAGACACAATCGCATTCGTGGTCATAAACTTGTGACCTTAGTTGGTTATTTCCTAATCGAATCAAACATGGCAACGACAGCCTGATCAATATAATCTTTACCAACCATCGCCATCGTCATTCCCTTAAGCACCACTCTCCGAGCTAGTTACATGGACAAATTTGTCACCTCAAAAAAGTCAACATACCAGAAGAGTCATAGAAAGGAGAGCGTGCGCCATAAATACGAACCAAATCCCACGAAATGCGTCAGCGATGCACTAGACTCGAACAATGGCGCATCCAACTTGAAGGTATATACCCAGAGGACCCTTACACAACACCTCCTTAACACGTTGACGGACGAATCAAACCCCATAACACATTCTGATATTGGATTACGCTCTGGCTAGTTTTTCATAAAGCACGTGATATGGTGGATCGCCTGACGTTGTACTAGATCGTGTCGTTTCACTCACATCTGGCCATCAGAGGGCAGACGGCCACGGCCAGAGACAAGGTTATGTGAGAATGCGTAACCAGAAGCTCAGAGATCAGAGAGAAGAGGTGGTTTCAGGAATCTTGAACAACACAAGGATCTATATCAACGGGTATTTACAAGATACAACAGATATTGAAATGAAGAGGATCATCACAAAAGCAGGCGGGCGGGCTTTGTTCGTGCCAGATCATGTGCTTCTGACACTCTACCAGTCTGATGGGGTTTAACTGCAGGCGAACAGCGTCCAACGCTACCCACATCGTCACATCCCAGCACTTGAGTGGAACCAAGACACATAGACTGCTCGCTTCAAGCAGGGGAACGAAGCCATACGTCGTCAGACCTGAATGGGTGACGGATAGTGTCGCAGCGGGGAAGCAGTTGAGAGAAGAGAAGTATCGTATTTTTTAGTGGACGGTGTGGAGTCAAGATGAGATGTACACGTGACTGACGATGGAAAGAAAATGACTGCTCTGCTCTGCTCTGCCCGTACCGTACCGTCCGCCCGAGCCCGAGGACCACACACACTGCATAACTTACTCTCCATTCTAGTATCAGGACCCTCTTTTCGCTCTCTCCAAATGCATCTCTTGTTTACTCCCAATCATGTGCAACTAATTGCTGCTTGTTATCCACCGTCTACGTCTCTCCTCACCTCTGGACCTGACTATCATCCGAACGCCCAAGAACTTTCCCGCTTAACATATTATGCCGCAAACAGGCCAGGGAAAATCAACAAATTGAGCGGTGAGCTCCAAAAAAGAATCAAGTTAGAGGGCCGAAAGGCGCTCTCAAACAATCCTCGTTCTCGGGCGTAAGCTATCACCTTTGAGTTGGCATATATCCCGGTCAACATTGATCTTTAGCTCCCTCCTCATCTCATTGTCTATATTCAAGGCCCTTGCCACTGAATGTCGACGCGATATCTCCCTTCTCACCTCCTCACTCCTCGCTTCTGTTGAAATAGTGCTGTCCACCTTTCCTTCTGATATCGAGGTCTCCGCCAAAGCGGCCAACTTGGTAAGTCCTTATTTACTGGCTTTTGGAGTTTACGACTAAGATTCATGCAGTTCATAGCCTGGACGACCTTCACTGATGGTCGTCTAGTAGGTGTGGACCAGGCTGTTACCCAGGACTATCTCTATGTTCTTGGGCGTTTCTCAAGGATGAGTGGAGCGACCTCTTCTTCCGGCGATCTGGAGTTTACGAATAGGTAGGCTCAATGTATTATGGACTTCCGTCGACCTCTGAGTTGCCCGTAGGACGAGACTGGTCGGCCTTGCCGCTCTTACCAGCGTAGTGACGTCGGAGGCGCTGTATAGTTCCTCCACTTTCAAAGTCCAAGTTACCACTCTTGTACCAGCGCTTCTGAGCAACTTACAAGAGGTCGAATTGTCCGCGTTGGAGGATGAGTTGGTATAATTTGGGTTTTATTCAGACCCGGTTCTGATCACGCAATCTCTAGGTCTGCAAATCTTGGACAAAAGCCCCTGTCGCCATACTTAGACGAATTTCGGGCACGCCCTATCATTGAGAGGCGTGCGGCATCAATCCACTTACACATAGATGGAGAGCGGGGGCCAACAAAGACTGATGTCTCTGATGCATGTCTTAGTGCTTTGTTTCATTTGTTCGACCATTCCAGTGGCGGACAGATCGTCTTCATTATGCAGGCCGCCATGGCAAGTTTGGACGAAATCAAAGGATGGGAAAAAGTGGGTCATTGCCGCTGGTTCGCGGGAAAGGCAACCGAATGGACGCAATACCAATTTCGCGACGCCATTCCTACCCGATTAATCGACCGTCTGCAGCGGGAGCAAGACGTACCAACGACGACAAATCTTCATAGCACCCTCGCCGCAATGATTACTACCGTCTTTACGTCTCCCATCCCTTTGGTCATGTCTACGTCAGACGTCATCTCAAATCTCATAAGTCTAGTTCTCCGCAGAGCCGCCATTGATCCAACCGACTCATTGCTACTCGACTTGACCGAGTGCATCAGCTCTTTGGGCACCCATGTGTATTATGCAGACCAGATTCATGACCTGGCTAGCGAACTTATCAGCCGCCTTGTTTCCACCGAAGCAAACGGCCTACCTGGACGTGAACGGGATCCTAGTGACAAATGTCAGGCCCAAGCTCTTCGTGCTCTCATCGCGGGACTTGTTGGACTCATGCGCACCCCCACGCGAAGAGTCGACCATCGCTCGAATGCAGAGACTCCGGGATTGGAACAAGATATCTCTATCCGCGGTCCAAAACTTGCAGATTCGCCCCAATTCCAGAATGGAGACAAGCCAGCGCGCACTTCTACCGAACGCGCGGATGGCGAGGCTCATCTGACGAAAAGGACGAAGATATCACCAGAGACCTGGCAAGATACCTTGAACCTTATTTGCAATGTGGACTTCTCCGTACGCTCCGATTATGCTCATGCTTTGATTGTCTATCTGGAATCCGAAATCTCTATGTGTGGGGAATATACAGACGGTGACGGAGTGAGGCGAAATCGACCACTGGCCGCACGTCAAGTTCAGCAGGCAGGAAATATGTTGGCTGCTCTATACGGAGATGAAACAACACGATTCCTACATGCCACTCATGTTTATTTGTATATCCTGGCGACTTCACCAACTTTTCACAGCCCTGCACATACTCCATCACCTGCACGTTCCACAGCACGCGAGGGAGTCGAGGCTGTCACTGTGATTCCAGCTACTCCTGACGCCTCACATGAAGCCGTTGGTGGCTTGGAAGACCGCAGCTCGCCAGCGCGATCTCAGTATGGCAGACTATCGCTTTCACTTCCCACTAGAGCTCGAAAGTTCTCATTGGTGAGGCGTATCATATCGCGGCTTCCTTCCCATATTACACCGTCTTCCCTGCCTTTGGCGACAGCCTCGGATTACCGCAACATTGCTTCCATATTGACAAGGATTCACGAACAACTTCCCGTTCGTGGGTTGCTCATTGGTGTACCATTCCTACTTGCGTTGTCCTCAGTTATGCACGTGGACGACATCTCGGACAGTGCATCTCTAGGGAGGATATGGGCAATTAGGGAGGTGATTTCAATAGTTTGGTTGATCTTAGGGAAGACATGGGACTGCAAAGAGCTTGTGGAGATGGCCAAGAAGGTAAGAGATATCATTTTCTTGGATTCTTATTTTATCTGATTTCGTTTGAGGCTCTGTCATCTATGCCAGTTTCGTCGTACCTTCCTGAAGAGGCACGAACTCCAGGTCAACTGGCTAATCCACATGTTCCCGTTCAGATTTTGCCTGTCAATGACGCGGATAGTGCCTGGTCTGGAGTTGCACCCCAAGAAGCGCTCGGTATTTTGGCGTCGAGTAAGAACGCACTTGAGGCCACGGGAATGGATAGAGAGGTGCTTCACAGACGCCTGTCGATACCGTGGACTGCCGAATCAGCCTTCAGAGATTGTAAGTCGAGTAGCGGCAATCTCAAACATGTTTGTTCATTACCCGAATTTGTTGACAGCCATGGAGCCGCAGTCTAACTATGACCCTTTGCGACGTGATGGAATTTCTCCCCACTTGAGACTTGCACCTGCTTTGATGCACATCGAAAACCTGTCGTTGCAGAGTTTAGCTCGCTCGACACGAGGAGTAGGGGTCGCTGATTTGCGAGACGCGCTCGAAGGCCGAAGCAGCATGTCAAACCCAGCATTGGTGAACAAAGCCCCTTCTTTTTCAACATTGGATCACGCGTCTACCCACCTCGACACTACCTCGACCAAGTTAAGACCAGTAAGATCTAGGCCAGAAAAATCCAAGGTCGCTGGGGGTCCCAGTGAGGTTCGCGATATGCTCAACAAACTTCATATCGGAAAGTCTAGTAATAGTAACGCCTTGCTACGAGCATCATTCCCTGGATTGCAAAGACAGGAGGCACGGTGAGTCTGACTATTCTATGATGACTAGCGACATTTAAGAATGCTGATGCATGTCTTGACGCCCTCAGCAAGCCCCCCACCATCGTGCCTCCATACAAGTCATAGGGTGTGACATCCACATCTCCGCCTCTCATGTTCGGCTGGGGAAGTCGGGCATCAATATTTAGGTAGAGGTCGCTCATTTTACATTTTTGCATGGTCACCATCAATCACTATCACTTTCAATATATATTACTATCACTGAGACAGCCATCATGTTCCAGTCTATCGAGACAGATTACGTGCACCCTCTTCCTTCTCTCGCCAGTAAACTAGTTCACCCTGTGCCCTTGAATGATTTGGAGCAGCACGGAAAGCACGCTATCGAGAAAAATTGACTCAAATAGCAGCTGAATGGCATCAGGCTGAGACGTACCGTCAAGCCTTGGAGGAGTTCCTCATATACAGCCGATCGGGCCCTTGCTCTGGTAGACGCTTCGGAGAGCTTGCCTGTGTGTGTTTCAATCAATCTGGTGAGCTCTTGCCTGAGACGGAGTAGACTGCACAGAGAAGACAATGAGTGAAGAAATTTGTCTTCTGAATCAATGGGCACACTTGGAAAAAATCATTGTTTCTTCGTTTTGTTCAGTCAGCATTACGAAGCAGAGGAACAGAACCACATATCGCCTGCAGATCTACATGCCCGTTCAGCATCCTGCACGTCACGGGAAGTGTTTCGCACTCACAGTGGTGATGGTGGCATCACTTATCGTGGTGGCGCGGCGGAAGTAGCCTCCTCCAGCGCCCTCCGCGGCCTTTTTGAGCCCCTCTATTTGCTCCGTCATCGCCTTCTGGAAGAGCGGCCACATCTGCAGCCGGAGGCCAAAAACGAAGGTTTCTAAGGGTTGGCAGCCACGCTTCTGTATCTCGCTCATGACCTCCTCGGTGAGTCGGATCATTGTGAGAAGAGGTATCACAGGTGGCAAGGGCTCCAACATGCTCTGTGCGAATGCCTGCGTTCGTGGGCATGAATTAGAGTGCACGATGGTGAGGAGGGGAGAAGCCACCTTCGCGTGCTCCAAGGCGGGGTCCATGATTTGCTTCCAAATGGCATTCAAGGCGGTCTGGTCTTCCTTCGATAGTCGAGATGCTGGACGCAGACTTTCATTGCTGAACACACTATCTGTACGGTTCCGAGGTCGTGGAGTGTCTGGAACCACGTCGGTGGCGGGGCTGTAAACGGCGTCGTCGGCAGGCAAGGGTGTTGAAAGCGCAATAGGTGAGAACAAATGAGTGCTGACGACCTGAGGCGTGTGGGCGGGTGGCAGATCTGGCTCGGGTGCGAAGAAGGTGGTCACAAAGGCGTATTCCGAGGTTCCATTGTCCATCAGAACCATCAGGGCAGACCGGAAAAGCGCTTCCACGTCCTCTTTCTGTTACACGAAAGAAAAAAAAACATGATCAGCACGTCCGATGAGGTTACATTTACGTCAGGATAATTACATAGGTTTTATCATCAGCCAGGTAGGCCAGTGTAGCACCAGGACCCTCAATCCGAGCGTGACTCAGCCGCTCAAGATAGGTTTTAGTCTGTTTCTCTGGACCGTCCAGCGCCAATACCAGTCCTGGGTCTTTCTCATTAGTTCTCGCCTGCATGGTACATCTCAGCACGGACGGAGAGCAAGATCAGCGCACGTGCCCGCTGACCTTGATCCAACTAAGGCTTCTCGTATACCGTCGAAATCCAGTCTCGTAATATGTACGTGCGGAAGCGACGTAAGCCTTTTGTACTTCTATAGCCACGTTTGCGGCATGCCGAAGTAAAAACGTGTACAGGGGACGATACTTGAGAAACGCAGTTGTTTGGATTACGTGCATGTTCGTGGTCATGCTCTCACGGATTGGCTGCAGCAGAGCGAGGAAGAAGGCGCGGAGCTTCGTGGCTGCCTGCAATGTCGGACCATATTAATTGAGTTACGCATAAATCGTTACCAGCGGGAGAACTGGGCCATACCACGATCCGCAAGCCCTCCGCAACTTCACCCAAATCGCGAGCGGCGCGCACCCGCCCACGCACCTTGAGTGCCTCGAAGCGCCGCTCAAAGTCCGCGACTGCGGGGATCCATGGCTCGCCGACGTCCGTGTCAAGTATTGTGGTGACGAGATTTGGTGGAAGCGTAAGGCCGGAAATGAGACTCGCCAACGGCTTTTCGATTTTCTGCAGCCGACAGCGGACATCATTCGGGGTTTCTGGGTCGGGATGATGGATTGGGGACGAGAAGGGAGAGACACACACCCTACGGCTCTTTAGTCTGCCTTCAATGTCGCGGCTGCGTGATTGCAGATTAGATATCTGGCCTGAGACGTCGGAGAGGTCCCGCTGGAACGTAGACAGGAACGACTCGAGAGAATCCAACAGGCCCACACTCCTCTTTAGCTCGTAAGCACATAGAAAACCATGGAGAGTAACACACGCACTTGAACCTGGTTATGAAATTCGACAAACTCTTTCGCCCGACTGCGAACTGTAAAGGACGGTGAGCCGACACATTGAGCGGGAACACAAGCAGGCTTACATGACACGATTCTGGTTGGGTCTACAGCGTCCGAAGTAACATCTACGTGAATCAATTGCAGGGGAACTTGTTTAGAAGATAGTTTGCGCTGACCTAGCTGCACCGTGGATCCAGACATGAGAGAAGTTAAGCGGCTGAGCGGCCCGCCGAACGGAATGCACGCCGTTGTACTGTAGTGCTAGTACCATTACCAGTGCGTAGCATTGCTTATGACGTAGGGGCTAGAGCGTCTACAAGAGCGTAGCTAGTAGTACTACTTGTAAATGGTGACGGATGCGACGCAAACTGCGCCCCGTGCTGTACTGTACTGGGGTCAATAGCAACACGTTCATCATCAGTTTCGTATCCAAGGGCGTCAAATTTTGTCCAGTCGAAGCCTGGAGGATCATACACGAGCTCTTGCACTGCTCGAAGCACTTCTGGATGTGCTATTTGCACATCACGCAACCAACGCCGACTGATCATCCAACTGGCAATCCCTTTCGGGGGGAATGTCAAATTGTCCTTGTGAGGACCCTCATTCCGGTCACGTCGTCCAAGGCCACGCTTCGGCCTCATGCTCTTATCTAAACGGTCGTCCTCATCGAGAACAGAGTAAAACTTGAGCAACCTGTTGCTCCGCCACGGTATTCCTCGTACAACAAGTGCCTTTTCTTTCGTAGCACCTAGCTTTGAATCGTCGTCCGATTCCTCAGACGACATGCAATCAAGGTCCATGGCGCCATCGAACGTCGCATGAGCAAAAGCTTGGGTCCTTTCCCGCATGTTGTGGCGTTGCTCTCGTTTCTGAAGGAACTGGTGGATGTGGATTCAGTCGATATGGTCAAAAGTGACACGTACGAGTTTCTTGCGGTGCAGCCGTCGCGATCTCATCGCCTTTTGTTCTTCCCTGGTTTTCGCCGTCAACGAGACAGTGGGATCGGTTTGGGCCTTGTACTTCTGGCGGAATGTCGAAAATGCCTGATCAAAAGCGGATGAGATGGTCTTGAGAGCGAAATCCGCTTCCGGGACGTGTTCGTAAAGTCTACGGTTGGCTCTCAGGTCAGCCAGAACGCGTTCTTTCATTAAGACGTTGTGTTTCGACTGTTTGGTGGTCTTCTCCCAGACGAAACGGACAGGCTCGTTGTCAACTAATGGTAGTCCTTCGCAATAACTAGGAGGTAGTTCATCTTCAGGGCAAACTCCTAAGACACGGTAGATGTGTCTGCGCATGGCAGTCTGGGAAACTGTTCAGCAGTCATCCCAGGGTCAGTGGTATAGAGTACCTGGATGGTGTAACACGTCTTATCATGGTTATTCATGCGTTTCGGAGGCCTCTTCCCAGTAGATGATACCGACACTTCGCTTCCGGAGTCGCCTGAATCACACTCTCTGTGATCAAGGGGAGGAGTTGGCCTCTTCCTGTTCGATGGGCCAGGCGAAGCAGATGGGGACACGGCATCGACCAACATGCCGTGTCTTTGCAATTGCCCAGATATCATATGTCCATGTGAGACAAAAGGTGGAGGTTTTTCCAGGCCAGCTCCAGGAGGTGCGGCAGGTAACGGTGAACCAGGTCCGTCGAGTAAGTAACTAGAGCCACTAGCAAGATGTGCTGGGGCCTCGTGTCGTTGGTGAAGTAAGGAAGTAACACAAGCTTTGAGATAGGTTATCTGGCGCTTCATCTCAGCTAATTGACTTTCCGTCTCTGCTTGGCGTTGTTGATACTTGGCTTCGAGCTCCTGCTCCCATGCTGCTCTTCGCTTGTTTTCGCTCTCCTGTGCTTCCCGTGTAGTAGCTAGGGTGCGGAACAGCTCTTGTACTACATGAGCGGCATCGACTCTAGGCCTACATTGCAAAAATGAGGTTAACCTCAACAGAGTGACAGCAAGATGATACCTTGGAGGCGGAGGTGGCTCTGAGATTGCATACTCCAGCTCACTGCGATGAGGAATAAAAGACGATTGGGGCGGTGGGGTATGGAGAGATTGTGAGGGATATGGACGCTGGTCGTCTGAGGAATAGAGAGGTTGTCCCTGCTGTCCTATGAATGGGTTCAGCGCGTCGGTGAGTTCGCTCGTGGGCATGTTGTGCCGGTAATCCCGGCCCGACAACCGGTTCTAACCAAGCCCAGTTGAACTAACAACGCCAAATAACGTCCGGTCCGGTCCGTCTCAGACGCCCGACGCGTCAGCGCGTCACTGAACGCAGACGCACTGCACTACAGTTGCACCTGCACACTCACCAGTACTCACCCTTCACTCGTTCAAGTAGCAACCATGGATGCAAGCTTTGAGCGTATGATTGCACAAGCTGTCAGGGGAAATCACACCGCGGGTCCTCCCCAAGAACCCACCGTGCCAGACAAGTGCGTGCTTTCCTAACACCCCATCCTCGCACCAACGCGTGTCTCCCAGCGGCGAAGTTATACATATCTCCTCGCTCGCTCTTCTCAAGGTTTGTTTCTGCACACTCATCATTATGCAGGATTTATCGTGCTTGCAGATGTTGAAACACGGTCGAGCAGGTGTTCCAATGGAGGTTATGGGTCTAATGCTCGGCGAATTCGTAGATGAATACACTGTTCAAGTAATCGACGTATTTGCAATGCCTCAATCGGGGACCACCGTCTCTGTAGAGTCAGTTGATCACGTCTTCCAAACGAAAATGGTTGATATGCTCAAGCAGACCGGTCGGTGCGTTTTTCTTTCTTGGAATATCGCCTCCGCTTTTTTTTGGCTCCTCTGATTTTTCTACCAGGCCTGAGATGGTCGTTGGCTGGTACCATTCACATCCAGGTTTTGGGTGTTGGCTTTCGAGCGTCGACGTGCAGACGCAACAGGTTCGCGTGGTCATTCTGCACCGATTCCAGAGCTTAATGGGCATCGGCGTATAGTCATTTGAATCTCTCGATCCTCGCTCAGTTGCCGTGGTTGTTGACCCTATTCAGTCAGTCAAGGGCAAGGTCGTAATCGATGCATTCCGGACAATTACGCCACAATCAGTCTTATCAGGCCAGGAACCTCGTCAGACGACCTCTAATATCGGGCACATTAATAAGCCTTCGATTCAAGCTTTAATACATGGCTTGAATCGACACTATTACTCAATAGCCGTCAATTATCGCAAAACAGAGCTTGAACAGGCCATGCTCATGAATCTGCACAAGCGGAATTGGACAGAAGGGTTAAAGTTGCGTGACTTCAAGCTTCACAAGGAGAGTAATGAGAAGGCGATCAAGGTGTGTGCCTCAATCTTGATTGGATTAAGATATTCTTCGTGACAGCTGTTGGTCGATGCTAGTCGATGCTTGCGCTATCTGGGGCCTACAACAAGTCTCTACAAGAAGAGGCAACACTCACAGTAGAGCAGCTCAAGACGCGGCATGTCGGAAAACAGGATCCAAAACGTCATCTCGAGGAAGCCGTAGAGAAAGCGATGGGGGATCAGGTGGTTCAAAACCTGGGGACTATGCTCCTTGCGGAGTTGTGAACCTGTGTTGATCTGGTTATCGCACTCTTTTCTCTCTAGTGTAAACTATTGATAAGCCCCTGGATTCCCGGTTTGTCCCCATGCGCCCCATCGAATTGGCACCCACTCTTGGAATTGAAATTCTCAGGATCACCAGGGATGCCGCACTTGGTTACCCGTCTGATGAATGGCGCCTGAGTTTACGCCAAGTGATACGTATGCACACCCCGGGGTTTCCTGACCTAGGCTTTGCTCCTTTAAGCTGTGAAACTGATTTCGTCGAAGTGTCTCATGGACGATGGATATTCAAGGACTCCAGCTAGGCTCGTAGGTGGTCCATAAGAAAATCACAGGGAGTGAGCATGGATCTCTTTAAGCTCTCTGTGATAGAGAGTCCAGGTTACCAGACACACGGCACACACCCCCTCTTCCAAACTCGCAGAATTTCGATCAGTTACAAAGTAGATTTGGTTCGTAGTTTGGGCTCCATCCTGGCTCACCTTTCGTGCTCGTTTGTGTTGTAAACGTATGACATTCTAGCCCCAGTAGCAAGGGATCGAGGTAGGCAATGCTTGGCGAATGTCATGAACAATTGCCACGGTTTTGGGAATAATCGAATTGGCCATAAATTTTCGATGTGCTCCGGTCAGGGATGAGATGCCCAAAGCCCCGAAACGAAAATAGCATTCACCATGCGACCCGCGGCGTGATGAAGAATTCTACTAAAAGCACGTCTCGATGAGATCTTGTGTGCTGACCGAGACCGAGATGGGCGCAAACCATCCTTTCATGATTCCCGAGCAATCAACTTTTATAATGTGACACGTGTGGACCATACGGGGAACCAAGTAAGTACCAGGTCTGTGGCTTGTCGAAGAGGCGGCGTGATGTGACGTGACACCCGAAATGACCCCAGAGCAGACTGCATCGTTGAACAAGGCCAGACCGTGCAAATCTAGGGTAGTGCAACATCTTTATACAACGATATATACTTGCTGAGGATGGGCATGACGCCCATCATCTTGGCCCTGCGAATCGCTTTGGTGAGACGTCGCTGATTACGCCATGTCAGCTTGGTTTCCGCGCGACTTTTCACCTTGCCCATGTCGGTGACGAAGTAAGATAACAACCGAGGGTTCGTAGCTTCGTCAAGAGGATCGATACCCAATTGGTAGAACCAGTCGTTCTGGCGTGACTCTGCAGCTCCTGGACCGAGTAAGGCACGCTTGCGGCGGAAAGGGTCTTCGCGGGGAAGAAGGTCCGTAGGTTTCAAGAACTTGATTGAAAAACATGAGTACTCGACAAACAAACTTGGGAATTACCCGGGAACGTACATGCTGGTCTTTTGGGAGCCTTCCTCTCCGGACGCGTTCAAATTTTGCGCCAGCTAGTAGGGGTGCCAGGAACATTGATTAAGGGAGACTTGGCCTGCGGAGACAACAAACAGCTTACGACTGAAGTTGGTGGACTGAAGTGACTCTGATAAAACAGCATTGTCAAGGAGGTTGGTGATTTGACTCAAGCCATTGTTGCTTGCAGCTTGTGCTCGGCCTGCGCTATCTGTGTCATCGTGAGTTGGCTCTGTAGCCCTAGCGATTTCGCTGTTTCTGCGAGCAACGACATGGAGATGGGAAACAATCTGCAGTGCTGTCGGGCTTGAAAATGGGGTGGAACGAGAGGAAAGGGCACGAAATAAGGGGATTGATAACATATTGTGAGAGATGAGACCCGGGTGAGACCCGCGGACGGCGGAGGAAGGAAGGAAGGAAGGAGGTGTGACCGTGCGCATCTTTCAGGCCCTCTCCTCTCTCCTCTTCACTTGACACTCCCTCGGTCCTCTCCGCCCCTCCTTCCCCCTTCAACTGGGGTGTGCGGCCCTTCTCGCTCATGTCTGAGCCACACGCTTCTCGCCGCCAGCCCCCCAGCCCCCTCGTCTTTTCCCCAGAGACCTCCCTTCCACCCGCGGTTGCTCCCTCCGTCAGCTCGAGCAGCACCTATGGCTCCGGATCGAATACCGTCTCCATGCCTTTCGTCCGCCGACACGTAACAAGACGCCTCAAGGCTGCCAAACAGGAATGCGACAAGGAGCTACAACGTGTCACAAACTCCATCACTTCCTTCTTCGAGGAGAAACTCCGTGAGGGCGAGCTTGAACGAGAGCAAAGAGAGCGGGAGCGTGAACGTGATCAACAATCTCCCGATCCCGAGTTTCTTCGCGAGGCCTTCGTCCTCCAACAGGTAGAACCGAAATCGGCTTCTGCTTTTCTCTCGGACGACGCTAGCTCAGACGGTGGCTATGAGGCTGAGCCTGAGGGAAATCACAGTCGACAACGTGCGTCCCTCGACGCAACCCCTCGCAGCCCACCTACTCTAACACACTCCTCTTCGTCCCCTGGACTCTATACAGCCTCCCTATCCTCCTCCAGTCCTGGTCTCATCCGCAGGCAAGCCACTATCTCTTGGGATAAGGCTTCGACAACTGCGCCTAGCTCTGCGGCCGGATCTTCTCAAGCGGGAGAAGCGACTACTAGTCCACGTAAACAGAACGGTGCTGCAAACACTTCCAGGTCGTCTGGCGGCATTGCCTCTCGTCGCCTATCGCGATCCATTCACATTCCTATACGTCCCACCCGTTCTGGTCATAGTTCCCGCTCCACTTCTCGCTCCCGCTCTCCCCTTCCTCCGAACAACCATTCTAGTTTCTCCGAGTCTCTTTCCAATCCTGCTTCATCAAGCAACCGCCGTTCTTCTCGCATCCTCATTGACAACCCCGTTGATCCCATCATGAACAATCTCTACGAACTGATATCGGTCGCGACAGACGTCATCGATATGACTGTTGCTCATCTCACGTCGCAGCCAAAGAGCGTCGAAGCCATCGTACAGAGAGTGCAATTGATTGGTAGAGCGTGGGACGACCACCCAGATTGGCATGGCCGTAACTGGTATGTGCAGGTGCTTCTTGCAGTCGCTAGCCTCAGCCGCGTTGTCGAGTGGTGGGAAGCGGAGAAACAGTTTTGGAACTTTGACGACAATGATGACGAGCAAGACGAGGCATTGCTCTTTGTAATGAAGCCAGCAGATGACCACATCCCTCCACCTGTGCCGACACCCCGGCTACTTCCTGAGGAGGACCCCCGTTTACGCCTATCCCGCCCTACAAGTCAAGGAAAGCGGCCACGGGAGGACGCACAGTCTTTGTCCCTGGCGCCGCTTGAGCCTTCGAGGGTCTCGATATCGAAAACCTTAGACACAGCTGAGTCGGCGCGAGTCTTGGCGACAGAGCGGCTCCGGTTACAGGCTGAGACGGCCCAAAACCGTAACATTGTCATGGAGCTCAGCCTGGACGGAGACCACATCATCTGGCTTAATTACGCATGGGTGGTTGTCGTTGGGTGTGTCTGCTATCCATGTCCCTTTCTCTGAGCCCACTAACAGTACCCAGCACGGACCCAGACGAGCTACAAGGCATGAGAATATCTAGACTTCTCGCGCCTCAAGATGCATCAGTGTTTCAAGTTGCCAGCCAGACCTTGCGAGAGGATGACTCTCACACGGTGGAAGTTCGATTCTACCTTCGGATAGAACCCTACGATGGACGCGATGATCCAAGCAGTGCACTCTACCAATCGATGGACGGGAAGGGCATGATGATGATTGACCGAGAAGAGGGAGCACACTCTCATACCATGTGGGTGATCAAGCCCTGTGGTCCTCCTGAGTACCTGCAGCCCGCTATCCACATTGAGGACGATGGCGATACGCAACTACCGAATGCTTCTGCCTCTCTGGAGTCTTCGCATGAGGATCAGGTCCAGGAGACCTCAACGCCCCTACCTTTTGCACGACCCATTAACGTTACACCGATCTTATGTCGCATTTGCGAGAACAGCATCCCTCAGTGGTACTTTGAGAAGCATAACGAGACCTGCAGTGAAACCCACCGTTTGGAGGCAGAGATTGGAGAGTGTAATGAGTCGATAGCCGAGCTGCGGAACACAATCCGGGACATTTCCACCACCTTGGATCGCTCTTCCCCGGTGACTAGCCCTGAGTACCGTGGACTCCCCATTCTCTCACCATCGAGTTCTCCCGTTTCCTCTTCGCCTTTACAGCTTTTCCGCATCAATAAGATGCAACGCATTGGTGTCAAGAAGATGCAGCGGCGTTTATTCGAGCAACTTGATGATACGCTGCAAGTTGCACTCGAGATCTCCGTCCCTGCGCTGAAGGAAGACGAAGCAAAGGAACCAATTGAACGGCAGCGTCTTTTATCACCTGGCTCAGATAGGAAGATCACGCAAATCCGTAATTGGTTGAAGCCTACGACGTCGGATAACGGTCTCGGGCAGCTAGTACAAGACGCGGAGCGGGTGATGCGGCAGAAGATCGACACGGTCATACGTCTACAGAACACTATCAGGTACTCTGAGAAAGTACGGCAAGAGTGGGAGGAGCGTGTTGCACAGGCCTTGGAAGTGGACGAGGAGGAAGACGAGGAAGGGGAAGAGCCAGCCGATGAAAATGAAGAGTGTTATGGCCATCTGCAGGCAGAGGATGACCAGTCCAGTACCACTTCTGAATATGCTTTCGGAGGAGGTGGAAGCGGTGCTTCACCAGACCCGACTCCTTTGGCCACCACCCCTCCTATTCCTATTGCCTCGGAGAAAGGCCTCTCATTTACCTCGTCTGCCCCGCAACCTCTACCGCCTCCTGCGGCATTCGCATGGCAAGGTATGTCTTTACAAACACGCTCGTCCACCCCATCCTCGGTGTCATCTCCCTTGGCTCTGGCGGCCCCGATTGTTGCGTCTGATTCCCAGGATGACTGCAATCCACCCCATATAGACTTGAACGACAGTATCATGAAGACTGTGCGTCCTCGAAAGTCTGTGCAAAATTTGGAAGTTTCACAACAGATGTCTCCTCTAAATTCTCCGCTAGAGCTCCCTGGGTCTCGTCGCTCTCACCGCCGCCACTCCACTATTAATCCAATTCTCAGTCCGATTACACAGCCCATATCTGGTGGTCCGATTTCGCCCCGTCTTCCTTCTGCTACTCCCCTCTCGCGTACCACGCCAACATCAATCAAAGACTTTGAGGTCATCAAGCCCATTAGCAAGGGTGCTTTCGGTTCGGTCTTCTTGGCTAAAAAGAAAGCGACTGGTGACTATTATGCTATCAAAGTGCTGAAGAAGGCGGATATGATAGCGAAGAATCAGATCACGAACGTGAAGGCCGAACGTATGATTCTGATGAAGCAGGCCGAATCCCCATTCGTGGCGAAACTGTTTTTCACCTTCCAGAGCAAAGATAACCTGTATTTGGTCATGGAATATCTCAACGGCGGCGACTGTGCAGCACTTATCAAGTCCCTCGGCACATTACCAGAGGAGTGGGCGAAAAACTATGTCGCCGAAGTGGTTCTTGGCTTGGAGTATTTGCATCAAAGGGGAATCATTCATCGGTACGCTGACACAAGCCATTACTACCTTCGCTTGGCTAATCTGATGCGGCTTAATTTAGTGATCTGAAACCGGATAACCTCCTCATCGACCAGCATGGCCACCTCAAGCTCACTGATTTTGGTTTGAGTAGGATTGGTCTCCTAGGGCGTCAAACTCGTGAAGCTCAGTTGATGCCGTTGGAGCGGGGTGGCCGTGCAACCCGGACGCGTTACAGCCCACATTCTCGCCCACCATCCATGGACGCTGCATACCTGTCATCCCCTCTCATTCCCGCCGACCTACTAGGTGGAGGTTCGTATTTTAATCAGCAACCCGCTCCAGTATATCACCAAAGAACGAATTCATTCCTATCATCCACAGACGACGTCAGTGAATCCAGTGGGTCTGATAGTTTTTCCAACTTTTTTGCGCGTCGGGCTGGAGGTCAGATTAACGAGAGCCCGTTGCAATCGTTCGCGACGGAATTGACGACCGACCTACGCTCGCACTCTTCGCCAGGAGGAAGCGGTACACCTGCCGGCGAGCAGAAATTTGTTGGCACACCTGATTACCTGGCTCCAGAAACAATTCTCGGTCTTCGTGGCGATGATACAGCCGTCGACTGGGTGGGTTCAGTTTTCGAGCGCTAAGTAATTTGAGAAGTGGCTGATAATAGTCTGACAGTGGGCGCTTGGAGTCATCACATATGAATTTCTCTATGGCGCACCCCCTTTCCATGATGAAACACCGGAGAAAGTGTTCGAAAACATCCTTTCCAGACGGATTGAATGGCTGGAGGACTACGTCGATTACTCACCTGAGGCGCGGGAACTCATGGAACGACTGTTGACTGTGGATTCTCAACGACGTCTTGGTGCCAATGGTGCCGATGAGGTTAAGGCACATCTGTGGTTTACCGGTATCGAATGGGATAAGGTCACCACGACCGAGGCTGCGTTCATCCCTCAAGTGACTGACCCCGAGTCCACGGACTACTTTGACCCGCGTGGAGCCATTCTCCAGCTATTTGAGGATGACCAGCCAATACCTACGACCCAGTCTTCCCTGCAGCCAAATCGCGTTGGTATTGATGTTCCTCATTCTGAGGCTGTTCCAGTTCCACGAGGAGGACGGGATGCTACGACACCAGCAGATGACGAGTTCGGTGCCTTTAGCTTCAAGAACCTTCAGGTACTCAAACAAGCCAATGATGATATGATACGGAAATTGCGGACAGACCAGATGGCACCCATAACACATACACTCTCCGAATCCGGCGTCGCACACACACGGAAGCGTAGCATGTCGGCCAGGAAGAAGGTACCGTCGAGTGTGGTCACTTCATTTGAAGGCAAATCATCAATCACGAACCCCCCATCTCCTGCGACATCCACATCCTCTATCGCGTCCTCACCTTCTCGCGGTAGTGTCCCACCGTCCACTCCTGGTAGCGTTGCTGGTCATTTCCGTAAACCTTCTGAATATGGTGCTGTCGAGCGATTCAAGCAGAACCATATGGACACTGACGTGGTCCGTCGGAACACTATGCCCAGTCGTTTACGCACCGCGTCCGTTTCATCAAGTATGGGAGATGGTTCGTTGTCCGACGCATGGCCCACCTCCATCGGCCATACTTCCAGCCATTTCGAGGTTAACACCCCTCCGTCCTCTGTGGCTTCCATCGACCTCAAGAGAGTCCCAGACCCAAGTGATCGCGCCGTGACGTGTTTGCTTGCAGAGGACAATCCCATCACGGCAAAGATCATCGAGACACTGCTCAGCCGACTTGGTTGCCGGTGTGTTGTGGTAGCAGATGGTTCTGAAGCTATCAGCGTTGCAATGGGTGATATCAGTTACGTGTTTAAATATGCTGCCATCCGTGCCCGTGGTCTAACTGGATTAACGCAGAGTTCGATTGTATTTTAATGGATCTTCATATGCCAGTTGGTGTGTAACCCTGTCATTTTCGGTTAATTGTCACCGTTGCCTTACATCACACGCACAGTTGACGGCGAAAGCGCCGCCCGGTACATCAAAAGTACTAACAACAAAAATACGAGCACGCCCATCATCGCTGTCAGTGCTTACAGCGGCGCCGACATGGGCGAAGCGAGTGCACTTTTTGCTGCGTCGCTCTCGAAGCCGCTTCAAAAGGCAGACTTGCTAGCTGCAATGCGCGAGCTCGGGTTTAAAACATCGACCGCACACACCTCCGCCTTTACCAGGTCGTCGAAAGCCATTGCCACTCGGTGACACGTTGCCAGTTGTGGCAAAAATCTGAATCCCATAATCACTTTACTTGTACACTCTTACCCATTGCATCTTTTACGTCTAATCATACGACTCGACTCATTCCCCTGCATTCCGGTGATTTTTTTTGTTATGCCACTTTTTCGCTACGCATCATCAGCCCACACACTCGCTCTTTAGCTTTTCGTCACTCCCTTGGTCAACGTTTTGCGCATTGTCCCCCCTGCATTTGTATGCTAGTGTTAGTCGATGTCATTTTTGTCATATGCACGCATGTGTGGACAACTGCCCCTGGCGCTGAGGCCGGATAACGGATAAGGGTAAATTTACCGCACGAAGGACGCATTCAATGCGGCGTGCCCAGGGGCCGCGGGCTGTGTACGGTACGTCGAGACGGCGACGGCGGCTACAGCCACTCCCATGATCTAACCAACCAACCTATGCTTAAACTCCCTGTCCCTGTTCTGTGCACGGACGTACCATGCCCTACCAGCTACCCCCTGCCAATGTGCATATGAAACCCCATCGCGCTTCAACGGCGCCGTCGTCTCCCGCAATCCCACCTAGCCTCATACCAGGTTACAGATACCGCCAAGCCATCTCGACTAGTGGCGGGCTACTCTTTTCTGGCCCCAGTCACTCTCCTACCGCGACCGTCCCTGCTAGCCCCCTACCAGTTAACGACTTTCCAGAATATTATTCTCTGAGCCCTTCATCCTATCGCGACCACCAACAGCCGCCGTTTCTACCACAGTCACTAGCATTATCACGACAACAACAACAGCAACAGCTGGAAGTACCTCCCCTCCCACCCAAGACCCCAATTTTAAGGTCATCCCCGAGCTCTCCCACGTTACCACCCAAGCCCTCATCATTTATACCCTCGCCAACTACTGTCTTTCCACCCAAGGCATCGCCACGGTCCAAATCCCAGCCAAATATTGCGATACCACGCAGTGCATCTCCTCCTCCTAGTGTGCCTAATGTGCCATTACCACCACCACCAATACTGCCACCGAAGCCTCTAGGTGCACGCTCTCGTTCATTCGTTGTCACATCGAATCGCTTCCCAGCACCGAATGTGGGACTCAGCGCTCACCCTAGTCTCAGCGCGAAGGCACCACGGGGCACTGATGATACTGCCCCACGGTCCTTGCCTTCCGAAACCCCACCCGTACAACGGCCACTCGGATTGAACGAAGAAGACGAATTAGAGATGGCCCTGGAGTTGTCGGCACACGCTGAGAGAGAGCATGCCAACTCACTTCTTTCCCAGGACGAGGAGCTTGCTCGCGCGCTGGAAGAATCACTTCTTGATTCAGCACCACAGCCAGTGCTCTCGAGATCACAACCTGGCCCCTCATATGTTGGTAGCGAAAGCATAGCCTCGTCTTCTTCGACAAGACCGTGGGATGCCCACTCCCATAGTCCCAAGCCAAATTCACATGTCTCACCTCCATTACCGGTGCAGTCATCACTGATCGACGAACAGCTCAAAGAGGACGAGGAGCTCGCTCGGAAACTGGAAGCTGAGTACGAAAGCGGGCGTACAACGCCGACCTCAGAGACAAACCAAGACGTGGAACCGAAGCCTTCACTGGCAGAGTATTCCTCACTGCCGCGTTATGCCGAAATCGTTGAACAGAAAACTAGTACACGTAAATGTGCAGCATATTGCAACGGATCCTATGATTGATTGTTCCTTTTGCAGCTGTGAAGCCTTTTGAATCGGACGCGACGGCATCACCACGCGTTTCGCAGGCACTACCCGCATCGGTACACGCTGATGAACGACTTCCCACCTCAGACCAAGCAAATATTCCTCCTCGGAACTCGCCGTCGCCTGTGCAGAGTACTAGCCCAAGACTAGACTCTCCAACAATAGCGCCGTCTCCTCCGGAGGAAGAGGAAGCCACAGAATCCTCTTCTGTCTCTCAACCTTTGCGAGCATTTGTGACACCTAATCAATTGGTGGGGCCAGAGTTGCTCTATGGCGTCTGTAAGTATCCCTATCCACGGATTCGCGATCAAATCTTTGCTATTCTTATTGCGCTCGCTTGATAACAGCGTTTGGTTTCCACACGCCGCCCATGGAAAATCTCATGATGCGGGGTCCTTTGCCAAACATTATTGCTCTTCCTTATGGGAAGTGCCCACCGGTGCATATTCGGGCGCCGAGCTGGCGACAACTTTTGAAGCTGATGGCAAAGTTGAGTGCCACGCAGATTGAGCCGTCTGTTGAGGCTGTAGCCGTGACAAAGGGCGAGTTACAGCTGCGAACGGTGGTGCAGTTCTTCAGGGTGCGTGAATCCATGCACCATACGAGTGGTTGTTCTGATTCCCGGCTAGCTTCACCAGAGCTCACGAGACTGGCGGATGGTCATCTACCTCACCATTGACTATCCGCCTCCGCCTGATCATCGGGCTACAAGCGGGGACGTCAACGTGCTTCCGTATTCATATGGTCTATCGTCCTTGCCGGCCCTGCTTCGTGACGGTCCGGAATCACAAATATCCAAATATTACACCATCCCGGCAACACCAAGGACGCCGTTGCCCAAACTACCAATAACAATGCCCAGCATGGCGATGTATCTGGCGTCTGCTCTGGAGGATTCACGACGTGCACTCGGTGACTCCTCAAGTGGTGTTCGCCGACTCGCAAAGATGATAGACCAATTTTACCCTAACCCACAAGGTCGGAGAGCAGCCGGTGAGGAGGAGGAGCGACGGAGAGGAGGGCGGGCGTTGATAGGACGGCTCATGGGCCGAACGTCCAAGCCGCCGCAAGGGAGGCATAATGCGGAGGTGTACGACCTCGTTACACCGTTTGTTCCAGACGAATGGGGGTGATAGCTATGGACTTGTGTCTTATGATATACTTATTACTGTGTTGCCTGTACATGTACACTTGATCCGAGTCATACTCTCGCCTGTCGTTGCGCTGTCAGATCCGAGCCGACAATTTGGCTGTACTATCCTGGCCCCCCCCCCCTTCGTACACTTCAAATATCTCGTCCAAATTTTATCTAAATTATACCAAACTTTGTATATGGCATCCAATACACTGTATTAATACTATCCATGCATTTTTATTGTGTGATATGCCCTGTGTTTGTGAGAACGAAAGCCTGGCCATTGTCACGCTTGCCGACCAATGCCGCTTCGGTGTTTGATAATGTACTGTAGATACAGATACAAACAATGAAGGGGCCACTCATCGGACAGGTCGGACGTGCTTGTGGCAGGCGGAGTCCAAAACAGTCACGCATCACACGCGTGACTGTACGAAGGGGGTATGGTGGGGGGTCAGGATAGTGCGGCACGGCAGACATAATTTTCGCTTTCACATTTCAATACAGTCATCCCCAGCGCAGTGCACCGGGCTGCGTTAGTCATTCTATTCTCCCCCACGACCACAACAAATGAATCGTCTCAAGCAACTCGCTGCTGTCCTTCTTAATCCAATGAACGATTCAGAACAGACGCATGCCGCATTAGAAGCGGCTGGAGTACCCGTGTCCTTTGCGGACTGTAGAAACTGTCCTGACCCCTGTGAAGATGGTAAGCGAGCTCTCTCGTTCCCTTCCTTTGACATGCTTAATAGGGTTTACAGGACACGAGGAATACCCACAAAGAATCGCATCGATGATAGACAAGACTTCCGACATGTTAGGTTCCGTGAAGCCTTACCGCCGACAGGTTCCGTGTTCTGCGCCTGTAACCCTGAATTTGTTATCTGATAACGCTGCCAGGTAGTCATTTCCACCGGCAAGTCCGACTGGGAACGAGCAATTACCGACGAAGAAGGATCGCTCGCCTCCTACCTCTATACCATCGAGCAAGCCGCCCCCGTCACAATTGCTGACTCTTCTACCCCCGGTACAGCACCTAGCACGCCAACCACGGAGACATCCGGCCTACCGCCAGCCGTTACCGGCATCTTCAAAGACTCGGAGACTCACACTGTGTCTATTCTGAATGGCAGCCATGACACAGTGTCAAAAAATTACGACCATGAGACGGTCCTCGTGTTCCCCGATTACAAGGTCGTGACGGGGGTACCCCGCTCATTGGACGGAGCGCGGGAACTCTGGCGCAACTCTGTCAACCCGAGTGTTTCACGTGAAGGCTCCTCATCTGGGGCAAGCACGGTCAAATCCTGGGTTATCCCATACACATGCGTGATCTTGATTTGTGAGCGCTATCAATACATACGTGTACCTGTACCTTATTATTCTCTAACCCGCACCGCTCGCAGGTTCGCACCGAAAGAGAGATGTCCGATGCGCTGTTACGGCGCCTAAGCTCGAGTATGGTACGTTTTTTTTTCCATCTCAGCCGACACCACAGGCACGCAGCTGCTTGCTAACGCCGCTTGCTGCCATTCGCCAGCTTTCTCGCAGACCCTGCAGGGCGAAGACTGGGATGTTCACACGCAGCTCGAAGCTCCGATCGGTTCCCCATTAGAGGACCACCCCGACGGGGCTGAGAAAGAAGCCGAGTTGAACGGAAAGCTACAAGAACAAATAGAGGGTCTCCAAAAAAGGGCATTAATTCTCATGACTTCGCATATCGGTGGGCACAAGTATGCAGGCAATGTTATTGTGCGTGTGATGCTCCTCTCGTTGTCAAAAAGTGGTGCATCAGGTGTTGATACATTGTATAGATTTACATGCCCCAGGGTGCCGGCGTATGGTACGGTCGTGTATCGACGCACGAGGTCAAGTCAATCGTGCATACGACTATCCTCGGTGGAAGGATATTACCCCCTTTACTGCGCGGGGGCGTCAACCTTACGCGGCCAGACTGTAAGAGGCTGAATGATTGGTAGTGCTTGCTTTCGTGACTTCTTCCATACCCTTCGATTATACTATAAACTTTTGCTGTGATGCAAATGCTTTAGCCATGTTGTTGTGCAATTGATCGCTTGGATGCACAGCCCACATTCTTATCGTAGAATACCCAAGTCACATCTACCCACACGCCCATTTGGCGCTACTGTACGTGTGAGAGGATAGTCTGGCTGATTATTACAAATTAACGTACAGTGTTTAGGCCGTCTGTTGTTACTTTCGACGCAATGACATGCCACAGATTTAGTGTGCGTATGAAGCTATGCGTGGAACGAATTGGGGGGATGGGAAATGGGGATCATTGTCCGAGTGTTGTACAGAATGTGCTATACAGAGGCGACGCAAGCATAGAATATGATGAATGATTGCGGATAAAGTGATGCGTGGGATGTAAAATGATTGGCAAGACAAGTGGTACGCGAGGAAAAGAATAGTGTAGGATGAGATACTTGATAGCTTAAGTGGTCACAAATTCATATCTTCGTCGAAATCGCTGAGGTATCCGTTTCGCTTAGAATAACGGCCCGCGTGTGTGCTCACATCCAGTGCTTCATCATCAGTCGTCGGGTACGTTATCTCTTCATCGGCCACAGCGTCTTCGCGACCCTCCGTTTCGGCGAGACGAGTGACCATACGCGCAATGAGACTCTCAGACTCCCCAGAATAAGTGAAGCCACGGAAGTTCTCTTGGACACTATTGGTGAGGGGAGGACTGGAAGCGATGTCGCGTTCGCGTCTTTTTGGCTGGATCTGGATTCCGGGGGTACTCGATAAGGGGGCAGGACGATCGCTACCTAGCGGACCAACAGGTGTGTGCATAGGACCACCAGAGACCGACTGCGAAACCCAGTCTTCCGACGGGTCGTCTTCATCTATGTGCAACTCGTTGACTGACCCAATATGGGAGACGTCCGCCGACGTAAACTCGGGGTCGAAATTTGAGGTCGACTCGTCAGACTCGACAACAGGCTTGAATGGCGGAGTCACCTGCTTGCGCGCGAGTGCATCCCAATCTATGGTTTTAAAGAAAGGATGTTCCTTGAGCTCCGCTGCATCCCGCTGAGCACCAAGTCGGTGCTTCGGGTTACGATTGAGAAGCTGACAAATCATCTATTAGCACCTGATACGTGGTCAGAGCGGATAACACCGTAGACTCACTCCTTTAACAAATTGTTTCCCGTCCTCATTAATGACACCTCTTGGGAAACGAATTTTGCCAAAGCAGATATTCTTGTACATCTGCTGAGTGTCTTCGGCATAAAAAGGGCTCCATCCACAGCACATTTCAAAAAGCAAAACGCCCAGGGACCAGAAATCCACGAGTTTTGAGTAACCATGCTCGTCGAGAAGAACTTCGGGTGCAAGATATTCAGTTGTCCCACAGAATGTGTTGGTCAACTCGTCAGCCCCGAGGTCCGGCTTTGATAAGCCAAAATCACACAGGGCCACGTGTCCTGTCGCGTCAAGGAGAATATTTTCTGGTTTCAAATCGCTTAATGTGCTGTGAGATAGTGATCTGAGAACGATAACGAAGGCACGCACCGATATACGATGTCATACTTGTGCAGATGTTCCAAAGCCAGTACCAATTCAGCGATATAGAATCGAGCTCGCTCTTCACTAAAACGGGTTTCTTTTTGAAGATGCCAAAATAGCTCTCCCCCACTCTTGAAATCCGTTACGAGATAGAGGTCCGTATCGGTCTGGAAGCTGAACTTAAGCCCAACTAGGAATGGCGAGTCCAGCGAACGTTGCAAAATTTTCCGTTCTCCGATAGTGTGTGCGACCTCTTTCTTAGCAATGATCTCCTTCTTCGATAGAACCTTCATGGCATATATGCGCTTGGTATCCCTCTTCCTGACTTGGAAGACGCGGCCAAATGTTCCCCTTCCGATCAGCTTAAGGAACTCGAAATCCCGTGGTGTCAGAGATCGTTTCGACTGTTTCCCCCCGACGACCATTAAGAATGTGCATAATTCTGCGAGGGGGAAGAAGCTACTTACTTTGTACTGTTCGAAAGTTATTTGGATGCGGATTTCACCTGTGATGTTGGGTTCGTTTTCATATGGACCAAGCCTTGAGAAACGTCAGAGAACTGAACTGGAGACAATGATAGGAGGGACATACTTGTACCACTGATCAACAGCATGATCATGAACCAGAGTAGGCTTCACCTTGACACTACCCATGAAGCCATGTTCCTCACCCGCACGATCGTAGATATTGAACTGGATTGTGGATTCTTCAGATGTTACGTCGCTGGCGAGGGGAAGTGAGAAAAGACGTCATCGGGGAGACCCGAGCTAGGTAAGAAGTCAAAGTCAACTTACAAAGATACCTCGTGCTTCCAGACAGGGTTGTGGGCAGACATACGCCCCAGTAATCCACCGGAGGGTGTTCTAGTACCTGAAACCGCCGGCACAGATAGTGAAGATTTGGCGGAGTTGGATGAAGAACTTGATACCGGAGACTGGCGGCGAGCACGAGAGGTGGTTTCCTGAGGAGTAGCCTTGGACCCGATGGTACCCAGAGCGCTGATAGCGATTGAGGATGAAGTACGGGAAAGGTTAGTAGCAATGCCTCTGACTTCCTTGTCGCCCTCGTCTGTCGGGTCCCTGCTGATGAACTCGTTGTTTTCGAAGACGACGACGACATAAGGTCGTGATTTGATGGATGGGGCTTTAAGACCACGGGCGGAGATGAGTTTTACGTGAATTTGACCTTTTGAGGAGGAGACCGCAGTCGGAGCTGGGTGAGGAGGGTGGGGACGGGAGGGGGAAGATGCGAGGGTGGAAGTGTGAAGTTCTGGGGTTGTAGAGGGGGGAGGGGAGCGGGAATGAGAGGAACGGTTGACGGGAGGGGGATGCATGTCGAAATTGGGAGCATGAAGGGTGAGGTGGGTCGTTGGGAGACCGGTCGTGGTTAAGTTCATGATAGTGACCGCCGCAGGAGATAGTGGCCCTAATGGCGCAGACTCGACCCCATTAACGGAAGGTGACGGAACTTGAAGGAGCCGATGATGGACCGGGTTGGGCGGACTCGCCCGGCCTCCCTGACGCGGGCTTTTCCTTCCACTTCTTCCGTTCCTATCGGTCACCGCTACTGCAACCACAACTGTGACCAGAGGTGGTGGAGAAGCCGACGGTGACGGTGACAGCGACGGTTTCAGCGGTGGCGGTGCAGGATGCTTGCACTCTTCCTCATATACGTTGTTTGGTACCTTCGCCTTGGCCTTGGTCTGGTTGACGATGGATGTTGGCCAATGCTTGATCACTGTTGCCACGATGGAAAAAGTAGATGTCTTTGTCGGCGCCAGTGACAGGGCTGTGGGCTGTGTGAAATCCATCGTCTACGATGACAGGGAGGGGGGGGGGCGGTTACGCGTACAGGGTGGGCGATGAACGTTTATAATCGCAATTTTACGACAGCGCTAGGTAGATAAAAAAGTCCCTGGCTCATGAACATCGCTGCCGCCCACCGGCGGGAGGATCATCCGTTGTGATACGGACTTGTCGCGCGAATGCGGCTGTTTTGCTACCGAACCATCATTGGCTCGCTTCCCTTCGCGCTTGAGCTTCTTCTGCCAGTCGCTGTTTTCCCCAGCGCATCGCCCTCATTGTCACTCCAACAAACGTGCCTAATATTGCTGTCCGAGACGCCGTTCTCCATGGAAGCTTATCTAGGTTTATTTTCAGTGCCCATCAATCCGAAGCCGAAGTTAGAAGCTGGCTCCACTTACAGACCCCCGCAAACACGCCAGCCGTTCCTATTCCTGCACCGATCTCCCCTATGTCCCCCAACCCAACATGGTTTAACCCCTCCTCGAATGTCACCCAGGCGAGTGCCGTGAAGCCTAGCTTTGTTGCATCCGTTCCGGCCTTGCTTAACCCACCCAACATCATCTTGTAGTTCTTTGTCTTGTTATAGAAATACCATCCTCGTATAGTAGTGGGCGGTCTGTGAGCATTTTCTGCGAGGTACCGCAGACCAGCTGTTCTGGACCCCCGTACTAGTCCAATCGCTGTGCCTATACACATTGCCCCTCCTGGAAGGAGATAGAAACGAGGCGGTATCTCGACATGAATCGAATATATATTCGGTTCATTTGAATCTTGCGACGATGGGCGAGACCTTGACTGTGACATGGACCGGCAGAGTAAAAGCTTATCCCGAGATGTTTACTCAGTGAACGCTGACTGAACCCTGGTCGACTGACGCACTCGCCGACTAGCGTTAGTTATGGCGCGACGTTGACTCAGCCGATAAGCGTAAATGGCTCAATTCAACGAACGACAGTGAAGACGTTACAGGACTCGAGGGTATGAGAAGGCCTAAAGGCCTGCCGAAGAGAGAAATTTTAAAAATACGGTGAATGAAAGATGTCTCACGGGTGACTTTGTTGCGTGCGTACGGTTGCCGAGGGCACAATTTGTCTGTGTTGCTGTCTGTATGCCCTGCTTGCATATTGTTTTCTGGTGTCGTTGAGAGTTTGTACACCCCTGCAACACACCCACCCACTTTCCGTATACCCTTCATCGCTTCCATCGTCTTCAACGCCCTCCGTTATGATTGTTAATGTCTCAAACGACGACGACCAGTCACCTGGTCCGTGCGGACCTGGGCTTTCAATACGGATAGCATGACGTAAGCCCTCAACCATCGTTGCTTGTTGCGGCCACAACCGTTCTTTCGTGCACCATCCGTCTACGACAGCCCGCCCAAGTTGCTATCAAGGAACTCTTCACTTGGTTTGCATCACGCATAGTATGGAGTTGTCACAGCCACCTCAGCAACAAGCGGTGCTACCACCGAACATGCTACCCCCTGGGCACCCTGACATGCAAGCCAATGCTTACTATCCCGAGCCTCCTAATGATGTAACTGGCGGTCTTCCTATCACACTTGACTCTCTCCGAGACGGCCCTCCCGGTAGTAAGCCATTCTATCCATACTCGACTCTTATTCGGTGAGCTAGTGCGCGTTTGGTTGATTCTGTCTGGACATTTCTCACGGGATTCCATTCGTTTTCTCTGCATATAGCTATGCTATCAAGGGCTCTCCAAATCAAAAACTATTGCTAGAGGACATATACTATGCCATTGAAAGTCGGGTATGCGTGCATTATCACCTGGCATGAGAGCGCGCTAATTACTCCGTGCTCGTCCTAGTTTCCTTATTTCCGTACTGCACCGTCAGGGTGGAAGGTAAGCCTAGACCCAGATATCGATGTTTTTGGGAGATGCACCTGAGCACGGCCACCTCGTTGGTTCTTCCTTGCTGGGAAAATATACATAAATCTTGATCTTTGTTTACGCCTTGCCGAGTAAAGCATAGCTAATTTATTCTCATCCCTTCCAGAACTCTGTTCGCCACAATCTTTCATTAAACCCATGTTTCGAGAAAGTTCCTCGCCCACTGACGGATCGTGGGAAAGGATCCTATTGGACCGTCAACGATAATGTCGACCCACGCACAGGTGTCCACCGTGTGCGGAAGAAGAAGCCCAAGGCACGGAGAGGACAAAGCAGGTCTGCGGAAGAAGCCGAGGAGTTTCCACAGCAAAGCGTCCAGCCACAGTATGAAAATTCTGCACAGTACGTTCCAGCCCCACCCATGGACCCCAATGACCCCGGGCCTAGTCGGCCAGGGCCATATCCTCCACCATATCCACCGTACGTCCTTCATTGTTCATGTCATATTGACTCGCGCTAAGGTAGTGCATCTACAGGTTCGATCCCGCTGCCTTCCCTATGATGGGCCCCCCCCGGGAATGCGCTTCCCTGTATCCGCTCCTCACGTTCCAGATTTCGAATTGGATGAACATGGTAACGTCGACTGGCATCTTGCCTGGGTCAAAGAGCTCGCGGCTCTACAGCAGCTAACGAGCGATCACGAGAAGGCTGGTATTGACCAGGAATGGTTTCGACAGATGCTACTCCGTGTCCGTGCTGGGTTACTGATGCCTCTACCTGACCAAATGAGTGCTGCGCCCCCGCCCCCGCCTTTGGAACAGGCAGCTGATGGGGGCGAAATTACTCATGACGGGCCACCACCTGCCTAGATTGGCGATGAAAAGCTACTCGTTGGTTGTAACCATGTCCTTCCTACTCTCCTATTTTTGTCTCCCTCGAGTTTTGTTTGTTTGAGCAGTGTTGCTATTGTAGCTCGTTTGAATCCCGTATTATGACAGTTCATTCTTCAGTGTGAGTGCGTGGATGTGTGATGTGGTGTATTACAAAGTCGCGGCAGCTGACCCGATGTGGTGTGTAAGCTTGAGAAAATCGTGTGGGACAAGTTCGTCGGAAAAGACGCTTCTCCTCCATGGCCCCCGTTGCGATATATCCACCTTCTGACGATGTCTCCAAGTCAACAGTATCTGTCTCAGAGAAAGGTCCTGCCTTGGTTATCGGTTCCCTCTCCACTGCCCTGGATGGAAAATACCAACGGGTCGTTTCAGAGCTGGAAGCAACGCGACAGGTAGACCGACAGATGTTAGACCGCCTAGTAGATCGAGGTAATGTATTCTGTGTCGGATTTCTTCGAGAGACCCTTACTCATAACTGTGGAAGCCACCGTTCTCGCGCCGGGATTTTATGCGTCAATCCACATCACCCTTTCCCCAGATGATCACCAAATGCTACAGCCCCGTCTGTCAGAGCTACTTTCCCAGCTCTATGAGGGGCTCTCCCCACTTGGCACACTGCACCTCCTTCACTCGACCTCAGATTCTCCTAACCTCTCTTCCAACCTGATCTTGGCTGGTTTTCACATCCTCACTCTCCATCCTGCCCAAGGCACAATGATCGCCCAAAAGCCATCCCTTTTGGCTGGTGCATCAGTATCCCTGAAGACAAAAGCCGCAGCCCCCACTTCTGCTTCCCTTCCGCGTCGCAGCGTGGCCGCTAAGAAGGCCATTTGGGAGCTCACAGCTCCGCGGGGAGATACTATCGACGCAGAGAGCCTACTGACGGATGCGGATAGAGCGCGTCCTGTGGTGTGCGAGCCGTTCAAGGCAGGAGGGCCGCGGCGAAGGAAGGCATGTCAAGGCTGTACGTGCGGGCTGGCCGAGGAAGAAGAAGCGGAGCTACGGAGTGGACTAGCTAAGGTCGTATTGCTTGATGGAAGTGAAGGTGGAGGTGCCAGCGAGGTTGCGCTCTCGGAAAAGGAAAGATTGTCCAGGGCGGCCAAGGCCGCGCCAAAGGCAACGAGCAGCTGTGGAAGTTGCTTCCTGGGGGACGCGTTCCGATGTGCTAGTTGTCCATACATGGGTGCGTCTTTCTAGACGACTTTAATTTCCCTTCCTTTAGGACCGAGCTGATCAACGTTGAGTCCAGGCCTTCCTGCTTTCAAGCCTGGAGAAAAGGTCGAGATTGATCTTGGGATGGACGACCTTTAATTAATTTAAGGATTCTACCCGGAATCTGATTGACCAGGGCAGTCCACTGCGCCCCCGGCTTGTAACATTCTTTTGATCTAGTTAAGAGTGAGCTGGATAGATAACACTTGCAGTACTTATGAAATTGTATATTGCGTGTCTAGGCCAGCTAACCGGCAAATGAATGATTTTCTTTCCCTTCGTAGACGCGCAGGTGCCTCACACCTGGCTTACTGTAGTAGTCTAACTTTAATAAAATCAACGATCAACGACTCGGCGCTCAACGTTCAACGGCCGCATTCAAGGCCTCAGGCAAGGCCCGAGATCTGACACGCCGAGTCCACGATTTCTATCCATGACTGGCGAAACTGACCCGGATGCTACTTCTTCCCTGCTTGGGCGTCCCATGACCCCGGACCCCCAGTGTGTAGTTTGTTCGTCCCACATCACCATTTACACGTGCCCGCGGTGCGCAACTCGGACATGCTCCTTGCCGTGTTCAGTTGCCCACAAAACGCGCACGGGATGCTCTGGCGTGCGCGACAAGGCGAAATTCGTACCGATGAATCACTACTCGTACGGTACCATGATGGACGACTACATCTTCCTCGAGGATGTAAGCAGGAGAGTGAGCGAGTGGGGCCGGGATATTGTGCATGGCGGCTACGGAAATCCGCAAGCGCGACACGGTAGAGAAATAGGACGACGGAAGATGACAAGGGACGGCATATCCAGGAAGAAACGGGATGTGCTGAAATCGCAGTTGGAGTTGACAGACATTGAGATAGACCTCCTCCCCGCTGGCATGGCGAGGCGGACGCTCAATCATTCCACCTGGGATCCCAAGTGCGTAACCCCAGCCTTCTCGGGGATGCAGACTCAACCACACAATGGCTTATTCTTCCCTTACTATAGGAAGAGGACAGCTTTTCTAACAGTCGAGTATATTATTCATCCTCCCACCGCTCAAGATGCCGCCCCAAATGATGCACAAGAACCGTTCGCCCTCCTCACCCACCGCAATAATTTCGATCTCTCTCTATGTGACCTCTTTCAGTCTCAAATATCCCAACGCACAAAAGGAAAGGCCCGCGCAGATCTCCCCGCATGGATTAAAGCCCTTGCACTACCACACCCAGACATCCCAGATGCCTTCACCCCTCCGCAGTTCTTCATACGCGCGCCTTTAGATTTATTATCTGAACGAAGTGAGAAGTTCGGATTCATTAAGCTAGACGGCGAGCAAAAGCTTTCTGCGCTGCTGAGGAATAAGCAGATCGTGGAATTCCCCACCATCGAAGTCTGGGAGGAAGGCTCATTTCGTGGTGTGTTAGTTGATGGAACTGGTAGATTCCAATCACAAGGGGCGCAGAGACCAGCAAAAAGGCGAAGGCTTGATGTTACCAAAGGCCGCGTGGCCATCGCTGGATTGCTGGGGGGCTACGGGAGCGAGAATAGTGACGAAGCTGACACGGCACTGACTAGGTTGGGAGAGTACGAGGGAAGCGACCCCGGGAACGGACAGTCGACGACGTCAGAGGAGGCCAGCACAGATGGTCTCACGGAAGATGATGACGACAAGGGGGAACGGGATGCGGTGGTTGATCCTGCGACGTTATTGGCTATGGTGCGGGAGGCTCAAAGACGGGGTGATGAGGACGGGAAATATGAGGATAACTGGGAGGAGTCTGACAAAGATAGTTGACTTGGAATGGGAAGTTGATCAAGTGGACTGCATTATGCATCTTGCCTATGAAGATCTAAGAGTCCTTTCATAAGAGCCTGAACTTCAAGGACGGCTTCAATGTGTCGGCTAAGGGGTACTTCCTGTGTGCCACGAACTGGGTTGGCTGTCTTAACTATTACCTGCCAAGGTGTGTCTGCATGAGCTGTTATTGGCTCTTGTGTCTCAGGATCAGCCTTGGTGACATTTGGTTGTTCAGTGAACAAGACGTTGAATGCCCAGACTGCATACCTGCTCTTCCTGGAAGATTTGAATGACTAGTCGCCCACGACGAAAGACGTAACCTCGTTTATACGTTTGGGATCTCTTGCTGGAGTACACTAAGTCTAAATGAACTCTCAGAGATCATAACAGGTTACTTACATGTAGCCTAGGGCAGAGGCAAAGCTCAGAGCGTCCCCCACCACCTGGACAGTTGCCCAAGGGCGGACGGTTGCCTCGGGGTGAGTACGGGCAGATTCAGGTTTCCAATACGAATACAACAGCCTAGGTTTGCCCATTCAATTCTGTATCTACTTTGGTCGTGTAGGTCGAGAGAACAGGACGCTACCATTTGGCGTCTGATTCCAACAGTTCTTTTTTGGCCCTCAGCAGGGCAGGTTCCTGGTTGGCTTCTCGCTGTAGTGCAGCGTCGGGAGGGTCAAAAATGACCTCGCGTGAGTGCATCTGGTGTGCTGACTCGCTATGGAGGGCGATTCTGTTGAGAACCGGTTTGAGATCGCCTTTCAGAAACTTTCCGTAGAGCGCGATCTCGTATGAATGAGAAGTCATCCTAGTCGTGTGCCGGCCTCCAGCGACGCGACTTGTCGCGAGTCAAACGGAACCGTGACGCGACCACGGATCTGAGATTTGTCACCGAATCTCCAGACTCAATCCAACCTCGTATTCCCTGCTACCCTGGCACTTATGCTGCCAGAACTATAGTCAAGATGAAGGAGACCGTGTTGCAAAATGCTCCCAAAGTCATGTATGTTTGTTCTTATTTCTGCGCCTCAACATATTTACGGGACACCCAGTAAGAAGCTACAGTTCAGCACTCTGACCGCCCAAGATGTCGTCAGAGTTTCAGAGTTTCAGGTCACGCACAGAGATCTGTACACTACGACAGACAGGGCCCCAGTGAAGGACGGCGTGCTTGATCGACGTTTGGTAAGTTCATATCTGCCCTACCCGTTCTACCGATATATATCATGTTCCGTTAGGGTACATCGGAGAAGAATGCATTCTGCGAGACCTGCGGGCTCAATGCGGTCGACTGTGTCGGTCACTACGCCTATATCAAGCTTGTCGTCCCTGTCTTTCATATCGGGTATTTCAAGCATACAATCGCCATTCTCCAGTGCATTTGCAAAGTATGCTTTCACGTTCACCGCGGCACCCTTCTTTACCTCTTTTTAGACATGCGCTCGTGTGCTGTTGGAAGAGCCGGAAAGACGAATGTATCTTAGAAGGTTTCGCCGACCAAACCTTGAAAACATTCAGCGCCAGTCGCTCTTTAAAGCTGTGAATACTGCTGCGCGTAAGATCGTGTATTGTCCTTACTGTGCCGCGACGAATGGTGCGGTGAAAAAAGCCGGTGCACTGAAGATAATCCACGACAAATTCCGCGCCAAAAAGACGGCTGTTGAGATGGAGGCTTGGAAGAAGACCTTTGCTTCCGCCGTCAAAGCACAGAAAGAGCTTAGCATATATATCAATAAGGCAGTTCATGAAGACCTAAACCCACTAAAAGTGCTGGACCTCTTCCGGCGAATCTCAAACGAGGTGAGTCCTCTCTCTACTGGTGATTTTCTCCCTGTTGATTCTATTTCCAGGATTGCGAACTCTTTGGTTTGCGTCCCGAACATGGCCGCCCGGATGAATTTATCTGGCAGTACATCTCTGTTCCACCGGTCTGCATCCGACCATCTGTTGCTCAGGATGGCGCATCAAACGAAGATGACCTCACAGTGAAGCTTACGGAAATTGTCTTCACAAATGCTCTCATAAAACAAGGTTTGGCAAAGGGTGCTCCGACCGCGCAGTTCATGGTATACTATCAATCTTCTTATTCTTATTCCCTTTCCTCACGCGCTCCAGGAACAATGGGAGTTTCTCCAATTATCAGTTGCTATGTACATCAATTCCGAGCTGCCTGGTGTGCCCTCCCAAGCGGGTCAGAAGCCAATACGGGGATTCTGTCAACGCTTAAAAGGAAAACAAGGGCGTTTCCGTGGCAATCTTTCAGGGAAGCGCGTCGATTTCTCGGCTCGTACTGTCATCTCCCCGGATCCGAACCTCCGCATAGACGAGGTTGCTGTCCCAGAACGTGTTGCAAAGATCCTGACGTATCCAGAGCGTGTGACAAGCTTCAACATTGATAGACTACGAAAGGCGGTACGAAATGGGTGCGACATACACCCTGGTGCTAACTATGTTACTGCTGGAAGCAATGGCTTTAAAAAGTACCTCAAGTTCGGGAACCGAGGGGCGATTGCGGACGGTCTTAAGTACGGTGACATTGTTGAGAGACATATTGTTGATGGCGATATCGTACTTTTCAATCGTCAGCCTAGTCTCCATAAGGTATGCAGATTCTTTATGTTCCCGCCGCCCTCTAACGCAACTCAAGTTATCAATCATGTGCCACCGTGTAAGTCGAGAAGACATGGTTCTTCTATTTGATTGACTTGACCAACAGGTCAAAGTGCGTCCATGGCGGACCTTCCGGCTGAACGAGTGTGTGTGCAATCCATACAATGCAGATTTTGATGGCGATGAAATGAACCTCCGTACATTTCCTTACCTGTCACTCCAGGGCCCTGATTTATCCTGCGCTAGATGTCCCACAGACTGAGGAAGCGCGTACCGAGGCTCTTGAACTCATGAGCGTGAAGCACAACATAGTTACGCCTCGAAATGGAGAACCTGTCATTGCAGCTATTCAGGATTTCATCACTGCCTCCTACCTTTTGTCCAAGCGGGACCAGTTCTTTGATAGGCGACAATTCACCCAGATCTGTTCATATTTTGCGGATGCCACCCTCCATATTGATATCCCGCCCCCCACGATCTGGAAGCCTGTTCGCTTATGGACAGGTAAGCAGATATTCAACGTTCTAATCCGCCCGAACAAGCAATCAAAGGTCCTCATCAACGTCGAGTCAAAGTGCAACAAGGAGGAGAAACCCGACAAAAAGGACTACCCGCATATGGATCCCCTCCCAGATCTCTCCCCAAATGATGGCTGGCTGGTCATTGTAAATAGTGAGATCATGTGTGGCGTCATGGACAAGGCAACAGTGGGTGCCGGTAAAAAAAAATCGGTGTTCGGTATCATCATGCGTGATTACGGACCACATGAGGCGGCCTCAGCCATGAATCGATTGGCCAAACTCTGCGCCCGTTGGTTAGGTACGTCTTTCACGTCTTGTTGTCCGCTTGGGATAACGTCTAAGCCCAAATCACAGCAAATTTTGGCTTCTCATTGGGCATCAACGACGTCATCCCAGGACCTATTTTATCTGACAAAAAAGATACCCTCGTTGAGGTAGCGTATGCAAAGTGCCAGGATCTGATCGCCCTTGCCAAGAAGGGTAAATTAGAGAACAAGCCGGGTTGTAACCAGGAACAGACACTGGAAGCCTTAATCTCTTCCGAGCTCTCGAAAGTCCGTGATGAGGTGGGTGAAATTTGCATGAAAGAGCTCAGTAGGCACAATGCCCCCCTGATAATGGCCACATGTGGATCTAAAGGTATATCCAGAGGCGTTCTTATTTAACGGGCCTCATCTATTTCACAGGTTCCGTCATCAATGTCTCTCAGATGGTTGCTTGTGTCGGTCAGCAAATCATTGCTGGACACCGTGTTCCAGATGGATTTCAAGATCGCTCGCTTCCTCACTTTCCAAAAAAATCGCGTGAACCTCCCTCAAAGGGATTTGTCCGTAACAGCTTCTTCACTGGCTTGACGGCGACCGAGTTTCTATTTCACGCCATTTCTGGACGCGAGGGTCTAGTCGACACAGCGGTCAAAACGGCGGAGACTGGGTACATGCAACGTCGTCTTATGAAGGCACTCGAGGACTTGACTACTCAATATGACTTATCCGTACGGAATGGCACGGGTGGTGTCGTCCAATTCCGTTTTGGAGACGATGGCCTCGATCCCGCCTGTCTCGAGGGGGACGCTCAGCCAGTTGAATTTGTGAGGGCATGGAATCATACAACTGTACGAATTCAGTGTGCCTCTCGCAGGTCTTTTGTCCGTCTCTCATGACATCTCTCAGGCCGTTTCCCGGAGGTCTGAGCGGGGGCTGTTCCCGTATGAAATCCTGGAAATCGTGGATCGCGAACTATCCCTTCCAAGATTCGTCACTGAGTGTACACCAGCATACATATCCACAATTCGCACTTTCCTCAATGACCACGTTGCGCACCGCCTGGCGACCGTTCGGAAAAGTCGAGGAATGTTTGAGGCCTTGGAACGAAGCGAAGAATGGGACGAAGATACCGATTTGTCGATGGGTGCAACAGGTGATTGATTATACTTGTTAAGCACTGCACCTTTGAGACTACCCCATTATCCAGAGTCGGACAAGGCTATTGTCGATAACAAGGCCAAAGTTACCGAGAATCAACTTTTGGTCTTCCTCAACATCTGCTGGACGAAGTACGTCAAGGCAAAAATTGAACCAGGTTAATTCTTTTTTCTTATCAACACCCGTCCGCCTCGATGCTTACTCTGTTCAAAGGATCAACTGTCGGAGCCGTTGGTGCCCAGTCAATTGGTGAACCAGGGACCCAGATGACTCTGAAGACATTCCACTTTGCTGGTGTAGCCTCTATGAACGTCACACTCGGGGTGCCACGGATCAAAGAAATTATCAACGCTGCGAAACTGATTAGCACCCCTATCATTAGTTGCAAGCTTGTCACCAGCGACTCGGAGGCATCCGCTCGCATTGTCAAGGGCCGATTAGAGAAGACGCACCTTGGTGATGTACGGCTTTATCTGGAACGGTGTTCGGGGTGGTGATGCTGTTGCTAGGTTGCCGCTGTTCTCGAGGAGGCCTGGGCTCCCGATTACACATATGTCGGAATTATTGTTGATGTGCAAAGCATACAGAAGCTTCAAGTACGTTCCACGTTCCATTTGCAACGTTTCATGAAGGGTATGCTCACCTATTTCTTTTGATATAGCTGGAGCTTACGCTAGATGACATCAGATGGGCGATTGTACGGGCCAAGAAGCTGAAAATCAAACCAGAAGTAACGTGATATTGTCCTACGGAAACGGCGGAATTGATTTGCTGTCTCTAGTCTATCATCATCATTCCAAAGAAAAACCGTCTGAGGATATACGTTGATGGTGCAGACAAGTATTATCGTCTCAGAGACCTGAAGCGCGCGTTGCCCGAAGTTGTCGTAAAGGTTAGTGCGATGTGACTTCGTTGGACGTAGCCCTTGTGTAGAAACTATACCCGTAGGGTGTGCCATCCATATCTCGGGCCGTGATCAACGTCAAAGACAAAGCTGACGACCGAGGTGAGAAGGGAGCGAAGGAGCTTCTTGTCGAAGGCTATGGCCTACAGAAAGTAATGACAACGGAAGGTACGTCCGCTCGAATTAGATAAATTTGCCTAGCGCGACCCACGCCAACCCCAGGCATTGTGGGTGAACACACGTCTTCAAATCACATCATGGAAGTGGCCCAGGTCCTGGGTATCGAAGCGGCCAGAAGGACTATCATTAATGAGATTCAACATACCATGTCTGCGCATGGCATGAGCATAGACCCTCGTCATGTCATGCTTCTCGGAGATGTCATGACGTACAAGGCTCGTTTCTTTCATAGCACCGGCGGCGCGAACTCATTCTCAACACAGGGCGAAGTTCTGGGTATAACACGTTTCGGTGTGGCTAAAATGAAGGACAGCGTGCTCATGCTGGCGTCCTTCGAGAAGACGACCGATCATCTGTTCGATGCCTCGGCTTATGGTAAAACTGATAGTATTGCTGGGGTATCCGAGAGTATTATTATGGGCAACCCGGCAGCTAACTGTGGTACCTCTATGTGAGTGGATGTTTTAATGGTTGTCTCCTGGCCTCACATTTCATAGGCCGGCACTGTACTCTCTGGCACCAGCAATTAGCAAACCACGTCGATTACTGTTCGAAGGGGCATTATAGACGAGCAAAGACCATAGACGATGTGATAGGGCATCCCCAATGACATTGACAGCACAGCCTTTAAATTTATTTGAACGCACTTTCGAGAATCATGTAAATTTAATTATGTAATCAGCAGGTGAATAACAACATCATGTCTGTCTGGGAAACTTTTAAGACGCGTAACAGAATACAGAGGCGCAACGCTGAGCTCCTCGCGTCAAGCATCCTTGGTGTGTGGCGAGCGAGATCGGCTGTCTCTGATATCATCCCGGCTATAGCTTCGACGGCCCCTGCTGTAGGATCTGGACCGAGTGCGCCCCCTAGAATACGATGAGTATGACGGGGAGCGCGAGCGCGAGCGGGAACGTGTTCGAGAACGAGAGCGAGTGAAAGACCAAGACCGAGACCGGGACCTGGACCTGGACCTGGACCGAGAGGGCGTCCTAGATCCAGAGCGGCTCGAGCGCACAGAGGAAGTGTACGATCTTGAGCGGCCTCTACGACCGTACCCACCGCGCTCATAGCTGGGAGACCTCCTTCTCTGGCCCAGCATGCCACCGCGCCGGATCGGGGACCGAGATCGCGAACGGGTGCGAGCGCGGGGACGGTATACGTCCCGTGGCGGGGGCCTGCGTGGCGGAGGCGGCCGACGGTAGGTATCGTTGTACCCGCGGGTGAAGTCCCTATCCCGACGCTGGAACCGGGGTGAGCGCGAGCGGATGGGGGAAGGAGAGCGGGGGCGCTCGCGCCCGTTTCGTGGGCGAAAGGGTGGAGAGCGCGAGCGTGTTCGGAGGGGCGTGTCCGACAGCTCGACTTTTAGCGCAGCGCCGTCCAGCTGCCCACCGTTCATGTGAGAGACGGCGGTACGAGCGGAGACCGCGTCGGCATATTCCAGGGAGGCCTTTCCTTTGTTTTGACCGGCTGGGAAGAAGGGGCAACTTGTTAGAAAGGGGAAATGCGACCTTTCACCGAAAAAATAAAACAAGCATGTGGAACATACATTTCACGTAGGTTGGGAGATCGATTTTTACAACTTCACCGTAGAAGCCAAAGATAGACTGGAGGTGGGCCTCGACTACGTTGCGCGTAAGATTGGTGATGACGACGACCTTCGCATCTAACTTTTCATCTGACTGTTTGTCCATGTCCACGTCGACATCGTGCGACTTGGGAGAAGCTGAGCGTCCTTTCCTTGACATGGTTGACTGACAGTCGAGTCTTGAGGAGTAACTCCAGAGTAGGTTAGTTACACAACAACCGTGACATGCTGTGACGCATCGCAGCCGTGACGCCGCTGTCCTAAACTAATAAACAAACACAACTAGTTTGTCTCTCCTTCAAGTCACCGTACATGCTCAGGGCACGAAAGATCTGTCATGGTAGGTTCTTCAAGCCTGAGATACAACCTTGGAATGGTACCGTAAAGGACCCGTAGTTTACTATGCTCCGTCCTAAAGTTCACACATAAATGATCCTCGTTGCACACCCACACACCCACCCAGTACTGGGGGCCATCCTCTCCCACTTCAGAGTCACAACTTGAGACCTGCCAACGACAGCGACGCTCTCATGTAATCACGCTGCGTCCCTTAAAGTGTCCTGTAGTTCCCATCTTGTGCTCGTCTGTGCGTATGATCGGTAGACAATGGCCTCAGATTCACAAGCATGTCCACAGCTGAATGCAGACGCCTTGGACTTGTCGGGAACTGCGAGAGTATCCGTATTGGCCGGAGACACCACAATCAGATCAAACCAGCAACATTAAACTACGAATTCTGATCAACAGATATATCGGTGCAAGTCAATTGCGCGGACAATTCTTATTATGAACAAGCTTCCCGTGAGGTCCGTGGACGGAGAGCGGCCATACGCGCTCTCTTCCGGACAGGCTCTGACCGACTCGGAACAGCCATCTCGGGAGTCTGCTGGGACTTTTCACCCTGTTCCCGACCCGTCGCATCGTGCGCGCGCCTTGCGTGTCGAGTCAGGAGGTCCTGACGGGCAAACCTAGCCGCTGGTGGTGGGCAGAGTCGGCAAACGAAAGGCTTTAAGCCAGAGTGACCAGCTTCGTGACGTTTGCACTCATTTCGGCGCAAAAACGTCATGTGGCTGCGAAATAAGTTGTCAGCTTAGCTCCCTTAGCGCAAATGGATAGGATAATAGTAACCAGTAACGACAGGCGAACGGACGCTCGTTGACATGTGAGCATATGTGGACCATGATATGATCTCTTCTTTTGTTCACCTGTGTACAGCCAGAGATGTAGCACCGATAGTCCTCCATTGCCTTTCCGTCTTTATTCAGCTTTCCCGCGTACTTCAAAAGCCAGTGACGATCGAGGCTGCGACCAGGGTAGCGGCGCCGGTACCTATTTGCCCGGCGTTGCAAGTCGTACTCGCTGATACCTTCATGTATGTTGAATGCTGGCGTGTCAGGAGAGACAAGAGGACCCTTCGCATAGCCGTTTGAAGGAAGAGCATCTCTGGGAGACACTGATGCAGTGCCAACAGTGAAAAAATCGGTAGATGCAAGCTCGTTTGACGTTACTATGGGGGCGGAGAACAAATCTCCCGGTTGTTGGCCAAAATCGGACCCAGCAAATACTATAGCTGGAGGTTGTGCACTTGTAAAATTCGATACGTCGGGTGACACATAGTTCCTTCTAGGGATCAAAGTTTGGCTTGGGGATAGACAGGTCGTTATGGGAATGCGACTGAAACATATACGCTCAACGACCTGGAGAAAGGCCGTTTCCATCGTCTCAGGGGCGCCGTTTGTGTTCGTCGGTGATGTCCGTGTCCGTGGAGATACAAGCACGGCTGGATGAATACCAGCGGCTGTTCTAGGAGATTCAAATTGGTGTGGAGCGGTCGATGGTCCATACAAGGCGTCTGAAGGGGCCGGCGAGGACGAGGGGTTGACGATCCAGTCCGTGATTGAGAATGCTGAAGAGGACGTGTTGAAATCTGTGTCAATGACTTGACACTCGTCTCCAGGTGTTGGAGAGCATCGCAAGCGCAAAGTTTCCGTAGGAGACAAGGGGGTCCGAGCGGGAGGCTGAGACGAGTCTAAGAACGGAGGCAGGTCCTCGAGGTCATTTACACGAGGCAAGGAGTCAGAACTACCAAACAGAATCCCAAGACCGATTTGTGTTTCCCCATGAGAGCTAGGTTTCCCCAAGTAGGACGTGATGCGGGCATTAGATTGCAAGCAATTCCTATCGTCGAAGGCGTGAAAGGCAAGAGCAGAGTGTCCTGGCGGTGTGGAAATAGGATAAATCATAGTGATGTTGTGTCGTTGAGTTACTATAGTACGAAGTAGTTGTTTGTCGGTTAATCGGATTTTGGCAGCCAAACCATGATTCATTCTCGTCTCCTACGTGCACGCTTCTTCTCAACAGCAGCTACACAGTCTCGCCCGCACCTCTCTTCTCTTGTACTCCTCACATCAACCGGCCTAATCATATCATCATATTTCTTTTGGCCTTCCCAGTACCGCGGTTGTCCGACCTTCACTGGCCAATCACTATCCCCGAAGTACTTTATTCCTGTCACTGTTTCCGAGAATTCTCAAGTCGGACCAGACTTGGCGGTTCTGACGCTATCTGTACCCCCTAATTCTCTTGCCCCAGATGAAAATGCGTCCTCATTTGACCCGATCTGGTCAATATTTATCAAAGACGATGATATCCATGTCGAACGGCCATATACACCGCTGTTTGGCATTGACGAGAAGGGTGCTATCAAACTATGGGTTAAGAGATACTCAAGAGGTGAAGTAGGGAAGTGGTTGCACTCCAAGCAGGCCGGGGATACCATCGAAATTCGCGGTCCATTGAAGACTTTCCCGTTCCACAAGGGAGAATGGGACGAGGTGGTTATGGTATACTTCCTCCTTCTCGATGTGTTTTTACTCTCCTGATTTCTCTCTTAAGATATCCGGAGGAACAGGTTTTTCGCCGTTCCACCAGTTATTGTTTCGCCATCTTCTCCGAAGCGATGTCGCCCCAGCCACTACCCGCTTCACTTTTATTCATGCATCCCGAAGTCCGACCGAGCTCCCACCCTTACCCATTTTGCAACCTCTGATCGACTTCGCTGTTGCACATCCCGAACACCTTCGCCTGAGACTATTCGTGGATGGTGTATCCAGGGTACCAGCACCCGAGAGCATTGCTAGACACCTAAAAGTAGGGAGAATAGATAAATCATCCGTCGCACACACTCTTGGAATCTCTGATGGGGCTTGGTCGTGGTCGTGGTTTTCTTGGATTTCAAACCTCTGGACAAGAGGACAGCCAAACGTTGGGGATAGCGATATCAGAAAGAAGAACGTCCTCGTGCTGGTTTGCGGGCCAGAACGGTGCGTCCTTTGGCGTCCTCCCTGACCACACCTGTTGATCAGATATCGATTAACCAGGATGGTAGCTGCTGTTGCTGGCCCATACGGTAAAAATTATTCTCAAGGGAAGGTCGGCGGTGTGTTGGCGGAGCTGGGATTCGAGGCTGGGCAGGTCTGGAAACTCTGAAACTCTCGTTGGGGTCCGGGTCATTCTATGCTCCCCGATACGGGAGACACGTTGCTTGCTGCGCGGTTGCACGTTGCTGTCACAGACAGTGCATAGATCTGAGGTACCGATACGCTATGATCTAGACTCCATTGGTAAACGAAAATTTAATTGAATTTGAAAAATCGGGGAGAGTTGAGCCCTTGTGGGTGGTGGTCGCAGGGCTAAATCAACTGGAACAACAAACTTTTGAGTACACATGGTGTGCTTATGATAGATAGCCAACTATCCCCCCGACATCGCGCAGGCGAAGTGTCCTAAGATCTGGTAAAGGACAGAGGATGCCTTCTAAGCGAGATCTATGCGCTAAGCATTCAACATTCATTGCTTTAGCATCGAATAGACTATTCCCAAGTCGGAGATGGTCACTCTTACTCCAACGTTCGTTCGTAGGAACGAGAGGTACCAATGTAACTGAAACGAGTACAGGGGAACTGAGGGGGTGAGCGCAGCACTGGCTCGCACCTATCCCCTCTGTCCTTTCCAAGAGATGCCTGCAGAGAAGCCCAAATACATGCGCTCAAGTGCTTAAGCTCCGAGCTTCCACTTCTCCTATGGCCTCGTGTGCAGATCCACGAAGCCTTGGGCAAAGACACACGACTTGTCCAGAAGGCCGATGTCCATCCCGATCGGTTAGTTCGCTTACCTTCTCGAGGACTAGGGACTATTCCATTAGACACCAGCACCACAGATGGCCGAAGATAATGCAATATAGAAAGCCTGGGGTATGCATGTGCTTGCAGTTTCTAGAAATAGTGGCAAGTGAGCGTCTTTTGAGTGGCCTTCTTGAAAGAGCCCTGCTCGACTTACCAAACATCTGATGACCTGAGAAATCGTGCAGTGGTGGAGTCTGTTAGGGGAAAGATCAGGAGAAGGTAAGATGACCGCAAGGCCAAAAGTTTTCGGGCCGTAGTGGAGCTAGACAGGCATTCGCAAAATGATGGTCGGCCTTGCTGCTGCCTCGCGGTGAGTTTCTCCCCTTCGCCCCTCCCCCCCCCCCCCTTTCACTTTTGACTCTGACGGCCATGATGTCCCAGTTTTCCGCTTTCCTGTTGCGCCGTAGATGTGTAGCACCTCTATCGCGGTCACGAATGCTGTGTGTTCCTGCTGTCGAATCTCGGGCCCCTGTTGCGACAAACGCGCGTGTGAGCACTCAAGACACGAGGACAAGGCACTTGACGGTCGTCTCTATAGGGTTGCTTGCCACGGTACTTCTATTCCTTCTTACCTCGATATGTATTTTCTTCTCTTCCCTTATCGGAGTTGCTCGATGCACATTACACACAAACTCTGAGCCCGACTCTGTCTTCCTGCAGGAGATATCAATATCGGTGGTCATAACGGGAGTTCTGTCGTCATCTGTCTTCTCGCCATTAATGCCATTTCCATCCGCTTAGGTCGAAACCTTACTTGAGTTTACTGACGCACCGCCTATGGATAGGTCATGCATGCCATTTTCAATCCATTTCACCTGGATATGAACGACACGGAGATAGTTGCGCCCTCGGGCGCATCCGACAATCCAAGAAGTTATGTGTCTTATGCTGAGCTGCAGCGCCACACGAGCATGTCCTCGCTGTGGGTGGTAGTTAGTGGGATGGTGTATGACATAACCTCACTGCTATCTTCGCATCCCGGGGGAACCGGCCCGCTATTCAAGTATGCGGGGAAGGACGCAACGTAGGCATATCCGTCCCTACACACATTTTGGACGAGCTGATGGAGACTACGGGTGTGTAGCAAGGCGTTTATGCCGATACACCCGCCAGACGCTCTTAACACGCTGCCGCGTTCCGCGTGCATTGGACCCATTGACCCAACAACAGTTCCCAGCACTGTGAGCGAGCCAACGGCTGAGGAGAACCGCATTACAAAAGCGAGGGCAGCGCTTCCGCATCCGCAGAGTGTGTTGAACTTGGGGGAAATTGAGGTAAGAACAATTCTGCAGCTCGAAGGGCTTCTCACAGGCGATCTTGCATCTGTAGGAACTAGCAAAGAGCGTGCTCAGCGAGAGGGCATGGGCTTACTATCGCTCAGGCGGTGACGACGAGATCAGTTGAGTCATACGTGGTATTTTTGCATCCCCACCTTAATCAATTGGCAGCGTTCTCTGAGAACCGCAAATCGTTCTCCCGTTTCTGGTTCCGTCCACTTGTGTGAGTGAACCTGGTCGTGCGGCAGTATCTCGAGGCTTGACCGGCTGTCGATCGAATAGACTCAATAAAGTCTCTCAAGTCTCGACAGCAAGTAAGATATTGGGTATGCCCTCTTCGTTACCTATCTTCATCGCACCAGCTGCGTTAGCACGCCTCGGACACCCCGATGGGGAGAAGAACTTAGTGCGCGCGGCTGGCCGGACCGGGATCCTTCAAAGCGTACGTCGCGAGATCTGGACAAAGGAAGAGAGGCTTATTAAACCGTAGATCTCTAATAACGCGAGTTGCTCCATTAGTGAGATCATATCGGTCAAGCGACCAAAGCAGCATCTGCTCTTCCAATTGTACATGAACAAAGACCGCACCGCGACCGAAAAGGCCATCCGGACTTTACAAAGCGATGGCTTCAGCGCAATTATGCTTACCGTAGATGCTGCGATGCCGGGAAAACGGGAACTCGATCAGCGCTCTAAAGGTGATTGGGAAGGGCCCGCGACAAACGGAAAAGTAGGCAGTGAAAGCAAAGGGATAGCGCACGTGCGTGACTCGCCCTGGGGACTGCGATAACATGCTAACACGTTTCGACAAATAAGTCCGTGGGCGGATACCAAGACCCGGACGTGTGCTGTAAGTCATATGACGTTTTCCAGGACTGAAGACAGATATGGAGAGCTCGTACTACTCCACAGGGAATGATATTCCTTGGATCAGAAGCCTGACGAAACTTCCGCTTATTATTAAAGGAATTCAATGTGTTGAGGTAATTGATAATGAGTAGACAACGTGCGAAACTTACCCATTTTCATAGGACGCCGAGCGAGCCCTGGAAGTGTACAAAGTAGACGGCATCGTCTTATCGAATCATGGCGGCCGAGAGCTGGACTAGTGAGTGCTAACCCACGTGAATGGACACGAAATAGCCCACCAGGGTGGATGTAGTTCGCCAGCCCCGATGACAGTGTTGTACGAGATGCGGCAGATACGACCCGACTTGTTGGATAGGCACCAGGTGTTTATCGACGGGGGTGTGACCCGAGGGACGGACGTGCTCAAGGCACTTTGCCTCGGAGCACGGGCTGTTGGACTCGGACGGGCGTTTCTATACGCGAATAGCCTGTGGGGGGAGGAGGGATGTATGCGTGTTGTAGAAAGTAAGGGCCATGATTTAGGTATTATATGCGCTGCTGATTGGACGATTGATAGTTCTGCGAGAGGAGATTGTGCTGGGGATGCAACTGCTGGGAGCGACGTGTTTGGAGCAGTTGACGACGGAGAGGGTGAGATTTGGGACTGAGGAGAGAAGGGTTGTGCGTTCGCGGCTGTAAGTAGATGCGATGATATGATTGAATAATAATACATCGGACCGCCGTCGGAACTTGTTTAGTTGGGGGGGAAATCCCCATTAATTATTACTACTTATTACCCTTCCTCTTTCCCCTTCTCCTTCTCCCCTTCCCTAACTCCCTCGTCCCCCTCAACCGAGTAGGCGAACCCAGCTCAACTATGAACTCCCTCGCCTACCTTTCCCAGCACTTCGACGGTCTCGCAACTTCCCGCACCCCGCCCAATACCCCCACTCCAGAACTCGCTGGTCACTCAACCTCAAACACCCCCTCAGGAGAAGTTTCGACTACGGGCCATCGCGCGACAGAACCTACAGCATGGTCTCTCAAGTCTCTCGTTGCCCCATCCCCATCTCCGCGCCGTTCCCTCTCGTCTTCCGCTCGCGTACCAGTAATTCGCCGCCGTCCCTCTATTCGATCTGCCATTCGGGCAAAACCCCAGTCGACAAGCCAAAGTTTGTTTCGTCGTCTCTTCTTCATTCGTCTCCTCGAGCTGGTCTGGCATGCCCTGTGCACTGCCGCTGCCTCCCTCCGTGTGGACGACGTGTGGCATGGTCGCAGATTGAGCCCACGCGGACTTCCGCCTCGGTGTAAGAGCGCCGTTGTGGAGGAGCCATCCACCGATGAACGAGGGTGTATGACTATGCCTGTGCATCAAGTTGGTCCTGAGCGGGCGCTGTCACTTCCAGAGTCAGTAACGAAATCCCCCGGCTCAGCTCACACTCCTTCGCTAGCCTTCAGCCGTCTTCCCATCTCCCGTGTCTCTACCGACCCACCGTCACCGGATGCAACCCTCTCCGGCCGTTCCTTCTTGGCCTATTCGCCACCGCATTCTTTCGCCACCTTGATGCCCACGCCACCACCATCTCGCACGCCTACTCCGACGTGTTCTCCTAGCGCTGGGTTGCCGATCGCACCTAGGAAGACGCCGTTTCATTTACCCAAGACGCTTGTCCTCGACCTTGATGAGACCCTAATCCACTCGACTTCCCGACCTCTCCCGGCACCTGGTATCCGCGGCCTGTTCGGCGCTCGCAGAGCAGCATCACACACCGTTGAAGTAGTCATGGGCGATCGCAGTACGCTCTACCATGTATACAAGCGCCCTTTTGTCGATTTTTTTCTGCGCAAGGTACGTGTGATAAATCTGGACCACCCTCACCTGTGCGGAACGGTGCTTACAATCGTGGGATCATCCTAGGTATCAGCTTGGTATACGCTCGTGATTTTCACTGCCTCGATGCAAGAGTATGCTGATCCGGTCATTGATTGGCTCGATGCGGGACAAGGCATTCTTAGCCGGCGATTCTTTCGTGAGGTATGTGCCTCATCGCGTACCTTGATTGTTTGCCGAATGACGGCTCTCGCCTGATCTCTTGGATGCAGTCCTGTACCCAACTTCCAAACGGATCATACACGAAGAATCTCGCCCTCGTCGAGCAAGATCTTTCCCGAATTTGCCTCATCGATAATTCACCCGTTTGCTATAGTGTGAATGAGAGTGCGTATTCCCCTTCGGTCTTGATGACTCCCCATAGTAAATCACGATATGCTGCAGTGAATGGCATCCCAATCGAAGGTTGGACACATGATCCATCGGATGAGGCGTTGCTCGACCTCCTCCCTGTATTGGACTCGTTGCGCTTTACAAGTGACGTCCGACGCGTACTCGGTATCCGCGGTTTCTCATGATCATCGTCGCTCCTGCCAGTCAACACTACATTGCCCTTGCAGTTTATCTACTGTCCGCATCGTCACACATCCACCTTTCCCCGGTCCCGCATTCATTGTCAAAGCTTTCATAACTTTATATCTCTATCTGCGTCTGCGCTTAGACGCTAATATGCGCAGCGCCTGCTTTATCCCTCACATGTGTACCTGTATACCACAAGTTCTTGGGTTCTCAGAAACCAACATATTATCATTACCCACCCTCTCGTGTTGTGTCATCTCAGAAAGGGTGGGAAGAGAAATACTGCATTGTATTCAACTGACATTCGCGGAGCTATGTATGACATCAGACAAGATATGGGACCAGAGAGCAGGATAAAGGAAAATAGGGAGATAATATGACAATGGTGATCAGATTACAGGGTTATGAAGAGGGAGGAAAGAAATAAGGCAGGAGGATCCGCCAAATGTCAAATAAAAAGCCATCACGACATTGCAAGTGAAGCTTGCAATGCTTTGAGTTCCGCATCCTCGTGCTCCTCGGCCGTTTGATGTCGCACCTCGACACGGCTCGAACCCGCTGGGGCATGCACTGGTACATGATCTGCGCCCAAGAGTCGCTCGTTGAGATCCTCCTGCTCGAGTTCTCCCAGCTCTGCCTTGAGATCGTCCTGCAAACCATCGATTCTAGTAAGCCAAAAGTTCGGTCGTCAAACAAACCCCCCCCCCCCCCCCAAAGCTTACGCACCTCGTCAATGTCGAGGCCGATGTTGGCCGTGTTGGATATCGCTTCCGAAATATCATTGGCAATGTCGCGCTGCTCGTTAATAGAGTTCATCGTCGCATCGACTTTATCTATGTTACTGAAAAACCAAAACCCAAAGACAAATCCGGCGTTTGGTAAGCAAGGTGGAAAAAAAAAAAGAACAGGAGACGATGTGTGAGTGTGAGTGTGTGTGTGTGTGTGGGGGGGGGGGGGGGGTATGACGGTAACGCACAGCCCGTTGTGAATATCCCTGAGGGCGTTGGCACCTCTGCGCATCACGTCGAGCGTGTTGGCGTTGATGTTCGCCGATTCTAGCGTGTTGACTTGAACCTCGAGCTGTAGCCGCATACCCGCGAGTTTATCAAGATCCGACTCGTGCATCTTCTTCCGCCTGAGCGCAGCAGTGGCCACTAATACCCACCCAAAAAGTAATTTTAACAAAAGAATGGGCGCAAACCAACAAGACCATTGATTAGTACAGCAATGATTCCGTAGGGGGCGGAGAAGAGGCGTACCGTTCTTGTTGGAGACAGCATTGGCTTTCGCCGTCGCGAGGTCTTGCGCTATCTGACGCTGAAGGTGCTCCTCCTTCTTTTCGACCATCATGAGCTGCTCGCGCAGCGAGACAATGGCGTCGCGCGCGGTCTGCTTGGGATCACGGCGGCCAGTAAAGTAGCTCATAAACGAGGCCATCATAGTCACAGCAGTATTCTGAAGACGAGAAAAGGAATGGTGGGTAAGGTGACTCGGTGTTAGCAGGAACGTAGAGCGTAGTAGGATTGGGTCACTCGCCGCCGCAGCCGCCCAGAGCTCACACTATCCGATCGGGAAATCCTTTCTCACATTACTAATGCTTTGCTAATTTCCATGGAATTTGTGCAAGACGAAGACGATGCCGCTATTCTACAAAAACACTCATGAAGACGTCCATGTCCTAGGTCGTGCTACGAACGGTATGGAGGTACAGCACCCAAACAGCTGCCACCATCTTGTAGTTGTTTCAACAAACGCTTCAGCTCCTCAATATCTGCCTGGAACCCGTTCATGCTACTCCCTATGCCGCCACGCCCGCAACTTGTGGATGCGCCATCATTGACCGTGGGCAATCCGTCATCGTGCGATAACCATTGATCGAGCTGTGCTGAGATAGACCGAGCCTTTAAACGGAAGTGGGTTCGGATGATATCTCCGAAGGGCTCTGGAGGATTCTTCAAGTTTCCGAGCATCTTTCAAGGTTCCCAGTTATGAGACGTTCCAGTAATGACTCAACGTGAGACGACGTACCGCAGTTTTGACAGTCATCCGACGAACATTTGCGGAATCTGATAGGGTTCGTTGAGCCACCAGAATAGGACGATATACATGAAGGGCGACATACAAGCCATGGATTGAGGCGTGCCCGAGCTGCTAGCCCATCCCGGTTCATTCAAATACGGTTCCTCGCAAAGGATCATGGATTGAATGGAGATGAGAACCTAGAATGACGATGTCGTCGTACTAGGGTCTAGACGTGCAGCAAATCTCGACATGTTGACTTGCCTGAAGCAACGTAGATTTCCCAGCTACCCATCCAGGCCCTGCCCACGTTCCTAGGAGCGATAGGCAAACTTTGCCGTCCTTGAACATGATCTCTTAGTCTTCTTCTGCCAACAGCGCGAGGAAAGACGTACCGCATACAAGTTAGGATTGAATCGAAATTTCCCCCCATTGGTCTACAAAATTCATATGGGACCGGTAGAGGTGATCAAGCAGTAACACCTACTGTCATATACTTCACGCTGGGTGGTAATTGGTTGTAACTGTGACCGAGAAATATGTCAAATAAGAAGCTACACTCCCTTGTAAGAACGCCAGCACGGTGATTGCCACGAAGAGACAGACCATCCGTTCTGGTACCTATGGATAACGTCAGGAGTTTGCAAAGGTGATACGAAACTCCGGGGACTTACGGGGTTCCATCAGGCCCGATTATAAGAGCCTTGATAATATCCACTCGAGTCTCGTCGACGCGCAAAAAAATGGATGAATCCCAAGCAATAGGAAGATTTGTCGTAAGTACCGCAAGCTGAATATTCAACGTAAGTGCATTCAAATGATGGTGCAAAGTTTAAAATACCTCTTTTGCGATCGCCAAAGATCTCTTGGGAATGTCAGAAGATGCGAGCATTCGAGCGTCGGTATTGTAGTAAAACTTATAATTTGGCGGCTCATCAGGACTGGGGGGCTTATCCGCTGGGGGCGGTACCGTTAAATCGCAATATTCGAAGCGAACACGGGTAGCCCAAGCGATGTACGTCTGGCGGACAACCTCCTCAGACGCCTCAGCGCCAACGAAAACCTCATTGGAAGTCGAGTCGGACGAGTGAATCTTCGGGAGGGACTCTTGGATGCGTTCCAAAAACTTCTCCCCCTTTGTCTCCCGCAATGAACGATCAATAGCCTCTGCAGTAGTAAGGATGCGCTGACAGAACCCAAGTAGCTTCTGGTTTTCCTCCGACAACGGTAGCGAGATAACTTCCTTTGTCTTTCCCTTGGTATCGTTGTTGATGCGCTTCTGTTCCTCGGTCATCTCATCAAATGCAGCTTCAATGGGCCTGATACCCTCAAGGCCTTTGATGGCCGCATTCGCTTGGATGACTATCGACTCCAAGAGCTCGCGAGGCCCTGAGCTCCCTTCGTAGATAATCGTGCGCTCGCGCAAGGGAAGTGTCCCATCAGTGGCTCTCCTGGGAGTATGTGTTCGCACAGACGACACAACCATGATTGGCATGGCCATCATGCTGGCGAGTGCCTCGTGATTTGAGATCGTCTAGCGCTCGTTAGTCGAACGCCGCAGTAACTATAAAGCAGCCCACCTCAAGCCACTCGAACAGTTCAAAGTAGACAGAGGATCGCTCTGACATGTCCGTGAGTGAATCATTGCGGAGAAGAGATGAACAAATATTGTTGAATCGCCGGCGAAGATGCGCGAGAGCGGTTGGATGAACGAGATAGTCGCTCGTGAGGGCACCTCCGGGACGCCTCAATGAAGGGAGGAACACACGGAGTTGAGTCATTAGTTCGCCCAGTTTTTCATCCTTGGCAATCTGGATCGCCTGGGCCTCCGCTTGTCCAGTAGTCTGATTTGGATCAGAGGGAGTTTAGCGTGCGCCCGGGGGACCACTCACGTCTTCCTTCTGATCGCCTGCATAACCAACGCCCAACTTCGATTTTTTTCCCTGGGAGGGAGGCGAGAGATAATTATCATCATCGTCATCTGGGTCAAGAATCATGGGAGCACTGAACACTGGGTCTGTCTTTCTACGCTTGGTCGTTCGGACCTTGTTCTCAGGGCCAAGTGGATTCTGGAGTTGGTCATGATATAGCTGCTCAAGCATCGCGAGACCAACGCCAAGAATAATGCCCTGCAGATTGGAGCAATGGAAGAGATCACGGTCGTCCGAGGGTTTCGCTGATTCAGGGTTCTTCGGATCATTAATTGGCTCGCCGCATGCAAAGCAGAACACCTTGGAACATCTCTTGCACTTTTTGCGGACAATTCCTCGCAAATAATTGATATATACCTCCAAAGAGGACTGGTGGGAGGATGAGATGGTCCACCAACGAGGACGGAAGAATACTCACGAATATAGCAAAAAAATGACACTTGGCCCTGGGAATGGAATACCCGCATCCGGAGGGGCACGGGCAGAGGCCCTCGATGAGTTGAGAATATAAACTAAACAAAAACCCCTGCTCGCCGCCCTCGGGGCAACCCTTCATCCACTGATTCTGAGTCATCAGCTTGACGCGTTCGGCTACCCCAGGTATATATTCTGTTTCGGGTTCTTCTTCAACTTCAATGACTTCCTCACGTCTGTCCTTGGAAAAGAAAATGCCTGCGAATACGTCTTAGTTACCTGCGTACGTTAGTGTCAGGGGGGCAAACCTGCGTATGGATCGATATCGACCTGGGAATTGGTGATAGCGTCTTGGATCTCGCAGTCCGAGTCGTAGTTCACGAATGCATCATCTGATCCAGAAGACACAATAAGCATGCAGTGCACAATCAAGAAATCTATTGACCTTCGCTCTCGTCTTCACTCCCAACAGCGTCTTCAGAGATGTCATCGTCCTCCTCTGGTGTCTATAGCTGTGTAAGAGCCAGACGATAACGCACGTGAAAAGAGTGCATATACCACAAGCCTCGTGGAAGTTCGGCAGCGCTCGCGTTCTCTGATAGGGTCCGCTGATTGCATCGATGTAGCAGCAGCTTCGTCAGGTATATTATCAAAAGCACCGTCGAAGATGCGTTCAGCAGCCTCCATAACATCGCTGTATCGCCTGAGTGCAGCTCGTGCCTGGGCCACTGTAGCACCCTGATACAAGACTGTCAGAGGAGGTATGTGAGAGATGACTGGTGAGGCACCATATCCACGAGCTGCTGTATCTCGCTTTGCATAATGAATAAGTCACCCGAGATGCAGGATCTCGCCTACGCAGTAAGTTCTCGGACTAAAAGTGGGAATACCCACTTAAGCGCAGACCGTCGGTCGTTGTCGTGAACAGAGCCAGACAACTCGCGGAACTACTTACGTAACTGTGATTGAGCAATCATTCATCAATTCTCAAATTCTCACAAAATCGACTCGGAGGGATAAGGGTCTTCCTTGACCGCAAGTAAGTGCTCGAGTATAGAGAACGGTGGACCGCAATCACAGTAAGGGTGACAAACACTACGGGCCCAACAGATAAATATTCATTCCTGAAGGGAGTGCGCACTATTCGCAACTGTATAACTATCTGCCACCCATCATCCGCAGTCTGTCAGGATGCATTCCCCCGGGCCCTGGAGGCGTAGGACCGTTACCAGGGGAGCCCGGGTTACCAGAAGATGGAGGAGGGCCACCAAGATGAGGTGGAGGAGGACCACCAGACCCACTAAAGTTGGGCGGAGGGAAGGGAGAACCACCGGGGGGTGCACCATTGGGGGGAATGGGGGGGCACCCGGGGGGAATGGAGGCACTAAACAATGGTGAACATGGAGGGTCGCATTAATATCGAACACCTTCCGCAAGGGAAAAAATAAACAAACGGGACGCACTGCCTTGAAATCCAGGTGGAGGGGGACCCATTCCAGGAGGTGGGAAAGGAGAGCCACCTGGAGGACCCATTACACCTGGTGGTGGCGGGAGGCCACCAGGTCCTTGGGGGGAGGGAAAGGTGGTCGTGCTTATGAAGAGTTCACTTCAGAGCCCGGTCAGGGGCAAGGAACATTGACCTACCGAATCCTGGAGGGAGCCCGCCGTAACCAGGAGGCGGTCCGAATCCGGGTCCACTGGGAGTAAGGTGCTGTGGGCCAAAGCCAAAGCCGCCTGGAGGAGGGCCTCCTCCCGATTCATAGGCCGATGTGATTTGATCAATGATACTTTGAGCCTTATCATGACCAAGGGCTGGCAAGGGTTACAGATTAAAGCGCTTGCAACTGACCTGGAATATGACTCACAAGCATAATAGTCCCTCACATTTGCGAGGTGATTTCGTCCGCTATTGTGGGCTTTGCGAACTGCAAAGGGGAATAAGACCTTGGACAGTGAAAAAAGGCGATACTAACCAGAAGCAGAGTCATGGGTCAAGTATACATCACAGTAATCGCAGTAGTGTTTCTTTAATGGAGGTCAGGAGGCAAATATGAGACTAGAGTAACACGTACATACCGGCATTCTGCTCTCAGAGTAAGAGAAAGTTGTTGAGGCTGTGACTGTCTATTTTTCTGAACACGTGCGCATCACGTGGTGGTACTCTTATAGTTGTGGGCACAGAGGAGCCCTGAAAGGTACCACAGACACTTGCACTTGCATGGACACCTCAACTGGCATTCAGGAACCCTTCGACCTCATTCGCCTCTCTCTGAGTGAGCGCGTCTTTGTGAAGCTTCGAGGTGACCGTGAGCTTACCGGCATTCTTCACGTATGTCCTCCATCTTACATTCTTACGCCCCGTGTGCTCATCCACACAGATACTGAATCGTGTCCTATCTTGATTGTCAGGCTTACGATGGTCACATGAATCTCATTCTTAGCGATGTCGAGGAGGCGATAATGCTTGTAGATGGAACGGAGGGTGCACCTCCTGGACAAGGCGTTGTGAACGTGAGGCTCCCGTCCTTCTATCGCTTCAGTCTCGTCCTTACATAGGCGTCCCAGGTGGCAAAAAGAAAGATGGATATGCTTTTTGTCAGAGGAGATGGTGTCATTCTGGTGCGCCCAACCTTCTCCGTCGCATTGTCTATCCCAGCCCACTTTGCTTTCTCAGGTATCACCTCCTTCACGGACGTAACCTCCGTCCGATGACTTAAGATGTTGTCCGGTTCTGCGCGCTGTTCGTCCGTACGGGATCTGAAATGTGACTTGCATGTCATAGCTAGGTCATGGAATGAGTCCTGGATTTCAGAGTTGAGAGACAACCCGTAACCGAAAATTTACTCGCATTCGAACGTCCGTGAAGGGATTGCTAGGGATATCGATTACAATACACATATGTGCGCCAGGTAATGACATATACAAAACAAGACTATCCGTGGTCGTCCCTACACATGAACGATTACGTTCATTCGTCCCATACCTTCGTGCGCTGTGATCCTTCCGGGCAGTGGCATTAGCACTCGATCCTTCGCCATCCTATGACGGGCGTCCGAAGAGAAATGACGTTGCATGTTACTCAACAGAGCTTAGAGTGCTCCGAAACGGACGCTTCGGACCACGTCCTTGACTTTGTGCAGGTGGTGTAGGGACGGCCTGTGGTTCGCGCGATGTGCGCGGACGCCCGCGACTACGCTCTTCCCGAGTAATTGGAGGACCATGTGTTATTGTTGGAGGAATGCTAATGCCATTGATACCGTGGGAACTCGCCCCATTTGTTGGTAATTGATGTGGGACACTGGAGTGGTTTATGGTCCCGTTAGGCCCGTGGAATACGCCATTCGCCCCAAATAGTCCCCGCCCGACGTTTACACCTTGTGCCGTTGCACCCCAAGCGCCACCCCCACGCACATACGATGTGCCAGCACCATATTGGGTCCGATCATCCACAGTCAACGTTACGGGATCTACACGCTGGTATGTTTGGTTCTGGCTCTGCTCTTGACCATGCCACGGTGCTGGCCCATGGCCATGTCCGATTTCCGCGAAGACATAGTCAGGAGTCAGCGCCCCATCTGGTCGACCGTCCGCGGAACTACTCTGGTAGGTGCGGAAAAAGGCGCCCACTGAGCTGCCTTCACTCCCAGCGGGGGATGTAGGGAGTCTCTCCGTAGGGTTCAAGCGGGATGGGCCTGGGATGGAGTTGGAAGCAGGTGGAGGTGAGTGAGTGGGAGAGCGGGTGGTTGAACGGCTGTTCCGCGAAGAACTTGGACGCTCAACGCGCAAGGTAGATATCTCGGCGTCTCGGGTGGATGTACCGTGCAAACGAACTATCGGCTGGTGCGTTGCATGATGGTTAGCATGCCCATTAAGACGAGGTGGTCGTATGGTGGCCGAAGAGGATGGAGATATGGGACTTTGTTCTCGCAAGACCGGTGGGGAAAATGTCACTTGGGGTGGGACATCGTCGACATCCATACTGTCGTCATCCTGTACATAAGAAATAGAATCGCCCACATCCTCGTCGCCTTGCGGATTCATTTCCTCAGTAATACTGTTGAACAGGTCCGTCAGGTACCGGCGTAGCTTGTTTACGCCATCTCCTGCAAACACACAGAACTGCGAGCGTTGTGTTGAGTTGAATTCCTTTCGAGGAAAGTATCAGTTTAGTCACAATGAAGTGGACACGGGACGAACGACTGGGGGTGTGCGACAAAATTGCTGCAGTTCCGAACGCCGAAAGGCAGGAATACCCGTCAGACTGAGGTGATTCAACTTTTGCAACTTCTGCAAAAGGTAATGAATCGCCATAACTGTGAGCCGATCACAGTATGACAAGTGAACGCGCTCCAGTGTTTGATGCCGATCTCCAAGTGAATATATTGCTTCATCTGTTAGGTTGCTCACACGAACGAGACCTATGCGTCTGAGCTTTGGGAGGCTAGCGAGTTCATGTACAGACATGTCTGAGAGCTGATTACAATCTTTACAAGCAAAGTAAGTCAGGGTCACACAACAATAGAGAAAAGCACTGACTTGCGAGGTCGATGTAGCGCAGACGCGTACATGACCGGGCTAGAGTCTTGACAGATCGATCGGTGATAGAAGACGCGTGTCCGAGGTGAAGATAGTGAAGGTGTTTTCCAAGTAAGCAGATGCTCTCTATGGCACGGTCTGTCAACTGGCCGCATTTGGATAACACAAGATTACGAAGCCTGGGCGATGCAGAAACAATGCCTTCAACTGCATCGTCTGTGATCTTGGAGCAGCTTGTAAGGTCAAGCATTCTAAGATGTTCAAGGGGGCGAGAAAGACGAAGGGGGGGAGGATCGGAGGTAAGGAGCCTGGTAGATTGAGAGAAGGGATTGGGACCGGGCGGTAGATCGCGAATGTTCTGAGGTGCAGGGAAGGCCAGGTCTGTCAACTCTACACAATGGGAGAGACGCATCTCGCGCATGTTGTGAGAATGGGTCCAGATGTCGCGAATAGCACGATCTGAAAGTTTCTTGCATCCATTTAGATCTATCTCGAGTAGCAGGGAGCCTTTGATCGCGAGGGCCGAGACGGGTTCATCCGTCAGGTCAGCAAGGCCGCTTAATTTGACGCGACGGAGCAAGGGACATTTGTCTGCAAGGGCACCGATGCTGGTTGATGACACTCGTCTACAGCCTAGCAGATTGATTCCTTGTAATTTGCGGCAGCTATCCGCGAGTGCGAAAACGGTCCTGTCTGTGACGCTGTCTACGCCTGAAAGATCGATAGCAACGAGGCGGGGAAAGCAAGGTAGGGTGCGAGCGATCACATCATCGGATAAGTTGGAGCAGCCTACAAGTGTCAAACGTTCAAGACGCGTGCATGGAGCGAGGCGCCCAAAAATGCTATCCGACATCTCCGACCCGACGGATATGAAGTTGAGGCGACGGATGAACTGGGTGTAGGTGAAAGTGGGTTCCTCGCGAGAAAGCACTTGCATGATCTTGATAAGGGTGCTAAAATCCGGTATGGTGGGCTTGTGCCATAATAGCTCTACAGAGCACTCGCACCACGAACGTGAAACGAGGAGAGTGCCGTGTATGTCTCTTGGAGAGGAGAGGTGTTTAAGTATATTTATGAGGATCTCTGGGGGTAGACGGGAAGCGGGGGAGTGTGGTGGGGTATGTACGGTCCTCTGGACGTGATGGAGGCGGGAGTACCATGTAGCGGGAGACGCAACGGCGAGTTCACCAGAGGCAAAGATGTTGTTATCTTCTTCCTCACCATCTGAGAGCGAATTTACGGACTGCGAGGGAGATGGACGGGTGTAGAGTTGTTGCATTACGAAAGAAAAGAAAGAGAATTGGAGAAGGGTTTGTGGTTGAGAGGGGATGGGACAGGTAAGCCGTGGGACATCTTATCCTAATCCGATCTGCGGGTCTCTCCACGGGAACACACCAAAGAAGATGCCCAGTGGTCCCCGCCATTGATGCACCAACAAACCCACCCTCGCCTTCCATCCTCCTTTGCTCACCTCCTCGCACATGCGGATCTCCCCCCACCCGGTCCAGACCGTTTTGCCGCTCGTCGTGCTTTATGGACAACACCCACAGCCGCCTCTCGCCTTGGCCAAGCCCCCTCTACCTCCCGCGTCAGGTTAGAATACTTGCTCGACGAACCCGGTGCTTTGGAGCGGCCCGACATATGGGACGCTGGGCTTAAAAAGGTATGGAAAGGCCTTATTGAAGGAGGTAGACTCAAAAAATTTCTGCCCCTTCGTGTTGTCGTATGTCTAATTTTTCGCGTAACTTTCCATTTTGATTCCGCTGTCGGTCTCCAGGTCAAGATCTTGTACGCCGGTTGGCGTAGAGATGGGACATGGCCAGATAATGCCATGGTCGTGGACGAAGATAACTTCTTTGGCACAGCCGAACCACAGTCCAATGGCGACCCCTTCGTAGACAATCTTACACCATTTGCTATGTCCGATACGAGCTCTTCGTTGGGTAGAAATCCCCAGTGTTAATCCCCTCGCAGCCTCTGCGCCATGCTTAAGTTACATGTACACTATTACGCAAAGTTATGGCCCCTTGTGACATCTACAATACATTGTATTAACGCCTGCCATTTGAAACATTGGATAGCTACTCCATACTCGTGTGTATTGCATCAGGTCTGAAAGAAACCTTTCCAGTATCGTGTGGCCCGCAGCTCATACGTGTAGTACGTCATGTGATGTGCCAAGCCCGCTGTGGCCAGCACTCACTAGTCAACCACGTCCAGCGCCGCTACTGTACCCGCAATGTCGGTCACCATTCGTCCCGCCCGAGTACGTGTCTTTCGGTTGGTATCCACAGGGACCAAGATTAGGATTAACACAAGGGTCCTCCTATAGGCAGATGACCTTACAGCTATGCAAGCCTGTAACTTGCAGAACCTCCCGGAGAACTATACCATGCGCTATTGTATTCGTCTCGTCTTGTTTCATCTTACTCGTGTTCCTGACGATCTCGCAGATCTATACCATGCCATGACTTGGCCATCACTCTCCTACGTTGCCGAAGACGTCAAGGGGCGCATTGTTGGTTATGTACTTGCAAAGATGTGTGTCCGACGCTATGATCTTCCCTTATCAAATCTAACGGGGATGCATCAGGGAAGAGGATATTGCTCCTGGAGACGAGCCACATGGACACCTGACATCGATCTCGGTGCTACGACCATATCGGAGACTCGGGCTGGCCAAGAAGCTCATGCTACAGTCTCGTGAGTGTGTTTCCGTATTCCCTCGGCTTTGCGGCCTAAACTGTCACAATTGTGCAGAGGATGCGATGGCGTCAATATACAAAGCTTCATACGTATCTCTTCATGTTCGAAAATCAAATCGTGCTGCGTTGAGCCTTTACCGCGACAGCCTGGGATTCACAGTCCAAGACATCGAAAAGAAGTATTGTGTGTCCATCATCCCCTCTGACCTGGTATCCTGTTCACGTGCGAAACTTCAGATGCGGATGGAGAGGACGCTTATGCTATGCGCCTATCGCTGAAATCGTGATGGCAGCGCAGGCGTGCTGAGTTTCTTTCATAAATGAAAATCCATCGCAAGTCACGGGATAATTAATACGATTGCTTTCTCCGACCCCTATAGCAATAAATCGCTGCCTTCATCTGTACTTGGGTCATTTTGCTGGTCTCTAACCGCATCCGTTGCCTTCGTTTGGCTATCTACGGCTGACTCCGACTGTAGTATGGACTGCGGGATGCCTGTTTGCGATGGCCTGACGAATGACCTCAGCGGCTTCGAGTCCTAGCTGGTAGTAACTGTCATTCTTCGTTGGATCAAACATGCCAACGTGTGCGCGGACTTCGTTCTCGGCGAGCGTATTCTGTGTCGGAACAAAGTGCTGAAAGGCATCTGAGGAGGGCTCTGGTAGGAGGCAGAATGTTCGCGGAGACAGATTGCCGGGTGGTGTAGGCGGTAGAAGTGTATAGAACCTGCCAAGAGGGAAAAAAAATCTCAACCTCTGGGAACTGCACGCAGGGCTAAACTGCTCACGTCCGAAAAACAACGCTCTGCACTGTTTCGTCTTCCACAAGCTTGCGGACACGTTCCACAAGGGCATCCCTGTCCCAGAGTACACCAACGTATTGCATATGTTCCATGAGCGTGCCATAACTGGTCCCTATGTCTTCGCGGTGGTAGTAGGCAGCACCGGCCGCTGCGCCCGCAATCAGGGCGCCCCCTACAGTGTACGCAGCTGGTGCCCAGAGTCCCCAGCGTCCTGGAGATGGACTCGGGAGTGAAGCCGGAGCTGGAAGTAATCCCGCAGGCTGAACAGCTGGGGTCGCAGGCTTTCCCACAGGCTGGCTGAGAACACCCCAGAGCCCCGAAGCGGTTTTATGTGCATTCTGCACATACTCAGTTACCTTGGTAGCGGAGTTCTTGAAGACGTGAGGGTTAAGACCTAGATACTACTTATGCTCTGTCAAGCTCGCTGAGCAACGAAGAGGGTAGTGCTTACGGGGGTGTCAAAGGCCAAGCAGGCAATTATGTTTGGCCAAAGGGGTGCCTTAACGTCGGGCCGTGTATGGATGAATGCGTTGATCGAGTCGGCCGCCAGCAAACCACCCATGCTTTATAAAAGCAAAAGATAAGCCAAGGAGATAGAAATGAAAGAATCGACGTACCTGTGACCACAAAGAACAATCTTGGCACGACCGGCGCCGCCACCAGTACCATGAGCAACTTCTTTTTGCACAGTTAAGGTGGTAAGCCAGTCGGAAAAACGTTCAATAGCCATGTTCTGTACCGATGCCATTACGACTCAGGGTAGGAGTGCAAAGGACGTACGAGATCGCCTTTGGTCTACTACAGCATTGAACTATGTATATCAGGAAAACAGCCAAGACGAGACGCACATCATAGGCCGGGAAGACGATAGATTCAGTCACTGTGCCCTGAACGGTTTCAGATAGGATATGCTGTAGTCGGGAAGGGAAGTCTCCAAACGTGGTGTCATTCCCTTTGAAACTAGATAGAGAGTAGGTGTTACCAGTGAGCAGCGTCTCCGGTGAATCGATGTAACAAAATACCCGTGAATGAAGATGAGGAGAAGGATGTCTGGCGGGGATTGCTTGATGAGCTCGCTTGAGCTGAGATCGTTACTAGGTTCCTGTTGCGAGTTTGAACTTGACGGCACCATTGTGGGGCACTTGCCAGCGTGAGTTCCACACACGCATGACTAGTAACGCCATGGATACGATACGTGGAACGTAGTGTATGACATAATCATAAACTTGGTCCGGTCCTTCGCTTTCACCGCTCTTTCACCGCTTGTGGCCATGGCATCTTCATCTTCTTCTCTCAGTAACTATGATGGAAACACCGTCCTCACCTATCTTGGACTCCCATTAGACTATGACCCATCTCCTGCTACTGCATCAATCCCTTTCCTTAACAAGCATCTTTGCCAACTTCCGTCTCATATCTCGCATAGGTTTTCCGCAATAACAACTCCCCAGCAGCGTACCGCGGTGGTGTTGATACGCAACAGGAGGTTCAATTTCGCACAAAGCAATCCACCAGAGTTCCGTTTCCCTGCTGCGAGGCGACGATGGCCTACTTTATGGGAGGGTGCAGAACGCGTCGAACATGAAGAGGCCCGGGAGGAGCGTGTGTGGGTAGAGACTGCGTTTCTTGGAGGCGAATATCAGGCACTTGTTGGTAAGCTAGGCACACTACTCGGAGGATACGAAGAGGAGCGCCATTTGGAGCGCGAGCGGCAAGCGATACGTGGTCGTCGGGATGTATTTCTTCCCGGAGCGGACGAGCGCTCCGACAGTCACCGCGACAGCTCCGAGGCAGGGCCACCAGATTCAGCGGAAGCTACGCAAGAGGCGTTCTTGCGCCGAGTTAGAGAACGATTTATTTATGGTCATCTCGAGGTATCCACTCGACACCTCTAAAGAGTGATCCAAAATATTGACTTACTGTACATCTCTAGTGGGATCTTTATGACACGCTTGATTGGGATGATACTTGGGACACAGAAGACGGAGATGCAGAGGACCGCTGGTTTGATGATGACGATGAATGACCGGCGCTCTATTTTTGGTTGTGTAGGTAGGAAGGGGAATCATGTATCGGATGACCATTTCGGTCAGATCGACATAGCAATCCAACACTCCAGTCCAGGACCTTCCAAGTTCGAATGGATCGTATCGATCACCTTTCCTGTTTAGTCGAACCCTCTGACTGAACGTATATCGTTGCCTCGGCGCTTCATACAGAGAACGTGGTGGTCTGTTTCCCGAAACGTGGTAAAGAAGCTAATCGTGTTTCGCGTAGTCTTCCTCCACACTATCCTCGCGGCTCTCACACTGGCTACGGTAAGCCACGCTGGGCGAAACACCTGTTCACGGGTCACCATAGTGTGCATTGTGCATCGAAGAGTCCCTTTGTAACTACGGATCGACTCTACTTTTGGCTGTTCTTGCGATCCTAAGGTCTTTTCTAGCGCCTCATGGAGAGGGGCGCGCGACAGGACATACGACTCTTTGCGTATACGTAGCGCAAAGCCAAATTGTCACAGCAATCTTCTGGCATGTATAAAGTCTACTTTGGCTCGGGTTTTCGTGGTGTCGATTCAGCTCAATAGTTCATCTCTCCTTGACACCGCATACAAAAATGGTCACCTCTTCACGTCTGACTCCTTCGTGGAGAGGATACTCTCATATCAAAAAACTTATGATATTGTGAGCAATTAAGAGGTTATGATGGTGACACTAACAACGGCAGTAGCGGTGATTCTTACAGTCATGTGGGTTACTGTGCCCAGGCGCCGGTCCCGACTAGCTCCAGCCCTTTGGGGGTCGCCTTCCCCGGCCAAACCATCAATGAGCCCGGCCTACCAAATTGGGTCGGGTACCTCATTAGAGACCACGGGCACGGTCGCGCAAACATTATTGCCTACGATTACGCTCGCCGAGGTGACACCGTGACAGGTGTTTATACCAATCAAGTGTCCAGGGAGTTTCTCCCCGCTGTTGGAAGGAAGCCTGGATGGGCTGCCTGGGGCCCCAGCGATTCTATCTTCAGTATGGACCTCGTCCCATACACATAAGCCCAGTCATTAATTACGAGTGTAGTTACCTGGGTCGGCGCAAACGACTGTAGAATTTTGTGAGTCAGAAGTTTAAGGGCCTTTGCTCATGCCGACGCCTTTTCTCAGGTATACAAATGACAAAGCGGAAATCACTCCGATTATTGCCACCCTTTTTGCCGCGCAGGATACCCTTTATCGGGCTGGTGCCCGTAATTTTCTTTTCATCGATGTCCCGCCGTTGTATATGTCGCCGATTGGTAAGCGGTCCGTTTCAACCCCACAAAGAAAGATGCTCAAGGTGTTCCAGGGGCGAGCATGGGAGACAAAGTTGTCCGATTTGGAAACTGGAACGACGAGTTCCGTCGCGGTCTTGCCAACTTTGCGACGAGCCATCCTGATGCTACGGTTATGTTGTTCTCGGCCTGGGACGCTTTCTCACGAATACTATCTGATCCTGCCCGATACGGCTTCAACCCTGCAGATAGGACCAGACAAGGTGGATCCATTTGGTTCGATTTCATGCACCCGACATCTCGCGTTCACAGCATTCTTGCGAGTGAAATTGCGCGATTCTTGGCTTCCCAGCCACCCCAAGCTTGATTGAGTTGATTTAGAATATTCTTATAGACAAACCGGAGTCCATAGATGTCTGGATAGCCATAATTTCTCTTACCTCTCCTGCTTCGTTGAACTAGAATAGCAATACATAGACATAGACTTGGAATAGATATCCATCCGCACGCACGTGGCTCGGATGTGCCACCACCACGCCGCCAACATACGGGTTCTCCGCTCCGAGGTTGGCACCAGCCCTAACCTGAACAACATTCGTTCCACCCATGGATGTCTTACCCCCTCCTGAACTATCATCGGATATACAACGTGCACTTCAGCAGGCCGTTGGACAGGCCAACAATGCCTTCATTAATCACCAAGTTATCGATCAACCTAGGGCCGCAAAAAGAAAACAAAATAGAGACAGGGCTATCACGGAGGAGGGAGGGGCAACGAAACGAAAGAAGAGGGAGGCTGCGGAGACTGCACACACATCTTCCCATGAATCTTCCTCCGTTTCTGCATCCCATCAACTTGGTGCTCGGTCCAGGAGGAGCAGGACGGCATCGTCGGAATCCAGTACTCGGGTTGTGCCCGACCTGGGGAACGCCAATGAATCGCTGGCTCCTTCGTCTCCTTCGCAGCCTCAGCCTCCTGAAGCGTTTCTCGATGCAGTCGTATCTGCGGCATCAGCAACTGGTGCTCCTTCAGAATCTCCATACAGCTTCTGCCATCCATGCTTCGACCCACCCTCATCCTCATCTTACCCCTACTCTACGATCCCCAATGACCTTTCTTTGAACACCCCATCATTTCAACCGTCCAATTCGTTTTCAAACACAACTGTTCCTGATTTGGACTATGCGTCGAATGACGACATCATTCGTACCTTGCAGGACCTCGACGTGACAAAAATTGCGTCCGTATTGAAGACCCTTGGAGAAGCTGCTGCCGCCGCGAATGTACCCCTCACGTCCCTTCCATCAACACTTCTTCAAAGACCGCAGCCAGGGACCCCAATTGATCCCACACCACCGAATTCTACTGCCGTTGCTGACAGTCCAGTACCGCGGGTTCCACAACATCACAGACGTCTCGGAGACTTACGACACCGAGAATTGTTGGAACACTCTGATCATGCAGAACTTCTCGCCACCAAGTGGTTGAGCGCGAACAAGCTCGCAGAATTGGCGAGAACTCAAGGTCAGTGTTGCGGCACCTCCCAGGTCGCGTGATCCTCAATGCTCTTCCATCCGTGACAGGATTGTTGTATAAGAAAGGGAAGTTCTCGGCCATAGAAGAGCAGCAGCTCTCAGATGCAATCCAGGCGTATAAGGAAGTAGGACCATTCATTCCTTCAAGCCGGGATACCGTTGATAGCATAATATCCAGGAAAATCAGATCGACGACGGAGGTTTCACAGATCTTGTGTTTGCAAAAAATGGGGCGGCGAAGAATAACGTATTCTGGTCTGCTCTCAGTGCGTACTCAATTGCTGGCTAGGCACTTTCTCTGACACTGTTTCAGCCGCCGCCGTGCCTATGCGACCCATTATTGCCATCTATCATCATGTTCGAAGGGCCTACCACCCCCTTCGGGCTCAAGGCAAGTGGATGCCTTCGGAGGATGCATTGCTGAAAGCGTACGCGGTTGGAATGTCTAGCTCGTGATCACCTTTAATTATTACCTAGTGCCGTACAGGAGCTTGGGCAGCAATGGGAGAAGGTCAGCGATAGAGTCGGTAGAATGGCATCGGATTGTCGGGATCGCTACCGGAACCACATTCAGAACTCCGAGGATAGGGCTGCTGGTCCATGGACAAAGGAGGAAGAAGTACGGCTTACTCAGATCGTAACGGACATGACTGTGAAACAAGGGAAAGACTTGGATAACGACGTTTTTTGGAGCATTGTGAGCCAGAAGATGGGTGGAAAGCGTGGGCGGCAACAATGTCGAATCAAATGGTATTTTCTTCAAGCTTCGATTCCAACTCCCTGTGTTGATATATGCACCTTGTAGGACGGATTGCCTGAGTAAAACTTTCAAGAACAATGGCACAAAGCCACGCTGGAGTTCGCGGGATGCCTACATCCTCGTTCACAAGTGAATGCAATTGACAACTCTTCGCTGAGGTGTGGCTGATCAACTTCCAGGGTTGATTCTTTGCATGTTCGGGACGACAGCGAGATAGACTGGAAGACACTCCCAGACTCCAACTGGAATCTGTGGAGTGCACACACGTTGCAAAGGAGATGGCTGACCATGAAGCGTAGCGTTCGCGGGCATGAAGACATGACACATCCAGGTTGTAATTTCTTAACTCAAAGTTGGTTCCACTGGAATGACTGATATTTGTCTGCCCGTGCAGAAATTCTGGACATCTTGCGTCTCAAGAAGTTGCATCTCCCTGGTTCACGATCGCGGGCAGTCGTCAGCGCGGAAGCTGTTGAGGACTCGGATGATGTCGACTCGGATGAAGCCTAGCCCCACCACAGTTCCTGATTGCAGATAATACCCAGGGGCGCGATGTTTCTTCACGATGTGCAACGTTTCGCGTTCATAGACAAATATACGTAAAATGCAAGTAGACATGTTCTCAGCGTGTAATGATATGGATGCCACGACCGGACTGTGGTTCGTGCAGTCGACTCAAACTCCCCTCCTGTGGATGGAAAAGAGCCCCGTTCCATGCCTGCAAAATCATGAGTTACGGAATCTCATCTCATCGAGTCCCTCGCCGCCATATCTGTTCTGCTTATCTATCTCCTTTGATTCTCCAGGCAATAGCAATTAGCAATCACGGCGAGAGCGAGTCTGCTCTGGGTCTCTTGCGCAGAGGGACGAAAATGCAAATGCAACGGGCGTCCCGACGGTCGTCGCGAGGCAGGATGACATAAACACAGCACAATCAACGCGCGACCTTCACACGTGAATGAGTTTGGGTCACAAGCCACGAGTCTTCCTGCTTGCTGCGTTGATTCCATGAGGCGTCTCAACATGGCAGTTAAATGCGCTCCAAGACCTCTCTGTATCGACAACCAACATGTCGACTAAAGCTCTACTCCCCGAGCCTCTCAGAGGTGCAAGCATTTCTAGTCGACGGCACAAGCCAAAGGCATCGCTACTCGGTTTACTTGCCCTTTCTCTCGTTTCTCTCACTTGCATATTCCATTGGCATGGGTATTCGAATAAAGCATGGTCATCCTCCCAAAGAATACCGCTCGATGCCCAGGAAATTCTCATGCGATGTGCCGCTCTCAAAACGAAACCTGGCCCTCCCGCGAACTTCTTCGAAAGAAGTGTATCGGACCGGTTTGAGGAAGGGACACCAGCCACCATCATAAGAAATGCGACAATTTGGACAGGGGAGAAGAACGGCACTGAAATAATATATGGAGACCTTCTGTTGGACAAAGGCATCATCCAGGCTATTGGACAGGTTCCGCGAACGCCTATTCACGAAGCTCGCACAATAGATGCCAGAGGTGCCTGGGTGACCCCTGGTTTGAGTGCGCATCGTAAACTTCTTGTTGAAGTGATTGTATTTACGCCTCCCTTTCTTAGTCGACTTCCACTCGCACGTTGGCGTTTATAGCTTACCTACTCTACGTGGTATACGTTTCCCTATATAACTGAGTGACCGTTTTGACCACTGGGACAGGTACCTTCAATCTATACTCAAATGAGGGCCCTATTTTGCCTTGGTTGAGGACCATTGACGCATTTGATACTCATGACGACTCGATTCAACTTGTCATGGCAGGTGGTGTCACATCCATGCAAGTTTTACCTGGAAGCATTAATGCCATCGGTACAGCAGATGCCCCTGCACCGTACCACTGTACACTTATATATGTATATATTACAGCCGGCCAAGCATTTATGATGAAGTTGCGCAAGACAGCGGAACGTTCGCCAACTTCCATGATCATCGAACCGCCTCAAGACATCAATGGGTCATATTTTGAACCCTCTAACCATCCTCGGTGGCGATATCTCAAGTGTGTGGTGATCCCCTAGGTTCCATGCACCGACTGCGTTGACACTTATGTAGACAAGTCGTGGGTGAAAATGTTCGCCGTTTTGGAAATCGTATGGATATCATGTGGGCCTATCGTCAAGCCTACCGAAGGGCCAGCCAGGTCAAAGCCGCACAGGATGCTTATTGTGCTGAAGCAGACGCTGGACGTTGGAACTCCATTGTTGACAGCTTTCCCGAGGGTTTCCAATATGAGGCCCTGGTAGACGTACTTCGTGGACGCGTAAAGGTACGACTACGATATGATTTTCTCTTAGAACGCTTACCATCTCATTCTCAGGTATCACAGGAAGTTTATGAGACGGTCGATATAGACTCTATAGTTAGGGTAAGTAATAAACCTTGCCAATATACCTTCCGTCTAAATAACCCTATGAACGATAGTTGAGTAACGAGTTCCACTTCCACGTGGACTCGATTCACAATGCAGCTGAGGCGTGGCTCGTACCTGACGTGCTCAACCGAATGTAAGACTTAGCTCCATGTCGTCCATCAATGACCTATTGACAACGATAGGTGGGGAGGCCCTCCAGCTGTCGCTCTTTTCTCCGACTATTATCGGTTCGTCCTCTGATTGTAGCTGCGATCGAGTTGTTCTGAAGTCAGTGTAGCTACAAACGCGAATCGTATCGCGGTTCCGTTCATGCACCACGCATACTTGCGGACCATAACTTTACTGTCATCTTGAAGGTTGGAATCCTCGTGTCTATATAGTCGCCCTAACCCGACCGAGGTCATTGACTCACAGACAAACCACCCTGCACTTAATGGACGCTATCTCCTCTACGAAGCGCAGGAAGCATATCACTATGGTCTCCCGTTGGGGCTCGCGCTCGCTTCGGTCACCACGGCACCAGCCACTGTTGCCGGCCTATCACATCGCCTTGGTGCCCTGCGTCCCGGTATGGATGCAGACGTAGTGCTCTGGGATTCGCATCCATTGCGTCTTGGCGCAACACCAGCTGCAGTTTGGGTCGATGGCATAGCGCAACCACTGGGTACAGAAATCGGCGTGCTTGTTGGGAAGGGGAAAGAGGCACCTGACTGGCGCGAGCCTCCCAATGTGCCTGATTGGAAGCAGGAGCGTCAAGAAGCCTTCAAGTGGGACGGGTTGCCGCCTCTGGAGCTTGCTCGAGTTACGGAAGCCGTTGTTTTCGCTAATGTATCGGCTGTTCTCGTACGTGGAGCGGAGGGCATAGAGCACATGTTCCGTTCAAGTGCGGTAGACAACGCCAGAGGCATCGTCATCGTTCAAGCTGGGAAGATCATTTGTGCGGGGTTCGATAGCGCATGCAATCCTCTCGTCCCCAATCAAGCGCATCTCGTCGATTTGGAAGGTGGCGTGCTTGCACCAGCATTCATCTCCTTCGGTTCGAACCTCGGACTTCAGGAGATCGAGTACGAACCTAGCACAGGAGACGGTCTTCCCTTTGATCCATTCGCCAAAGATGTCCCGGGAGTCCTTAGGGATCCGGGGGGTATTGTTCGGGCCGCGGATGCACTAGAGTTCCAGACGCGGAATGCGCTGTACGTGCTTTTCATTCTTGGTCACGTTCTCTCCTTACGCAATACTATATCGAGGGTAGCATCGCGTATCGTGCTGGTGTGACCGCCGCCACCTCACCTCCACATGCCTTCTTCATTGAGCCAACATTCGCCGGACTTTCTGCTACTTTTCGCACGGGCGCGCCGCACGCGTTGGCAGAGGAAGCAGTGATCCAGCGTGTTTCTGCGTTACACTGTGCCATACGACGTCCCAACGTGCCGGTAGCACAGGAGGGACATCAAGTCCCGAGTGTCAGCACGCGTATTGCAGTCTTGCGACGTCTATTACTCGCGGAGATGGACGAAAGGGCCGGGGAAACTGCGATGTGGTTCGCAAGAGCGGCAGACGGTACTCTGCCCTTGGTAATTGACGTTGGGTCCGCGGATGTTATGGCCGCGTTGCTAAAACTCAAAGAAGAAGTCGAGCAAAAGCGCGGTACAAGAATGCGAGTTGCATTTTCCGGCGCTACGGAGGCGCACTTGCTTGCAAAAGAAATCAGTAAGTGTAAGGGTAGTCCAGGAAAATGGGTTATTGACCATGTGACCTAGGTCGGGCAAGGGTGGGTGTCATCCTCACACCCCCGAGGCCATTCCCCTCGACGTGGGATGACAGGCGCATGTACGTCAATTCTTCGGAAGCGGTTATGGAACTGAACACGCGTCTGACAACCAGCCTACCGGGACCGCCGGTCTCGAATGACACTGCACTTGTAACACTCATGAACAACAACGTGCTTGTTGGCATTGGCACAGCCGACGCAGCGCTCGCAGCGCAGACGCGCTTCGACCTCGCATGGGTGAGTTTCAATGGACGCGTTGACTCATTCATCTGGATGCTAATCCATATTCGGGCATTATTAAGGCAACGGCTGAGTCAAATGGACGAGTATCGCCTGAGAAAGCAATAGCACTCGCAAGTGTTAACCTCGAGCGCTTGTTGGGGATCGATCAGGCACTTGCAGAGACAGAGGGAGATATGGTAGCTTGGGCACGTGGCAGTCCCCTTGACATGTCAAGCTCGGTGGTGGGAGTGGTATCAAGTGCCCATGGGTGGGTGGATCTTTTGTAGCCGAGAGTTATAGGCCAGCTATGTATCTACATACGGACATCCGATGCGTTCTCCATATCCTGTATGAGGATGCTATACGCCGACTCCGAGGAGTGCGGCGCCCGTGCGGATGCCTCGCCCTTGGTTGGCCATCAGACTAATTGCAAGGCAGCTGATGATGAAGCCCGAGAACCTGCACGATATTTGTGACACGATCGGAGTAGAGATGCCATGACTGACCTGAAAAACGCGATGCGAGAAAGTGAACGTTCCTCGCCTGGTGACCGTGAGGAGGCAAAGATGCCACGCAGTACAGCAGGTGTCACAGGAATGCGACTAGTGTTGCGGGGATTGATCGTCGTTTCCGCATCAGGGCCTGCGCCCAACGTCATGCTTGGTCCTGCATGCGCAGCAGACGCAGAGAGTGGATATGGGCGGTGCGATGAGATGGGCGTTGTCGGCACCGCCGCCGCCGCGTACGTGGCTGGTGTAATAGTGCTCGTGCTTGGTGTCGAACTTGTCGGTGTTAAAATGGAACTGGAGCCAGAAAGGACTGAGGACGAAGGGGAAGACATCATTGTTAGGATTTAATTGGTTCAGTTATCGATTGTAGCGTGACGGCGGCGCGAGACTTACGCCACTACTAGAGGTTGACTGTCACTTGCACCTCTGTCACCCAAGTTCTGCTATATATCATTCCTTGATTTCCCATGACGCCACCGCAAAGGACGATCATCACATCAGCAGGGTGCCTCTCGCTGACAGTGCCAAGTCTAGTCTAGTTTTCCGCCTAGCGCCAATAGACTTGTCATGCTCTGCACCACTAGCCAAGCTTTGTATCTAGAGCCATATGAAAACCTGGTGCCAGACTTATGTCCGAGTCTGCTCTCCCTGATTAGGCGGTATAGTATTGTGTCACACACTATCTACTTTACCCCTGGTCCCCTTGAAGTCTGAAATCCGGAATCCGGAATCCCGCATCTTTTATCTGTTTGCGTTCCTCCCAGGTACAATAACTTGCAGATGGATCGACCTACACTCTGCTGGTGAGTGAATCGCTTAGTCGTAGTCTCGTGAATTAGGGCACCCTGTAATTGGTTCACGTCTTTTGCAGAACGATGTGTGCATTTCAATATAGCTGCATCTTACGAACTTTGCCTTTAGAGCAGTGACCATTGTCATCTTAGTTTTATTGACTGACGGACTTTCTTGTGGAGGGAACACTAGACTTTAGAGGCCTGTGCCGTCCGCGGGTATACGTCGCACCAGAAAGGTGGGCATCCCGGAATCGTGCTCCACTCAAGCCCTCGAAATATGATTGTCTATCTAGCCATGGTGCTCGACGTTTGACGTAGCTACTGGCCAACGGCGTAGGAGTCAACAAACGTACAGTTTGGCACCGTCCCACCGTCGATGTTTCTTCGCTGTCATTGATGGCCACACATCCAAGCATTCCTCAATTGTTCCGATAGCGGAATCATGGTGTAGAGTCTATGCGGCCCTGGATTAAATAGCTGTGCAGAAAGCGATACTGCCAATTCGAAGGAAACTCGAACAATGGAATTCTCTCGGCGTCTACTTGCAATTAATGTCGGCCGCAAACCTAGGATATCCGGCGGGATAAATGGACCGGTCAGACAACGCAATACGGACAGCCCTGACAAACCATCTCTATCTATATTGTTGAGGTACTTATAACTTCTCTTCGCCTCTGTAAAGACTTCACAGCACACTGCCAAGAGGTCGTAGGCTATACTTGTCACTTTTGGCAAGCACAAAATAGTCGGTGGCGATCTCAGGAAGGCTAAGCGAGGCAGGCAGGTCGGCAGTCGATTCAGTCGAAAGCGATAAGCATCGTGTCAACGACGTTCCGATTACGTAGAACCTACCTCGCCGTCTAAGCGACGTTAGGCAAGATTTCTAGATACCATTAGCCAATTGAGCCCAATTGTCTCTGCAAGAGATCGACCTAGACCTCCTGTCGTTGGAAGCACAATGATGCGCCTTGCGCCCTTGAGAAGCGTTCGCGCCGCCCACAAGGCGGAATATATGCGCATCAGCGCGCACGTGCACGTGGTAAGGAAATATCAAATCCGCTTGCCTAGCACATCGACGACTACCCTCTCCGCAACTTGAGGATGGAAGGAAATCGAGGTCGCGATACTAAACAAGCTGCGGGTAGTCTTGCATGCAGGTCGCCGCTTCCTTTCCTGGGCATACAGTTCAGCATCAGAGCTTCGTAGTCAGTGACAGTGACACGACACAAGGCGCAAACGTGTGTTGCCTGGTGCGCTGGGATTGAAATTGGGAATTCCCCAATAGCACAGTGGGCTCACAATTCAGAACATCCAGAACGCCCTATCCAAAGAAACGCCACCTGTGGGAACTCTAGGGACCGCTATGTGATAAGGTGGGGATCGATGCCAAGGTTACAATGTCAGCAGCTTAAAGCATTTCGCATCCTCATCTCGGATGATACGGACGGGGAGACCTCGTGTTTCGAACAATGCACGTCCTGCGCGCCCCGAGTGTGCTTTGCCCTCAGTGCAGTGCACTCGTTGTTGCGCTATCTCCGTGACGGATGAATCTCCTTAGGCACACTCATTCTGCGTTGAACTTTCCGTGTCCGTCATAATTGCGGCATGCGCATCAGTGGTGGTTCAGGTTTAAAGTTTGGTGGCTGAAGCAGACGCTCTAAACGTGTACCCTAGGGGCTCGGATAGCAAGCTCCACGCCCTTCCTACCACCATCACGAGCAGATGACGTTTCGAATATATCGCGAATACGCGCATACGTTGTTCGGTAGAGTGGGGTTACAGTAGTTGGGATTTGGGGAGAGGGATTGGCAATGTTGAGCCTCTTGGGGCGCATGGCGAAGTTGACAGATCACAGACATGAGGATCACTTATAGAAGAAAGTATTTGTTGTTGTATTCGTTGATTGGGTTAATTCAGGGGAGGGGGAGAGGGCGGCGAGGGCGATAACGGCATGGCAGTCTGTAGTTGGACGTAGTTGGACGCAGCATTGTCACGTCACATGATTTAGTTGATCCCGATCGGCGGTGGGTCCAACATTGTGCCTCCATCAAAATGACCCTCCTTTCTATCCCCTTATCCCACGAACGGTGGTGCGCTGTAGCCTCCCTTTGCGTCTTGTCCAACCACGTCTTAATCGGCATCGGACCGCATGGATTCTCTCCAAGGAGAGAAGCGATGCTCGGACGTGTGGTCATGCCTCTTGTTGGAGACAGTGACTGCCCCACCACTCCAACATCTTCCCCAATGTTTGGCGTTGAGACCAACTATATCGGGCAAGTTTGCCGATCTCATGTTGATCTGAGATAAAGGTCGGCCCCGGCGTTCGTTCGCTCCAGGATGGCAATGACATCGGCTGTGTCCGCGAGGCGTGAGTGCGTGGGCCCACATTCAACGGTTGCTGTTTCTGCTGACATGGCATGGAACCTGTGGAACCTGAAAAGGCGCCTGTCGCGGCATCAATAAGCGCAAGAATATCGATAAGAGTTCTACCGCAAGTCATGTCCTCCACGCGGAATGGTACGGACGGGGACGAGGATAAAACATGTGGGAGGGCAAGTGACGGCAGGGGACCGGACTCGATATGGAGAACCGATAACACCGATGGCGGAGGCATGTGGAGCGTGGGGCAGACGATAGAGAGCATGATACCTGGAACTGGAACCGAAGCTGACGCGAGGTTTTAAAAGGCAACTCAGCTGGTTCGAGTCGAGTCGAGGCGAGGCGAGGGGTTGACGCCCGATGTTGATTTCACGTTAAAGGCGCGATCAGGTGTTGTTGAGTGATTCTGCCCCGCTGCAACTGCAACTGCAACCGCGGGCAACGCCCCTTCCGCCTGTCCTGTCCCTGTCTTCTCCTGTCTCCTGTCCCTGTCCGTGCTCGTGCTTTGCTCTCTTCCATATCATCCACACATTCCTTCACTTGATCTTCAGCATGGCCCTCTCTCTCGTCTCCCCACTTCATCCTCCCTCCCCTCCAAGATCTTCCCGCCGCTCCCCCTTTGGTTTATCCTTTTTACCCCTCACTCCCATCTCTTCAGGCCCTTCAACACCCGGGACCTTCTCCTCTAACGAATGGCCTCAAACACATCCTTCTACTCCTGACTCCATCTCGGCTTCCACAACCACCGTCTCCGTCTACTCTACTCCCCTCTCGGCCCCACCGTCTCCCTCTGTTCTGCCTGCTTGGAGGGCTGTCCCACCAACACCGCCAGCATTTCTGCCCCTTTCTGCCCCTTCACATCCCCCTATCCGTCGTCGCACCCATCCAAGACCTGCTTCCGCTATCTTTTCTGGACCACGCGCCGCCGCCGCGCAGAGGCGCTTATCTTTGCCCACACACGCCACGCACACTTCTGGCACCATGAGCCCACCATCTGCATATCGAAATCACCAACGTCGCCCGTCCCTGGGTAGCGCAGCGCGAAGGCTCTTTCACATCGAAGACGACAACGAAGCTTCTGATGATGACGATGACCCCCCTACCGCGCCGGACCGTATTGGTATTGCCCCTGTGGAGGACGACGAATGCGTTCCCAAGCGGAGTGCATTGGAGCGCCAGCACGCTCTTCTCGAACTCCTTGTGTCTGAGCGCAACTATCTCGCTGACCTCCGTACGCTAGTCAACGTACGCACATACCCGATCGTACTGTTTACTCGCATATGTTAACATCCGCTCTTCCGCAGATATATTTAGAACACCTCCCCATGCTCGTTTATCCAAAAGTCCTCACTCTTCCGCTGCTTTCCCCCTCATATTCTGCGACTTTCGCGTTCGGTAGACCGGAAGAAGTTCTCAAGGACAGGGAACGTGATAAAGATCGGGAAAAACGCGCCTTACTTAGCGATACGGAATTAAATGCCATACGTCGCAATGCCGTCCAAGTATTGGAGCTGCACGAATTGCTTTTTGCTATGCTGTCTGATGCCGTACGTGCCTCCGGTTGGACTGCCGGCCTCGGTGCATTAGAGGGCTCCGGAGAACTCGGCTCGGAACCACCTAATGCCTATAGCGAGGATGCCGAGCAAGGCTTCGAAAGCGCCTTGAGAAGTGTGGCCACATTATTCACAGCGCAGGTCAGTGAGAGCTTCTTTGTGTTTCATCCAATTTTCTTGATTTGTTGTGTTTGCGTGCATTCACTTTCGGGGGCGTTCTTGAGTGGTTGACTCATGCTCACATTTCTGTGAAAGGCTGCAACGTTTAACGTGTACGAGGCATTCTGTGCGGAACACCCTGGCGCGGTCGAGATTGTGAAGAGCCTTCAGCGTAAGCGACCTGTTGAATGGGATGCTTTTGAGCGTCGCTGCACTGAGCTGGTTTCTGCGAGTCTCATACGTACTAATGGCTTGCCACAAGAACGCGATAGCGCTGCCGAAGAGGAGGACAGTACTCTGAGGAAGCCCTGCCCAGACGCCGATACCAATGTTCAGGACGAAGAACCATCGCATGATCAGAGACTCACGACCTCGCTCGATAATGATCCGTCTTCGCTACCAGGTCGTATCCGCTCCAGTCATGACACGAAGCGTGCCTCCGTCTCCTCTAACAAGGATGCAAGGAAGGAGAACGTTGCGGAGCGTGATCCTCGTCTACGACTGCAGTTCGTGGATTATCTCATCAAGCCTGTGCAGCGCATCTGCAAATATCCGCTTCTCTTTGGCACACTCACTCTCGAGCGCAGGCCGCAAGCACTCAATGGAGTTGACGCAATCGTCATGAACGCAAAAAGAGCGATGACGGATGTTGCTGCCCTCGTTGACAATGCAAACTTTTCACATCTTCAGCTGCAGCAAACTTCTCGCATTATTGCACGTCTTTCTGCACCGGCCGCGGTTCTCGCATTTGTCCGTACACTCAGCCCTTGCGTGTTAGCCGGCTCGCTGGATGTGGTCCGAGCGCCCATGCTCAAGGCGAAGTACCTTGCAGCATTCCTTTACGATGGCGGCTTCCTCGCATTAGCGAAGGTAAATCGTGGCCCTCGATATGAACTACGGTATTGGTTTTCGCTCGAAGGCTTCGAGCTGTCTGACGCAATAAGCGATGATCGTGAGTACCAATCCCCAATACATGGCTGGAGACCCTGAAGCGACTGGGTCGGTATCCTTAGCCCTGCTCCCGTACTCCTTTCGGCTTTGTAACCAGGGTCACGAATTCGAGATCGCGGCATCATGCCAACGCGAGAAGCAAGTGTGGATGGATGCAATGCGCGGCTGTCTCGCAACTACGCCAGCCTGGTCGCCAGGTACTGCGCCGTCAAGCCTCGAGCCTGCGTCGGCTGCCGTCGAGGCCCATTCACCAGTAGACGAGCAAGCTCCATCGCTGCCAACAATACAGTCCATTCCCGAAATTGAGCCCTCGCATAAACCAAGTCCCCCGTCCCCGCCTCTCCAACGACAGAAATCGGCTCCTCGCACCGATTTGCCTACTTCCCGTGGGCTTTCGGAGCCACCACCGAGCCGACGAGAATCCGCCGCGTCCCTGAAGAGTATCTTTGGTCCTGTAACAGATCCCGATGCTGTAACTGTGACACGCGCCTCGCCCCAGGCACGCTCAATTGTCGATGCTCTACTTGAAGATGTATTCAGCGCTGCTTGTTATTCAGCGCGGTCTTACGCCGAGGCGCACGCTGAAACGCTCTTCCATGTTTCGCCAACGTTTGGCGCTGCGGCAAGGTCTCGCCTCACTAAGCGTGAAAGTGTGCATGTGCGCCGTCGCCGAAGCTACACCGATCTTGCTGAACGAGCCCTTGCGGTCAAGGCCACGCGCAAAGCGCAGTCGGGAAAAGCGCCTCCTGCACTCGCTTTGGATTGTATTACCAGCGTCGAACAGACTGGAGTAGCGCCGCTGGTGCCGAGTCCGGATGGTTTGTTCGATTCTCCGACGGTGGTTTCCCCATGCTCGTCGGCCACCGGCTCACGTGATGGATCAAACACAACTAGCCCGTTAGCAGACGCACTGGAGCTGCCATCCTCGCTACCTGACACCTGCTTGCCATCCTGCCCTGGCTCCAAATCCCTGAGGATAAAATCAAAATCAGTGGACCTACTCGAGACGACCCCAAAACGCTCACGATCTTTGGTCGACAACTTCCGCGGATTCATTCTTCCCCATTCCACTCCCCCGGTGCGCACGCTCTCTGTGTCTCGTCTCTCTGTATTGCCCGCTCCTACTCCATTGTCTGCGTCTACTCCGTCATCCCCATCTCAGCGTCGTCTCTTATGGCGGGATTCTATCCGTCGTCGTTCGCGCAGTTCTCCGTTCGTCTCATCAGACATCTTGGATCCCGTTGCTGCCGCTACGCTTAACCGACATCGTGCCGAGCCGGCACCGGCAACAATATCACCCGGCCAGCGCTATGCGTGGAACTTCGAAGAACCCACAGCAGAGGGTTCCTTCCACTCGACGCCGCCGCCAACGCCCCGGCGATCATTATTTGGTAGTTCCGCGTCCCGAGGTTCTCTCACGACCCCACGCAATATGCTGCGCTCTATCTTTGCGTCATTCTCGCGCTCACCCTCTTCTGCAAGCGTAGCACAGGATCTATAAACTGTTTTATGTCCAATTGGCCCATCTTTGCGCTTCCCGCCCAAACACCGACGCGTCCCTTCTCTTTCTAGCACGGCCTCAGAACGCTTGTCCATCCCCTTCCCCATTTGCTTCTACACCTTTCATGACCGGGCCTTACAACTCCATACTCGCTTCCATGTGCATTCCGTCATTCTTAGCATCAATCATTGACTTTCTTCAACATGCCACGCCTCGTGCTCTGTAAGATAGATAATATACCCTGTACGTTAAGTAATCTCGTACCAGAACTTTACCTTCTGTCATTCGTAACTCTTTCGAGGCACAAAACATGGTATTTCGAGATGTTTAAGCCATTCAAGCAGTACATTCAAGTAACATATCTACTATTTAGATAACGTGCATGTGTGTAGATACCTAGCCAATGTCCAAGATAACAACAATTGTATTGTACAATACAGTCGACGTCACTGTCAGACGTAAACAGTGTCCCCCTTTCAAGAGATTAGGCCGTGTCGGCGTAAAAGTGCCCCCCACCTGTCACGATTCCAGGTTAGAAGTGCCTAGATATGACGGGCGCAATGAAACAGGCGGCACGTACTCTTCTTTCTCGGATTCTGACTCTGCCAATCGCCGTTTGAGTTGCCTGAGAAAGGTATGAGCTCACGTCATGTTGCTACCCGGAATTAATTACGGGAACGTACGAGTTCTCCTTCGAGAGCGCATTACGGCTCTCCTTGCTTTGGCGCAGATCTCGCGTCATTGCAGCCCAGGCGTCCGTCTCAGGAAGGTGCGCATCATTGAACATACCATCAAGCTCCTCATTAAACGCCTACGATCGAACGTTAGTAGCAAAGTGACAGACATCACGCTGCATGTCTAGCCTTAGGAGCAGTTTTTCTCACCTCATACATGATCTCATTCTCTGCTGTAGCATCTGCTAGAAGACTTTTTACTAGCTCACATTGGCGTTTAGTACTTTGGAGCTCCACGCGAGACTTCTCAATAAGACTCGCTTTCTGTGATAGAGAGAATTAGTGCTTTGATGTGCACGGTATTACAAGGAGACTAACCTCCTTTAGATCTGTTGCTAGCAAGCCGATGTCAACGGATAGCGCTTCCTGGTTCGATGCGGCACGAACAAGGCTCTTGTCGGCCTCCGAAAGTGCGTCTTCAATGGAAATCAAGAGATCTCCAGTTCGGCACATGTCGCTATCAGCCGAGACAACTTCTTTTTGTCCTCTACACTGCGAACGTGGAGTCACTTCTCCAACACGCTTCCTAATGAGCTGCCGCATTTCATCCATGCGCTCTTGAGCCGCTTTGTTCTGTCAAGACGTGGCTCAGCATGGAAGCACATCACAAAGTGGATCGCCTATACCATTGCCACGCTATTCCTTTGTGGAGTAGGATGCAATCCCCCAATCTTGTGGAGTCTCGGCACATGATCATCTACATCAGATATTTGCGTCCATGGCAGTTGCTCACTGTCTAGCTTGATACGTTTCACGGCTCTTCTGGACGTCTCGAGCTACAATACTGTCAATAACACAAAGAATGATCTGGAGGGGAGCGCTACCTCGGTCTTGATCGACTCAACGAGCCTGAGTAATCTTGGAAGGCCAATGTCTTGCCGGGAACCCGAGAATGCTGCTGTCTTCTTCTGACGCACTATAGGCGATACTCGTCGCGGTGATACGATTCGCCCTCTTATATTCGGTGGTGTCCTAGTTTGCGCCTTGCGGTTAGGAGGCGACTCTCCGGTAGAACTACGCAACGAAATTTTCTTCTTGATTGACAAGGGCTCGATGGTGGTTGGCGTATTTTGCACGCTATGAGAAATTGATATGGGCGTTGCTTCTGTGTTTCCTGTCGGTTCGAATGGTTGCCTTCGGCTCCGGGGTAAAGGTGACACCGACTTAGGGGGGGTTACTGGTGGGGGGTTCAAATTGTGTAAAGTGGTCTCCAGTGCCGAGTCAAGGCTTTCAAAATCTGGTTCTGGGCTGGCTCTTGGGCTAGGCGGCAGAGGTGAAGGACTACGCGGGCCGCGCGGACGGCTTCCTGAGACTTTCCGTGCTGCGCTTTCTGGAGGTTCATTGACTTCTGTGGGTGACGGGAGGAAAAGGAGATTTGTTGGCGTCGTTGAACGCTGGCTGAAGACACTCCTTGAAGCCGGAGACGACGGCCGCAACGATTCCGGTACAGATATTTTATCTAGGGACGGGTTCAGCACATCCAAGAATGACAGCTAAATAATGACCTTCATATATCGTGTCTTCAACCGGTCCGTCCCATGGAGGTTCGGTTGGCCCTTTCGAACGCTGATTCTGACTATTGTGTCTCGCCAGCTCCAGGCGCATCGTAAGATCCCACTCTGACTCATCCATATCACGTTTTTCTGGGGCCATCTCGTGAGCATCGTACACCTGATCGATTGCTGGACTTTGCTCTCTCGAAAACGAACTCGACACAGATCCCGAGCGCGAAGTTCGGCGCTTGGGAGAGACATCTGGCTCGCTTCCTGATCCCTTTGGGGATCGACTTCGACCAAGCAATCGACGCGTTCTCGACTTTTGTCTCGACGGTCGGGTACCATCGAGCGTCTCATCATCCATGCTTGAAATGCTAGTAGCTGCGGTAAGTGTTGAACTGGAGCGCTGTGAGAAGCGTGTGAAACTCCCGTCGGAGCTGCTTTGTGCGGAAACGGACGAGCGTGAAGTGGACGATTTGGATCGCCGCGAGCCATTGATAGATCCACCGAAAATGTCGCCGCGAACGGTTACGGGGAAAGCGTTGAAGAGGTTGCGCGAAATAGCATCCAGTCCAAAGATTGTCGCACGAGAACGACTAGTGGCTGTCGGTGTTGAGGGAACGGAATTTTTTCCCGTACGGAACTTGAACAAGCCATATTGATGAACTATAACAAGGTCATGCCTACACGCAAAGTTTCAGACCTGGAATACTCACTCGTATGAACCACTCGGTCAGAGACCCTACCAGTCTGGACAATATCCTCCTCATTTTCGTCATTGGGATCACTAGAAGTGACCTTGTAGCGAGACAGTGCTCCGGCCATGGGTTGAACCCGGATCGACACGAAAGGCGGGCCGTTTACGCCAAATGGTATTGGATCTGAGGTACCGAGTTCGTCAATGTGTACTACCACTTTGGTCTGTAACAAGTCAATCAGTGAGGATTATCGATACAAGGTGACAATTACCTTCCGTGGTTCCTGTAGGAACGCCGTCCTCTGGTAGACATTGAAATATGTCCGAGCATACGTGGTACGACCACCCCGAGATTCGACCTCTCTCTCATCAGAATGCAAAACTATCGATTTACCTGACCGCGCACGGATGTTCGCCTGGGAGAGCCAGAGGTTCTCCAGAAAACGCACTTTCTCGTTTTCTGTACGTTGGGGGTTGAGGTTGGGAGGATAAGGAGGAAACACCACAGACAACGGCCTGAAAGGGCGTCCAGACCATCTATCAGTCTGATCTTGCGGGGGCTTCTCGAGGTAAAGGTGAAAATCTTTCGGGGGTCAGAAAGCGGGATTTTCCATGGGAGAGGGACATACCAGCACCACCCACATCAGTTGCTACCACGTCCGTGAGGTCAACGACCCCTTTGCAACTCATTCCGCTCTTCTTGAGGCCCGATGGCACGCCACTGCCCTTCGCAATTTTTTCCAGCTGATCGAGCCCAGTCAAGACTTGACCACTCTTCTCGCCATTTCCGGGTCGCTTGGCGATCATAAGCTTGTCGTCAAATAGGAATAATGTACAGTGCAAGGGTTCAAGCACGGAATTGCCAGTACCCGATGGCGCCGAAGGAAGCCCCTCTGTGAATGCATCTCCCACATCGATGTAGTCAACTAGACGTCGCGAGTGTGAGATCAAACCAGGCGGAAAACCATCAATGGTTGTGCGCAAGCAGAACATCACGCTTGCCCGCCTGGTCTCTTCATCAACTTCTGCTTGAGCAATCTTGCTCGCAATTTCTACAGCCTCAACCAGTTTCGCGCGCTGTGGATCTCCGGAAGGCATACGTTTGATCATCGCATGCAGCATCATGGTATAACGTGGTATCCGCTGGACAGGGTCCATCAGAAGTTCACGTAGCCCAATGCGATTCATGGTGTCGGCAGAGGAATACTTGATTCGCTACAGAGCAATGAGCACACCAACAGTAGAACTCCAGAACATCCTCACATCAACGAAAGCCGCAAACCCCGACGACTTCCTGGACATTTCACGTTCGAAGATGGACTGAGCCTCTTCTCGCTTAACGTAGTATTGCTTGTATTGCTCGAAGCCATGGAAGTCCTTGAAGTGGCGCAGGACAACATCTCCAATAAAACCTACAGTTTGTGGGCCTTCAGGAGAAACCATCTTGTCCAGATCGGCGAGCAGTGCTTCGTTCACAGGTAAGAGGTTATCGATGTTGCCGAACAAGGTGTTCGCATCATACAATGATATGATGGCTGTATCCTTGCTGCGAGCGAATGTACGCAGGGGATCTGCGTAGTCATGTTTGAGAGTGCGAAGCCGCTTAACATAAGAACGTTCGGTGGCCACGAATTCGTTTAGAATATCTTCGATAGCAGATGAGCTAGACTTCATGTTCCTGTTGATCTCGACATTCTGATGGGGTCGTAGTCGTCAGTTTGCGGTAGGGTCAATAGACAAACAACAGAGCTTGTACTGGCCCCATGTACAAAGCAATGGACATGTAGACCCCGTGACTCACAGCATCGTCATCACCGTCCCTTTCCAAGGAGCTAGACTGCACCGTATCATTATCGGGTTGTGAAGAAAGTGGGTCTCCCAAAGATGCAACAAGTTCTTGAACATCTGCCTAAATGTTAAACCTCACAAGCCATTACATGTAGCAGATTTGACAAACCTTCGCTAATTGCATTCCCCCCTTCGCTTTCTACGACCACACCACAGAAGAATGCACGTCTGGTGATTGAAGCCACCTTGGAAGGTTCACAACCATCGCCTGAAGCCAGAGGCACCGCCTTCCTGGGAGAAGCACTCAAAACCATAGATTAGAGACAGAAATACTGAACAGATTAGCAAAGATCAGGCCGACTTTGTCCGAAAACAGAAAGGCAAAGGGTGGAGGACGTGGTCAGGGTCAAACCTCCTTCTTGTTGACATGTGTTTTGTCCACGTCGCGTTTCGTTAACACATCACGTGGCCGTGTTACAATCACGTGCGTGATACTACCGTCGCAGTCGCATCCTTTTGTCCCTCTGAGCGACCAATTGTGTCATCCGCTTTCTCTTTTCAACGACACCAGACTCTGAATATGGAACGTGTTCCGGTTCGGTGTCGTCTCCCTCAATGTCTTCCCCCTGCACCCCGTCAGATGTTCTATTGTGCTCCTGAGAAGTCGTGCTGTAGCGCATCGCAGCAATAAGCACTCTGAAAATACCTGGCCAATGGACCACAGCAACGAACCTGGCCTCGGCATCACCATCGTCTATAAAATTCTCCCGTAAGGCCTCTTCTTCCTCCTCTTCACTTGTGTCAGGTCCCAACTGTCCTTCCATTTCCGCAAACTGTTGGGCAATCTCGAGTAGCTCGTCCCATTGTTGCGTCGCTGTAAACTCGACATGCTGGAAGCTTTCGATATCGCACGGCCTTCGACACTGTGGGCAGCTAATGTTCTCGCCGTCACTCATTTTGGATAGGCAGCTGTCGCAGAAAATATGCTGGCATGGTAGGCTTATACACGCCCGGTTACTGGGAGGATTGCGGCAGTACAACGTGTGGTACTGACCTGGAACACTCATTCAACTCCAGCACCTCTGCGCATATCGGACACTCTTCTTCCTCACCCAACGACGGGCTCGATATCACTTGATGGAAATGCCGTAGTAGCTGAACGTCATCGATATATCTAACATGTGACATAGTGTGAGATTTCGTGGAAATACCTTTTTCATTTTGTGCTCGACATCGGGTATACCATGCAGCTGTTCCTCTCGTAGCTCCTCGGCGTCCTGACGAACTTGCTTCAGTCGAAGCTGTAGAGCTCAAAAGTTAAGTCTGACTTCTCGTCAAGTCAAGTTGAAACATTACTCGCTTGTCGTATCTTCTTGCGGTCATGAGCGTGAGCCTGATCCCATGTACAATAAGCGCAAATCTTGTCAAAACGAATCTAGTTACCTTCTTCAACTGACGGATTTCGAGCTCCAACTCCTTCACCTTCACGTGTAGCGAGAGGTTACTCTTTCTCCCTGACTTAACAGGACTTGGTTGAATGGGTAAGTCTGCCTGGTTGTGTAGCCGATCTATTTCTTGCTGCAACTGTCGGTTTTTTCGAAGTAGGTCTTCCTGGGTGTTGTTGAGATTCTGAATCCCACATTTTAGAGCAGAGAGATGGCTCTGAAAAGGTGTTCTTACTGAATCTTGCTGGAATTAAGACGAGCATGGACCTACAAACCTGCAGGTCGTCATTCGGCTCCCTCACGTCCGACAACGGTGACCCTGATTCTTCAGCCAGTGCGCCCAAACTATCGTCAGCTTTTGATGATGACTCTTTTGCGTTCCTAGTGCTGCGAGTCGTCGGCATTGTGAACCGTGCCGTGAGTAGGGTGTGTCAGAATCACCCTTGGCATATTCATGTTGTCCCAGCTTTACAACACGCCGTGGGTAAAATAAGTACACCATGCATCTGACCAGCTCTAGCGAATGATTGGTTAATAGTCTCGCTCTTTTCGAGGCACGGTAAGGCATTTAATACATTGGGCGATATGATCCGGGCACGCACAATCAAAAACATTCGCTTTCTGAACCACGACATTCACCTAGCGACAAATCAGTAGCGTAATACTTTTGCAGACACACCACTCTATAAAAGACGATGTCGAACATCAATATCACCTTCCTGGGGACTGCCTCCGCGCAACCTTCCCGTACAAGGAACCATTCCGCACTTTCCCTGCGACTCAACGGAGACGTCTGGTTATTTGATTGTGGGGAAGGCACCCAGCATCAGATACAGAAGAGCGCAGTCAAAATGGGAAGAATTTCTAAGATTTTTATTACGCATACTCATGGTGCGTGGCCAGTGATTCCCCATCATGCTCTCGAGGGGCGTTTGACCTGGAATTTCAGGAGATCACATATTTGGGCTACTGCCGCTGCTCGCGAGTCGCCTTAATGGGGCAGGGGGGATGGTGGATGAAGCATCGGACCCAAGGGCATCGGGAGTCCTCGATTCTGAAGTGAGTCGCCATCTTGTCATGGTGAAGGTGTGAAGATAGGCCTCAGACAACCCTTAGCCTCTAGAGATATACGGGCCATCAGGCACAAGGGCATATGTGCGAATCGGACTGCTTTACACGCACACCCTACTCAGCGGTCCTTACATCGTGCACGAATTGCGGTCCCCAAACGATCCACCTGACTCACTCGCCTCACTGCCCCGTCATGTTGCCGAGCTTCCCGGACAAGACATCCATCAGGTTAACGGTACTTGGCCCGACATTTACAAAAGCGCAACCTTCTCCGTGTCGGCCGCACCAATCCTGCACTCCGTTCCTTGCGTTGGCTATGTAGTCATGGAAGCGGATATTCCAGGGAAGATTGATCCCAAGCAGTACATCCCTCACTTGAAACGCACAGGTACGCCTATGTCGGCTATGGGCCAACTACAGCAGGGGGAGTCTATCGTGCTCTCGGATGGCACGACACTTCGAGGACCCCCAAAACGCGCTGGGCGCAAAATTGTGGTTCTTGGGGATACATATGATCCAAGTCCTATCACAGAGCTGGCCATGCATGCAGACGTATTGATGCACGAAGCAACGAACGCGTACTTGCCAGGAATTGACCCAGAGACAAAGCCCAGTGATACGTACAGTGTCGTAGAGGAGCGTTCGAAGTCGCGTGGGCATTCAACACCCCAGATGGCGGCGCTCTTCGCAGCACGTATAAACGCTCGCAAGCTTGTCCTGAACCATTTCTCGTCAAGATACGCAGGGGATTATGACCTCGCCACGCAGCACGGAGACCAACGGCCGGCAGCCAAAGAGATGATGGATGCAATACACGAGTTGGCGCAGTCGCAGTTCGACGGTCCTGTCGTATGTGCGAGAGACTTTATGACCTTTGATGTGCAACACAGTCAGAGTGTTCAGTGAGGGACGCATAAAAATAATGATTATGGACATCAAAGTGACTAGTCGTCTGGAGGATCGGAAAGTTCACTACTTTCGTCACTTGCTTCACCTTCCTCGAGTTCTTCCCTGCGCAGTTTCTTCTTCCCACGCAACGGTTCGCGTTCCTCCGCTAGCTCACCCATCTCGATGTCGTCGTCCGAGTTTGAATGAGGATCATGGATGATTATGGAGGGTGGCGCTGAGCCTGCTAGGTTGAGAGGTGACCAAGTGAGACGTGGGGGTTGCACGACGGGTTCAGAATTTCGAGACGGGACAAAGACGCGTGCCCTGAAATTCAGAGCTGTGGAGAGGGGGACATCGTCCGAGGACTGACCATCTTCTTGACGCCGCTTTTCACCCTCATCAGTTTCGCCCTCTTCAGCTTCACCTTCTTCAGCTTCCTCACCCTCCTCCCGTTCACCTTCTCCATTTATTGTCACAATAGCTGGTGACGATCGCGACACGTCTGCTTCGCTGGTAGCCACCTCTGGGTCCGGAGTGCCTGGATGAGATGGTTCTGCCTCGGTATCCTTGGTCATGAGCCGTAATGAGCCAAGATCGGAGATGATGGACATGAGAGTGGCCCTCTGCGATTGTAAATGGCGGCTCTGCGCTTCCTGGTCTGCTCGAATAGCGGCCATGTCATTCTCCAGAAGTTGTATAGACCTAGTAGGGCATTAACATGAAGGAACAACCGCAGTAAATTCAAAGACCGCACAGCTCCAGCTCGGCACGACTAGGAAGAGTATTGATCTTCTCGGCGAAACTATCGTATTCAATTTTTCGCTTTCTTTCCACCTGGGCATGTTCCAAGGAGGTTTTAAGCTGCTCAAGCTGGCCCCTAAGTGAACCGTGTTCATCCTCTGTATAGCAGGAGCATGGGAATAAGCAATTCGATTGGGGAGATAGTGTGGACCACTCACCTATTCGCTGTCTCTCCCGGTAGTACTCCTCAACCTGCCGTGCCTCGGCCTCACACACCATCACGGCTTTCTTCAGTTGAAGGTTGAAAGAGGATAGCTCTAGCAAAAAAGCTTCTCTAGCATCTTCAACGGCTAAGTTCCATTGGTCAGAGCCAGGTGATACGACTTGTTGTGAATAGGCCACGGTGGTGTAGTTGCTGAACTTTTTAACAACGCGGCGGAGGGCGCGTTCATCGTTCTTGATACGGGAATGAATGATAGCATCTGGCACAAATGGGAAAGTCTTATTCTAGAGTCCATCGGCGAAATAGCGCTTGGAGAGACGTACCTTCCTCGTCTGGGGGAGGGGCGCGATATTTGATACCATGGCGGCGAAAGTACGAAAAGCCCGACCGGAGCGCACGTGCGATTGAGGGCCACTCTCGGCCTTCGCCCCTACAAATACCGTAACTTGTCGTAAATTGCAGACCCCCCTCTTCCCTGAAGCCTTCAGCCTTGTTCTCATGTCGACCCAACCGCTCCTTCAGCGTACCGCAAACAAACGCATCGCTCTCCCCGTCCGTGTCGAGCCCAAAGTCGCCTTTGCCAACGAGCGCACGTTCCTTTCGTGGCTTCATTTCACCGTCATTCTCGGTGGTCTCGCTGTCGGTCTGCTCAACTTTGGTGACAAGGCAAGTATCTATTTCGATGACCCTAGCCCTAATCCAGACTTTGTGTGATAAAGTGCTAAGAGTGTGCGCTCAGGTGGGCAAAATTAGCGCCGCAATGTTCTCTTTTGTCGGTCCGTGCATCCTTCGCGCCTAGGTGAAACTGGGATTAACAGGAGGGGCAGCTGTCGGAATCATGGGTTATGCGTTGTACACCTACCACTGGCGTGCGAACTCCATCCGCAAAGGCGGTAGGGGGCCATATGATGATCGGCTGGGTCCCGTGAGTACCTTGCGCCCCTCGCACGCTATACGAATTTAAAACTCGGGGTTCTAGACGTTCCTTTGCGCCGCGCTTCTGGGTTTGCTCTGTTCAACCATATTCCCGAATCCCGTTCTGATTTACGTGCAGCGTCCGTTATCGTCAACTTTATCCTCCGGTTCACTGAAGGAAATTAACTCTTGGTCCTTTGGTGGCCTCTTGTCTCGTTGCTTTCTATGCCATGCGTGCAAATCATATTCGAGAAGTACGAGGATTACAACCTAGTCCTAACGCTAACGGCACAGTTGATGAGGAATTGTATTCGTAGTTATGGCACAAGGCGTCTAGAAAATTTGTTCTTTGTCTTCCGGATCGCATTCACCTCAGTTGTTGGTATAAATATTTTTCCTCCAATAGTTGTTCGATATCCAATTGACCGCATACGCTGTGGAAGTCCAGGGCCCCCATCAACATCTAACCATAAGCCATTACAGCCTTCGCCCAGGTGTGTGAGTAAGATACGAGGAGAGTACGAAGGACTGGGGTCTCTATGGTACGAACCTCACCGATATCGTGATGGCTGCTATTCTTGCACACGGCCGCGCGGCAGCGGAATTGTGATGGGACTCCAGCCAGGTTACATGCACAACCCCTGAGGCGGCCATCATATATGTTCCCGAAGAGACAGAGGAAACATCGTTTGCGCAGGTGAAGTCACAGATACCTACCGAGGCAAAAAGAAAAAATCATTTAGAGTAGACAGGACCAGAGGTCAGTCTAGGTACTCCTGCAGCGGTCATGCTAGTCAGAGTTCAGATGTGCTTGTCCTGCAAGATGGAGCGTAACAATGGCTCACCTCGCGGTTGCAACCTGTCATCATATCATCCCTAAGAGTGAACGCATGTCCCTGCGCAACACGCAACCCGTGTGTCGCATTTGAAGAACGACGACAAACTACCCTTTATACCATTGCCTGATGTGGCCTAGCAACCTGCAGATGTCTAGTGCCATTCCACGTATCCTCCATTCCTCCTGCTAAATAATAAACAAGGGTCGAGGAACTGGTGATGGAACTGTGAGTTGGGTACTCTGGAAATGCAGTGTGCACGAGGCTGATCTATGATCTTTGCCTAATTAAAAAGAACCCTCTCATCCACAATATCTCCTGACACCTACCCTGGCACTTATTCGGCGATATTATTTGCTGCGTAAGCATCCTGTAACAGGGTGCCTATCAAGCAGGCACGATATAGCTCATCGAAGAGGCTAAAATTAGCCCGCAAGAAACAAGCTTGCTGCAAAGTCCGAACGCGGCGTGGGCGATACGTTGTTGCCCACGTGGCTGGTGTGACACTTTTATGACGGGCATGTGCGGAAGTACCACCATGTCCAAAGGACTGTTATTGAACCTGAGCCTGAGAGGATGAGGACACGGGCCGGCCAGAGTAGAAGCCTACACACATCACCGTGACGGATGGCACCAGTCGCGTGGTGGGGGGCCATCTTGGTTCAGCCGGGCGGACCGTCATCACCTTTGTTCCCATCCTCCTTTCTTTACGACTGGCCACCTGGTTTGCGTTTCTCCTTGCTCTCACACTATTACCTGGGACTCTTGCTGGCACTTTGGTCTTGGGGCTATAAATACCTGAGAACTGCCTTTGAAAGGGAGGGTGGGATCATGGACTCATTGAGAGCACGCCTAGTTGTAGTGACGATGACCACGGCTCAGGCTCTCCAGCCCAGCCCCAGCCCAGCAAGGCCAGGCTAGGCTAAGCTGCTACTAGGGTGTGTGTCACGTGGTTTGGACAGATAAGGTTAAGGTTTGTTTGGTTGAATGGCCCGTGCGTGGGAAGTTTAAACGGGGGAATGCAAGCGTGGGTTGGCCGAGCTCGGACGGCCGACGCCCGCTTCCTTCGCTCCATCATCGACCGGTGCGTTTCCCTGCTCGACTCGATCGCGTCTCCCCTTTGGCCGAGCTTTCCCTCTCGCCCGTCGTCTCTTATATTTCTATGCTCTTGCTCTAAAGCTCCCCTCCTTACTTCCACACATTTCACACATTTCACACCCCTCGGCCTCACAATAACCGCCCACCCTGGCTTCTCTTGTCTCGTCCCGCCCCCCATTTGTCCAACCCCAGCCTCCACGAAGAGCTCAGGACGAGGATTTCATCAATCGCTCTCTTCTAGACTCTCTCGACGCTCAGGCTGACGCAGAGCCTCTCTCTTCCTCTGACTCAGAGGCTCCCAACGCCCCCTCCTTTACTTCATCATTATCCGCCTCCTCTGTGGGTTCCCCCAGTATCAACCAAACACAAACCAACTTCGTCCAGACTCCCCGCATACGCATTTTGATTCATTCAGCTCTTCATCTATGTATAACAATATGCATTCCGACTTCCCGCCCCACTCAGACCTCGATCCTCAGAAACTTTCGAAGCTTGACAACCTGGTCCCTCCCGGGCCCTATCGTACTAGCACCGCATTTAACGCCTTTTCAAATGCACGCAGTCGGCAGGCTTCCATCCATGCCAACAATGCCCACACATTCCGCGACACATCAAACCTTTCTCAGAATTTCCCTATAGATATTTATGCGGCCTCTCAGCCCATATCCTCTCCACCTCACCAGCCTGCTACTAGTACATTCGATCACATCATCTCCCGAAACAGCTATGATTTTATCGGAGCCCAAGGTCCACCCGGGCTTGGTGGCCAAAACAAGGCTCTCTTCAACAATAATGTTGATCCGTTTGCTCAGCAGCTTCACAAGCAGGCTGGTCTCTTCTCACCCGGTGCCCAGCAACAGCAGGCGCAGGCTCCGCCGCCCCAGCAACAGCTCAATGGCCTTCATGCGGCTACCCAGACATCTTTTCTCAATGGCCTACATCCCCAACAGATGCAGTCCCAGACACCATATGGGCCACACTTGCCGGCTAGCGTTTCCGCCCCCGCTGTCTCTCAAGCAAATCATGCCAATAGTGCAACTCAGGCGTCCTCACAAGAGGAAATTTCTACAATCTTCGTCGTGGGCTTTCCTGAGGATATGCAGGTGAGGCACAGCATTTGTCCCACATGGGGACTAATATCCCGATTAAGCTAATCACGTTGTTCCTCTTTCTAGGAGCGGGAGTTCCAGAACATGTTCACCTTCTCTCCCGGCTTTGAAGCGGCGACCCTCAAAATCCCTAATAAGGAACTTACCGCTTACGGCTCTGCTTCGGCTAATTCCGCAAATGCTCTCCGTCCGGGTTATTCCTCACATGGTGGTCCTAACGACCCTTACAACCTCGTCACTATCAATCAAGGTGGCGTCGTGGTTGACGGTGGTCGTGATGGCACTACATCCTCCTGGCAACCTACCGATGATGCCCACTTTTCTCACCTTGTTTCAAATGGACCTGCCGGACCAGGTGGCGCCAACACCGGAATGTCGACGCGCAAGCAGATCATTGGATTTGCAAAATTCCGTTCTCGCGCCGAAGCCCTTGACGCGCGAGACACGTTGCAAGGTCGTCGCATCGATATTGAGAAGGGTTCCGTCCTCAAAGCAGAGATGGCGAAGAAGAATTTACACACCAAGCGCGGGATTGGCCCCCTTCCTCCGCAACTGTCCACTATCATCGGCTCAGGAGGCGGGACTGTCCCTCCGGAAGCCCTCGCAAGTATGCCTGGAATGAATGGCCTCACGGGGCTGTCGTCTCAAGCGGTTGCCTCCGCGGGCGAGGCTCTTAGCGTGCGTGAGCGCGAGCTTGGTACACTTGGTGCAATGGGTTTTGCTGGAATAAATGGCCGTCGTGATAATCGGCTGGATGCCCATGATGACGAATTTGCTTCTCGCAAAGCCGGCATTACTTTTAGCAATGCCGCTGCCCGAAGTGCCCGCGACCGCCTTGAGGAAGAGGAACGCAAATGGAAAGAGAAGACCGAGGTTGACAAAGAGCGCAGTGCACGTTTACGCTCGAGTGACTCTTATGCGTTTGATGCCTTTCACTCTGTGCCATCTTCACAGCGTCCCACTGGCAATTCGTTATTAGCCGCAACTGCCGGTGAAGCCATCGGTCCCATACCGTCGCGTGCGGTAGCTGCGCCGCCTTGGGGTGCGCTCAGCCGTGATCCAGTCAATAGTACTTCAAGGAAGTTGTCTGCACCTCTCACCTCGACTCTTCCCCCGCGTCCGTCATCCCCACCTTCTCACCCGGCTCAGACGTCCCCCCTCACGCGCGATGTGACACCGTTCGCCTCCGGGCCCACGACTGGCTCTTTCACGCCCTCATACCAGAGCGCAGCACAATCCGCTCATCCCTCGCTTCCGTCTCGTCCTCGTGCCTATTCACCTGCGTCCGTGGGGGAGACAGCCGTTCCGATCCCTAGTGGGTCCAGTGCCACCGGGTCGCAGGGTAGTGTTGATGAAGAGGTTTCACGATCTTTGGCCTCGCTTGCAGTGAGTACTATGTCCGAAAATGCTTTAAGCGGGACAGGTTCAACTTCACCCCAACTGCCGAGCCCTGCGTCAGGCTCAAGCTCTGAGAGGAGCGGCCGGAACGGTGTAGTCGATCAGAATCCTCCTGTGAGTTTGTCTCTATTGCGGTTGAGTTCGTGCGGACAAATCTGATATGGATCCTCAGATCAACACACTCTATGTGGGCAATCTGCCAAGTTCTCCTCCACCACCTGGTTACGGGCCGAACCACCTTGAAGACAGTTTGAGGAGTCTATTTTCCCACCAGCTTGGATTCCGTAAGCTATGCTTCCGACAGAAGAGTAACGGTCCGATGTGCTTTGTTGAGGTACGTCCATGTCTACTCACCTTGAAAGGCGTCCCAAGAAGCTGATAGCTCTGGTTATATAGTTTGTGGACGTTCAACATGCCACCAAAGCCCTGAATGAGCTCTACGGTTCCAATCTCGGCGGCCTCGTTAAAGGTGGAGGCATCAGGATCAGTTACAGCAAAAACCCTCTGGGAGTCCGCACGCCCACCAACACAATGAGCGGCTCTACTCCGCAACCGCCCGCTGGTTTGATTGCTTCGGGTACTTCTTTCCCTCTGGAACCGCTGCCGTTGGACGCGAGCCAGAAAGCTGGCCGTGATGGGTCTGGTATCACGTCATCAACATCTAGCTTGCATTACGGGTTCAACATTGCTTCCCCCCCACCGCCGCGATTCGTTTCTCCCCCACCGGGCCCTGCTTCATTCAATCAAAGTATATTCCCTCGTCAGGGTGGATTCAGCCTAGGCCCGTCGTCCACAGCATCTTTATCCTCACCTTCGTCCTTCTCACCTTTCGGCATCTCTCCTTCCCCGCATCCCTCCACTGGCAATAGTAGCAATCAATTCTCACCGATACCCGAGCAGACGAACCATACGAACTTTACTCTCAATCCCATCAACAGCAATAACAATGACGGCAATTACATTTCTGACAACATTGAACAACAGCAACAGCCCACACATGCCATGTCGATGCTCACACCAAACAGTGCTTAGAGGTCGCAACGCGGCATACGTTTGTAGCAGTCTATATATATGAACATACATTTCCACCATCTTCCTCGTCATTTCTTCCTTGGTCTCTGTGTTCACGCACCCACATACGGACTGCTTGTTCGTATCTATCTATTTATCTCTTCCTCCATGCTGCCGCCTAATCGTCTGTCCGTTCACACACTTTGCTTGAGTCCGTTCATTCCACTGCACTGTCATATCGTTTAACCCATCTCCTGCGATTTATCTTGATATATACACCATACTTCGTAATCAAATAGTGGTACCCATATTGTGTCTGCACGAACTCCTTCCCTGTGTTTTCAAACTTCTTGCATACCATGTTGCTGTTCCCTTTTTACTAGCCTCCCCGTCGTCGGGTACAATTTGCTTTCTCACAGGCCCTGTATACTACCGATACTTGCGAAATCTACTCGCTGGATGTGAAACAAGTATGCGGGAACCGTGGAGTAGAACAAAATACATGGATACATGTTGACACAAATGTGGGAAGACAACTATCTAATTAAAAAAGGGGGAGAAAGTGCGAGATGTGCAGACGAAATCATTTGAAGCACGGTTATAAGTAACACTTGTCATCAACAAAGCATGGCCCCTCTTCCAGCCCTAACCCGTGTCCCCGTCCTTAGCGCCTGATTCCGAGCGTGCCGCAGTGGGCAGCGTAGATGACGCTGCAGCCAAGCCGGCTGCGCCAAATCGTAATCGAATACGTTTCGGACCTTCCTCTCCAGCTCCAGTCGCACCCGTCTTGGTCGGACGTTTCAATTTGCCGCTGACGAGCCGCTCGAGACCCATCTCATCCTCGTCCTCCTCGGCACGTCTTCGCTTCTCCGCGCGCAACGGTATAAACCCGCCGCCGCCGGGACCAGTGCCAGAGCTGGTGGAGGTTGTAGTGGTAGTGGAGATTGCGGGCGGAGTGGTTGCCGTTGTCATTGAGATGGCACTGGCACCAGAAGCGACGAGCGATTCGAGGAGGGCATCTTCGGGGTCGGAGGACTGCTCATCATCATCTCCGTATTCGACAAGCGCGCTAATGGGAGGGGTGCGTGGCAAGTGGATCGGCATTGCAGGGGCGGGGGCGCGCTGCGGGATACCGCCGAGGCCGGTGCGTAGCGGGATACCGGGTGTACGCTGCCGCCGGCGCTTTTGCCCTAACTGGAAGCGAGAGAGAGATGGAGAGAGAAGGGTAGGAAGTACGGAGGTTGGCGCAGGGTGTGGACCGGGTGCGACGCCTTCATCCTCATCTTCTTCGTCGCTGTTGAAGTAGGACTCTTCATCGACATCGACGCGACGGATCTCCATTGGTTGACTCGAAAAAGAAATATAAGGAACACTTTTAAGCTGGAAGTGAAAAGACACACCTTGGTGGGGGCTTCTCCTCGATGTCTGTCGGAAGGGGATGGATATTCATTTCATAGCGACGTACGAAGCCCCTGATGCATTGACCGCAGAAGCGAGTTTCTGATAGGTCCTTTATCCGGTCTTCATAGTTAAGCATAATATGAGCAATAACATCCTTGATATTTTCCTACACCGCGATGAGCATTTATGCCGCGAAAAAAAATGATGGGGACACACTCGACGCATGAACTCAAAGAACTCTTGACATGTCGAGTTTACTAGGGTATCACGACGAGATTCCTTGACGGTCAACTCGACTATAGGTTTGAAGACCTCCAACTTGCTGAGATGGCTCAAAAAATTCCGATTGTTGATTTTTAGGTGTATTCGGAAAAAACGAAGAGCAGCTACCAGTGTGGGTGGATCAGAAGAAGTTTGTGCATAATGGGGCAATAATGGGCAACCAACCGATGCGGAGATGCTTGTCTTTACTAAATAAGAGGGTGGCAACATGAGTGGATATACTAGAAGTGAGCATGAAGAAATGGCTTCGGTAAGTATGTTGCAAAGCGAAAGTGGATAGCAAGTCGCATAAAGATAGATAAAGGTTGGTTTTTTCCCGCGGTAAAATAAGATTCGAATCTAAAACAAGTGAAACATCATCATTATTCAAGTTACGAGCATTGAATTGATGCAGGTAACTTACCAGGTAGGTGATGTTTGTGATCCGGGATGTCAAAGATGGGTTTGAGGAGCGAATGTACACAAAGTTTGTAGAAATAATCGAGGAATTTCTCTGTTCGAGAATCATCCCTTGGACGCGAAAAAGGTTTCGCAGGGGTTTGCTACCAACAGATTTTGTGAATGAATTACACATTTCACAACGTGGGAAGGCACGCACGACGTCATTCATATCCGCTGGCGGCATCTCCAACATCAACTTTAATGAGTCTCCCACCACCGTTTGTACCCCTAGATCCCGACTTCGGACCATCAAGCCACATAATAAGGTGAGTAGAGATTCGTCCCGGCCTTCACGGGCCTCGGAGCCCTCGCATTGTGTCACCACATGGTCACGAACACCGTTCACGTCATGGTCTAATAACGTGACGAGTACCTCGCCAGCCACTGCGATCATCTGCTGTCCAAACTCCGTTCCCTCAGGTTGACCAAGCGCCCATTGTACGGGTTGTACGATGCCGCGATCTACAAGCGTCTTGAAGAGCCCCATGCGTGTCGGTAGTTGGACATTCTTGCCCATGATGCACAGTTGTTGGATAAGAAGAATAACTTCACGACGACGACGATCTTCGTCAACGCCATCTGGCAGCCCCTCGGAGTTTGCGTCAGCATCAATGGTCGTCCTACTCTTCACAACCCCGTTGAGAGACACGGATGGACCAGGGCCTGGGGCGGGAAAGAGGTCTACAATGTCCTGTAGAAACTGCACGTCGTTCTGTATATGGGTGATGATGTCGATTTGATTGAAGATGATGCATGAATTGAGGACATTGAATGTTGAATCATCCAGGGCCCGCGCAAGGACGACGTCTTTGAGAAAGAGGAGGTGGTATGTGTGATGGATCTTCTTCTGAATGACAGGATCGTGAATGGTGATGGGTTGGTGAAAACGAGTCGTGTTGCGAAGGAAATCACGATAGTTGGCTTTGTGAGCAGGGAATTCTGGGTCGTCTATGGCAAGCTCGTGAAAGGCACAACAAAGTAAGGATGGAACGCACACTCAAGCATCCCTAGTACGCCAAAGAAACGGTCATCATCTAAGATGTGCTCGTACATGTTGTGATCGCTCATTAAGACTACGTAATGAATATTAGCCTTTTCCTTAAGCGGCGGAGATCACGGCTCACGTATTGTTTGCATTAAAGAGCAGAGGGAGTGAAGATTTTCAAGGTTCTCCAGATCCTCCGCCTGATGCATGACGTCAATCATCGCTTTTATATAATCCTAGCAGAACCAGGGTGAGTTGTGACGCATATATGTATATGCGTGCAAGGATGCACGGACCGTGCGCTGAATGTATTCGCAGATCTTGTCTTTGATGGCCGGGGTTCGAGACAGGGCACGGATGGCCCTGTCTATTTCCGTTATAATTCCCAAAGCAGGTTGTGGCAGATGACCAGAGCGGATGATACTCGCAGTGGTGATCGATGGCTCAGGTCCTGCCAGCGGAGAAGACGATTCGGCTTGGTGATCTGTGTAGATGGTATTTTAAAGGACGCTGCATATGAGTGCAGATCGAGCGCACACGCACCACCGCTATTCGCACGTAAACTCTGCACCTCAAGTATGAAATTCCACAGTTCCATGCAACCGTCGGGATCTTGAAAGCTGAGCGCATAATCGACACCATCCGGCTCTGTCCAGACAATGAGGGTATCTGAAAAAGAACCCGGTGAATATACCGCTGAACAAGAACGGGGCCTAAGGGCCCGTTCACAGACCTTGTTGGCGCTGATACACGTCACTGGAGCGTATCGTTGTCTTGAGGATGATCTCTGACATATTTGCCTCCGCTTTTGCAACGAGGGCTGCCTCACCGTCCTCGTATTGACCAAAACAAAGTGCAGTGCCTTGATCAACCCAACGCGAGTTGATGAGTTCATAGACCTTAGGAGGGAGTGCGTGCGTCAGAGAGTCCTCTAGAATATGGCATGACCTGGGAACATAGAACTGCCCCGAAAGAGACCGGAGATTGAAGCGCACCTTTACGCGTTTGAGCTCGTGGTTTTCATGTTCGGGAAACCACTGCTGACCATCATCTCCATTGTCCATAACCATGACGCCTTCTCTTCCCTGCACGTCCACGCTCTCATGACTCATATCATCTGCCGAGTCGTCCTGACTTTCCCCCTCGACTATCATAAAAGCATTTTCGCCTACTTCCGAGGTAAGATTGTCGACACGAGAATCGAGTACTGCTGAGACTGTGTCTGTTGGTGGGTGGGTGAGGACATGTGTGGATGGGGTGGAGTGAAGCGCGTGCAGTTCAGAAGGTGGATCAACCTGGACTGTGCCTGGCAGGGAAGGTGAAAGAGAGCCAGATGTAGAGGGAGAGGCAGCTGCAGAGACCGATGCAGCATCTGCACTGCTCATGACCGAGAGAAACGCAGCAACGGCAAGGGGGAGGCAATGTAAAATGTGCCAATTTTGGAAAGGAAAGGAGAGAAGAGGGTGTGTGTGCCCCAAGGAAGATGAGCAGATGACGAGGCAAGAGGGGACGAAACGAGAGGAGAGGAGAGGAGAGCGTGCCCTTTCCGGGGTACGGGCAGCTCAACAGCAACACGCCGTGGCAGACGCACACGCATACACACACAACACACGCCACCGCGTGGTAAAAATTAAATCCCGGTCCGGTCAGCCATCCGTCCGTCGCCGCCGCCTCTTCTTTGCGTCATCTTCCGCTTCCGCCCCTCCGCTCCGCCGTTTGCCCCGAGTCGGTTTCGGTTTCGGTTTCGTACCCGTACCCTTTGCTACCCCTTCACTCCAACCTCCCTTTTCTGCCAGCTGTTTGATTACATCCCACGCTTCTGGCTGTACTTGCTGTACACTCAGACGTCCGCGGTGGACTAAATCCATCTCTGTATGTCAATACAATCAATGGTCGGAGCCAGCTCTAGCCCATTACGACGCATGAAACCACCTTTGATTACCCTCACGCCCTCCTCTCCAATGTATTCAATCCCGTCCGACACCGTCACACGGCCTGCCGCAATCTCACGCAATAGCGGGTATGGCACAAAATGCGCCACGCGTGATATGAACTTCACATCGACCATGAACCACTTAGGGTTGGTTTCATCGGATTTCTAGGTAGCGTCAGAACGAAGCCGAAGGAAGGTGAAGGATGACCGCAGCGCACAGAATCGTAATATGGGTGTTTGCTGTTCGTCACAATTCAATCGAGCGCCGTCTCTCTAATAGTGGACAACGTACGGATCCCAAGCGGTATCTGCAAAAAAGGTTCGACTATTGGAGTAGAGGCCTCGAGACAGTGCTGAAATTCTTACAATCTGGATATGCCTCCCTTGTGACCTCAGCGATGCCAGCGATGCCTATTCAGAAGATACTCGACACCGTGCGTGAAGGACGCACACGGATGCACGTACCTGGGATACTGCAACTGGAGTGATAAAACAAAACCTGGGCAAGTTGACGTGACTGCAGGCCAGATTAGGAGCAGGTAACCCACTTTGTCTCCGACTTGCATTTCCTTCATGAGATTCCTTGCCTCTGGATTCCGAACGCCCTCCCACGGTGTTGTTCCGACTGCTTCAAAGTCGTCTACACTGAACTGGAACACGGACACGATTGAGTTGAAAGTAGGCCAGTCCACGTGCGTCCCATCCCACTTGACTCACTTTGACATCTTTTCCTTTCACTATGCGGGAATTTGGCTCCGCCTTCATGAGCCAATACTTTGACCTCGACATGGCTGTAGTGATTAAAAAAGGCAGGGGTGACGTAATGTCGGCAAAGAGCATCTAAACATGTACAAATAAGAGATTCTGGCCGCGTCTGATTTATTTTGATTCTGACCTGACCTGAGATGACAGCAACCATGAGAGAACAAGAACCGATTCCCGTCATGCCTCCATCAAAGCTCGGAGAGTATACCGTCGTACAGGAAATCGCAGAAGGTACTTTTGGAAAAGTCAAGAGTAGGTATCTCTATCTTGTTCAATCGCTCGGCTTATAGTCACCGCCTTTTTTCCCAGTGGCCGTGCATACTCTTACAGGTCACAAGGTCGCGATGAAGTTCATCTCAAAACACGTCATTAATATGACACGCACCAAAAATCGTGTTCAACGTGAGGTCGAGTACATGCGTACTCTCCGTCACGCCCACATCATCAAGCTGTCCGTCTGTCTCACAATCATCCGTTGCCATATTTGACAAACCCTCTGCTACCAGCTATGAGGTCATATCAACACCTACTGATATTATCATTGTCCTCGAATATGCAGGAGGAGAGCTTTTCAATTACATCGTCGCAAATGGTCGCATGCCAGAACATCAAGCTCGCCGCTTTTTTCAGCAACTCATTTCGGGTATTGAGTACTCTCACCGTCTCAAGATTGTCCATCGCGACCTGAAACCTGAGAATGTGCTCCTTGATGATGATCTCAACGTTAAAATCGCCGATTTTGGCCTCTCCAATGAAATCAAGGATGGTGATTTTCTCAAGACAAGCTGTGGCAGTCCCAATTATGCCGCACCTGAGGTCATTCGAGGTGGTTTATACACAGGGCCCGAGATCGATGTGTGGAGTGCTGGCGTTATTCTCTATGTCATGCTCTGCGGGAGGCTTCCTTTCGAAGATGACGACGTCCAGGCGCTCTTTACAAAAATCAGCCGTGAGTATCCGTCCTGCATGCCCTCCCCAGTGGAGTCACGCTAATGATACAATTTGCAGAGGGCACTTATCATATTCCCTCGAATCTTTCTTCCGACGCGCGTAGCCTCATCACGGGAATGCTGGTCGTTGACCCCGTCAAGCGCATAACCGTACCAGAGATCATCCAACATCCCTTCTTCCAAGTAGACCTACCGCAGTACCTTCAGCCCCTCCCGCCACCACCAGGTCCTGTTCTTGGTACCCTCTCTGCACTGGTGACTCCCGGAAAGGTGCTAGATTTTGAGATTATCGATGGTCTCGGGCGGATCGAAGACGATGTAGTTGAGGAATTGGCGCTTCGCATGGAGGGCGTGGACAAGGAAGATGTCTGGACATGCTTACGGAGGGATGACGGCGTGCAAGGAAATGCAGTCAAGGTGGCTTATATGCTACTGAGGGACAAGCGAAGGTTGGGGCGAGATTGTGAGCATCTCCCTCTTTTTTTCTATCGGCGTAAATCCTTATCCGCGTGTTCAGTGGCGGCGTATGAGGAGCAGGAACGTGACGCGCAATTAGCCGCCATGGATGTACGTCCATGTTCTGTGATCCTACCTCCCCTTCTCATTCTTCATGTAGCCGCGGAACCTTTTATCACCTGCTGCATTATCGCCTAGTGGTGCTGACGTTGAGGTGAATCCCTTTGAAAGTGAATTCAATGGCTATGACGACGAAGAAGACGACGACGAGTTTGACCTTTCTACCCCTCCACCTGATGAGCGGGAACAGGAGCATAATAATTTTGCCGTCCTAAACTCGTCTCTACCAGACCAGTTCCCCGAGCAGCACCATCTCACGTCATATGCAAGTGCCCGGCGTGCGTGGCCAGCCGTCAAAGAGAAGAAGCAACATCGAACGAAATGGCACTTTGGCATTCGCAGCCGAAGCCCGCCCATGGAAGTTATGCTCGAGATCTACCGCACACTCAAAGCATTGGGCATGGAATGGCGCGAGAAGAAAAATCTAGGCGGACTGGGGAGTGGGAGTATGCACCTGAATGGTAACGCTGGTGGGCGAAGAAAGAATGGGCATAGCAAAATCGAACGGGCGAGGGAATATGACGGTGGTGGGTATGTAGATCTCAAAGCAGCGGCATCTGTATACTTTGTAGAGACGCGTGTCCGGGTGCAAGACGTCGTTGTGCGTTTCTTTCTTCCACTTGCTTTGTTCCATCTGACGGGGAGATTTCAAAAGGTGCTATGAACCTTCAGCTGTATATGGTGGACTCGATCAACTACCTCGTCGATTTCCATCATAAGCGATCGTACAAGGCAAGCACGGAACCAGGTGCAGGCAAATATGACATCCCAAACGTGGACGCATTGTCCGAGGCAGGGTCCGACTCGGCCCACGGTGGTTCAGACATTGTTTCTCCATTTGTGTTTATGGATGTCGCATGCCGGCTCATCCTGGAACTTGCGGGTGGTGGAGGAGACTGACCCTATAACCATTTTTTGTGTTATTGATTCTCTCGCTGTGCGTGCTAGATCTTTGCTATGTGGATGGAAGGTAGATGTTGTAAGATGCGAGTTGTCTGTATCTACGCTGTACATCTAGTTTGCCGTTATTTTCGTTAGACTGCTGCTGCCGACAGTTGCAATATATCCCGATAGTTGACTGTATAGGAATGGGCTAGAATGCTTTCCAGTGCAAAAAATTGAATTAAATATTTGGTTGCAGTGACGCAGAGTTAACTGGGCTTGGCTCTACGTGTAGACCGAAATATCAAGGGGGGGCAGGAGGGAGGGAAAACTGAACGCGTCAAAAGGCGCAGGCCTGGAGGTGTGTAACTAAGGGCCAAGATAGTACATCGTGTTGAGTTGGTGACTCGACGAGTCAACTACGACGCCAGCTCGTATGCCCCAGACGCCGCCCCCAAGCTCACATCTGCCACTGGCAGGAACCCCCCGGATCAGAAATGATATCCTTTAGGTGTAGGCATAGGGCCAAATTGTGGGAAAGGTGGCTGTGTCGTGGCACGTTGTATTATGTTTGTTATGCTGCGCTCAGCTGCGGAGAAGAGATGCGCCCCAAAAATTGAATCAATCAACTTCGTAATACTGTTTCACTCTTTGCTTTGCAATGATTTTGGTGCCTCTGTCAAGACGTGGAGGTGTCTGTTTCTTTTTGGAAAGCGGTATATTCTACCATGCAAGTGGGTAAAATATGTGCTAAGAGGCAAAGTAATATGAGCCCTACTTAGCGCGCTATGGCCGGATGGATGCCGGGGTCGCCGAGATCCGGGTGGTTGAGAGGTGTCGTAGGAGTTTGACTATGGAAGTCAAAGACCGTTGAATAGCACTGCTGCTCCTGCTGCGCATGGCGGCTGGCGAGTGTCAGAGAAACAGTAGCGTGGTTGGAACGAAAGACAGGTGAATATGCCATTCGTCGTTCGGGGGAGTAACTCTAACCCCGCACTCTATTTCTGGCATCATGCTAGGGTGGCGTGCGCAGCTCCATCATGATTGAATAATAATAAATGGGCGGTGTTCCTGGTCTGGTTCCGTGACTGGGGGTCTTGTGTTGTCCTTGGGCGCGGCTGATCATGAACTCTAGTTCGGGGTCACTAGTTGTGGTTGTGCCTCACCGCGCGACGCAGCCCGCGCAACCACCGAACGCGCGCGGTATTTATAGAACAACCCAACAACGTTCCCCAGTTCTCACCCTCATCCAGCATCAGCATCAGCACTTGCACTTGCACTCGCATCACCATGTCCACTGCTCTCGACATCAAAGGCCGTATCCCATCCCCAAAAGGGTCTTCTTCCTCACATGGGAACGTCGTTGATCATGATGCCCCGCACGGTAAGCAGTTGATCCTCTCCCACTCTTCCAACCCCATGCGCTTACAGTCGCAGTGACCTCTGACTTGCCCCGTGATCACCGAGCGGGTGGTGCACCTACTGGCAAGCACGTCATCAGGGTGCAGCCCCTCAGGAAAGAGGAGATGCAGCCCTCGTATGCGCAGGACATGGGCACAGGGTCCGTCACCCACGGTTTCTATGGCTCAATGATGCAAAGCTTGGGGTCGTGCGTCGGATTCTGCGGTGCCGCCCCTTGTTGTCCGCTCCCAAACCCGTTCAAAGAGGTTCGCCAAGGTCAGTGTTGATATTGATCCCCCAGACTCGATCCAATCCAATCCACGCATTCCATTTTTTTCATTCCTCTAAATGTTTTTTTTTTGCTGCGATTCACAGGGTCCGTGGGACTTGTCTCACGCTTTGGCCAGTTCTACAAGGCGGTCGATCCGGGTTTGGTCCAGATCAACGTCTGCACCGAGTCGCTTCGTGTCGTGGACGTCAAGATTCAAATCATATCCATTGGTCGGCAATCCGTCATCACCCGCGACAATGTCAACGTCGAGATGTACGTCACTCAGTGGCCCTCTCCGACTGACTGCTTGTGAACACAAACACATACAGCGACTCGGTGATTTACTTCCAAATCGCGAACCCTTACCGTGCCGCGTTCGGCATTTCGGATCTACGCCAAGCGCTGATCGAACGCGCGCAGACGACCCTTCGACACGTTGTAGGCGCGCGCGCCGTCCAATCCGTCGTCACAGAGCGCGAAGCGATCGCGTTCGAAATCGCTGAGATCGTGGGCGATGTCGCGGACAAGTGGGGCGTGGCGATCGAGGGGATCCTGATCAAGGACATCGTCTTCTCCGCCGAAGTCTCCGCCTCGCTCTCCAGCGCCGCGCAGCAGAAGCGCATCGGCGAGAGCAAGGTCATCGCCGCGCGCGCCGAGGTCGACGCGGCCAGGCTCATGCGTCAGGCCGCCGACATCCTCGCCTCGCCCGCTGCCATGCAGATCCGTCAGCTCGAGGCTTTGCAGCAGATGGCCAAAACCGCGGGCAGCAAGGTGGTCTTTGTGCCCATGCAATTACAAAGTGACATCAGCAGGCAGCTTGGCCCCTCGCAGGGTGGCCCATCCGTCGTGCGCGACGAAAGCGGTGAGGGTCTCGGCGCTGTCGGGCTAGCTGGGCTCTTATCCACAGTATCAGATGTCTAGGTGTGATCTCTAGTATGATCTTGTGCCTCCGCCCTCCTTTCTTGTTCCGTTTTATATTCATTGTGTCCCTATACGTGTACGGCCTTGATGCTCTCTTTAATACTGCCATGTCGTATTGTGATGTGTAAGAATTATGACCATGACAATGATCATGACTCCCTTATCTGTTATTTGTCGAGTGGACGGACTTGTTTCCTATCATTGACGCGTCAAAGATCAACATACATACATGTCTAAAAACTGAGGAAGCACCGGCGCAACAAGCACTGTGACCAAACTGGACGATGAGAAAGGGACCGTGGAAAGGGATAAATAAATTCGAGAAAATAGGAATCTGTGAAAACAGACGCAACGCAATTGCACAGTATGGCTTTATATAAATTGTTGGGGGAGGGGGTCATAAATACTGCCTGTGAGTGGCCGTGGCCTAGATGAGCAGTCTTCACATATTACCAAACATCGAACAAATGCACAAAGAAGATATTGAGCAGTCGCGGAGTACCAAGCTAAAAAAAAAAACACTAGAACTGCAGAGACGAGTCGTGCAAAGTACTCTGGCGACGACCATGGGTCCTGGACTCGGGTGCGACCGTCTTGTGCAATAGCGCATAACCACCGTAGCTCGTACGCAGTCTCGCCGATCGCCGCGGCGCAACGTCCCCCTTGACCTTGCCCTTCGATGGCGCGTCTGTCGCCACCGGACGGACGTTCTCCTTCCCCGCCTCGCCCTGCGGGTGGACGCGCGCCGCCGCCTCCGCTTTAGCGCGGGCTTTCGAGCGCACGCAGGGCAGAGCCACGTGCGTGTCCAAGTGCACGTCGAAGCCGGGGTAATGCACGGATCGACGATCAGGTGGTGGTGGCAGCTCACGCAGGACCATCGTTGGCGCCGGAGGAGAAGGTGTCGTCGTGGACGTGGACGCGCGACGCACGCGTTGCGGAGAAGTGGGCGGTGTGGTCTGCGGCTGTGACGACCGGGTCTTCCGTGGCGACGTGCGGGTCGGCGTAGTGGTAGTGGGGGAAGGGAGGGTTTTGGATCGTGGAGATGCCGAAAGGCGGGGAGATATCCGCCTAGGTGCGCGTGGCAACGGTGGAACGACGGCGTGAGGGTGGCGCGATGGCGACGGAAGACCGTCGCTCAGGCCCGCGAGGGAGGAGCCCAGAAGACACTTGGTGCCGTCAAAAGCGTGTAGAAGAGCGCCGCGGGGAGGGCGAAGTGAGTGGATGCTTGGGCTCGGGTAGGGACGGGATTGTGAGGGATGAAAAAGTCTCTCTTGCTCGAGGATTCGCCTTTTCGCGGGGCTAAAAATGGAGCGAGCAAGAGACGGAGATCTTGAGCGCTTAGAGCCGGTAGGCGGGGTTGGGATATTTGGGTCATCGGAGAGGGTTTGGAGAAAGGGATCAAGGGGGAGGTCGAGGAGGACAGTTCGAGGACGGGGACGAGGCATACCGACGTACTCGCTCGAAACGAAACAGATGAACGATCGTGGCACAAAAGACGCGACACGTCACAGTTAGTCACGTCACACATGTCACACCTATCATATTATTACCGTACTTTTCAACTCACTAAGGCAACATCTCCTCACTCTCCTCCTCCACCGGCATAACCACATCAAATACACCAGTGCCGCATATAATCGGACGTCCTATCACCAAGCTTCCTGACGGTGTTTGAAGATCGTCAAAGTCACCGTAAAGCGTCGCATCCGAAAGGAATGCCCCAGTGGTCTCGAATGAGGCTTTCAATAGAGGAGATGGGTGGACGTTAATCCCTTTCCGGTTGAACGGCTTGTAGTTACCCTCAAAAGTCTGACGACAGAGAACTTGGGAGGAGGTTCAGACTGATTATTTCAACACCCACCATATAGTCCGCAATCAACTCGAGGTGACGGATATCAACCTCAATGCTGTAGACGCCAAAGACGCCACTCATCTCCCGCACAATAGCTGCACGGGCCATCTCTATGCCGTATGTCATGAGGATGGCATAGATGTCGTTCGAGTAGACATCATTCTCTTCGATCAGAGGTACTTCAGTCGCACACGCAACCTCCCAAAGACCGCGGAAGTTGGAGCCATTGGTGGTTATCTATAGTGTTATTGGTTAACGACCATCAGGGATTGACAGCAACACGGCGCTAACCTTCGTTGATCCATCTCTGCTCGCCTCCTTAACTCGGAAACAATCGGTAATGCCTGGGATCTCCCGGACCACGGTTTTTCTACATGTGCGCTCCACAATATCCACTACCAACAGTTTGGGTAGATCAGGTCCAAACTGTGTCCAACTCAACGTCAGTCCTACACATTGCGGGCACGCACCACTCACCTCCAGTTCAATGATGCACCGAGACGCGCTGAAGTTGAACGCTGTAGCATTCGGGAAGTTTTCAAGGAATGCCTGCTCCATCCTGCTTACGACTCCCTTGAAGCCAATCTTCTTCCCAGGTTTCTTCTCCAGTTCCTCGTTTGCGTTTGCTGTCCCCTCGGCTTCCAAAGCAGATGCAGTCTCTAAATCCTCCTCAAGAGGTTCGATATCGCCCCCAGTGTCTTCGTCTTCATCCGATTCGTATGACACTTGTTGTTGCTTCTGTCGTTGACGCTTCTCTCTACCTGCGTCACCGTCACCAACCTCGCTCTCCTCGTCGTCCATCCTTGGTGTTGGCTCCCCTACACCTGCGTCTATACCTTCTTCCGCGTCCCCGGCTGCTCCTGAAGCACCTTCTTCGCCTTGCGGTATGGCTTTCCCCTTTCCAAGTTCGGCGATTTGATTCCTGAGGTGGGTGGCCAGCTTTCTCATCTCGAGTTGAATCTCGCGCTTAAGAATGAGCGGGAAGCGAGTCCCAAAAGTTTTGACTAGTTCTGTGGGAGACACGTCAAACTCTGTACGGTACTCCTGCTCGGAGTGGAATGCAATGTCAATCGTGAACTGCTTTCTGCGTGCCCGGTTGTTGACAGTGAGCTGTTCGTCAACGGCGACCCTATCGACAACTTGGGAAAGTGTGACCCGGGACGCTCTACGTGCGAATGCGTCAGCTTGATCATTGGAAATACCCTTGGCGACAGTTATGGTCATGGATGGTGTTTTGGGCTGTTTAGACGCTGTCATCACGATCTCGCGTAGTCGGGGGATACCGAGAGTGACGTTGGCAGCGCCATGACCTATCATTATCTCAGACGAGAATGTGAATCTTATCGAGATACGCACCAGCGAAGTGGAAGGTATTTAAGGTCATCTGCGTCGAGGGCTCGCCTACACTACGACAAGGTCAGCCAATGGAAAGTCTCCCTCGATTCTGATTGCTCACCCCTGGCCGGCCAGTAAACCAACGGCCTCTCCTGGCTCCACCAAGCTACGCAGATACTTGAACATCATCATGAGGCGAAAATCGTTTGCGCTGCGCAGAGCATGCCGCCGACGGATTGCGTGGGCGTCATCTTTTGACTTGAGAAGATTGTCTGGATTGCTTTTGATGTAATCGTTTAACCGCTCCGCGAATTTCTCGGACGTGCTACCTAGAAAGCGGGCAGGGTTGAAAAGCTCAAGCGGTGTCGCCATCGCGTCCCTTCTCGAAAGATCTTCTCCTGCTTTGATATCTTTGGAAGCCTTAAGAAAGCTCTTCGTGTACTTCCGAGCCTGTTCATCGTCTAACAAGCCCAATGCGTTGCGCGGACGATATCGGTCGATGAGTGCCTTCATGTTCTGCGCCATGAAAGTGAATTGGTATAGGTGTTTTTGTTTTGTGACATCAAGTGCATCCCCGCCGTAATGAAATTGGTACACCGAGCCATCACTCCCGCGTACGGTATTATCATAGTGAACGCGGATGCCCTCCAAATGTTTTATCAACGAACGTTGCAAGTAGCCCGAGCGAGATGTCTTCACTGCCGTGTCAATCAAACCTTCGCGACCTGCCATGCAGTGGAAGAAGAACTCCTGTGGTTTGATACCAGTAAGGAAGCGGCTAGCAACATATCCACCAGCGATAGCCTTCGTTTCGAAAGCTTTAAAAGATGGCAGGGTCTTGCCACTGATCATCACCGGGACACGACGGCCTTCTAGCTCCTGCTGACCCAATGCACATGAAATTTGCTGAGCATTGACTGCGCTACCCTTGGCGCCGGATTGAGTCATCATCTGCATGTTATTGTGGGGAAATTTGCGCAACAAGCCATGGGGCATGACTGCATCCGCGATGGATTTGGTGAGTTCTCTCAGACGTGACTTGACGGTCACGTCGAGCCCTGCCATCTTTTCATCGTCGCGAAGCACTTCGTGGAGCAGTTGTGAAAGAGCCGTGGGTTTCTCGTTATCGGGAACGTCACTGAGCGACGGAAAATTCTCCATAGCTCCCTCTGTGCCGAGGTTTTCGCCGTTGTTCAGCAGCTCTGCTCGCCTTGCGTTGCCCTCATCTGTGAGCGCCAGATCATCTATTCGACAAGTGAAGGCCCTGAGCTGCAAAAACTTGGTGAAAAGCCGGCTCAGAATGCCAAGCAGCCTCCCTGCAACATCGGCACCGTACAGTTCATAGACCGAGTGGACCAAGCCAAAGTCGCTGGCCCCAAAAGCAGCCTTGTCAAGGGTACCGCAGAGGAGTTCTCCGTTCATGAATATGACTTGGTCTTCAGAAGAGCCTTTCCCCCATGCTGCAACGGGAACTTTGGCCTTTGCATTCAGGTTGAGCCCCTCTGCATTGCTAGGTGTGATATTTAATAGGACAGTGGATATCTGCCCTCCATGAATAGGAGGAAATGAAAAAGGGACAGAGAAAGTGCACTCACGATCTGCTTTCCGGTCCACAATGGTCTTGGCCTCCATATTGTCGGTGGAAGCGTCCGTATGCGTCCATCGTCGTGAACCGAATAGTCTTCGGGTTTGAGAGATCCGTAGAGTAACTGAAAGTACTCCTCCCGGGTAAAAAATGTCTCCGGGTTGGTCATCCATACGCCAGCTACGACGTGATCTTGGATGAGACCACGAAGGGGCTTCCCAGATGTTGGCACGAGATATTGGTTGTCAGTGTTGGCTATCAACATAGCCTCTGCCCGCGCCGCTTCGTTTTCTTCCCGTGCGTGAGACGAATATCTATATCGAAGTGGCGTGTTGCTTACGGGGAAAGTGAATATTCATTTCTGTGCGAGTGCATCAGCCGTGGCGTTAAGACTCATCTAGCTATGACAAACCATCGCCATCGAAATCGGCTGTACATTCACGAAACGATCAGCCTCTTCAGAGTAACCATCACTTGCAACCGAAAACAAACCATTATAAGAGTTGCTGGGGTAGAGTCAGTTTACTACTGAGTGATGGAGGAATATTCCAACCAACCAATTAGCGTAGTGCATACGTATCGTCTTCTCTCCGTGCAACACGCGTGCTCGATGCGCCATCATACTCGGTTTGTGCAAGGTAGGTTGTCGGTTGAGAATGAGCATATCCCCATCTCGCAGATGTCGAAATACCTTCTTATTGATAGCCGTAGTTCGTGTGGCGAACCGCCGTCGGTCGGCGCGACTACCGTCTTGCGGTGTGAGCAATTGATTAGCGATAGCTGTTCTTTGCTCCACTGTTAGTTTGTCCTATGCAACACAATTAGCGTATATCCTTCCGGTAGCAAGCGAGATACCAAGTAAATCTGATGACCGTCTTCGTATTCGACTATTGTCGCCCCGGGATAAATTTTAGGCCCGTTGATGACTAGCTGCCGCATCTCGTGGAAATTCGCAGGCGTCACAGGTTCGGGGAAAGTCAACTTCCTGGCGAAGACAGGAGGGACGCCGATTTCATTTGGCTCGATGTTCACATCTGGCGAAATGACCGAACGCGCAGCATAATTAACACGTTTACCCTGAGGCAGACATTAGGCAGGCACTATAGCAACAGGGTTACGCACCATCATGTGCATCCGGAAGAGGCCCTCTTTCTTTTCAAGAACTTGCTTGATACCGGGAGGTGGTAGTTTCCCGTTTCTTAATTTCGTCGGGTTCTTACCACTGTCAATAAAACTATTTACGTCAACCTGGAGCTGAACTAACGTCTCCAGCAGTGTGCCCAGTAACTTTCTCCGAGTATCGTCATCAGTTGTGGACATTTTCGCGGATGCTGCCCGCAATTCCTCATTGAGGTCACGTAATCGGTATGACGTAGTGAGCATTTTCGTGAGGAGCTCGTTATGTGGGTTTTCGAAAAGTGTCTCGCCCATCTTCGCAGGGGGTCGAAATCGGGTGGGAGAGACAGGGACAACGTCCATGAAGAACATGTCCGCGGACGCGACGGAGAGATCGTCGACGACAGGGGACAAAGGACCGTGCCGACCAAAAATCAAAGAGCAGAGCGTTGTTTCGTTAGCGAAGAGCAAGCGGAGGTGGGCCCTACATTCTTCAGGCAGCATGACCCGTTCGTTGCGACCACGGGCGCTCTTGAGACGGCCGTTGGCTGCCCTAGGGAGATGATCCTGCTCTCGCTGAGGTTGACCTCCACCTTCGTCAGAAAACGTTGGATCGCCGTCCTCTGATTCCGAACCCTCGAAATTAGAGTCATCACTGGCAGCGTCATCTCGCCCCACTCGAGTGACCGTATGTTCTCGCGATAAGGTATGAAGGACGCCGCGCCGGCGCAGGCCAAGGGCTTCGTTTGCTACTTTCATTTTTGCTGACAAGTCATACTCAATTATTTTTGTGTGACCTTCCTTTCGGAAAGTGTACCCGTTACTGTGACGTACAGCCCTTCAGTAGAGGAATCGATGTAGGGAGACGCGACCTACGCGCCGCAACCTGGATTTTGGCACCTCTTGAGCAGAGAGGCCTTAACGATTTGTTGTATAAGGTCCTTTCGTTCTTGATACACAAGGCTGTGTTTATGATCATCCCTGCTACCTGAAGCACGCAACAGGCTGAGCTGAACAAAGGCTTGCACTCGCTGTGCGAATGCTTCCAGGGTCTCAGACTCGTCTCCGGCATCTTTTTCCTTCTTTTTGGGTCTCATGTGCAGGTTATCCAAACTAGATGCGGCATCGAGCATCCCGTGATCGAGGAGTCGCAGCTTAGCTACGTATTTGACTAGCTTTGACCCGAGGTATATGTCTAACAGCCAATCCAGATGAAAAAGAAATAGTACTCACCTCTGGTCTTGACAACTTGAAGTGATGACAGAATAAACACGTAGCTCTTAACAAATTGTACATGTGGTTCATGAAGAGTGGATGGAACACAGGTACCGGCAATTCGAGATGGCCAAAGTGACCAGGGCAACTGAAATACGTCTCTCGGCAGGTCACGCAGCTGTCCGAATATTAGGGATACATTCGCGGTGAGGTATGGTAGGGATACATACATGTCTTGCTTATACACAGGACCCAATGTAGGGTCATACAAGCCCCCGAGGTTAGGTCTATTCAAGTCATCAAGAAGGACCGGATTCGTGATTTGCTTGACTGAGATTCGTCGAATATCCTCGGTAGTCAGGACAGAAAAAGATACACTTTGAACTGTCGAAGGGATGGGTAATGAGACGTTCATCGTTATCAGACACGACGAATCTTCAGCAGCTTTCACTGTTACCGTCCGAGTCGCTGCTCTGCAAGTTTCAATCCGTCGGACCGTCGTGCCGGTGCACCTACAAATCACGTGATGATAACCTACCACGCGTACTCACGCGACACGCGACGCGCGTTATTAGCAAGTTACAGCATATATAATATAACGACCCGTAGGGGGCACTGTACACGATACATCAGACTCCACTCCCCCGCCGTGAGGGTATTCTGCCTCCGACTGTCTTCATCTTCTGCGCTTCCCCAACCAGTTCTGCGATGAGTTTATTATACGTCTCTGAGTCTTGCTGCAGGGCGTCCCTCGTTTGCAGCAGGTGGGTCAATAACGATGATGTATTCTGCGTCTGCATGCGCAAGTCGGATAAACAAGCTTCTAGCGATGCCAAGGGTAGTAGGGATAGTTGGTCTGTCGCACGGTCAGCATAGACATCCGCGTAGCCCTTGTAAAGCAAATACACACCCGATGTAAGCGCGAGAAGTTCTTCGATTCTCTGTTCATCTAGTTCTGGCTTAGGACCTAATCCTAACTGCGCGACTGCTCCTTTTCGAGAATTTCCGGTTGTGGGAGTACCAGCAACTTGGACAGGAGTCCCCGCTCTCGAATGATGCAGAGATGTTTGGCCATTGGTTGGTCGCGAGCCGTTGCGGGAAACAGGGGGGGCGGACATTGGTCGCGTAGTGATGTGCAATGCAGGTAAAGGTTTGTTGCTTGCATGTGGAAGAACCTCGTCAAGATTCACGGGAATGCCTAAAGTGATCAGATGCTGTCTCCTGATACGCGAACGCGTCCAATTAGGGGGGCGCGTGGATGGAGGGGATTTCTGGAAGAGTGACTGGTAGAGTGAGCGACTATCGGGGTGGTGTGAGTCGTTGATCCTGTACATTTGAGAAAAGGTATCACCTATCTGGAGTTACCAAAATCTGTGCAAGACCACCTACTTCACGCACATCCTCGTCAGTCAGCGCCTGACTCGTGTCGTCGGAATTCCAGAGCGGTCCCAAGATTTCCTCGATCTGCGCCTCTAGCATCTGCCGCGACGGATGTGGATCAATGTGGAGCGGTTTCCAATCCCACGATGAGGAGCCTGCTACCGGTACTGTTGTTGGCTCACTGGAGTGGTCGCCGTCCCCGAACTCCTTGGTGGTTCCCTCCGCTTGGCCGAATTCTCCAAAATCTCCAAAATCGTCGTCGTCATCATCGTCGTCCCCACGCCCGGAGGTATCTTTTTGCGTTCCAAAGCTGTCAAAGTCATCAAACCGATTGATCGTGAAAGATGTCTGAGAGAAGGTCGGGTAATCCGGAGACGACAACGGCACGATGCCTGATGCAGAGGTTGCCCATACTGATGTACCAAAGTCTTCATCCATGGCGTAGCGGGAGTGAATATTCAGTCCCGTTGGAGGACAGCCTTTATTGGTGGCAAACTCAAGAGATGAGATTGCGCTGAAGTGGAGTTGATCAAAACATTCGGCCGGGGACCCCGGACATTCCAGGAAGCAAAAGTTTCTCCGTTTGTAAGCAGAAAAGCAGAAAATATACAACACATAGCACTAGTACTACAACATATTCATTCTAGGCACCACTGCCATACTATGTCTCCTTTTACGTCGTCGTATTCGAGAGATCAGACCACAGTCGGGACTTGTTGGATGGTAGGTGCCCTGCCATTCATTCCAGGCTGAATTACCACCGAGTGTCCAGCTTGTTGCTGGACGACATTACCACCATAAGTCGTGGTGGGGTACTGGGCGTATGAACCAGGGTAGCCCCGGGGACCATATTGAGGTGAATATGAGGCGTAGGCGACCCCAGGGTAACCAGGTGCCTGCCCGAACCATGGTAATTCTCTGATGTCTTCTCTCCAGATAAACGGCCGCCCCATGGCCACAGAGCGGCTGGCAAGGGTGACGAGAAAAATAAAGTAGAGGGTAACTGTGGATGTACTCGGAGTGAGGAAAAGTATAGGTAGGAGAGAGAAATACGTACTTAAGCAAAACGCAGCCCACGAGAATGCCTCAACAACCTTCGACAAGTCACAGTACGAGCGAGCGGAAACTGGGTGTGGATGAATCAATCGATGACAGACGAAAAAAAAATTCTAGGAAGGTTATTAACTGGTGCCATTCTTCGTGTTTGTCCTAGAATTTCCGAGCGCATCACATTGCGTGTAGCCGATATTATCACTGTACACAGTATAAGTCAGGGGGTCGAGGAGAATGACTCGAGAGAACCTACGCAGACCACGCAGCCAATGCTGGTACCAGTGTTAGTTGTCGGACAATTGGTGGTGAGAGACGAGGAAGACTTACTGAGCCAAAGGATATCGGAAATAAACAAGAAAATCGCGTCAGCGCGTGGGGTTGAGGACATCAAGCTAACAGCGGGGACAATGTCCAGATGAATGTGGAATGTAGTTTTCCAAACAGATAAACGCACATAAATGTGAATATGAATATGGTCCACGATGGCGGGATCAGGGAATAGATCGTGAGATCATCTGAACGATGGTCGATTCAGCGACAATCTTTTTCAGTAATACGACGACATACGATGCAGATTAGGCAAGAATATGGACGCAAAGTACGCAGAAATTCCTAGCACTGCTGCAGAGAGTAAAATGACGGCGACTGGCAGAAATGAGCGTCAGATATTTTGGGTAAGGGTCACAGGGACTGCGTGTACCATAACCGTAGAATCTGAGATCCCGAAACAAGACGGTCATCGCAGTACTGGCTCAAGCAAAGAACGAAGGGGAAGGTCGTGCAAACGTGGTGTGTCGTGAAAGTGCGAGGAGCGAGAGGTCGTGGAACGAGGGCAGGAATGGAGGTGCAACGTGTCGGGTTAGACGCCGCTTAAAATTTGGGGTGTCATTTTATCAGTGTTCACACGTGGAGTACTCAAAAAAGATGGCAGAGATGAATAGGAACCGAAAGAACCTGAGGCAGCCGAAGTATGATACATGAAGAATCTGACACTGCTAGTGCAAGTGATACGAACTTTTTCTTCCACCTCCGCCTCGCGCCGTGACTCCCGGCTCACAAGTTGTGGGGACTCTTGAGCCCTTCTTCCCATGCCAGGCAAATATAAATGACGCACCACCAGCAGCTCCAGACACGGATCCACTAGGCCAATAGATGTAGCCACCCAGGTCACAAGATCCATCAGGAAAACTCTAAAGACATCAGTAATAGTCTCAAAGCCCTTATTGAGCTAGTTAAGGCTTAACATGTAACTTAGGACAAAAATAAATGTCTTAAACTGCTTAAAATGAAATTTAAGCTTTTGGTAGTGCAGGTAGATATTCTCTATCTAGCCATGTCTAACCCATACATGTCTACCCAAGAAATATATCTAGATCAAGTGTAAGGTCGCACCGGCCCGGCTACCATTCAAGCCATTGTATGATTATATAAACATCACTTCGAGAGCCTCTTCGCGCCAACTCATGGCTTTCGCCCGTCTCAGTGGTGGGCTCTTTAGGTCACGTCTGATTTCCTCTCCATTAGGACGCGTTCTTTCTCCTACTCTAGGTGGCATCTTCCAAAAGAAATATGCTACAGAGGCGTCCTTGGAACAACGGCCGACAGATGTCAATGCCGCGTTGTCGCGCACTTCCGTCCTCTTCAAGACATACAAACCAATAACCCCGAGCATCCGCCACCTTCGCCGCCCTCTTAATCCCCATATTTACAAAGGTAGACCTTTACGCCTCCTTACCGTTGCACTACGGAAGAAGGGGGGCAGAAATTCCAAGGGTCGGATAACTGTTCGCTCTCGAGGCGGTGGCCACAGAAGGCGCATTCGTCTCGTAGACTTTATGCGCACTGAGCCCGGGCCGCATGACGTTGTACGGATTGAATACGACCCTAACCGCTCTGCCCACATCGCTCTTCTCAAAAACCGCGATCCTAACGTCGAAGGAGCGAAGAAATGGAGCTACATTCTAGCTTGCGAAGGCCTACGGGCAGGACACGTGGTGGAGAGCTTCAGACAGGGAGTCCCTGATGGACTCGTTGAAGGATTCGTTGACTCGAAGAAGACTCGGGGAAAGGGATTGGCGATGGGTGACGATGATCCTGCAGCTGCGAACGCATCCCTCACTATCGGCCTTCTGCGGGCTCGAACTGTCAAACCAGGGAACGTCCTCCCGCTCCGTTTAATACCGACCGGGACTATCATTCATTGCATCGCTCTCAATCCACATGGCCGCGGCATTCTTGTCCGCTCAGCTGGCTCGTTTGGCCAAGTCATCGTCCACGAGGATACTGAAAAGTACAGCCAAGTACGCTTACAAAGCGGAGAAGTACGGAGAGTACTTCAGGATTGTGTCGCGACGATTGGGAAGGTCAGCAACCCACTTTGGAAGGGAAGGAACTTGGGCAAGGCGGGGCGTGCACGATGGCTTGGTCGGAGACCTCACGTGCGTGGTGTGGCTATGAATGCGTATGTGTCCCGTACTCTGCGAGACCTTGCGACCATATTCATGAATCTCCAGCGTCGACCACCCCCACGGAGGTGGTCGTGGCAAGTCAAAATCCAACAAGCATCCTCGTTCTATTTGGGGGTGGCAAACAAAAGGCAAGCGAACACGCAAACCTGGACCTAAGGGTCCCAAAGGTAGCAATATGATGGTCGTTCGCGAGCGTCCGAGAGGTGTGGAGAGGAGAGCGCGTTGAGCTGTGGCAATATCACGGCGTCGGCCCGGTTAGCCTAGCCTAGTAGTACTACTTCGCCTACACCCCTTGCGTATATACGCCCTCGCTTGTCACTTGTCATGTCAGCTTCCGACCCTGCACATCCCCTCAAAACATTTTTGCAGCTGCAACTCGCCTCGGATAATGCTGCTGTTCTGAATTTACCCTATGTGATTCAGTTCCTGTCTCCTCAACATCTCCAACCTTCTCCACACCTTCAAAAGTGGTTGACACGCATCAACTCCTTAATTCACTCGAAAGATCCCGGTGCACGCTGGGCTGGTCTTTCTATCGCGTGCCACACATCCTTATTATCGCGAGAGCTAATGCTAGAGCATGCTAGGGGTTGGGTCAGTGCAGCTTTGCATCTATTTTCAGTCCGTGTGTCTATCCATACCCTCTTCGCATGGATCTCACTATGCGAAGAAACAAGAGCCTTTGCCAACTTTAAAAGCGGCCATACGACTTCTCACACATATTTTCTCCGTTGTAACCGATACCCCAGAGTTCCAGAGGCAAATCGCATCCCCAAATGTTCCTAAGTTCAGCCTTGCACTCATCATCGTCGCCGAGGGTCATCCAAGCCGTGAATTAAAGGTCGGCCATTACGGCTGTCATTATTTCAGTGGCTCACAGCACCTTCAGCTGCTCGCCATCGATGCGCTGTACGTATTGGTGCCACTCTATCCTACTCTTCACAAGGCTCTCCATGGACGGCTCTCTACGCTGTGTCTTCGCCAGTTGAACTGCTCAGCGGGACAGTCAACGGACGGTTCACTCTCTCAAGCTATATCCCGGTTGTATTCAGTTCTCGCTGTCACCGGTGGGAAGGTCGGTGCGGCCGGTCTATGGAGGAAATCAGTGGACGAGATTCTGTCCATCGGCTGGGCGTCGCTTGGTTCCCTCAGAACTACGTTCCCCAATGACGGTCTGATAAGATATCTGGCATTCGAATTGTGCACTGAAACAAAGTTCAGCGAATATGGCTCCTCCCATACAGTACCAGCCATACACGGAAGATGCAACGGTGTCCATCCCGTTAAATGTTGATCGCCTCCGATGCGCTGTTCTCGTGCTCTGCGACCTTCTAACGTATACATGTGCCTTTTTTAATCCAACTCAGCGTTAGCTCAGTGTCTATCAGGTCTACAACTGCCAGAGCTATCCAATTGCCGTTGGGTGCTCTCGTGAGCTTTAGTCAAGCGTTATTGAGTTGCACGAACGATAATGACAAGGTTTGCAGATCCTCCTCGGCCATTACCTACCTGATTAATGTTTTCCAGGAAGAAAAACGTATCGAAACTTCTGTTCGCACAATGGAAGAGACGGTTGTCCCAGAGATCTGCGCTCTCGGCAGCGACTTACTGTCTAGACTTGCCAATTCGTATGTTGGAGCGATCTCTTCCCCCTCTCCACTTCACCGACCCGGTGGGTTCATCTAGCGCAGAACGTCACCTTACGCCGCACGCAGGACGATTTACAAGTATCATTCTGTTTCATCTTGAGCTTGCTCCACCGCCGTAAGCGTCTGCACTTTGCCGCTGCAATACAGCAACACCCGATACTCAGCTGGTCCCTTTCAGGAACCGACGTCTTGTATTTTTGCAAGCTCTGGTGTCACTATTGACAAATGTGCACACGGTGCATTCCCCCCCGGCATTGAATCGGATTGCTAAGGTTCTTCTATCTACCCTCTCGGTCCTCTTGCCGACCCAGTCCGATTTAAGGGGTGGCCCTGTATCGACCACTAGTGGCAAGGGCCGGAAGGGTAAAAAGCGAGCATATGACTATGAGGCAGACGAAATATTCAAGATCACGACCAATGTCATATGCCCGACCTCGGCGTACATTGCGATGATATTGATCACGCTAGACGGTATATCATCAACCTCTCTTCCCTCTGTCAACATTCTTTAACAAAGCCCACGGTCTAGCCCTTCCATTAGTTCTTCACAATCCATGCCTGCCACCAGCCACGTATTCGCTCGTCTGTCGAGTGTTACTTGGTCTCAACGTTTGGCTGCCTTCTTTGAATCCCGTTCGATTCTCAGGCGATCCGTCGCTCCACGCCCAAATTTTACGCGGGCTTCAAAGCGCATCCATGGGTCTTGGCGCCGCTGATACTCGAAGTGCCATGGGCAGGAGCTTGGGCTTAATCATACACGAACTTCTGGAGCCAATGGATGACCCGGTGAGTTACGTACAATGTGGGGGACGAATTATCCTCACTACTGTCCCAAAAGAACACTCCTTCTACTTCCACTCTGAGAGAACTCGATAGACTTCTTCATCCCCGCGTTCCGTCACTTGCGCGAGCTCTCCCGCACGTTGAGGTGTTGTCTTTATTCCGCGCGGAGGAGAGTGCAGAGGAGCAGGAAATACGAGAGAGTCTCCGCATTGGCGTTTTTTCACCATCAAATGGAATAGAAAGTACGGGTTGCGAAGGTCAGGCATCGATATTAGCGCCAGCACCAGCACCTCAGCCCCTTCCACCAAATCCTGATACGTTGCCCAACGTTGGCCAGCCCAAGACGCCAGCGCCAATACCCTTGAAATTATCGACATCGCAGCCACAAGCAACTACACCACCAGGTCTCAGACCTGCTCCCACACCCCCATATGCACACCATAATTCTTTGGCTGACTTTCCAAGCCAGGATCCCTCGGATTCCAACGACATATTATGCCCCCCACAGGAACATGAAGTTCCTCCATCATTCATGAGCACGGTTGTTGCTGCGTCCGAGGGGTCGCGCTTAGGTACGGTGCCGGGGGTTATCAATGCAGTGGAAGAGGATGATGACGATGAAGAGATGCCAAGCATCGACATGGGATCTGATTCAGATTGAGCTGGTTGTCAGAAAACTAGCACTAAATACGCCGCTCCGCAGCTATATGTGTAGATGATCACAAGACGGCGCTGTAATGCGTCGTTGTCGAACATGAACCCGCGTATTTCGGAGATTCGGTTGAGTCAAATGCGAATCCGTTTACGATGTAGTCCTTTGGAATCCACTTCCATCATGTCATCGTCTGATTCGTTGCGGACCGTGTCACCTTCTGGCGTTAACGTTGCTAACTAGGGACGATTGCAGTCGGAGCAAGACGCGGGGCATCAGTTGATATTCCAGCCTAGCAGGCTATAGACAGTTGACGGACCTTATGAATAAACACTTGGGCAACGACATTTTCTGGTTCAAGCGCACGAGCGCGTTCCAAATGGTGTTTTGCTTCTCGCAGCAGAATCTGTTTTGAAACATCGTTAGTTTGCCCTATGTTCCGTAAGGAATCGACTTTGACGATTATCATAGGTTTTCCACATGCCTTGGGCGCTACGGCTCAAGTCGGCATCCGCGAATATCGCCAGTCGTAAACAAAGAAGGCCCGCGTACGTATGCAGCACGGAGTTGTCTTGGTATGGAGGTGACGGAAGGTAGCTTCATTTCTGGAGCTGAGTGTATGTAAGAACGAAGGAAACGGGGATCCGCACAGGTCAAGCTCATCGAGGGCGTCGCGCTCCCGTCCGGCCACCGCCAGGGACAACACTAGCTCCTGTACGAGAGGTTCGCGCTAAAATGCGAGATACTTGTGAGTCGGGGGGGGGGGGGGGGACATTTAGAGGAATATGGCTAGGCCGGAAAGTAGACGAGAGGGCGTGAGAAGGGCGAAGGGCGCGCACCTCCTCTGGGTGTTGGAGCATCATAACCCTGAGAAATTTGATGTGGTTCGCCGTCCCGAGGATATCGCCTGGCGGTGAGTCGACGGCGAGTAGGATGAGACCGATTTTCCAAATGACCATCCATTCGATCTCCTCACATCGTGAGAGCAGTGCGAATGCCCTTTGGGCCAAAAGAAGATCTCCGCGCTGGATTGACAGATGCAATATATCGCGAAGGCGCCGAATGTGGACCTTGCGGGCAGATGAAGGGACCTTGCCATCGGGCGAGGCAAATAAAAAAGGACTACCGTGCCTGTCATTCCATGCAAAGTGCGGTGCGGTGCAACCCATTAATATTACGGCATATCTTGCAAAAATTATTTGTAATAGGAGTAGAGATATCTTATCGGCTCCACTTTTACGTGCAATCAATCGCCTTCTCTAAAGGGTTCGCGCTCCAAAGACTTGAGTGGAACGATGCGAGTGCGAAGAATCTGGTCGCGCCGTGCGCCAAAGTACCGTGGCGTTTCGAAGCTCCAGACTAGGTTGCCAGCGGGCCAATGCTGGCACGCTTCGATGTAGCGCTTGACATCGACGTCTACCTCGGGCCCAAATGATCGCAAGGAAGCCTTCGCGGAGAGAAAGTCCTCCATGAGTTCTTTGTAGTGCACTCCAACATAATCGCACGCGGCTTGAATGTCCAAATTTTGCGTCCTCGTCAGCACGGTGATAAAGTTATTGCCCTCCAAACCGCTGTTAAGTTCCATGTTATAGGAATATAGGTCCTAGAGTTGAAAGAAAATAAAAAAGCAGTTAGCTTCTGGCACTCGGTTAGCACACAGTATATATTCACATTTGCCCAGCAGACCATGTCCACGGCGCTGAAGTATATCTTTTGAAAGATGGGGTCCGCAAACACTTGTTCCGGAAGGTCTATGCCCAGGATATATGAAATCACGCCAAAGCAAACACGGACGGCGCTGTTCTCGCGGCGGAGATGGACGTAATCTTCGAGGTCAAGAACCTCTCCACGATCGCGTAATCCAGCCTCTTGGACAACGGAATCGATATACGCATCGCAATGTGCGAGAAACCGACGGAACGTTTTTGGTCTGATTGTCGTAATAAGGCGCGCGCGGAAGCTTCCGGACTAGAATCAGACATGACACTTGGACAGCCTGACATTAGTGAACTCACTCTGCCGTCATTCGCGCAAGCTTCGACCCGTCGGACCAAGTGGGGTCTCGCATCACTTTTAAAAAGATGTCGCCGGTGTGACGAGCATCACCGTAGCATTGCTCGTCGCTGAGTTCGTCGATGACGAACAACAGGTTGACGAGATCGCAGCAAGTCCGAAACTCCTCATAACCAGCATATGGGTAGCAGTGTGAGCTCAACAGTTCACTCTGACCCTGGAAAAAGAATGCACGGCGACGATCAGCGAAGACCGCATAGCTATTGACCCAGCGTCTGGACTCGGCCGCAGCACGCTTCCAAAACGGGTTTGTAGCATCGTGAAACGCGGTCGAAAGGGAGAAAAGATCAGGAAGTACAAAATAAGATGGAGGGTGATCCATAGCAAGAAGCCCAGTGAAACAATGAAAAGCGTGGCAAAGGGTAAAGGATGCTCGGGGGCCCTTGAGGTTGTATAAGTGCGTGAGGCTCTTTGAAGTGACGTCGTCCCACTATTTATGCTCCTATGGTGGGGGTTTCGATCGGGGCGCAAAGGCGCATCCCCGTGAGATGTGGAGTAACGAACTTTGGGCCGGGTATCTAGGCCTACCAAGAGCAATGAGACCAACAAACGCCGGGTTTCAGCTACCCCCATGGTCGCCATGCCTCACGACCGCGGTAATCCCGAGCGTTGCCAATGGTAATGAATGAGGGGGGATATACTAAGAGGTCATGTGCTAGTGGCCCACAAGTCATAGGCAAAGTGTGTCCGCAGATGCACGTAATCTCATTTATTGGCGCAGCCATGGCGCTCAGTGTACGGCCTGTCACAAAGCCACACTAACGATTGACATGAACATGTTAGGATGTAAGAGCGCCTGGATAAGTGATCCGTGATGGAGGTCGTATAGAGTGGAGATTTCCGATTCGAGTGACAACGCCAAACGGGCATTAGATCCCTTTGGATCCATGGATGTTATGATGTACCTGAAAATGAGCGATTTACACGTGCAGGTGTTAGAGTTGCTGTTAATAGCACCATGTAGCCGCAAACCCGGCGCGTTCTAACGAAGAGGATCCATGAACATAGCGGCACAGAGGATCAACCGAGCATCGCATCATACACGTACCCAGAAAATAGTGTAGCAGCCCGACGGCACGCACAGAAAACTGATTTGACTTGCCACAAATTTGAGAAAGGACTCAATTCAATCTTAAGCCGCTTGGCACCACACAATGCGGCCTCGTTATGTAATCATCACCTTACAACTACTCCCACTCTCACCCAGCCTCTTTGATCTCCTCTTTCCTCTTTCAACATGGTAAGATACACGCAACGACGACAAATTTTCTTTCTAAACGATATTACCAGGCTACTCAGATATCTACAGTAGCCTCGGAGTTACGTGACACAACAAAAGTGGAACGCATAGGTACTCATTTTTTCGTGTCTTGGTAATTAATTCGCGTGTAAGATACTTGACAGGCGCGCATTCACATATACGTGGTCTTGGGTTGGATGATCGGTTAGAACCTCGCGCAAACTCACAGGGCATGGTCGGTCAGGCAAAAGCTAGGAAGGCTGCAGGCATGATCCTCAAGATGGTCCAGGAAAGTAGAATTGCGGGTCGTGCCATGTTGTTCGCAGGTCCACCCTCCACGGGCAAGACTGCCATCGCTCTCGGTAATTTCGGCCTTTTTGGTTACTTTCCACGCTGAGTTTGTTTCTTGAGGGATGGCACAAACGCTTGGTTCTGATGTGCCCTTCACGATGATTGCTGCCTCGGAAGTCTTCTCGCTGTCCATGTCGAAGACAGAAGCCTTGACACAAGCTCTTCGACGTAGTATTGGGGTGCGCATCAAAGAGGAAACTGAGATAATCGAAGGCGAAGTCGTGGAGGTTCAGATTGACCGAAGCCTGACTGGTGTCAGTACATTCTCTCACCAGCGGCGGGGTCCGCCTTGTTACTGACCTTGAATCGTTTGAAAGTCTACGAAGACAGGAAAACTTACAATCAAAACGACGGACATGGAAACCATCTATGACCTTGGAACGAAAATGATAGACTCCCTCTCAAAAGAAAAGGTCCTCGCTGGCGATATTGTTTCGATTGACAAAGCTTCTGGAAAAGTCTCAAAACTGGGCCGATCTTTCGCACGCTCGCGGGATTACGATGCTATGGGTGCAGATGTACGCCCTCCTGTACCATCACTTGTGAGCTCTCGAATGACAGGACTAGACAAAATTCGTCCGGTGCCCCGAGGGCGAGATACAGAAGCGAAAGGAAGTCGTTCATACAGTATCTCTGCATGAGATCGACGTGATCAACAGCCGAACGCAAGGATTTCTCGCCCTTTTTGCAGGAGATACCGGCGAAATCAAACCGGAGCTGCGTAACCAAATTAACACAAAAGTCACCGAATGGCGTGAAGAAGGCAAGGCGGAAATTGTGCCTGGAGTGAGTTTGCATCCACCTCTCCGTCTTCCTTGACTACAAACCATCGCTGGCAATCTAGGTACTTTTTATCGACGAAGTACACATGCTTGACATCGAGTGTTTCTCCTTCCTCAACCGTGCACTTGAGAACGACCTCGCGCCACTGGTCATAATGGCTTCAAACCGCGGGATGGCCCGTATACGCGGAACAAGAATTCAGAGTCCGCATGGATTGCCAGTCGACCTTCTCGATCGCGTTTTGATTGTCAGTACTAAGCCGTATGAAGAACAAGATATACAACAAATTATCCAAATACGGTCAGTGAAGTGCAAAAGGCAATGCCTCGGAGTATTCAATTTACGGGTGTTTTCATTTCTAGGTGCGAAGAGGAGGACGTCACACTTACTGCGGAGGCGTTGAGCGTATTAACGTCAATGGCTGTGCAAACGACCCTGCGCTACGCGTTGAACCTAATATCATGCGCCCAGGTTCTAGCGCGTAAACGGAAAGTAGAGAAGGTTGACGTTGATGACCTTCGCCGTGCCTATACATACTTTATGGACGAGAAGCGTAGTGTGCAGTGGTTGAAGGAGCAGCAGGGGACCTTGATGTTCGAGGTTGTCGGGGATGAGAAAGATGCAATGGACGTGAGCAGCTAACCTGCATCACATGAGATTACCCGTCCCAACCGCGGCCGTATCGATGATATGGTATAGCTGCTGAGTGTCGCGGCGTATGGACGGTCTAATGTATTTCCATAAAAAAAAATTGATTAAAAAACTGATCGCATACAATCCGTGACATCGGTATCGCCAAGCAAACTTCAGGTAAAATGTTCATACCTTCATACGGGAGTGGTATAGAATATTGTGACACGGGGAAAGCCCTAACATGTTTCACACGCACGAATAAATTGTGATTGATGCGTATAATTCTCACCCATAAGGACTCTTCGCCGAGGAGAGAATGTCCAACACCGGGCGCGGATGAACCTTTCAAGCACCAGGAAACCTTGTAGTAAAGAGCCTCTGACGGGATACCAGGACGTCTAGTTCTCGCGCCATTGATGCGTACATATAGTACAACTGTCAATACCAAAGCAACTCCATGAGGCGTGAATAAGACCGGGGCTTGTCACATCACTCACCGATAGACTGCAAGGGGGAAGGGACCGGGTAACGATTACTGTACTGAAAAGTTAACGAGTGACTTACACGTCGTCATGGGTTCGTCAGCGGATCTGATCTGCAACTGGTAGAAGTAGGCACGATCGTTGTCGCACTTTGGACACGTCGCTTTCGAGTTTGGTCAGCCAGATTGGTTCAAGAATCGGAGTCGGGCGCATACCCGCTGTGGAATCGGCATGTTTCCACGCTTCGTCGCCACCCAGGACATCGTCAACTTCTTTGCGGGTCAATTTTGTGCGCGATGTCATCTATAAACGATTAGGGATGGCCTGCGTCAACGAGGAGTCACCGGGTGGAAAGAAACATCAACGACCTGCTTTGCTATCGGAAACTCGTACGCACAGGTGTTACAAGCCCATTTGTTGTACCCAGTCTGAGCCGATATAACAAGAAGGTTCGCGCAAGTAGGACAGAACAACATGGAAGATTAGGATTAGGATGGATTAAGCGCTGTTTACGCGCTAAAGGTAAGACGGACCGGTGACCTCCGTGAGTGGCTACAACAACGATACGATAAGCGACTGTTGTCGCTAACCACCGCCCTCATGGACCCAACTAACTTAGACATCACCACAGGGGATGCTCTGAGACCGCAGACGTTTCAGGTGCACCTCTATATTATTCTATGTACTCTGAATGACTAACATTAGACAGAGCAAGTTCGACGTCAAGGACTTCGTAGGTGCCTTCTCAGAGAAGCTCATAGCACAATCTAAGGCGGATCCTGGACGTATGCGAAAGGTTTCTTCAATACCTATGCACGGACCTTATTTTTCCATGCAGCATTTAATCCGAAGCCTTTTATTAGCACATTTGAGGCCGCAGTTGACCGCCTCATTGCACTTCGGAAAGACGTCCAGGCGAAGACTGAGCAGATGGAGAAGAGTGTCAGGACCGCGGAGAGGGAGTACTCCAAGAAGATGTCTGACCTTAACCGTGGGTTTGAGGTATGCCTGGGGTGTCTCGTAGTCCTCTGAAAGTCCCTCTGAAAGGCAGTTAGGCAGTAGGAGCATCGTTCGCGTCGATGGAAACAAGAATGAACGAAGTAGGACGGACAGCTGGTCGCATAGGTGAGTCCATAACTATCCTCTCGTGATATTTAACACTCGGGTTGGATCAGGCGAACAGCTTGAAACTGTCCACCTTCAACGACAGAGAGCGCAAGCAGCTTACGATTTGATCGACTACTACACCCAATTCTCCCGTGATGACACCTCACGAATAGATGGCCTCAAGAAGGAAGGAAAGGAAGGCCGGCGTCAGGTCGCGATACTGCTCCGGCGGTTGGCTACTCTCGCAAAAGACATAGACTTGCCAACCGCGGACAAGGTGGATGAAACCTCACCAAAGGACAGTCCAGTAACTGACATCTTAATAGACAAGAGAAAATATCGACAGGTACTGTGAGAAGTTCGAGACGGATATGCTCTACCTCTTCGACAAATGTTATCGAAAGGGTGATCCCAAAATGATGCATGTGGGTCCTATTATTGTCCGTACACAATGTCCCTGATCATCTTCCTACAGCACTGTGCGCAGACCCTGCTTGACTTTAATGGTGGTGCCTCCTGTGTACAAGTATATGTGAATCAACATGACTTTTTCATCAACCGTGTCCAGAAGAACACGGACAGTGATGACACTATTCTGTCCGTGTTTGACGACCACATCACTGTGGTTGCACTCATATATAGTCAGCTGGCGCTCCTTGGCCGACCCTAGTACTATCCCACCCAAAAACGAGTCAAGCCTGACAGAGTTACTGGTCGAGATTCGAGGAACAGTCGGTCAAGAGGCCCAGATCGTGCAGGCGGTCTTTCCAAACCCTTCCCTCGTAATGCAAGTCTTCTTACAGCGAGTATTTGCTCAGTCGGTAATCGCACGCAAGTCTTCCCTAAGTTTCTATGTTAAGACTATGATAGATTCAGCAACATATGGAGCAGCTCCTCACCCGAGCAGGCAATATGTCGGATCTAGCGTTTTTGCGCGTCTTACAGCTTATTCACATGCAGACATCTGTACTCGTTGAGGATCTCAAAGGCTATGATGTGCCCTCCACAACGCCAAGGTCACCAGCACAGAACATTGGTTTCTCGCGTCCATTGGCAGGACCACCGTCGGCAATCCCGGGAGGTGCTGGTTCCACGGGCATTAGCTCCATACTCGAGACCGCCATGGAGGAACTCTTCGTTCCGTATACCGAAGGCCAACGTTACATTGAGCGCGAGATCAAAAATCTTACGGAGCTCTACGCGGGTTATCTGTCCGGTTTTACGCGGTATCATGTAATTATGGCCTTCGCCTTCGCCCCTCTAACGTTATTAACGTCTGTTGACCCAGGAACGGGAAGAGAAATTAATTAAGACGAAGGGATCAATGCTGGATCGCATGATGAACGCCACAGCAACTTCCGGAACATCCTCAACCTCCAAGGCTGCTGCCGCGCTCATGCGTTTCGGAGGGATCGCTACCTCGGATCGCTACCAAGACAAGTTATTTGACGAGCAAGTCAGTGAGGAGGATGGATCGCCCAGTGTTGATGTCGCCGAAACGATGCTAAAGTGGCATGCGGAGGCCATCGGCAGATGCGCGGAGTTGAGCCCACCTAACGACATGTGAGCGCGCCGATAGTTTCCCAATCAGACGTCCGGACGCTCACGACTTGTAAGCCCTAAACATACCTTTGCGCTCTTTCGCACTTTGGCGGAAGTCATTGCCGGCGGATATATTGAAGTGGCCATTAACACGTGAGGATCCTTAATTTTGCGTTCAAAAATAACTTTACGTAGTCTCTCCCGTAGGGCGGCAGCACGTTTGGAAGCCATAGATCACACGAAAACTGAACCTAGCTTACAGGCGCTTTCCATACTCCATTCTGTTGATCTCATCTGCCACCTTTGGCAGCAGTATGTCAGCATTGCATTACTTCCTCTCGCCGCTGGCTCCGTTGTGGTCCGCCGTGAGATGGTTGTTTTTAATAACCAGGCCGTCAGCAAGATAGAAGGCGCTGCGAACGCGCTTATGCAGCGTCTACTTGATGGCTAGTAGTCGTTGACTATGTCTCCTGTGCCTGCGCTCATGTTGATATAGCGATCGTCTCTCGGATTGCCACGCAGCTTGCCAAACAGAAAAAGACCGATTTCAAGCCCCGGAATGACGACGATTCGTTTGCGCGAGTCAATACAGATCCCTGTGTCGGGTGCTGCGAAATTCTTGAGAAAGTTGGCATTGCGGCGAAACAAAACCTGAGTGGCAAGAACCTAGAGATATTCTTGACGGAAGTCGGTGTATCATTCCATAGGTGGGTGGCACCGTGATGTTGTTGTCTTTCGTTGCATCTTATCCGCAATCATGTAGTCAGTTACTTGAGCACCTCCGTAAATTCCCCGTAAGCGCCACCGGGGGTCTCATGCTCGCAAAGTATGTTCGAACGCTGGCACCTCCGCTTACACCCTGACCAATCTTTCTCAGGGATCTCAAATCCTACCAAGATACAATCGCCACCTTTTCCATTCCCGCGCTTCACGAGCGCTTCGAGTTCATTCGACAATTGGGGAATATATTCCTCGTGCAGCCAGAGATCCTGAAATCGTACATTACGGAGAATTACCTGGGCCGGATTGAACCTACTCTATTACGGCCATATCTGGCGCAGCGCAGCGACTGGGGTCATGTAGAGAAAGGCTTCTCAGACGACACTGAGGATGTCGCTGGTGGGAGGACTGGCACAAAGGGTCTACGTGATCGCTTCGGCATGGGCCGTCTGAGTATGATGATGAAGGACCTCGAGGGGCTACGTATTGGTGACAGCGTGCATATGGGGATGCAAGCGTTACCATCAGGGTTTACGCAGGGTTTCTCGATCTCATCACGGGCTTTTGGGCGAGGGGATAATTCTGCATCGTGATTTGGAGACATGATGGATACTGATTTATGATTTTGGCCAGGTGGATACCAGACACGTAGACGGGATATTAAGATAGCAATTTATAGTGTTATTCACCCTTAAAGATGGGTTTCCTTTTCTCTTTGAAGGCTTGCAAGGCTTCCTCACGATCCTTAGTCTGCAACAATGGCTCATACGCGGCTCTTTCAAAATCCAGCCCTACAAAAAGCTCTCAAGAGTTGTAAAGTATGGAGTTAGCGAATAGAACTCACCGGGCTCTAGAGACAGCTCCAGAGCTCGTGAAATAGCCAGCTTTGCTGAACGTAAGGCGAGAGGTGCTTCGAAAGCCGGATCAAAAAACCGTGATAATCGCGACAAGAGATAAATGTACCATTCGCAGCAATTTCCTCCGCAAGGGACAACGCGCGATCAATGGCTGGTGTGCCTTCTTCTGACACATAATCTACCAGCCCTGAGAATTCCAGGGTTGGCATCGCACACCGAAAGATTGGCAGTGATACATACCCAGCTCCTCAGCCTGAGCTGCAGTTAACGACCGCCCAGTGAATATAAGATCTTTTGCCTTGGACAATCCCAGGATGCGTGTGGCACGCTGGGTGCCACCAGCACCCGGGATTATTCCAAGTTTCGTCTCGGGGAGACCGATCTTCGTGACGGAGTGACCTTGTTCAGGAGACCATGTTAGGTTTTGATACCCTAGATGGATCGTTGCGAGAGTCATACCTGCCACGCGCAAGTCACACGCGAGAGCAAGCTCCAACCCGCCACCCAGAGCAGGACCGTCAATGGCCGCGATGGTGGGCATAGGCAGGCTCTCGAGTTTGCAGAGCGCAGTGCGCAAGTCGGCAAGGAACCTGGAGACTTGACCTTGGGTCATGGTGCGCCGTTCTGCCAAATCGGCGCCGGAGCAAAATGAGCCGGGGGTGGAGGAATTCAGGATGAGCGCGCGGACTGAGTTGTCGAAGCGCACAGAGTCCAAGCACTCTGTGAGTTGCTGGGGTGTGTCGTCATCGTCACCGTGTGGGCCAAAAAAGGTTCTCGGGTTTATGATAAGAAAAAAACAAAAAAGGATGAACGGCACCTTGAGCATCTGAAGAGAGATCGCATTCTTCGCGTGCGGACGGTTCAAGGAGAGGGTGGTGACACCTGGATGGGACGACAGAGACTGAAGAAAGACTTCATGAGTGTTAACGGCGGAGATGAACCTCCGGGTCGCGACTGCGCGCTGTTCAGCAGCTCTGACGAGAACGAGAGAAGTGCGAAGCGCGTGAGTGAGTGATAGCGACATGCGATGCGGGGCCGGTCCAGCACTGTGTGCGTGTTTGCTGGTGCGGGAGTTGCCATCGCATGCAGTGAAGGAAGGATAGGATGTTCGGTCGCCGTATGCTGGCCGTACTGTATGTGTGAAGCGGTAAACACAAATTGGATCCGACTAGTACAGGGTTCTATTAGACCCAGACCACAAGATGTGGCGCTCCTAAGACGCTATTCGTATCCACCACCACCAGTGCACAAACGTATCTGCAGGCTCTAGAGAGAGATAAACTTGCTCTCCAAAAGCGTCTCAATGGCTGACGACGAGTCCGCCGATCCGAGTCCTACCGAGCTACAACCGCTTGCGTACCAGGTTGGCGGGCACGGTGGAATCCAGGTCACAGGGGACGGTGCCCTCATCGTCAAGCCCGCGTTGCCCCTTGAGCTTCAGTTTTATCAGAATGACCTGCCAAGTCCTGCGCTGGCCTCATTGCGCCGCTGGGTTCCCACGTACCTCGGTATGTTGCGCTTGGAGGGCCAAAATACCTCTGAAGGCCTCGCAAGTGTCGAGGGAGTTCCAGAAAGCGAGAAAGATGAGTATCCGCTTATCGTTTTTCCTCCCTTAAACTCGAGGGCTGACAAGGGTATTGTAAAATACAGTTGGTAGTCCTCGAAAATGTCGCGCATGGGTTTCGAAAGCCAAATATCCTCGACATAAAGCTAGGCACAGTACTCTACGACGAAGATACACCCCCGAGAAAAAGGGAACGGATGCAGGAAGCTGCAAGGCGTACCACTTCTGGGCAAGTCGGAATTCGTCTGACGGGCTTTCAGGTACGCGCGCACAGTTTACCCAAAAGGCTGGTCTGAACACACGCCCGCGGCACTGCAGGTCTTTGGCAATAAGACATCACAACCCCTCGTCGTTCCGAAAAATTATGGAAAATCTATTTGCACTGCAGAGCTTCCTGCCGGGATCGCACGGTTTTTCCCCGTCCATGGTTCGATAAAGTAAGAGGGACAACCCTATCTTGCTCCGGTGCGATTATCTTACAGTGATCATACTCTCAGTGGTTTGCCAGGGGCTCACCCAGGCGGGCGATTGGATGTCGGACTGCCCGGTACGCTGCTTGTACCGATTTTGAGGTTCATCCGACAGAGTGTTCAAGAACTGCGGGACGTACTGAGCTCGATCGAGCTGCGCCTCGTTGGGAGTAGTCTCTTGATGGTTTATGAAGGGGATTGGGACCGTGCCGAGGTGGGAGTGGAATGGCTGGCTGAGCACGCGGAAAGGAGGATTGATGACGATGATGAATGGAAAGAGGGAGAGATATGGGAAGACCATGAGGGGGATGTAGAGGATATATCAGGATCAGAAGGAGAGGAGGAGAGTGAAAGCGAGGATGGAGGAACGGAGTGCCCTTGCGTGGTGAGACTGATTGACTTTGCGCACACGCGACTGAGGCCGGGGCAAGGACCTGACCCGGGCGTGCTCAAAGCACTCGACACCATCTTGGGCTTGTTGGACGGAAGGATCGCCTCGGTCACAATGACGTCATTCCGTACATAACGTACTATTAAGTTAAATTCGGTTCGTTCAACTCAACTCAACATCACAATGCAATCTCTCGTGAGTGGTCCGCCCTTGCATCCATCCATCTCGCTCACATCTACTTCAAAAGAACCCTTTCTCTGCTGCTGAATCCGCAATCGCCATTCAGATGGAAAAAATGCGCGCTGCCGAGGCCGTAGCGGCGAGGGACGTAATTGCCCAGCACCTTTCCTTGGCTTGCAAGTCTATTCGTGACAAGGCTGCTATGATTGACACTCTCCGTCAACAAAATAAATATCTAGAAGACATCCTCAACGAACACCCCTTGACACATGCACCTGCAACTTCTGCCCTCGCCTCCCAATCTGAATTGCCATCTCCTGCAGGCCAGGAAGCAACATTTGCATTTGGGAAGCCGATCGATGAGAATCCAAAAGCCCATAGCACCACTTTGAATGAGCCACTCTCGTCAGACACTGCCACGGAAGAAGAGCCTCCCAAGTACGAGGTAACCGAAGCTCTCTCCCAGGTATGATAAAACGGCTTTCCCCAGCTGACTTTGACAATGTGCGGTGACTTCGACAGCTCTCATTGTCGCACTCCAAGACGCCCGAGAGTGATACCCAATCTACTCGCCAGGATGCGCTACGTTTCCTCCGTGAGGCAACGTTCAACAGTCACGTCAGAGTTAATTCCCCGCGAGTTGACACGCCAGACACCCCAACGGCTCCAAAGATGATCGTTTCTGACCTCAACAACCTAGATATCAAGGCTCGCTTCTTCGTGCTTTTTTTTTGGTCCACGCTCATGGACCTATCAGGTTGTCACTGGCCCACTTTGCCAGCAGGTTGAGGCGGAAGAGTCTATCAGGGCAAGGCATGCAGTCCTAGCTGCGCTTCCTCTTCCCGCGGGAATACCATCTGATGCGCTGAGGCCCATTTTAATCCCTTCTGCGTACACGCTACAAGAATTTCTTGCATGTGCAGTTGGGGTGGGTTTCTTCTCTCATAAACAAATTCCTGTTCATTTGGCCTACGCATACAGACCCTCAAGACCGCGTATGGATCACGGCATTAGTTGGGTTTGTAGATCGATTACTGACTTGGCACTCTTCAGACTTGCAAACTACCGTATATTCCAGCAGTTGACAACAAATTGGTGTCCCGAGCGTGAGGAACACGGGTATTTTCTGACCCCCCTTTTCAAGTGTAGTACAAACCCGCGAGTCGCAACCGCCCATCGTTGGATGATGGTCGATGTTATCCCCAAGCTGCAAAAACCGACAGGTTCTCGAACATTCTACCTGCTGAGCGTGCGGTCACTCACTAACCTTGAGTAGAGTGTTTCTACAATAAGGATGGGAAGTGGTATTATGCTGGCGTATATAAGGCGATCAGACTTGACGACCTGACAACGAAAGAATTCGAACAACTCTCGACTGAGGCGAGTAATTATAATTTTCTCACTTTCCGCAATCGTGTTCCGACCAGTGCAACTGCCGATAGACGACACAATCCCTCATTAAAGAGACTTTGGCTGGACGCAAGAACGTGTCACCTCAGACAGTCTATGAAATAACTCAATTATACTTGGCCGGGGCTCTTAAGATCGCTTGCGTTGGTTTGCAGTGCGTCGGATTCAACGACTTGCTTTACAGGACAATCCTCGAGCAAGCGACAAGGTGTGCACAAACTGGTCATTGGCGTAGTCCGTTCGGTTTCGATCTCTTTCTGAACTTGGATACTGGTTCGACTCCGCGACTGTTCTCTCTTCCTGGTACACCTGTTTCGCCCTGTGAGTGCTATGGACGCGAACAATTTGGTCGGAGAATTTCGCAAGGCCCAATAACATGTTCCTAGCGCATTGAACGACTCTACGTGTATTCTTTCTGTCTCAGTACCCTTGAGCTTGTATCCCCGTCACGTCATATAACGATTGTTTCAATGTACATCTCGGCTGGCTTGAAAGCTACGTCTGTGACACGAGGAGAGGTCATATTACCTGCACCGTGCCCGTAAGTGACTAGTGCGAGTCACCATTTCTTTCCAAAGGGAGGGCTCGAAGCCAACGTCATACCGCCCTGGCGTCTTTGTCGCCGGAACCTGTCAGCCTCACAGGGTCTGGTGATATTAATATGTTTATCGTGGCGGCTCTAGCATTCCACTCAAGACTGCATCCCACCTCGTCTTCCTCTTCATAGTATATACTGACCAGGATGACGGCAAAGAAGCCAGCGCTGTCGTTGACTTCAGATACATTCGAGGAGCGGTCTCACTCTATTCCTGACTTCCCATTCCGTGTGTGTCAGGATTTCTGGTTCTCCGACGGAAACGTCATCCTTTCCGCTGGACCCTTTGCGTTCAAAGTCCATCGCGGCCAGCTGGAACGTCACGCGGAGATCTTCCAGACGATGCTGTCGATACCCCAACCAGACAACACTGACAGCATCATCAATCTCTGCGATTCACCGACAGACGTATATCATCTTTTGAGGGCCCTATACGACGGACTGTATGAAAAATATTTCAGCCTTATTCTGACGATAATCCCTGGCTGACTGACTGACTGACTGCTCACCCCACGGGGGGCGCGCACACAGATACTTCCGCCAGCCGTTCGTGCAGGACTTTTCGTTCCTCGCCTCCGTCCTCCGCCTATCCTGCAAGTACTTCATCAGCATCCCACGGCGACGATGCCTTGAGCGCCTGCAGACCTACTTCCCCGCGACGCTTGCCGAGTGGGACCGCCGCGAACGCATGTCGCTCGCACCCGACGGATCCTACGAGCCGCGCTACGAGATCCCCTCGCCGATCCACGTCATCAACCTCGCGCGCGAGCTCGGCGTCGGCTCCATCTTGCCCGCCGCGTTCTACGACCTCGCGCGATACGCCACGTCCAAGACGGCGAGCGGCGCCGAGCCGCTCGCGCACTACGTCCTCGAGATGCCCAGTGGCGACGAGAACAGCGCCACGACGAACGCCCCCCCATCCACCTTCCCGTTCCCACACTCACACTCCCACTCCCACCCACGCGTTCTTCCTCTTCCTCTGCCCCGTCTTGGTCTTCTTCCCGAGCGATGGACAACACGCACTACGGACCCTCACGTCTCACCTCGCTGACGCTCATACAGGACACGACGCCCGTCCAGCTCTCGCACGACGATCTCGTGCTCACATTGCGCGGGCGCGAAACGATGCAGCGCTCCGTGTCCATCTTCCTCGATGCGCAAGTGAAGAACCATGTGCCGGCACGGGGTTGCACGGGCGGGGGTGGGCCTGAGCCCGGGCAAGCCTGCCGCGGCACATTCCACTTCATGGTGCTGAACACGCTGCGCATGGTCATGGGCGTCGCTCCGGGACGCGACGGGGATCCGTTGTTCACGCTCGGCCGGATGATCGACATGTTACACCACGCCGAATGGGTCGACGGGCGGTACTCACGCGGCTTTCCAATGTGTGATAAATGTCGAGAGGAGTTCATCCCTGCTGTCTACGCAGGACGCCAGGCGATCTGGGACCAGATCCCGGGGTGGTTTGAGCTGGAGCGATACGATATCTTGAGGGCGCGCGATGAGGAGCTCAATGAACCCTAATCTAGGAGCCAAGGCATCGTTTCATTATCTAATCAATAATTGATGAATCACTGGCATGGCACAAGTACATAGATATACGCAATGAACGGTTCCTAGATAGATAGATCCAACTAACGGGATTACTACGACATCAATGTCAGGTAACGCGCGAGGGGTAAATAGAAGCATAGAACTGGTATAACTGCGACAAGGATATAATTATCAGGAACGACCGCTACCACAGCACTGGCGATGTGGTTGCATGCGCATAGTATCGCGGAATCCGTGGGTGTAGTAGTACTTTGATGCAAGCCATTACTCTCCTGGACCGGGGGGGCTCTCTGGGGTGGACGGCAGGGGGTGTCGCTCCGCCTCAGCTGTCACACGGTATGTGTGCAATTCATCCAGGTCTGCACCTAGAAAATGGTGAACAAGCGTCCGTTCCAGAGGCTCTACATCGGAGGGTGTAGTATCAAGCACAGAAGAAAAAGGCGGCACAATGCCAGCGCGAGTGAGGAAGGTGTCCAAGAGGAGACGGCATTCATCCGCGGTGGTGGACTGCAACATTAGCTTTCGCATGTCCAACGCAAGAGACTCTGACAACGACGGAGTTGGAGCGATAGCCTGAGCGCTAGATGAGCGCTGTTGACATCCTGAACACCGCGAGCTTGAGCTGACTTGTTCGTCATTCAGAGACGAGCGGTGTTTCGGCCGCGATGATCTAGGGCGGGATATACCCTGCGGGTATGGCTGTTCCGCCCGCCCGTTCCTATTATCTTGGGGAGCCGGGGAATGTGAGGGTGTCTCGAGCCCGGTGGAGGCAGGAATAGGATTTACAACTGGAGAGTCGCCCCAGGGTGATTTATTGTTATTGTGCGTATGACCGTTTGCTTCGGATGCTGGGGTCGGAGGAGATGGGGACTGAGCTTGCTCGTTCAGTATTGGCGGCGTTGGAGAAGCTGAGAGAGGCGATGGTGAACTAGGTCGAGGGTGGGGTGGGGTTGTTAAGCCTGTGTCTCCGATCGGAACGCCCTGGTCGACTGTTTCCCCCCAAGTTGGCACAGCCTTACGTACTGACATCTTCCTAGCAGGCCGATCATTGCGCGTTGTGGGGGACCGTGCGTCTTCGTCGGGTGATGGTTGGGATGATGGAGGTGGTGAGATTGGCGCAGGGGGGGGGATCGATAGAATAGGAGGAGGTACGGGTTTCACAGCCGTGGGGAGAGGAGGTCGGTTAATTGCACCGAAAGATCGTACTGAAGGAGTCGAGGGAGCGCTAGCACTACCTCGGCCACGCTGCGCTTCTTGGGGCGTTCGGTCTTCCTTCGAGAGATTTAGCTTTGAAATCATGCGTTGCAGCCGGCTGCCACTCTTGGCAGACTTGGTCGTCGGTGTAAGAGAGACAGAGCTCACTGCGGCGGGACGCGCAGGTTGAACTTCAGGAGGGGGGCCCTCTTCGAGAAAGGAGATGAGGTCCTTCGTTACTTTCGACACGGGGTACAATGGGACGCGGCCTTGCATCGCCTGGTCAATGGAGTCAGGACTTGACTCACCGCCTTCTTCTGAGCCATTCATGATATCATCAAGGTCCATTGATTCCCGATTTTTCTTCAGCTTGCGCACCCGTCGGGGAATCGCTGGTGAGCTCTTGGGCACATTATATGGGACACGACCCACAGCCCCGGTTGAGGGTGTGGAACTTTTCACACCAAGTGATGATTTCCTCGTGATCCGCGGACTGAGACCATGAGTTATTCCGGAAGTCGACACCGCCCGCACCCGCACATCCGATTGCTTTGGTGATGTACGGGACTGCACAACCCGAGGCGATGCGACGGTTTCCTTTGGTTCCTCATCTTCGATGATGGAATCAACTTGAGGAAGTGATGGCTTCCTGGAGCCAAGGTATTTCTGGTCAGGTGACAGGGAGTGGTGACTGTCAGCCTCGGCGGCCGAAGATGCTCGAGAGTGGTGGTTGAGGTTAGATTTTCCCGTTCGTCGGGGAGTAGTATTGAACTGTCGTTGCTGCTGCTGCTGCCTTGCAGTCTAGAGAGATATTGAATGTTTAGAAGAGAGATAGGTAGCTCATCAACGTACCTCCATCGTCCGCAACCGGTCTGGAGTCAACGATACCTTCATTGTGTCCCCAGAGCGCATGAGATCATCAAAGTCCTGCATAGGATTGCCCTCCTTTAACATATTGGGTCTGATCTTACTCGGGGAAGAAGTAAAGTGGGTACGAACCTCTGAGTCTGGGATAACGCTCTCATTTATACCACCACTCGGGACGGCAACACCCTTTCTAGTCGTAGTTACTCTGAACACAGCATCGGACGGGGGGGTTGCTTCGTAATCACCAGAAGGGCGAAATAGTTTGATGGCTTTCCCTTTTTCCAGTGAAGTTCTCGGCAGATGGTTGTCAGAGCCTGCCGACCCAGAGGCAGCACCGGATGCGACAGATTCCGACGAAAGGCGAGAGCGCGACGTGGATAGTGGATCCGCTGATTGGACATCACGGGTCTCATGTCGCTCTGACTTTGAGAAAGATTTGCTGCGCCGCGGCTTTGAAGAGTATTTTATGGAACTATCAATGAGTTCGTACACTGCACAACCTAGATTTAAACTTGGTACACGGAGAGAAGAAGGGTACTTACCTTTCGAACCCCTAAATATAGGATAGATAGCGTCGTCCTCGCAGAGGGCGACGAATAGATCATGTGTCCCGGCGGCGTCCTTGCCGCTGTCCCGTGTTGCAACTCGACCTACGCTAGATAATATACGTCTAGACACGAGGATGGTGAATTAGGTTGGGGGGAACGGAAGGGGAGCATGGTTGTCTTACTCGCAGATACACCTGAGAGGATAATCAGTACTCGGCAGAGGTTGGTAGGGGACAACGAAGTCGGACTCACTCTAGAATTGCCGTGAGGTACAAAGCGGCCGGAGCAACAATGATAGACTTCGGGGGTTCCACGCCCTGTGACCGCAACCGTTCCTGAATACTGTTTTCGGCTTGTGCGTCCTCATCAGAGTCATTCAATGTTGAGTAGGCTTCACACTTGAGACGCATCAGCTAGATGAGGGGCGAGTAAGATGGACTGGGGACCTGCTAGAAAAGACAGGGTACCTCTATCATTGAGGGAAGAGAGAAACTATATTCGGCAGCAGAAACTTGTGAAGGAGTTGGCTTGATAGCGTTCGGGCGTTGCCAATACGCGCGCAGCTCCATTTCGGCTTCGAGCAGCGCATCCTTTCCGATCGTTGTGGGAATCGTCTTTAAAAGGCCAGTTTTAAGGCGATCCGTGAGAATTGAGCGAGAGGAAGTGATTATGTTTGCTAAAATGTCATCGAGAAGGAGATTAAGAAAAGTGAGGGTATCTGCTTGGAGTTTGAGGGGGCGAAAATCTGATAGGATTGTCTCCGCAGAATGAGCGGAGACATACATGGGATCTACGAATGCTGTCAGGATAGACAATTATTACGACGGCAAGGGAAGATGACTCTGACCGGGAGAGGAAGAGGTGGTGGTGGTCATGGAAGAAGACTGCGGCGGCGGCGTAAAGAGATTGAAATTATTATTATTTCTTATTCTAATTACCCCTGCGCGCTAACTACAAAAGCGCCTCCACCGCCTGCGAATCCGTGCTCTCCATGTCCATCTCGACAACGCTCTCGCTACCCACACCCAGCCAAGGCGACTCCTCCCTCACATTCGACCCATCGTAAAACTCCCGCGTGACATCCACAGTATCCAAGTCATCGAAGAAGCGCCTAGACACAACAGATGGCTCCTCGAAATGACTATATTCTGCCGATCGTCCAAGGAATTCCGAATTCGGTGTCGTCTCCCCACTTTCACCATTGCTAGCGAACGTCGGCATCGGCGCGACATCGAGCGCCTTGTCCGTTAGGCGTGTCGTACGCCGAGCGCGCAGTGCAGTGTTGCCATCAGGCCCCCTGATGGGGTGGCCAATGATCATTCCCAGGGTCTTACGAAGGATGTGTCAGCGTAGTGTAGCACAGAAAGCAATTGTACCGATTTACCCAAGGGCCGAGGCGGGCATGACGTTCCGCCGTGATGGACGGCTTAGAGGCAGGCGGCGTTATGACCGTATATGAGGGGACAGTCTGAGGTAGTGCCGCGGGAGACTCAAGATCAGGTGGTCGAGGTACGGCAGACGGTGGGGGTTCGTCATCGGCATGTTCTCTCTTCTCATGCGCTACGAGATCTTGGATGCGAGAAAAACGTTGGTCACAATCTGGCAATACATTTTCAGCGTTAAATCGTCCGGATGCTTTTATTGTAAGTATACCTTCATATATACAAGCCACTTCCTTATCAATGTGACGGTGGAGGTGTTGAAGCAGGCTCGATTGTTCGCACACCATACGACATTGCTTCCACCGACATGACACTGTCTAGGAAACCCGAGTTAGCAGCGAGTCCGCCGGAACTCATTCCAGAGTCGATACCATTGTGGGCCCCACAGGTACCACCTCTGACTGGTGTCGTCTAACATGTTGCTTCAAAGCGTACATCGAATTAAGAACGGCTTGACACCCATTCCAATGACAGTGCCGGGGACATAAACAATTTGCAAGCTCACACTCCATGTATTCTAACTGAACATATTGAGTTCAGTAAAGATCGTAGAGTTGCCTACGAACCTCTGCTGCTACGCTGCCCTAAGACACATGAGGAACAGTACGGAGCGATTCTAGGCTATTGGGGCTTACCAGTTTTCTCGTTCCCCCGCGCTTTCCTTTCCGCTTCTCGTTGCTTCGCTCTCAGAACCCATTCTGAAGGTGGAGGAACTGCGATATAGAACTCTTGCTTTCTACGAGATGTCCTGGGAACATTGAGCAGCGAGCCCGAACCCAAGGTTTCCGCTGAATCTAGGTTCTGAAGACGAGTTGGTGATGTCTTGGTGAGTATCCGAGATGCTTCCTCAGATGCTTGCGCGGGACCATTTGCCTCACTCGCCGGACACTCCTCAGTTCCCAAGTTTCCTATCGATCTGCCATCAATCTCCCCAATTGATGAATCCAGCAAACCTGCCCGACGGACGAAGACGTCGGCCTCTTGCATTGGCGGGTTATTGTCCCGCGCTTCGGAATGGCCCGTGTGCCCTGACAACAATACGCCGTTGAAATCGGTCCGGACTTGATCCCCATCAGAAGCTATACTCATTTCAACGTCACCGTCGCTTCCGGATGGGACTAACTGGAGTTGCGAATCAACTTCCCCGTGGAGAGGGGTGGAAGGGCGGGATGAATGGGTTGCCTCGACCTTTTCATTAACTTCATCCTCATCGCGGAGAGGTGTGATCGTCGCGGCGAGCGGTGGCGTCGGAGTACGGTGTGGGAAAGAAAGAGAATCAAAGGATGGCTGAGAGACGGGTATGAACGGGATTTCTATATGATCATGAAGTACGTTCTCCGGTGACAGTTGGGCGGTAGTCAGGTCCTCCAATATATCCGTGGCTTCTAAGGATGGCGTGGCGTTACTCCTGGCAGGAGCAGAATCAGTGATATTGTCGAATGAAACTGCCCCCGTCAAAGTAGAGAAGGGTATAAAGTTGTGAGCCGAATCATGCTGTGAGCTAGGGATCGCTGATCCATTTTGGGTGTGTATTGCCTGCTGCTGGGATATGGAAACCTCAGGAAAGGATGCCGGCGGCATGATCAACGGAGAATCATTAGGCTCAGTAACAAGATCCACAGGTCGGGGTTCTACTTTGGGAGGGGCCCCTGCTCGTAAGCTTTTCCGGTAGCCAAATTGGGTCGGCTTGACTCCGCTTCGTGGAGAGTATCGATGGCCTCGGCAGAGCTTGACCGTTTCCGCTTTTGTCCATGTGAATCAGAGGAAGCGGATGGTTCTGCAGATGCCGCCAATCTCTCTGCATTTAAAGAGCGCTTAATGCTAGCCGCAAGGCCATGCATGGTATACAGTGCTGTTCCCTTCTCCTTGGGGTCCAACAGTATTGATCGTGTTGGGCTTGATTGCGAACTTGGTAAAACGGAAGTGGTAGGAGTGAGATCAGTCGACGTTACGGCGGGATTGCTAGTCGTGGCCTCCAGATGGTGTGAGTGCACCTCTGAAGTATTCAGCACTGTGCGACTAATAGCTGTTTCAAGGGTCGAGCCATCAGTGGAAGGGTGAAGAGGAGGAACGTGACTGGATGGGACAGCTGGGCGGGGCTGAGTGCCGCTAGACGTCACTTGTTGTGGACTATGGGCTAAAGAATGCCACTCCTGGGTTTGAGGATGCGGAAGAGGTGTAGCTGCCACCTCTTCCTGCTTTGGAATCTGGGATTGACTTCGATCTTGGAGATTTTGCGCCGATGCCGAAGGCGTGGGTTGGGCGATTGTAGACTGCGTAGAGAAAGGTACCGGAGGATGCAGCTGCCTTCCTTGCTGCCACAACTGTATATGTTCTCTTGCTATTGAAGCTGCTTTCACAGGACCATACGCCTTTGGCGGCCAGATGAGTCGCTTGATGCGTGGCTACATAAAATACATACCTTAACCCACGAAGAGTATTGCTCATTGAGACTTGCATGCTTTCGAATCAATCTCAGAGAATTGAAGTTAGATGAAGACCAAATGAAGACCCACTGAGTGGTGAACTCCATGGCTGCTAGTCGCGCCTGACGCACCACTATGCACCATATTGGCCTGTGAACCGGTTGCGGCAACACCAGAATGCTGTGGATACTGTGGTGTTTGCTGTACAAAAGACGGCTGCGCGTGGGTCGGCTGCACAATTCGAAAGGTGTGTTGTGCTGACTGAGGAAGGGTGTCACCGACAAATGCAGCGTGAAAGTTTGTGGTGACTCACGGCGGCCAAAGGACCCCCCCCTCCAATCGGTTGTGATACACGGTTTGTCTCACGCGGAAGATAAACGTTCCGGTGAACAGAAGGCACCGACGCATGATAGGGTTGTTGGTGCTGCACAATGGGCACGTGAGCGGGACCCCTGTGAGACCAGTGTTGGGAGGAGGCTGCATTTGTTGTATGGTACGACTGTCCATGATTACGAAGTTGCTATACGAATTAGATTCCCCATTGATGAGCGTAATGAAAGAGCACACCACGGGTGCGTTCCTGTTGGCCACGATACTTGAGGCAGTGGTCTGTTGCGGGAGTAATGAATGACGAGAGTGAGGAAGTAAGGGTGCGGGCGGTGGTGGAAGTTGAAGTTGTTGCTGACTGGCATCTTTTTTCAAAAAACGATGAAAGGGAAAACAGGGCGTGACGCACCTCCCAGAGGCAAGTTGTTGGGCCAACTGAACGAGATGCAACCTACTCGGATAGCTGGTAAAAATAGCCAGAACGACACAAGGACAGCTTACTCATCCTGTCTACGTTGTTCCGCTTGTTGGGATTGCCTCTCCAGATAGACCCGCAAAGCCATAGCATTCATGCGACTGTAAGCCTCGAGTTGACGGGCATTTTCAGCAAATTGCTCTGGAGTCACGCCACTTTGAAGAAGATGATTGAGATCCGCTGAGATGGCGTTGGTCTGTTGACCATTTTGTGTATTTTGTGGGTTCAACTGGTTGTTTCTGCGGTCCATATGATGGATGGGATGGGATGGGATTGAGGATGACTGTGCTGTGTGTGGGCTGTTGGCGGACCGAAGTTGCCCCGTGACTGATTGTTGACGCTCTCGGTTTCACGTTCCACTCAAGTTCATTTCATGTTCGCCATCCGCCCGAGGTTTTCTGTCTTTCGATCACTCGCATCCCTATCGCCTTCTCAAATCAACGCCGCCACTCAGAGCCCGTTTCAAGTTTTCGATAGACAGGCTAAGCGCTTACAAAAAGACCGTGCGGCGGCTCGGGATGGGGGCAATCGCAGCAGAATGGTTGACTATGTCCGTGATGAGGTAGCCAACAGGATGATAGAGAGATTTATGGCAGGTATTTATCCCGCAGAGTTCTCATGACCTGGCTGACACACAGTCCAGGATGTAAAGAGAAAGTTCTCTTCTGTCCTTGACCTCGGGTCTGGCCCTGGTCATTTCTCCAAATTGCTCGAGTCCGATCGGACGCAGAAAGTAACAATGCTGGACCTAAGTAGTAAGGGATGAGGTCTAGTATTCAACTTCTCGTTCAAATTTCCCCCAGAACATACCGTAGAAAGAGACCCCGACTCGGAGTTCGAGAGTGCGTCTTCCTCTCCGACTTCTGAACTTCGTGTACTTGGCTGATGGTGGGAGAATAGTCCAGGTTGAGAGGTTTGTCGTAGACGAAGAGAAATTACTTGAGGTAATCCCACGGAATTCCCAGGAGGCGATAGTATCATGTCTTAGCCTTCATTGGGTTAACGATCTGCCAGGTGAGCAACCATGTGTGGTCGAGAGTAGAAGTTAACGAGATCATCATCCACAGGCGTGCTTGTACAGATTAAAGAAGCACTGAGACCCGACGGTGTTTTCATTGGCGCGATCTTGGGCGGTGACACACTCTTTGAGTTGCGTACCTCCCTTCAGCTCGCAGAAGTTGAAAGAGAAGGCGGAATTTCTCCTCATGTATCGCCCATGGCAGGCGCGTTGCATCTATCCCCGACTGAGCTTCGCCTATGACCACTACCGCAGACCCTCGTGACATGTCAAACCTGATGAGCCGTGCTGGCTTCACGCTTCTTACCGTAGACGTTGACGAAGTCAGCGTAGGATATCCAAGCATGTGGGAGCTTCTAGATGATCTTGGGGACATGGGCGAGAATAATGCCGTCGTCGGACGGTACGCACTGCACAACCGATTCACTCACGCAAAACTTATAGTAGATTCAAGTCGTCATTTATTGCATAGGGACACGCTAGCGGCTGCATCAGCGATTTATAAAGGTAGGCTGGGGCTATCCAGCCGAGGTGTGCTAACCACTTTGACATATAGAGCTCCATGGACACGAAGATGGTACGGTGCCAGCTACATTCCAGGTCATTTACCTAGTCAGCATATTTATGGACGCAACTGTTCGTATCACTCACTGCGTAAATGTAGATTGGGTGGAAGCCTGGACCACAACAGCCGAAGCCATCAGAGAGGGGTTCGGGTAAAACAAGTCTCAAAGATGTCCTTGAATGAAAAAGAAAGAGACTATATTATTGGCCCCTCCACAGCCGTATTTGCGATGCTCTCCTCGTTGGGTTCTTCGTGCACAACGCCATCTTGGAATTTGCGTTTTGGAATGACTTTGTACAATGACAGCTCCCAATCCCTCGTTTCTACCCATTTAACAAGAATTTCGAATACTTGGTTTACTGTGAGGACCTTTCTTGTTGGTAAATGCGATAGAAATCGCCCAATGGGAAGCTGGGCCGCACGGACTCCCGACTCCTTGGCTTTGTCTAGACAAAGATTCTGCAGAATCTTCCATGAAGAAGATTGCGTAACCAATATCGCCTGCGTACCTTATACCGGTTATGGTCACAAATCCCACCGATGATATAGGTCTCCCCTTCCTTCAATTCCTCCAGGACTTCATATGAGTCGGCAGTAAGATAAACCACGCGATCCCGTGACACAGGTGTCGCGAGCAGCTTTTCTGGATTGCGGACATCTTTGTCGCTACGATTTTCTTCGCTTGAGGCGTCTCTGGAACTCTCGCCATCTCCAGCAGCAGGGTCTCCTGAATTTCGTACCCAGAGTCTATCGTAACTTTCGTTCCACCATTCTGTTCCAGCCCACCTTTTATACCCCGCATCGTTTTGTTTCTCGAGTCGAGATAGTGTTCGACCATCAAGTGAGGTGAATAGGAGGAACCGGAAAGGATTTGGAGAGCGTCGATTAACGCTGTAGACATAGGCTAGTTGCGAACATAACGAAGTTATTTCCTAAGATGACCGAGATATTGTTCAATCGCATCATAGAGGTCACCTCGGGATCATACCTTATCGCTCATTTTATCATCGAACCCCAAATCCACGACCACTCTTGCAGCGAATGGCTCCTTTGCTTGATTCATTTTTGCTCGCTTTTCTGTCCTTTCGTCCTCTGACAGCTGCTCCCCTGCCGCAATTTTCTCCGCTCTTTTTCTCTTTTTCTCCTTCCTTGCCGCTTTCTCTCTCGCTCGCCGTTCCATCTTTCGTTCTTCCAGCCTTGCCATTTTGAGCGCCCTTTTTTGCGCCTTTTTCGAGAGTACTACGGCTTCCGTGTTTTCCACCAATAAAGTCGATTTTTGAGAAGATTCCGCCGGATCATTTTCCATTGCGCGTTGAGTCGACGGACTGAGATGGGATATGGGAGATCAAATCAAGCGATGGGCGGACCGTGATGCTCAGATCAGACGCCCTCAGCAAACTCACCCACGCGTGCACCGTCTCAAGGATATCACTTCCTCTGTCATGTCTGTTTCCCCTCTTAGATCACTTATCATCAACCCTACTGCCAAGCACACAGCGACAATCATTTTTCTCCACGTTGATGTCTACTCAGCTATGTGCATTAGATATTCGCTGATGAGACAACTGTCAGGGTTTGGGCGATACAGGATATGGGTGGAGCGATACCGTGTCGGACATCTTGAGAGCTGACTCTGCCTTATCCCATGTCAAATGGATTTTGCCTCACGCGTAAGCCATGGGTCTTGAGGGACCTTTCTTGGTGTATGTACCCTAATCTCGCGTCCAGTCCAAGCATTTCTGTCACTGCAAACTTTGGTATGCAGATGCCAGCATGGTACATATAGTCCATTTCCGCGAGATGGCCTTAGCTTACCGCTCAGCACCTGCGCCATCGATTTGCATTTGCAGGTTCGACATCAGGAGTTTCGACTTCGAATCTCCCGAAGATGAAAGTGGCATGCTGCGCACGGTATCCTCGGTCAATCAGCTTGTCTCTGCAGAAGTCGATTCCGGAATTGACGCTGGGCGGATTGTAATCGGCGGCTTCAGCCAAGGAGCAGCTATGAGCCTGCTTACTGGCCTCACAACTGAACGCAAGTTGGCAGGCGTTGTCTCTCTGAGCGGCTGGCTAGTTCTCAGGAATAAAGTAAAAGCGGTCGGTGGACGTCGTATCCATGGAGACCCCTTCTGACGGAATCACTCTAGATGTCTTCTGCGCGCGCATCGTCGTTACCAATATTTTGGGGTCATGGCACTGCTGACCCTCTCATCACGTTCAAAATGGGCAGTGCTTCAGTAGATTTTCTGAAGACATCCTTGGGTTTCTCCGCCGCCCCTCGTCATCCCCGTGACGCACCTGATGCTGCGGCGTTGGAGGGTGTCACGTTCAGGGGTTATTCTGGGTTACAGCACGGAGTCGCACCGGAAGAACTCGTTGATTTGAGGGAGTGGTTCAAGAAGATACTCCCAAAGGATTGACGTTGCTTCGAGCTTTGTCGTTAGCTAACGCACATTTCTCACAGGCGGGTAGCCTGCATGTGCAGTGGATACTGTGTGCTGTATAGAGTACGGAGCTGTTATCCCTTCCTGACATGTGTTCCAACCCGTGTAATTGTGCAGCCGCATCGCTAGGGGTCTACCCACTGCATAATACACGCCACTTACGCACTCTCAGGCTAGTATTGAGTAGAGTCCCCAGAGAAAGATATTGGGATGCCGAGCACTTTGACGGCATAATTCTAATTCTGTAATGTCAAGTGCAGACATTACACTCGCGACGCGCATTGGGACCACCCATGTAGATAAAAGTATTTTGGAAGTCAATGCAGAGAACAAACAGTATATGGTAAGGATTGGCGGATACTGCTATCGTACCTCCAACGAGACTGCAATCCCCATGGATGCCAGTTCCGCGCACAAATATCGGAAAACGAATGGCACGGCAACGATATCTAAACCACTACCTTTGGCTTGGCCTCTTAGAACATGGTCGGATGGGAGTGCGATAGTTATGTCGCCGATCCGCCCAGAATTGGGATTTTGCTCTACGATACCCCGAACTTGCGTATCGTGGTCGTCTGCATCTTCCAAGCATACTCGACAGTACTCGCCTCCTGGCCCAATCAGTTTCGATGCTTTTACGTTGGGTGTGCCGTCGTTGTAACCAAGCGAGATCAGGCTTCCGCAGGTCCGACATACCCACGTCGTTGAGTAGTCGGAGCAATTCATCAGTCGGTCTTGTAATAAAAAAGATGTTCCGTGGGCGATGAGCGCGTCACGCTCCATCTCTCCAAAGCGGATGCCGCCTGCACGTTTCCGACCCTAAAGGATACAACCGACATGAACGACAGCAGTAAACGTTCGCTCTCGTGCCCCTCACCTTGACAGGTTGTCTTGTCAGCGGGTCAACAGGGCCTGTCGTCCGTACTTGAAACTTGTCAAGCACCATGTGCCGCAGCCGCTGGTAGTAGACCACCCCGAAGTAAATGTCGGCGGCAAATTCCTGACCCGTTATCCCAGAATACATTGGTTCATTGCCATAACAGTTGTACCCGGCAGCTCGGAGCTGCTTGCCGAAGTAATCTATAGCAGTGTCCGACTCAGAGAATCTGTTGCAACGATCAAGACGCGACGTAGGGTAGATTGTGGATTCAACGAACGTGAAAGGTGTAGCGTCTTGTGCTAGGCCGTGCATGGCGCCGGCTTTCCCAGCCATGCTCTCGACCAACATACCGATGGTCATGCGACTGGGGAAGGCATGTGGGTTGATAATGATATCGGGCTGTATTCCGCTTTCGCTAAAGGGCATGTCGATGACTGGCCATCTTTGGGAGCAGACACCTTTTTGGCCATGCCGGGACGAGAATTTGTCACCAATCACAGGGGACCGTGGGATCCTTAGCGTGATATGGATTTTCTGTAGCTCAGAATCACCAGCGTCGGTCCCTGATATCAGTGCCTTAAGTTAAGATGCCCCAATGAAGAAACGATGAATAACACCACGTACCAAGAAGACGAACTTGATCAACATATGCTGTTTCGTCACCTTTGTACTTCACAAAGCATGTTCGTCCCGTAGTATCGTCGACGTAGGCGGCAACAGGATCGCCTGATATCAATCTGGTTCCAATAAAGGGAAGGCCATCGAGATCGAGAAACTGGCAGCATGGGTGCTGCTTTTCCACCGGTTCTAATCTTACGTCCCGTCCAAGCCCAAAATGAAGCATGGGCGCAGCAATGGACTTTGATGCCCCTCGAGTCTCTTTTAAATCCACAATCTGAGACTTGTACACAGTTCCATAGCCGAACCCGCGCTCGTGCGCAGACTTGTTCAATATCATAGCATCCTCCATATCATACCCTGTATATGAGATGACAGCGACAATTGCATTTGTCCCATTCGGGAATGAGTCCATAGCATAGGTGTTGTGTAACTTGGGCCGAACCAGAGGTGATTGCCCGGATTGTAACCGGTAAAGTTTGTTATCTGTACGATGGCTCAGCGAGGTCGACGGAGTTCCCATTGTTTGTTTCCCCATCTATCAAACATCCATTGGATCGAGCTTTACGAGATACTGGACGACGCACTTGACATTGATAGATATTACGGGGGCTCTGATTAAAGTTCGAGAAAGGGGTCATGTTCGCCAAAATTGAGAGAAAGTTTGTTGGGGCATGTTCAACATGTGTCGAGACTCCAGGTTCTATCTCATTGGGTGATATTGCGATGTCCATGTATACTTGTTCAAAAGACCCAATCTGGTCGTCCTTTCCATTGACGACGTACTTCACAGGGCGCATCATGCGTGAGCGTGATGCGAAGAGGAACAAACCAGGGTACTGCCCACCCTCAGATGGTGGGACCAGACCGATTTCCAGGTCTAAAGGGATATCATGGATACCTTCCGTCTTCCATATTCGTAGACTGGTAGCAAGGCTTTTTGCAACCGATGGTTTAGCCCATCCGATGATACGCCCATCCAATTGGACACAGATATTTTGGCCCCCCCTGATAGAAGGTGCCAAAGGATCAGTCATCCCTTGTGCAACAAGCAAAGCAGGGATGTGAGAGACCGCAAGAGGGGAGGTGACGATGCGACACGTGCGAGATAGATGGTTTAGTAGACCACATGGAGATCCATCTGGTGTATGGACGGGACACAGAAATCCTGAAAACACCTCAGTCAGATAAAAGGCGATCATCGGGAGGATTACTCAACCCCACGCCTCGGGAAGCAACTTCCGCACCGTGGTTGTCTTGAGTTCAGCGAAAAAGGCACCACGATGGATACATCTGAAATGGCTGATGTATCGATGCCAATTCAACTTTTCTGCGACAATAGTGAAACCTGCAGCCTGCTGTAGATCAAGACCTGTCGGTGATACCAGGTTCCCGGTTGCGAGAAAATTTGCCAACCGCGTTCCAATATCGAAATTTACGCGTGCCAAAACCCTATGCAGATATTGCTCTTCAAACAAGAGTCAGTTTCTATGCTTAGGCGGGACCATTTCTTTACCATCTGAAAGGTCGACCGTTGTTTCTTGCTTTCGAACATCTTGGGTTATTTGGGAGCGAACTTGATTGAGCGCTTCCTCAAGTTTCTCCTTGATAATCATGCCATACAAACTTCCCGGTAGAAGGACTTCTTGATGTTGAGGAGAATCGGGGTTATCGACACTACAACTTTTTGACACGACTGCGTACAGCTTCCTAAGCATAAACCTGCTTATACCGTGAATGGCGGTCATTGGAAGCGGAGAGGAGCCACAGCGCACAGGAGCACCCTGAACTTGTCTCGAGGTGCCTCGAGATGGACAAGGATGAGCTTTCGGACAAGCCACGTGCCAACTTCGAGGTTCGTCCAATCCTCAGGCAGTGCTAATACAACGCGGAACTTGTCACCAAGATAATCCAAGCACTGATCGCCGCTATGCAACCCATATATCTTGAAACTGCGTAACAACAGCTCGGCACGGTCTATTAAAAACGTGTTCTCGTAGTCTTGCATGACGATGCCCTCAAAGACTTCCCTGTCTGAGGCACTGACTAGAGCCTTCAACGGGAGCATGATAGGTACGACGTATTCTTGCTTTCGCCAGCTAAACCGCAACATTGCGTCACCGTTCGCCAGATAGTGGAGTGTGTTTGTGACGCTAGTCTGGTCTGGGCGTACGCAGCGCATCTGAACTGCGTAAGGAGTGTAGGAAGGACCACGGCTTTGGAAAGAGGGACGGTTGAGAGCAATGACGTGATTCCTCCGAGGAAGAACGAGATAGCGGATGAGACGCTCATTTCCGTTGATAATGAAATAGCCCCCAAATTCTTCGGGTTCTTCATGATGTCTCACGAGTTCCGCAGAAGACAGGGAACGAAGATTACATCGAACAGACTGTACTTCGCCATCAGAGATAAAGGATATTGTAGGGGAACACTTACCCGAACCATGATTGGGATTAGCCCACAATCCTTGGTAATGGATTGTACGGCTTGATCTGGCCTGTCAATTTTCCAGCACATTTTCACAGACATACGTCCGCGGTAGGATGTTAGTCTTTCTCTAGCCTAGGAGAGGACGCGCTTAGTTCCAGGACAAATTGCAAGTTGACAATGATGTGCAAAAATGATACCTACCTCAGCAGGGAAGACCTTGCGTTCCGTGGCGTGTCGGTCTCTGTCGGGAACCATAGGTCGCGCGATGGAGACTTGCTCGATCCAAACTTGAATTTCTCTGTGGGAATGAGCTCGTGTGAAGAAAAGCCCGTATTCTTACTGCTCAATCTATTTCCCCATCCCTTGTGGCTACCTCCAGAGACAACCTGCCCTGCTCTATCAAAAACCACACGCTCACCAATATCCTTTATTGCTAGGTTGAGAAGACCACGACCATCTCCATCTCCGGATGGTAGCCCTGAGTCATCGAAGAGTGCATTGAATGATTCGATATGCGGTGCTATGAGCTCATTCAATATCGGAAATGTGGAACCACCGCTAGGAGGGTTCCTAAAAGCTGATTCACGAGCCACAGTGTTGAAGGTATGCTTAGAACCGTCTGGCATACTGTACACTGGATGGAACGGATTAGATACGCGGGTCACGTACAAAAAACTGGCTTACATAACTTACGCGTGCTTTCCAAAACAAGGAGCGCGTTTGAAGCTCCGACTAAATGACTCGGCCACGCGAGAAAACGACGGACGGCGACGGCGAGAGCGTCGAGCAAGCATCTCTTCGATCCTACCTTCCGACCCTATCTCTCCACGATGTTCGGAAACAGTGGCATTCAGTCCTCCTGGACTAACCCTCAACAAAATCAACAGCAACCCCAGCAGCCGCAGCAACCACAAACGGGATCAGTGTTCGGTCAGCCAGGCGCGTTTGGCTCTACAGCAGGGGGAGGTACGAGTCAACCAACTCTTGACGCTGTTTTACTTCCCCTAAGTGCCGTCTTTTCTTTTCTGTCTAGTGTTTGGATCTGGTGGTGGGTTTGGCCAAAACCCACCACAGCAGCCTCAACAAGCGAACTCAATGTTTGGGAACCTCGCTTCCAATCCAAATCCTACACCTGCGGCAGGAGCCTCGACATTTGGTTTGTCTCTTACATCCCTCTTGGTATCCTTCTTACTGGTGCCTTATTAGGGGCTTTTGGGAGTAACAACAACCCATCTATGTTTAATACCACGAAGCCCACCACAGGATTCGGCGCGTTTGGGGGAGGAGGGACATCCGCCTTTGGCACGGGCGGAGCCTTTAACTCGACAACCCCAGCCCAGTCGGCCCCGTCAAATACAGCCTTGTTTGGGCAGCCGAGCACGACAGGGAGCGCGTTTGGAACTAGTACTTTTGCCAACAAGTCAGCAACAAGTGCCTTTGGACCAACGAGTTGTATGTCTTCTGGAGATCTTCCTGAAATTTGACTTTCTAACCGATTGTTTCCTTTGTAGCAAATCCGAACGCGGGGCCTTACGATGGTGTTCCTCCTGTGACAACTGGGACAGCGAATCCAGTCTATAGCATCTTCACCGAGAAAGATTCGGCAAACTCGAGCGTGACTTTGCAATATCAAAGTATTACCTGCATGCCGCAGTACCGTGGTAATTCGTTTGAGGTGGGTATTTTGTGAGCCCCTCAACTCATTCCCGTTTTATTCGTCGGTGGACTCGCTTCCATCCCGCTTATATGGGACGTCAATACTCGACATGGGAACGGGTTCACTAATGCTTCCTCTCTTTTCAGGAGCTACGCGTGCAGGATTATCAGCAAAATAGAAAGACCGCCGGTCCCAATACCTTCGGTCAATCTGCATTCGGCGGTACAACGCAGCCCGCCTCCACTACTAATTTGTTCGGACAATCGGCTCAACCGCAACCTGCGAACTCCATTTTTAATTCATTCGGCAATGCCGGTGCAAATAGCACAACCACAGGGGGTGTCTTTGGCGGGCTAGGTCAAACTCCGGCACAAGGGACCGGGGGTTTGGTACTTTCAACCAAGCTTCCCAGCAGCCGGCCCAGCAGCCGGCAACGAGCAGCTTTGGGTCTTTCAACCAACCTCAACAACCCCAGAATACTGGCTTATTCGGAGGCAGCAATGCATTTGGATCCCAAAACAAACCGCTGGGCGGGTTTGGTATGTCTTATAATCTGTCCCTTTCGCTGACTTACCATGCTACAGGCAGCACCAGCGGCTTTGGAAGTAGTACTAACACGGGGTCTACTGGGCTTTTTGGGCCGACCAATACAGCTCAACAACAATCTGCCCCTACCAGTCTGTTTGGGCAAAATCAACCGGCTGGTAATGCTTTTGGTGGGAGTGCATTTAGTGCGTCGAGATTCGCAATCGGGTGCGTGTTGCCACTAACCCGTCCCCGGCAGGTGCGAACAATACTGGCCAGAAGCCATCCATATTCGGGCAGACCAACCAACAACAGCCTGCGACCGGTAGCGGCTTTGGTTTGTTTGGATCTCAGCAGCAGCAGACCTCCCAAGGTCAAGCCCAGCAAGGCTCTACCGGACTCTTTGGGAATCAGCCAGCGTTTGGACAGACAAATACGACCCAGACAGGACAGCCACAACAGGGCGGATGTACGTTATCATTCACAACCTACTGTCTGAATTCTATCAACGCAATACGCAGTATTTAGCAATACCCAGACACAGCAACCTACTACCGGACTGTTTGGTAATTCCGGAGGAGGCGGTCTGTTTGGGAACACGCAGCAGCAAGGCACTCAGCAGCAAGCTGGCCAACCGTCTACCTTCGGCCTGTTCGGGAACAAGACAACCACTCCAACAACGGGGGGCGGAATCTTTGGCAACAATGCTACGGGCCAAACAAACACGACTCCAGCCCCCCAGCCCCCCAGCCTTTTCGGAAGCTCCTTTGGACAGTCAGCATCGCAGCCGACAAACAACTCCTTTGGAGGTGGAACCAATATCTTCGGCCGCCCGACCGCACCTGCCGTTGGTGTGACACCATCCAATACACACCCTCTCGGGGCCTCCATATTAGGCAGTACCCTCGGCACTTCTGCTCTCGGGGGTCCCGTTACGGGCTCGCAGGGCTTACAAGCTTCTATAGCGCAGCCTATTGCGACAAATCTCCCAATTTTCTCCCTCCTTCCCGCGCCCAGTGCACCGACATTGGAGACGTCAACGAAGAAGAAAGTCAACTTGTTTGACTCAGTCCGGGCTCCCACGTCGCGGTCGATTGCTTATCAACCTGTTCAGACTAGGCTGCGTGGCTATACCTCCACCGTATCAAGTCCATCGTCAAACAATGGTTTAACCTTGTCGTTGACGACAGGAAAGCCTAACGCACTCAGCTTGACGTTGACAGGAAGCCCTGGAAAAGTGGCACATGGTTCGGAACCTTTCGGGACAAGTTTGCTCAAGGCTGATTCAAGAGCGAGCTTCAAGAAACTTGTACTTGACAAGAAGGTCGATGCAGCCGATCTTCTCAAGCGGTCTGGTGCGTCACCGGGTCCTAAAAGGCCCACTTTCAATGCCTCCCTTGCCATCGCCGCCCGCGAAAAAGAATCGGCAGCCTTACCGACCTCGTCATCTGCTCGGATGCTCCCCTCGAATGAGCGTGGAACTGCGCTGGCACTGCCAGACTCTCAGACCCCAGATGAGAGACCTACCACCCCTCAAGAAGGCGATTACTCCGTAGAACCAAGTATCTCCACACTGTCCAAGCTCGGTTATGAAGAGCTGGCCAAGGTGGAGGGCCTCATCGTGAAACGTATAGGCTATGGGGAAATCCGATTCCTGGAGCCTGTTGATCTCACGACGCTCACAAAACTAAGCGATTTGCTTGGTGAGCAGGTACGCTTCGACGAGATGGAGTGCAGTGTATACCCAGATAGCGACGGCATTGACAAGCCACCACCGGGCAACGGGCTCAACGTCCACGCACGTATCACGCTGCTTCGCTGTTGGCCGCTTGATAAAGCGACCCGGCAGCCGATCAAAGACGAGAAACACCCGTCGGCTGTGAAGCATCTAAGGCGTTTGAAGAACATGAGGGACACCACGTTCGAAACCTTCGACTTTGCCGAGGGCAAGTGGACATTCACTGTAGAGCACTTCTAGGTTGCAGTCTTATCTTTACCAATTTATCCTTGTCGTCCTTGGTACATACGCACTTTTCTTATCTAGTTTTGTACGTCCTCGTGTAGCAATGTGTTCATGCCGTCACTCGGGTCGTTTATTCTTTGCTCGCAATGCCGACGGACAATGCAGAAGGGGTTGAATGAATACTTGCCAATCGCGGTCATGGAAGAATCAAGAGATCAGTGGATCAGTGTTTAGAGATCAGCCATCATGTGGGGGGCGGGACTGAAGGCTGTGCTACAGTTGTCATGTACTCCTGGCCGTCCCTGTCACGGTCTACCTGGAGCTCTTGTAAAACTTACTTCAAACCTACTTCACACGTGCCACAGGGTCGATCGGCCAGCACGACCGCGGCCATATTGAAGAGCAGGCGCTTGCAAGTCGAATTTCTCCAATTTTTAACAAAGTAGACCAATATGTTATCAAGTATACAGTAGTCACATCAGATTCTGTTGGCAACAATAATTATCTACCCCATAAATCATTCGTCGTTTCAGGGGTTTGATGAACCTTCCTACGTGTCCCTACATGACTCCCAATCCGGGTATCTGGAACGAGACAAGACACTGAACGAATACATGGGCTTTTCTCACGATCGGACGGGGGATTGACGAGCAGGACTGACACGTAAAGTAACCGACTCGGATTCCGGCGGTCAGTGGCGTAAATTCCTATACCGCGCAGCGGGTGTCATCCCAGCAGGCCCACCGCGCGCCTGGCTCGACGATGTCGCCGATGGCCCTGCAGAGGCGAGCGTTCCCGGGCGCATCAGCGGGGATGCCGGATATTCTTGTCCTGGTGGGGTCGGGGCAGCATCGTACATCAGACGTCTGGACTTCTTGGCCTTAGACTTCTGGCGTGACGGGGGAGGTGTAGAAAGCGTATCGTTCGAGCTCGCGAGACTTGACGCCACCGCATCGTCCTCATCCGTCTCAGAAGAGCTGGGTTCATTTGGTCGCGAGAAAAGGCTTGCGGGTGGCACCATGACAGAAGAGTCCGCCGTGGTGGATGAAAGCGGGAGGTGCACTGAATTGTGCAAAGAGAGTTGGCCCGAGGAGGAGCTTGCATCAGGAGCAGGCACGCCATACAGAGGGCGATCCATGTGCATAGACAACCTAGGACTTGCGACTGCGCCATTTGTCGGGGCGGAAGGCGTGGAATAAGGGGGCGCCGGAGTCTGTCGGGACAGCGGTTGTTGTGATGAGGATACAGTCATAGGTATGAAACCGCGGGGGAACTGTCCATCTGACAGCGGAATGACAGGTTGGCCAGGACTCCCTGCTGGGACCGTAGAGCTGTCCCGGGAAATTACTGGGGATGACGATAAATCCAGGACTGGCGCCGAAATTGTCGGTGACAGAGGCCTATGGGCAGCATCTTCAGCACTCAGCAAGCCCCTACTACCATATGCATACGGAGTGGCTTGTTGTGGCGTTTGCGATTGAGAGCGAGACTGAAACGTATATCAGTATACGGACTGATGTGAAATTAAGAATTGTAATCACCGGAGGCATGATGGTAATTTCTGGAACGGAAGATAAACTACTCATACGACCCAAACTCCTTGACGAATACACGGGAGTTTTAACATGCCCTGAGCTCGACGAAGTAGATGCTGCATAACTGGGGCTATTGTATACATAATGATTTGGATCACGGGAACCATTCACAGCATTCGCTTGAACAAAGGTCGGGGACGTTGAGGCGGAGGCAGGCGTATGAGACTAAGGAGGAATGTCAGCGTGGCATAAGGGGGACACAAGCAAACTCACCGGTCCAGGTGGAATACTCGCCGAAGCCGGTCGAGATCCGCGATCAATAGAAATACTCCTGGAGCCACCCGCGGGGGTGTTGTCACCACTGGCAACTTCCGGAATGTCGCTGAGAGGACTTCTCTTCTTGCGAGACGGTCGGGATACGGACCCGTTGGGTTCGCTTACCAGTTCGAACTGGGAGATAGTCGTTGAACCAGGAGACTCGGGCTCCTGAACGTAGCCATGCCGCACGCCAGGGTTTGGCACCATGAGTGGCTCAGTTTCCATAGACGCTGATCTATGGAGAGTCGGCGACGAGTGTGGAATGACTCGTTCCGTTGCGTACGGGGGAAGTAGGCGGATAGTTGAGTCACTCCCCACGTGCGGTATAAAGCCGTCTTGCGGAATTATCCTCTCAGGATGGTGGGGGGAAGACGGTGCGTCCCTGACTACCATTGGCTGGAAGTCACCGGGAGGGGGTGCTGCCAGTTCTGGTTCGGGATGCAGCAATGCCCGTGTATTAGGAGACCTAGCGGCGGGAGGTGACGGGGGGAAATTGAGCATCTCAGGGTCTCCAATAGGGTCCAAAGGCGGTTCCACGATGACAGCGGGAGTGTGAGTGTGAATGGAGGATCTAACGTCGTTGTAATTCTCTCGGTCATCGACATTGACATGAGACGGATTATTCAGGACTGGCCTCGAGTCAGGTCGACTCGGGGTTGAACGCGCCTGGTCGAAGCTTAGCCTACGACCGCGAGCAAGGCCCTCTTGTAATCCGAGTCGACGCCCTTCTTCCCTTGCAAGGTCCACGAGACTTTCTTCCTTAAGCTTTCTCGCCACGTTCCTGGCTTTCGCCGCACTAGCCTCTGCATCATGGCGCTGCGTCTCCAAAGACTCCAGAATACCCTGGGCTCTATAAATCTCTTTCTGGGCATACTCGAGTTGCAATCTGTATAGCCTCAATTCTTCGTTGGCACGAGCGGCATCTTGCTGTGCAGCTACACGGGCGTCATTTATGGCTCTGAAGCGCTGGACAGCCTCCCGAGCACGTCGCTCATTGTCATCTGCTCTCTGTGACTCCTGTTTTAGTTGTTCTGTCACGGAAAGGAGCATGCGGCGAAGGTCATTTGATTCTCGTTCGTCGAAAAGCAACATGCTCGCGATTCTCGTCTTGGACAGGCGATCAGAAGAGTGCCGGTGGGACTGCCGATGACTAGTCGCATCGCGACGAGTTGCGTGAGAAAAAATAGGCTCAGGAGATGAAGAAGTGGACCTCGAGGGAGTAGATGGCATGTTATCAGGGATGTACTTGGGTGCCAGTGGCTCAACGTGAGAAAGAGCGATTAACTCGGGTTGTTAACAAACACATCACGTGATCGTTGCGTCCTATACCCGGTGTCGCCGGCCCGACACCGCCCCAAGGGTACCATACCAGTTAGCTCCACACTCCAAACCTGTCGTCTTTTCATTCTGTGGCAAAACACCTACACCTCATCCCTCGTCAGTGTTAGTAAAGCATTTCGCGTCGTGGGAACGCAGATGGTGTGGTCGTCCACGCTTTAGTAAATGGGTCTCGGTATTACCACGTGCAGAGGCCTCGATGACCCAGGTTGCCCGAAACGGTGGCTTGATAAAACGACCATGATAAGCGCAATATGAAATAGAAGCAGGCCACGATAACTACCATTTGGGATGCTAACAGCCAAGTGGGTGATGGATAGATGGCCTATCCGAAGAGCAGCCATCCGCCGCTGTCGCGGTTTATCGCCTTGGCGCGCGCTCGGCCTGGCGACCTCACTTGGAATTTCGACACCTCGAGGCAGTCGTAAGCGACACGGAGATCGACCGTCGACGACGACTGTGGGTTCGGCAGTTCCACGCGTTTTACGATAGAGCGTATATAAATGGGACGTAACGCCGGCAAGCATCGATCGCATTGATTCACTTTCGCCGAACTTGAACCGAAGGAAACGAATCTGTCTCAAAATCCGGTTGAGCTGAGAGAAGAGTGGACTTCTTTGGGCGTGTGTCGACCGCTTACCCTTTTTGGACGAAAGAAGTGGGAAACCAATCGACAGAAGCAGAAGGATGATATAAATAAAACTTATATTACAGAGAGTAGAGTTGTAGATCACCGACCGATCCAGGTGGACCGGAAGCTCGGCGCGGGGAGAAACTCAGCTCAAGAGTCCGCCCGCCTGAATATGAATGAATGAACGAGCGAGACAGTCAGTCCTCGCTCACTGTTAAATAGTATTCCTCTGGCCGACCGGCCTTTGCCCCCCCCCACCTCTCCTTCATCTTGTACCATACATGACTGCCCCATACCACCCCCTCTCTTCTTCAGTTTCCATTCAGTCCTCCTCAGCTTCCTTACGCTCCGCCTCTCCTTCTCATCTTACATCCCACCCCAAACGCCAGTTCCCCTCAAATATTAACCACTGTCCCCCATCTACTTCTCAGTTCTCCCCCTCAACGCCAAATAAAAAGAAGCACGTGTGTCACATATGCCGCAAGGCTTTTACCACAAGTGGTCATTTGTCGAGACACGCCCGCATCCACACAGGAGAGCGGAATCATAAATGTCCGTTTCCGGGGTGCGACACCCGCTGCTCTCGTCAGGACAACCTCCAACAACAGTGCGTCCTCTTCTAATTTATAGGTTACCCACTCACCATGATTTCGCTGACTGTTCATGCGCCTCCAGCTATCGAATCCACTTAACACCTGGATCGCGCCGCAACTCTGCCTCAGCTCGCAGTCAGATATTGTCTGGCATTAAAAACCACGTGAAGGCTCTGCCTCTGGCGCCCGAGGCGCCTTTGGACTCACCCCCTTCTACTCCGCCTGCACTAGAACTGGCTGTCGTACCGCGTGTCTATTCGGCTTCGGAACCGTCACCACCTTTGTCCGCTTTATCGTACCCACCGGTGGAGGAATATATCAAACAGGACTACCGGGATATCATCACGTCTTCGCACTGTTTTGATCCACGTGGGTCTCCTTGCCCTGTGTTTGATGCAGGCCGCCCCTCACCCTCCGAGGAGTTGTTATCTCCCACTTGTCCTTCTCTGGTTATGCGTGGCTTACGCCGTGATTCATGTGACAATACATCTGGCAATGAGCATGGCCCCTTCCCGCCCCAAAATCATATTTACGTGCCCCCTCACGCCGGTGCTTTAGTGATGACCGGGTCTCACGCTATAAATGGCATGTCGAACACAGCGACGTATGCCATGTACGGCACATATATTCCCTCGACCCATCCACCACCAAACCATGCTCCCTCAACGCAGTCCAGCAACGTATCCATGCGCGCCGATGTGTCACTGGTCCATCCACAACCTCGGGATGGTCTCATTGACAGCCAAGGACAGCCCTCATGCTCTGGTACATCATCAAATCGACCCCAAATATCATTGGCCACGTCCTCTGACTCACCATCTCCAGTGTCATCATTATCGCTATCCTCGCATAGCTCAGAACATTCTCCTTTGCTCTATCAAAAACACCACTTCTCCGTGGCCGTTGCAAATGGCATGACATACCCTCTGCGAGGACCACAGCCGACGCAACTCCAAACTACCGCTACGGAGCATTACCATCCCTCTGATTTTATCCCCACGGAGGAGATATACAGCCGTGGAAATACAACTGCGCCTTGGCAGCACTCGTTATCTGATGCGAGGGGGATCTCAGCAACGCATTCAGGGGTTGGTTTTATCTTGTGATGGGAGGGCGTCATAAAGAGGCTCCCGTGCCTCGTACACCTTTAGGGTGCTTGGTATTCAACGTGCCAGAGAGCCCTACGAGCTGCCAGATGGCGCGTGCTTTACTCTGTGTGCGGCAAGTGGCAATGATGTTATCTTGCTAAGCTCAGCCACCGCCCGCCCGCCCACGCGATGGCGTGTCGGTGATACAAATTAGATCATTCTCATTCTACACTTTGCGGTACCAGTTACCAGTAGCAATTAGTATGGTATGAGATTGAGAATAGAAAGGAGGAGCCGTGGATGTGAGTTGAGGAATGCAATAATTATTAATTATTATGTGACAAGACAACAACGGGTGGCGGCCACGGGAGCGAGCCTTTGAAATGCCCAGCGACCTAGACAGGTGAGCGAGTATCATCCAGGCTCGTTCCCCTCATATTCACGCCTCCCAAGCCAAATAGAACAGCTCATCCAGTGTACCCCTATATCAGAAGAACAGGTGAAACGACTATGCATCAAAGCCAGGGAAATCCTCGTTGAGGAGAGTAACGTCCAGGTGGTGGACGCCCCGGTAACTGTAGGCAATCGCACCATGGCTGCTCATCCAATCAACTGATTTGAACTTTGTACCAAATCAGATTTGCGGCGATATCCACGGCCAGTTCTTTGACTTGATGGAACTCTTCAAGATCGGAGGCACTTGCCCAGAGACGAATTACATCTTCATCGGTAAGGACTTTGCGCCATATCAACTTGTCTTCTTCCGCCCATGCATCTCATGCCTATCAATTCAGGAGATTTCGTGGATCGAGGTTTCTACAGCGTCGAAACCTTCCTCCTCCTCCTAGCGCTCAAAGTGCGATATCCTGATCGTATCACTCTCATCCGTGGAAACCACGAGTCGAGGCAAATCACGCAAGTGTACGGGTTCTATGACGAGTGTCAGCGCAAGTACGGTAGCAGCAATGTATGGCGCTGGTGCTGCGAAGTCTTTGATTATCTCGCGTTGGGTGCCATCGTAGATGGCCGCGTCTTTTGCGTCCATGGCGGCTTGAGCCCAGTGTTGCAGGCAATTGATCAGGTTTTGAACCTCACATGTGTCACCCATTCTTTCGTTCACATGGATACAGATTCGTGCAATCGATAGAAAGCAGGAGGTCCCTCACGATGGGCCGATGTGTGATCTGCTCTGGTCTGATCCCGATGGTGAGCATTTTTCGCTATCCCCGCGTCCCCCATTTCACGCAAAGTTCGCGAGCGCGCAAGCAAGCTGCAATGCCATAACTGACGAACCCCTGAAAACGTAGATATAACCGGCTGGGGTCTCTCTCCTCGTGGAGCGGGCTTCCTTTTCGGCGCAGACATCACCAAGAATTTTGCGCATAATAATGCCATTGATCTCATCGCCAGAGCGCACCAGCTCGCAATGGAGGGCTACAAATTGATGTTTGATCAAACGATTGTGACAGTTTGGAGCGCCCCCAACTATTGTTATCGGTTAGTGTTCAGCGCTACCCCATCTAAATTAAATTGGGGTTGTCCTCGCACGGTGTGTCGATCAAGTGGATTGACGCTGATCTATACTTTGCCCATTATTGCACTTCGTGTTCCCACTGGCTATGGGTACGCAGTTGCGGCAACGTCGCGTCTATCCTCGAGCTTGATGAACATCTGGCCCAGGAATACAAAGTCTTTCAGCATGCCCCATCAGTAAGCTTCTCGCGCTTATCAATGATTCCAGCCGTCGCCGGTGCTGACAGCTGACAGGACGTCCACTCTGTGCCACTGAAACGACCACCTGCGGTTTATTTCCTGTAAGTGCCACTCATAGGCTAATTAGCGATGAGGGGTGGCGCTCTTCGCCCCTTCTGGGTCCTCATCATCACTCCTGGACAACACGTGTGCCGCGCGGGGGCCGAGGTTCTGAAATTGCTTCGATATCACTCTACCGTCTATATCCCTCTTTGTATGGACCTCGGTAACGGATACGTCGCTAGTTGTGCATCGTGCACAAACCAAACCTAGCTGCTGGCAATTAAGACGGCTGCCTGAGTTCCACGTTCTTTGTCGTTCTCAACTTGTCAAGCTGCCAAGCATGTCAAGTTTGGCGCTCTTGACTGAGTAAATCTACGGCAAATGGATTCACCCATGTGCATAATATGCTACTCAGTTACCAGAATAGGGTACGCAAGGGACATGTCGGGCTACCAAGGGAACACACCCGGATCAACATCAAGGTTGTCAATTGGAACCACATTTAGCAGTATCCGTTGGTGGCAATGTTCCTGTGTACAGCTTCTGGGCAATCTAAGTTAGAGGTCAGTGTGGTTTGCACATGTGTAACGGTAGACTTGACTGAAGTTGTTCCGTGGTTACTAGCAGCCAGCCAATTTTGTGAATTGCATCAACGAGACATCAATGTCTTTCACAATCTCTTACTAGGATGGCTTGAGGAAAATCCGAGAAATTAGTAAACGTCTTCCCATAGTTTGTGAGGAACCGTGAGTACAACCATTGATGGGTCTAAGGCATGTCAAGGACAGGGTCATACCAATCCCTCGCACGTGCTGTCACGGGGGGATCGCCGAGAGGGGATGCAGACGTACTAATGATACGATAAGGGTGTGTCAAAGTAACGTTTGGTTGATGGCACATTCTAATCAAGTGGCGTTATAGTGCCTAACTTTGAGCGCACCTTCCACATGTTGATGACTAGCATAACTGCAGGTGTTTCTGATAGTTTCTTCCCTCATTAACGTTAATCTGTGCCTCGAGGTGTGAGGTGGAAGCCCCAAATGCAAATGCGATAATGGACGAGGTAGTGAGTACCAACGCCGACCGTGTGTTCCTCACGCATCCTTCGTCAGTCCCGTGAGCCCATTGATAAATATCACGGACAGTATTCCGTAAATCACATTGACAGAGTCTGCGTAGGACCATCGGTCAAGAACCGAGAAAACATTCACCGTTCAGCCCACGTGATCTGACCGCTACCACTAGGCCCAGAATCCTCAGGCTTCTCCGCATTGTCCCCCTCAGTCTCGTCCTCCTGCAGAATGCTGCGACCATTACGTGCATCCTCCCCAGGTTGGCGGTCCCAGAAAGGATTCGGAGCTTGTACGCTGTCGACTGACGGCACCGAGCGCCTATCTGTCCACTGGCGGGGGGCGGAGTCAGATATTGACGATTCGGAAAGGCGTTGTGAGGGCGTCGCAAGTTCCCCCGGTGATAAAGGCCGCATCGGTAGGGTCTCGGGCGGTGGCGGAGGAGGGAATATGAATTCGGGAGCGGAGCGTACACGTTCCGAAAAGAAATTAAATATCTGTGCTGGCGCCGCATGTCGGTGTCTCTGACACGTATTCATACTAGGCAACCAATAATTAGGACCGGGTGGGTGCATAGGAGACTCGCTTTGCGCGAATTGAGTTTGGCCTGTCGAAGACGAGGCCGACAACGACGACGACGACGATGCTCGGGGGATATTGAGACCATCCGCAGCCGCCTGGCAGGGGACATATACGATTCCGAGTGGATTACCGCTACGATGGGAGAGGAAGTCAGCGTACGATGCAACGAAGCAAGGAACGAATCACAACTACTCACCAGACACGACAACCCACTCCCTCGCGCACACACCCACAGGCACCCTTTATCATCTTGACCGCAGCACAGCGGTCAAAATAGCGAGCTTCCATCTTTACAACTGCTTCCGCCGCGATACCACAAGCAACCCACATCCCTTGTCTTCGACGGGGCTGCGCATTGAGATGGATCAACATACCGCAGCCGTTCGTCCGCCTTGCACGCGTGTGCGAGGACCAGCGGGCAGAGGGCGAAGGTCGGAATGCAGATGCGCGGGGCCTTGCAGGAGGATCGGGTGGTCGGGACATGTTGGGAGGGCTGTACCAGTCACATTCGCGCAGTCGCCCGCCGCAGAATAGCATGTATGAGGAGTCCTCATCCTCGTCTTCAGGACGAACCTCGGCCTCTGGGGAAAACAAGAGCGGATCGGGGTCACTGAAATCACCCATTGGTAGCTCTCTCAAGTTAAGACGGGAACGAAAGAACCATCTCCCCACCCCGCCTTGTTGTCGCTGCTCGGCATCATCATCATCAGTCTCCGATAAATCTGGTTCCGGAGGAGGTTGTACTAGAAGTGGAAGAGATGCGGAAGATTGGCGGGAGACTGCAGATGTGGTTGAAGGCAGAGGCGCGGTGAGTGCATGCGGGGCTGGTGACTGCGGAATGGCCGTGTCACGGATCGCTATGGCACCACGGCGGCGGAGTCTGGAGACTTCGCCGGAACGAACGAGGTCAGAGAGAACAATAGACTCATCTGCGTCGGAAACATGAGCAAGATACGTAGACGACGCAGACGACGAGCGAGGATAAGTAATTGGCATGGTGAGCGCTCAGTCAAAAGCCGCGACTTGGTTATGTAATCATCGATTGATCAATTGATAATCAGCAATCATTCACTTAAATTTCCGACAACAACATAAAATAGATGTGCTCGTAGTCGTAGTGCATCAAACAATTACCGGCCAGGTGCCGTCAATCTGTCGACACTGGAGCTTGCCAGCACGGCAATGTCAGCTTCCAGGTTCGGGTTATAGCGCATGTATGGTGAGCCAGGGGCACCTGGAAGTGAGACATCCGACGGGCTCCGGCCCATGTGAGCAGATCGCACCGACGGCGAACGTATCGGCAATGGCGCAGGTGATGAAGCTCTGAAAAGAGGGGCAGGCGATGCGCCTCTAGGCAAGGGATTTGGAGAGGCAGGTCGTCTCGGTGAAGGAGATGTTGCAGCACCTTGCGATGGATGGGAAAAGACCGCGGGGCTAGGGCGAGGCGACACAGAAGGAGGTCGGATGGGAAGGGTATCAGTGAGCGTGCGTGGGGGAGTATTCGCCGTTCTTTGCTCTGCAGCCAGAGGGCCTCCACTAAAAGAGCCTACTGAAGAGGGGACTATTCTGGGTGAAGTAGTCCGGGGGGCTCGGGATGGTACAGGTAATACGGTGTGGCTGTTCTGCCCTCCTGCTCATAGTCACCCGTACTTGTGGGATGTCGTTGCAGATTGGGTTCATTGTACAGTGTCGGGGGGTAACGACGTGGCGAGTGATGCTCTACGTTAGTGTTGGGAGAGGTAGCTCTTGGAGAGTACATGTCAGCAGGGGGGACGTGAATTTGTGTTACCGGCGTGGTGGCTAGAGGAGGGGATGCAGAGTTCGGAGCATGATATCTGGTCGGTGGGATCTGTACGTGTACTCTAGGGGGAAGATTCTGAGATACGGTAGGCTGGTCAGCTAGGGAATCACTGGGTAAGAACTGAAGAGTCGTTTCAGGGCGCGGGTCATGACTAGTGCCAGGGTCACGAAGTTGCTCGTTAGTACTTCGCGGCGACATTGTGTAGGTGCGCTGTTCTCGTACCCTATCCGTCTGGTAAAGATGGGGAATGGAATCAGTACGGCTTGGAAAAAACCATTATCAATGCGTACGGGAAGTTCTGCTGAACTTGGTATGACCGGTGAAGAGGAGGGAGAGTACATATCATGGGCACCATTCGAGTTAGCATCCTGGCCCGCATCACGTGGCATCTCATCATACGATTCAGATGCTTGCCTGCGCGGTACCGTGGGGTGAGATCCGTGTGCATACAAGGCGTTCGGTTTGGATTGGGGCGCAAGAGGAGCTGGCATCCGAGGGATAGGACGTCGCTTTGGTGGACCATCTCGTCGTGGTGAGAGACCCCCCTTAGCGCTTTGTGAGGGGGTGCTACACAAAAGGTAAGGTCAGGGAAAAAACGCACTGGTCTGCCACTAGACCTCGCTGAGAACTCTGGGTTCCGTCGGTCATATGCAAGCTGGTCATTGTCAGCAAGGGTGGTACACCAAAGGCAGGGCCCAAACTACACACTGATCTACTATCAGGCACCAAGAACTCTCGGTTCCGTGTGTCGTCTACAATCTGGGCACTGTCAGCATGGGTGGTACACAAAGGGCGAGGTCAAAACCACCCACTGGTCTACTACTAGGCCTCCCTGAGAGCTCTGGGTTCCGTGGTTCATACGAAAGCTGGGCACTGTCAGTAAGGGCAATACACCAAAGGCGGGGCCAAAACTACACACTGATCTACTATTAGGTCTCGAGAACTCTCGGTTCCGTGGGTCGTCTACAATCTGGGCAATGTCAGCATGGTAGTACACAAAAGGCGAGGTCAAAACCACCCACTGGTCTACTACTTGGCCTCCCTGAGAACTCTAGGTTCCGTGGGTCGTCTACAATCTGGGCAATGTCAGCATGGGTAGTACACAAAAGGCGAGGTCAAAACCAACCACTGGTCTACTACTTGGCCTCCCTGAGAACTCTCGGTTCCGTGGGTCGTCTACAATCTGGGCAATGTCAGCATGGGTGGTACACAAAGGCGAGGTCAAAACCACCCACTGGTCTACTACTAGGCCTCCCTGAGAACTCTGTGTTCCGCGGCTCCTCTACAGGCTAGGCACTGTCAGCTGGGTGGTACATAAATGGCAAGGTCAGAATCACGCACTGGTCTGCCCCTAGGCCTCCCTGAGAACTCTGGATTCCGTGGGTCATCCACAAGCTGGGTGCTGTCAGCATGAGTGGTACACAAAACAACAGGTTAGGAAAAACCACGCACTGGTCTGCTCCCAGGCCTCCCTGGGAACTCTGGGTTCCGTGGTTCATTCACAAATGGGGCACCGTCAGTAGGAATACGGGTGGCCCCAGGAAAGTGGGTAGTTGTGGAACGTTCTTGAGCAGGATTCGAAATATCTCCGGGGAGTGTTTCGTAATGTTCTCGTGAAGGGCTCTGGATCATTCCTGTGGCAGTCGAGAAATTTTCTTGGACTGGACTCCGAGATACGTCGGGGGTCATTCCACTGTTTGGAATCGCGAGATCAAAGGCCCTACGCGGGGATGGAGATTCGTAGACAGGGCCACCCGATTCTGCGGGGTATCTGCTGACAAGTCCAGAAGGGGGTTCTTCCACGTTTCCTGGAGGTGGTTCGAAACCGGGGCCACCCTGCGAGAAGGGGACGACCGAAGGGAGAACGCCAGTGGGGTTAGACACTTGAGGGTTCAAAGCAGGTGGAATATGGTGTTGTACCCTTGGGGAGTCCCTCGGGGACCTAGATTTCTGGGATACAGAGCCCACTTCTGTGCTTGCAACCTCTGGGATGGTAGGCATAGGTGGTGGCGCGCGAGATGATACATACAGAGTAGCAGGGACAGCAGGGAGGGTTGTTGTACTGGACGAATCTGTCGAAGATGTGTGCTGGACCCCCTTGAAGGGGTCATGGGAGTGTAAGATGCCTCTGGGGGCAGATTTGTGGAATCATTAGCTGGCCCCGGTGGTTCATTGAATTGCTCCTGTAAGCGAGGATAGACTTCGCGTCTAGGTAACGGGGCTGCCAAAAGAGCCTCTGTATCGTGCAGAGACGGTGGATTGAGATAGGTGTCTCGTAAAGGTAGGGATTGGTCGAATTCGTCGAGTTGGTATTTGCTCTCATCGAAGATCTCGCGGAATCTGGGCCTTTCATTTGGGTAGGACCTTCCGTCTTCTACGGGACCTTCATGATATCCGATGTTTTGACCAGCCTGAATACCTTCTCTGTACCCCATCTTACGTCCCTCTTCTCTCGCTAAATCAATGAGTCGCCTTTGCTTCATCTGCCGAGCATTGTCACGAGCGCGAGCTGCAGATGCTTCTGCTTCGTAACGCAGATGGTCCTGGTCTTGGAGCATTTGTTGGGCACGTCGGATCTCTCCATGCGCATTATCCACTAACGCTTTGTATTTCCCCAATTCCTCACGAACGGAAGAGGCTTCACGCATCGCGTTAGTCCTCTCCTCCTCTGCCCTACGTACGCGGAGAAGCACATCAAGCGCAAGCTTTTCAGCATGCGAGGCTCTCGCGCGCGACTGATCTAGTTTTTCAAAGGCAGAATTGAGGCCGAGTCTTAGCTCTTTTGCATCGCGCGAGGAAATGGAGAGCATGTGTGCGAGTTCACGGTGGAGATGACTATGGCGGCTGTGGTGGTGGTGGCGACTACGTCGTCGCGGTTCCAGAGAGACTGCAGAAACCACTGAAAGCCGATTATCGGGTTGTGTATCAGGCCTAGTGTCAGGGGCATGTGGACTATATAAATCAGGTGGCTGCTCTGCACGCCGAGCAGGTATAGGCTCATCCGGAGAGTTGGGCGTGTCACCCTGCGGGGAACCAAGACTACGGTATTGGGTGGACAATCAAGAAGGGAAACACTGGTGGCCAGAGTGGCACTTACAGCGGTCCTTCATAGGAAAGTTCAGTGCTTAGAGATCCCGACATGACAGTGATGGCTGGTTGGTCGGTAAAAGGTGCAGCGCTGGGCTGGGCTCAGGGCAAGTAGCCTTAGAGCAGGGTTAGGGCTTAGATGGATGTATCAGTATCATCGATTGCCCGCGTTTTTTTTTCCTTTTTCTTCTTCCGACCATCGCAATGGCACCGTCCTCGTCAAAGCAAAAGCGTCTTGCAGAAAAAGCAGCAAAGCAGGCTGCTAAAGCCAATGCTAATATCGCTGACCCCTCTGCTTCTTCATCCACCCCACCAGGTTCAACAAATGGCGGGAGCTCCCTCAATACCCCGTTGACTGGCCTGTCGGCCGCTACTAGCCAGGAGGATCTCACATCAATGGCAAAGCTGCAGATCGCTACTGAGAGGTCAATTTCCCTTAACCCTCACATCTTAGTATTTTTTTCTCAATAGCCACTTTCATCAAGGAGCACTTCAGGGGTGCTGGTATCGGACCCGAAAGGGAGAGATATCAAGATTGATGCATACACACTATCCTTTCACGGCCGATTACTGGTCGAGGGGGCAGAGATTGCTCTCAACTATGGCCAGAGATACGGTCTTCTCGGGGACAACGGTTCAGGAAAGGTGCGTTCAGATGACCTACACTCGCGGATAATTGTCTGATATACCGCCAGTCGACATTCCTACAGTCCATCGCCGAACAGGATATCTCTCTCCCTCCCCACATAGACATATACATTGTCCGTGGAGAGGCTGAGCCGTCCGACGTGAATGCGCTTGACTTCATCATTGCCTCAGCGAAGGCGAAGGTAGCGAGACTTGAGGCCCGCATTGAAGAGATATCGCTGGCTGAAAACGTGGACGAGCTTGCTCTGGATGCTGCTTACGAAGAGTTAGACGAGATGGACCCCAGTACATTCGAGGCCAAGGCTGGGAGTATATTGCATGGTCTCGGATTTTCTCAAACAATGATGAAGAAACCGACCAAGGATATGTCAGGGGGTTGGCGAATGCGCGTTGCTCTGGCTCGTGCCTTATTCCTCAGGCCCCACTTACTCCTCCTTGATGAACCAACGAACCATTTAGACTTAGGCGCCGTGGTCTGGCTGGAAGCATACTTGTCGACCTACAATCACATCCTTGTCATCACATCGCACTCTCAAGATTTCATGGATAGCGTCTGCACGAATATTATGGATCTGACATACAAGAAAAAAATGGTCTACTACACTGGTAATTACACAACATATGTCCGGACGAAAAAAGAGAATGAGGTAAACCAGATGAAGGCGTACCAGAAGCAACAAGACGAAATCGCTCACATTAAGAAGTGCGACGTGCTTTACACCAACTGTTCCATGCTAATATGTTCAAGGCAGGTTCATAGCCTCGGCTGGTACTTACGCTAATCTTGTCAAACAAGCCAAATCCAAACAGAAAATCATTGACAAAATGGAAGCTGCTGGCCTTATCGAAAAGGTTGAAATACCAAAACCTCTCAATTTCCGCTTCGAGAACATACGGAGATTACCTCCTCCGATCTTGGCATTCGACGAGGTTGCCTTTTCGTACTCGAGAAAAAAGGAAGATTACCTCTATGAGAAATTATCCTTCGGTATCGAGTGAGTATCTTGTCGTACTTACACTACTCAGATTCATGTGGGATTGCACAGCATGGATTCACGCATCGCCATCCTAGGAGCGAACGGTGCCGGAAAGTCGACGCTTCTCAACCTCATCACCGGCGCCTTACAGCCAGTCGAAGGCACGATTTCTAAGCATGCCAACCTCAAACTCTCCAAATATTCCCAGCACTCTGCTGATCAACTACCGTATGGTCACTCCCCTCTTGAATATTTCCAGCAGCTCTTCGCGGAGAAGTTCCCTGAGAAGGATATTCAGGTACCCTTCTGTCTCCCCCGCTCTTACAGTTCGCCACTGACACCATCCCAGGCGTGGCGCGCACAACTTGGCCGATTCGGCCTCTCAGGTTCCCATCAAACATCGCCTATTCGACATCTCTCGGACGGTCTGCGCAACCGGTATGTCTAGCACACCCTATGACGTTTAGCGAGAGCTAATTCGGTTCCTGTTTAGTGTTGTTTTCTCCCAGCTCGCGATGGAGCACCCTCACATCCTCCTTCTCGGTGAGATATTTTTCGACTGTATCTGAGGCTTGAATCCTCATCACGTTTCGCTTTTAGATGAACCCACAAACCATTTGGACATGGCATCGATTGACGCCCTCGCCCGCGCCATTAAAGATTTCGAAGGCGGTGTAGTAATCGTCTCGCACGACTTCCGTCTAATATCCCAGGTTGCAGAGGAACTTTGGGAAGTTGCAGACCGCAAAATTCGTAACCTCACAAGGGAGGATATTTCTATTGTCGACTATAAGCGGAATCTTGCGCGGCAGTCCATGGCTGCCATTGAAAAGGCAAAGCTCATCGGCAAGAGCGCATCGAAAACCAAGACCTAGGTAACCGTAGCAGAAGTCTACTGCATACGTACATGTATCCATTGTATCAGCAAGATAGATTGCGTTGTACATTTCTCGCGCTTCTGTCTGCGCTGATAGCCATTCCATACAATAATACATTTGGACTGACCTTGGGTGAATCGGCCCGGGGTAGTCCGCCAAAATCAACTCCAGGGTGCCATCGATAGACCATCCGAGCATCCAATGCAATCACACGAATCAAAACATGCCATTTGAAAAGTTCTGTGACGTAAAGCCTAGTAATGAGTTTAGTGGTAGTGTCAAGTCAATGATATGACTCGAGTGCTGAGACTGGCAGAGGAGGCCAGTAATATAACGAACGACCCGTGGCGGCGAGTCTGCAGGAAAGCAACGAAAGTCTTGGGTTAACGAGTACGAATATAATGTTTTCACATCAGTCCGCATGGTGCGGTAGACTACATACAAGTTGCCCATTTACCTATACAATCAAAAATTTTCGACCAAGTGTGCGACGGACAACAGGAAACTGAAACCACTACCGCTACGTTGAGTGCGGCAAGAGATAGAACTCTGTTAGTAGTGTCCTTATGAGTATCAATGCTGTGCAACTCCTTCACCCTCACTCTCCAAAACGGAGGCATAGTCGTAGTCACCTTCGTCAGAGCTCATATCGCTCGACACCTGCGAGGAGAGTGAGAATACCTCCGCGTCCCCTCTGACGGCAAGGAGGGTAGCACCAGGTGGTGTTCCCTCCACCACGTTGGGCGACAACGACCTTGAGATTTCGCTTCGTTCAAAGGCGCCGCCGCCGTGCAATTCAACCAACTCGCGATAGATCCCTGCATCAATGAACGGGGAGCCAGGAGGCGAGAAAGATGGGGAGGAAAGGAATTCGATGCTCAAATTCGAAGATAGAGCCGGAGAGATAGTGCCGTGGACCCTGTGAGGTGAAAGAGTTTGATCGTGCGTGGTAAAACTTTGATCGACTGACGGTATGTCTGATGCGCTGAGTAAATCCGTGTCCGGGGAGGACGGTCTGGTATTTTCGGAGTCACCAGATACCGCCCTAGGTGTAAGGAAGTCGCGAGGCCCAGATATTGGAAATATCTCAGTGGCGTGCGGCATCTCAATGATGGGAGTATGTGAGTTAAGGGGACGCGGTACGTCAGGAGGAAGCGGAGTGCTGCCAGATCTAGATGCATCGTCTTGTTGCAAGTGTATTCCAATAGAGAGGGGAGACGGGGCAGCGCCTTTCAAGGGTCTATTCTTGAGTCCCAAGGAAGGAATTTCATCTGAAACATTTGAACCTTCTATGGAGATAAGAGGCTGGGTTGAGTTTGAGTCCGAGATCCGCTCAGACTGCAGCGAAGCAAACCACATCGTGAACAAAGCAAACCGACTTAAAGGAACGGAATATCTCACATTTCCCTCGCGTGGTTTCAGAGACTCCCCAACACGCCGCAGGCGGATGCCTGTATTATCTCCATCCGCTTCTACGCTACTCTTAAGTGATTCGACTTCACTTGCAATTAGATGTTGCAGCTCAATATGCGGCGTAACACTAGATTCAACTGATCGCCTAGATTGCTTCTTCTTGCCCCGGGTGTCTCGCTGGGGAGACACCTGTCTTCCATCATTACCCTCCGGAGGAGGTGGTGACGATTGGGATACACTATGTGAGTGGGGTCTGGCCCTTCTCTGTCGACGGGAGATGATGTCCTCCCTCCAGGCGGAGATTTTTGGACGGAAATGAGGATCGTAGACGAACTAATGGCGGTACAGTGAGCCAGGTTGGATGAAGGATCAAAAGGCACCGACCTCCTTGAAGACTATGACTGCGGCTACAGTGCCGATGGCCACGGCAACGTAGATTGCAGGCCCAGGCATTTGAGAAGTTGCAAGGTGAGGGTGAGGGGAAGACGAGATGATGGTGATCGACTAGTACTCGTACTAGTACAGCGGGATCACGGGCCGAGACCATTGGCCATATTTAATTACCATGAGGCTACTACTGTTCTATCGGTAACAATGTTCGTATTCAAGTCCGACGTGCGTGGAAGGAGCGAGTAAGGAGTAAAAGTTCTGAGGATAGGAGCAAGGTAGAAGAAGACTATCCGTTTGGTCCGTGGTAATACGATAGCAAAATGCATGCGATGAGACAAGACAAGATGCGGTGAGTAACTCGTACAAATGTGGGAGAGATGTCCTCATGACTCGGACAAGATCTTGTCAATCGACTCATTTAAGAACGCCTTTCTCGACGTGAGATCTGCTCTTGGGAAGCGGGCCATGATCGCCTCACGAGCCGTTCTGGGGTTCACATTCCCTTATGAGCTAAACGTATTATCACTAGTGGGCTGATCACTCACTTCTTCGTGACAGTCATCAGATCTTGTGTGCTCAGGTAGCCCCTCAATGCTTGGAACAACTCCTCGTCGCTTGGATCCGGATTCTGGCTCGGTCCCGCAAACGGGTTAACGGACGTCGCAAGGGAGAACGTTGACAAGGGCCGCTGGCTCACTCCGGTTGACGGAGGGAGTGTACCCACCGCAGACTGAGATGGCGAGAAACCACCAGCCATGGGGCCACCGAACGTGTTCAATCCGGCCACCATCGCGCCTTGTGGTACTCCCACCATAGATGGTATGCCGTAGATACTTCCTGTATTCTGATATGGCATGGTAGATATGGGCATATGGCCTCCATATTCTGAACCAGCGGGTGAACCGTTGAAGCCGCCTCCAAGTGGCATGAGAGGTAGTTGAGGTACACCAGCATATTGCGACATTGAGGTTTGGCGAGCATTCTGGGAAGCATTGCTGTGGGATGGCTGGTTGCGAGAATGGCGGATCGACATCGCGTTCGTGTCACGGTAGTAGTCGCCCGATTGGGATGCTTGCTGATAACTGCGCGGTGAGTCTCTACCAGATTGCACGCGTGATCGAGGCTTGCTCAGCCCAGTACGATAACTCTCTTCTGAATGACGCGAGCCAGTTTCCCAAGCTTCTGCTTCGTACTCTGGAAAGTAACATGAGGTGACTGGGTTCTTCAAGCTTAAAAGCCGTACCACTGAATTTCTTGAGAGGAATCATGGACTCATCGAACTTTTCATCTTCGTTAATCATCACCTTCTTGCTGGACCCTTCGCCGATGACTAGACGCGTATTACCCCATCCAAATTCATCCATACACCAGAAAGAATATACGGGCAGCAGAAAGCTGTAGACCGGATACCTACCACGGGACGTTAGCATTAGGTACCTATGTTGTTCCTAAACTGAATACATACGAGATGAGATAGACAATCATCCAACCAACGAGCATGAATTCTCGTCTGATTATAAAGACAAGGGCCTCAAGGAAAGCGCAGTTAGTCAGAGCATTGCAGTTTCGATACAAACTTACCTGTAATCCATATACAGCCGCAATCATTAGAACCGAGATCAATGGGAAAGCAGAGTGTCCACTGGAAACGACAAAGATGAGGTAGGCCAACTATAGGAGCTGAATGAATAAGTGAGGCCACAGGGACAATTTAGCAACCTACGTATACGACGGTTGCAGGAAGGATCTAAACGAACTATGAGTATGTAGACAGTAGTTCCCCGTAGATGACTCACCAATGTACCCAATAAGTCAATAAAGACAAAGAATCGCATCGAGAAACAACAAAATCCGAATAGCTCAGGGAGCAAAATAAGCTCACACAAGTTGTGCACAGTTGAATTAATCCAACGACGACGCTGAGAAAGGAGAATACGCCAGGACTCTGGGGCGACTGTATGTGCACGAGCGTCAGGTGTAAACTTTGTCTTAAATGTTGGGAAATGCTTCATGAGCAAAGTCGTCAGGAAACGGTCTTCGCCGAGAGACAGCAGATTCTTCTTGTGGAGCGTATCGACGTTCGGTTCCGAGTACTCGTCGATAATCCGGTTGGAAATGATGATTGGACGACCTTTGTCGGCTGTGCGAATGCGGTACATGGAAAAGCACCCAGGTAAACAAGTGACGGAGCCAAACAGGCTCTCAAATGCCTTGGATAAGTTGTGGGAGATATAATACTCATAAACCTACGTGCAAGTGGTAAGTTAGAGGTATCGATGCAGACGTTGAAACCAAAGTACCTGGATCATGGTCCACCAAGAATCTTCTTCATTCTCGAGTCGAGTCTCACCACAAATCCCAATGATACTTGAATCGTCTGCAGCGGACGCTACAAGACGGTTGAGAGATTCCGGGGTAACAGTCTGTGAGGGGATAGAATCAGTCTGGATCCTTGTGGTACAACGAAGCTAGATTACAGTATCCGCGTCGACGGTGAAGATGTATTCATAGAAGGCGGGGTCAATGCCGATGACATTGCGCATTTGGTGATAGATCTCCAATTCCAAAGGTGACATAGGACTATCAAAGTGAACGCGGTTGAGATAGTGCATGAGCATGATTTGACTATCACGCTTCCCGCGATTGCCAGGCTTTGAGCGCTCGGTCGGTTTTCCAACCTTGACGACAACCATATAGCTGATGTTCATCAGAAAAAAAGTGGAAAGGTTGGGTATGAAAGACATACGGTACAACATGACCCTCGAATTCGTAGAGACCAGAATAAACCTTGCCATAGTTAATCTGCCGGGAGCCTTCACCAACTGATTTGAATAATAGAGGCTCAGGGTCGAGTTTGGGATCCACACCGAGAATATCCAACACAATACGAGGGGTCGTCCTGTCGTTACCACTTCCGATGATGTTGCCGTCGCAGATAAGGAAAAGGAGCTTCCTCTTATCATCATAATGAAGAGCCGCGAGAGAATCAATGGTTCGGCGTAATGAGTCCTCGCCCTCAGTGTAACACGGAACTTGGCAGAGAACGAATTTATCAAGCATCTCAGGATTTCGCTTCCCGCTCAGCTGGAGCGCAGCCAGGACTGCACTCGCATATAAATTAGTCTGTGACTGAAAGCGCGTGGGTAGCCACTCACACTTCACGACAACGGAGGTGACCAAAATGCTAGATGCCACGAGAAGGAGATAATTTTGCACTTGACACCGCGCTTCCTTACGGAAGTCCTTTTCCCCGACGTAAAACATATTCTTCAAGCATTGGATATTTTCCTGGGCTGTCTTTGCATCTAATTGGGCCAGAGCGGCATTCAGCGGCTTTGTAATGTCCTGGCCCGGCTGCTGCTGGAAAATATTGGTGAGAGCACTGTTTAAGAATGTGTAAGGACCAGTGTTGCCCTGGTTTGCGTTGATGGTATAGAAGTAGTTCGTCAAGTCATAGATAGACTTCTCCCAGACTGCCCATATCCTGTGCAACACCGTGAGCAATGTGGTGCATATTCTCAGAGACACTAACCTCGGTTCTGTCTGATTGGTCGAGGCAGAGCTGATTGCTTTGCTATCGTAAACCAGGGGGCCCTTGCGGTATTGCTGGATCGTAGGGAGAAATTGCGATGTATACCAATCCGAAGCGTCAAGTTGTGTATTTTGCACACTCTGCTGGGAACCAGAGGTGTGTACAGCACTTGGGATCAAAGGGCTGAAGTTCTGATACTGGAATACGAGATTTGTCTCAGTCACGAGAGAGGGGCAACCAAGGACAAGGGGTGGCGGGAAATAGTTTGTCAGATCTTGGCCGGCTAGAGTCTCTAATGTATCCTGGGAGTTGCTAGGTTCACCTGATATATCACTATGCTGCCGCTGAATGAAATTTGTGATATCATAGACTTGACCCTGGATGGTTACCCAGTAGTCATTCGTGCCAGTGTGTTGAGCGACCTCATTCAGCGACCACGCCTTATCGAAGTCTGGACAAAGGAGGCGCCCGAATTCGACAATGTAGAATATGACGATAGCATTCATGAGAAAGATCAGGAAGAAGATTGTGACCTTTTCTCGCCACGCAAGCCGGATGTCAGGGCGCTTCATACGTCCGATTGACGAGAGGCAGAAACTAGGGATCCACCACGTAGTCGCCCAGACAATGTATAGCCAGAACCTGCGGGAACGACTCGATGGGACCTCCTCGATAGCATTCGGGGCATCTTTGACAACCAAGCCCCCTTCTTTGGAATGATCTGGAGAGTCTTGTATCCCTTCTTTCTTGTCATAGTCCAATGCCCATTCACTCTCGTCTTCCTTGTAAGGGGGAGCAGATAGGCCAGGAGTCAAAAGGCCTCCTTGTCCGTAACTAACGTTAGGGTCGCGATATTGTGTTCCGTTGGTAGTGACACGAGTGAGTAAGAGATTATCCTCGCTTTGGCCATATTGAGCGCTCTGGGGGGGAAAGCTCGGATCCTGATGAGTATAGTCGGTGTTATCGTCGGGATAATTACTCTCATCTTCAGCCTCTTGTGGGGACTTCCGTAGCTCCTTCTCGGACGAGCGCAGTTCATCTTCTGCCGTCTTCCAGGCGCCGTATGACAACCAGATCATCCTATGCCCGAGAGCGAAATCAATCCCCTCCCTCCAACCATTGACCAGACTATATTGACGGATTTTTCCCTCCGCAGAGCCTGGAGCTGTCGGGATGTAGCGTTCACAGAAGCCGTCTTGTTCCAGGTCGACGACATACTCGGTCTTCCGACGCACAATGACATTTGGCAGTAGTAGAGAACGTATCTGCGCCTTGACACGGCGCTTGTCAAACGAGTTGGGCGACCCCGAATCATTTGGCCGAATACACGAAACCGTCCACAAGCGCATGCGGTCCAGATTCGCAATGACCTCGGATAATGTGAAATTTAGCTGTGTAGTTATAGGGTATACCTTCGAGGGATCGAGATGTGGATGTTCTTCCCCTGCTTCGGTTCGGCTGAATGATATGACTGGGGTAGGGTGGCGAAGGGGCCTGGACGAAACCTGTGCTTGTACAATCATGCTCTCGTCTTTGCTGTGCTTCTCGGCGGCCAAACTTGGTCCTGCAAAAAGCTTCGAGGTGAATGGATCGCTCGAGTTGCGAAGAAGGGTAACGAGGGCCGAGTCCAAGATGTCGGTGTCCTTTTCGACAAACTCGGTAGCATCATAAGAGCAATTGCCTGCATAGTGATTGATCCCAAACAGGTTGGGGTGCGTAGACCCAGCGATGCTAGGATTGGCAACGAAAGAGGCATGAACTCCAAACCGGGAGACGAAGTCTTGCAATAGATCCTTATCCCTCTTATCGCCGCCCTTTCCCGACTTGTATGACGAACAAGCTTTAGAGAGGATACCAAGCATTCCGCCTGGCTTCTTGTGAGCTCGTTCATTCAGCTGTGCACCACGGAGCAGCTCTACGCAGGCAGAATTATCAATTGTCGTGACAGTTGGCAATGAGACCCCATCTCCGGCTATATGACCGTTGTAGCCCACGGTGTCCTCAAAGGTCGCTCGGATCACGTAGGAATGAAGGAGTTCATTTGCAAAATTGATACAAAATTCGTCGAAGCCGTTTTGCCCATATGCGTGGACGAGTGGAGTGCCGGCGGTGAACATCATGGATCCGCTGGAGGACGGCCCGCGGGATTGAAAACCTGGCTGATCCAACAAAACGATTTGTGAGTGAGGTGGTGGATCCTGCGGATTCGGGGAGACCCTATGGTTTGCGGTCTCCACGACGAAGGCGAAAAGGATGGCGTAGAGATCCCTTGCGAAATGGTCCCTTTGTAAGGAGCTTTGCTCAGCGCTCATAAGAACGGTATAAAGCTCCTTGCGAACATAGCTCGTCTTATTTGTCAGCGTTTGGGCAAGGTCGTCCGAAGCGACGCCGAGAAGCCTGGAGATATGGTCGAGGACTGGCAAACTTGTGACATAAGCGGGAACATCACGGGCGTCACCTTCCGCAAATTGGAGGTTACCAAGAAGGAGGATAGCGACGAGAAGGCTAAAGATAGAAGTCATGTGTTTCGGCTTAAACCCTAAAGTTTGCATGTCTTCCCGCAACTGATCCATAGCAATGGCATCATCACTGAATGGCCCTGATGGGAGGCGGTAGGTGCCAGAAGAAGCTAAAAGAGTGTAATCGGATGGATCCTCGAGAGCGAAGAAATCTCGTTCGGCAGGGGTTGCACCGGCAAGGAACTGATAGAAAACATGGTACGTGCGTTCCTCGTGGCTAAGGCGATTCAATCGAGACTTGTCGAGGCCATATGTAAGGACTTTGGCACCGCTGATACGGCCACGGTCATTGAAATGGAGCTCAAAAAACCGACCATGGCGAGACGCGTTTGGATTCATGAGCGTTTTGGCATTGCCGAAGGAATCTACCAGCGACGTGAAGGCCTTGACGAGCTCAGAAAGCTTTGTCTCCCGCTTGGAATGAGCTGAGAGGCGCAGAATTTGCTTGATGACTAAGTCCTTACTGAAAGACTTTCCTGACCCGGTGATCCCACTGGAAGAACGTTAAGAAAGTTGGCAAAATTTGTGACGCTCCTCACTTACCGAAATAAAATGGCCTGAGATTCACCCCTCCTTCTCATTACAAGATAAGCCCTGGCAGCCAGGTCATAGGGGTGAGGGGGCAAGGGTGGCTGAGATGAGCTGGAGGGTGGAGACGTGTCTTTGTAACAACGTTCTTCGTATTCTTTGGCACTATTGTCATTCGTATTTGCCAATGACTTGAAAGGATTGACGACAACAAGGTTGGAGGCGTTGACCCTGATATAAGGACGATCGACACGAAAGGACGCTTGAAGGACTTGGAGGATGGCGTCGTCGGTTGGGTGGACAGTGGCAGTAGCCGAAGAGGATACGAGGTCGACGAGGTCACCTGAGCCAAGTGCAGGTGATGAGGAGGAGGAGGAAGCCATGATGAATTGAAAAGAAAGGAAGGGAAAAGGTCGGGACTTTGAGAGGGGACGGAGGTGCTAACGAACCGAGGTGAGGTGGAGGTGGGCTCAAACAAGCGACGTTGCGTCGCCGGCACGCACGGCGCGTTATGCCTGTGCCTCATGACCAGTTTGATTGAATTACTAAAATCGGACTCTGCTGACTACACTACGTATTCCCCATTCACCTCGCGCTTCACCGCCTCGGTCCACCCCTCCTCAAACAAGTTGTCATGTTCTGTAGGAGAAGCAATGCAAGAAGCCAACTTCGAACGTCCTTTACCCTGAAGATCTGATCTCCACGCGTCAACCGTCTCGGGGATTTTACTGCGAAATGGCATAAGAATGGCATTTGACCACTTTACAAGCCACAAAATACCTTGGAGCATAGGTTCGTGCAAATAGCGCAGCTTCCGGTACACGCTGCGTCTTTGCGAGGAGGTCGACGCATGCCTTGGCGTCCCCAAGCTGAAATAGACTGGCGAAAGCGAGGTTATTCTGCCCCGCTTTCTCTGTTCACGGATAGTTCAGAGATATTCTTTGGAGAACTAAACCCGACACACCCGCTTCGATTGCTAGCTGTCGCAACCCAGCTTGGTCCCCAGTAGAGAGTAGAAGTAACATGAGTGCATTGAGATCTCCGGCCTTCTCAAAGCACTCGCGAGCCAAGTCGAACCGCCAAACAGCCAGAGCGCGATCCCCAACAGCTTTCCATTTGGTCTCGGCCTCGCTATCAGGGACAGCACGTACAATTTCAAGGGCCGAATCTAGGTCATCTAGCTGTAACGCCAAGTCGAATTTATGGTCGAGATCATTCGTAACTTGGAAGGCTAACTCCTTTAGATCTGTACGGGATCAGAAAATCATCATTGAACGCCACGGTGACACTGCGTACCTTTGCTTTCCAAGAATCTCGCGACCTTGTTGCGCTGATCTTTCGGCACAGTGGGCAAGATTTGCTCAGCAGCGGCCATATCACCTCTCAACACTGCGGTCTGATATTCAATCATACTCAATGCCAGGGAGTAGCCAGAGACATTCATGTCCTTATCCATCACATAGACTCGGTTATGTGCTGGAATACAACCGAGAAGAGACATCGACCTAAAACGCACGATTCCACATATAATCAGCATGCTTCTGCTAAGGACTGGTATGCCATACCGATCAAAATTGGCAACAGAGTACGATTCAGTGCCAATAAAGTAGTTTAATCGGTTGGTCGCATTGGTGTAGATAAGACATTCGCCAATCCATTGAGCTGTTTTTATCCTGGCAAGGGTGAGGTGACGAGCGAGAAATCAAAAAGCGAGGCTACTTCTCGGGAACTTCTGTCACGATCTCAAAGGCTTCTTCAACTCCTTCATCACCCAGATCTGCGCCAGCCTCGACTTTTGCTGTGTAAGCGTCGCGGTCGAATCGAAGGATATAGAACGATTCCTCCGAGGCGATAGCAACCAAAGTCCCGGTGAGGGACCAGAAGACCTGGACGATGAGATAAACTGGAATCGGGAAAGCGCATCGAAATTGACGTCGACTTACATTCTTTGCCTCCACATCGATCCGTCTCACTATTTCTCCCGTCTCCCAATCCCAGAACACAACAAAGCTGCCAGCGCGACCACATAGAAGAGTTCCTCCATGTAGTCCATCGATAATCCAGGACCCGAGACCCTTCATGGCTGGACCTGAGCGTTCCTTAAAGGTCTTGAAGACATGAATCTGAAGTTTGCCTTCGAGAACAGCGTAAGTGTTGGAGTCACCAGCCCACGCGAATGAGTTGCCCGTGCCGAAAGCTTTGTTTCGCCATGCAAGAGCAGTATAGATAATGTACTCTCCATCACCGACAACCGTGACAAACCGGCCATTCGGTGAGTGATTGAGCGATGTAGGGAATATCTCGGTCGAGCCGAGCTCTTTTACGGAAAGAGGAATACGAGAGCCCTCAATGAAGGTATCATCAGCCACTGTCTGAAGGTTTGTAGATAAAACTTCATTATTGCGGGTATAGATGAGTTTTCCCGAAGGGTCCATTGAGAAGGTAGGCTCATCACGACCTAGCTATAAGATATTCAGTATGTTTCCGGTACCAAAAGGTCAGCAGGATGCACCTTAAGAACAACGGAACCCTCATCGAAGCCTACCGCAACTTCGTTTCCTTCCTTCCGGATAGCAACGCACCAAACACGCTCCAGGCCGTAGTTCAGGGTGTTTTCTAGGCGGTATGTCCCGCTGTTCCAAATCTTGATTGTGCCATCCTCGCTGCCGCTGATGATGATAGGAAGGTTGGGATGAAATATGGCAAATGAGACGTTGTTGGTGTGGCTCTCCATTGTTTGTACGCAGCTTTTGCTGAGATAGTCCCAGACTTTAACCGTCTTGTCATCACCCGTTGTCACAAGGTAGGGCCTATCTGCGCCTGGATAGAACTCGACATAGTTGACACCCTTCTCATGTGCTTCCATCGTGAAATTTGGGACGGAAGAACCGATGGCCCATATTTTTACTGTACGGTCAAGGCATGAGGAAGCAAAGGTATTCGGGTCCTTAGGATTGACCGCAATGTTCATGATGTAGTGTGTGTGGCCTTCGTAAGTCTATGTATGGGTCAATCTCTGGCCTCCAATTTGTACCAAAGAAGTTGCTCGCCTGGATGCATTTCCATTGTTTTTCCCAGTCCCAAGCTTTGATTGTCATGTCATCACTCCCGGTCAGGACGATGTTTGCGGCAGGATGGACAGTAAGACATCGTATGTAGTCAGGATGTGCCTCAAATGCCGTGACCTTCTCGTGGGTGTTGTAATTAAAGACGCGTAGCTGAAAGTCGTCGGAACCCGCGACGAACCAACTCTTTCGAGCGATGAATCGACAGCATCGCACCGGGACCTCCGCAACTTCGAATGTTTTCACCAATGCACCCGTCTCGTAGTTGTATATATTGACAGAGCCGTTATAGAGACCAGCTAGAAGCCATGATTCCGTGGGATGAAAGTCGACTGCTTTGACACGGTCGGACCTGTTGAATACTTTACGCTGCAGTCGTGGCGTTTAGAAAACTTCGAGAAGACAAAGATATACACACGTTAACGTCTAAGAGCATCGCGTCATAGAATTTTTGATTAAGAGGTAACGACTTGTGTCCTGAGTGGAAAGCGGCCAAGGACTAATCGAGGAAATGGTGCAAGACCGTGTTAGCGTTACGTATCCCGATCATCAGGACCAGACCCCTCAGCTCTCCAGCTCTCCAGCGACAAACTCACAATTCAGAACAGATGACCACGTTAGCACGTTTTCTCTTCCTCTCAGCCGTAAATCGTGATGCAACAGATTCACGTTTTCCATGCTCCTCAAAGCTGCTAACTGGTTAGACCGCCCATGCAAAAGGGCCAACGGCCACGTGGAAACCACGTTCACCCCTGCTGCCACGCCAATCACACATGCTTAAACTAGTAGGATGGTCACCATGAAACGTTTCGGCTGGTTCACCTATGTTGTATACACAATGCATTACCAGAGCAAACTGTGCCGCGGCGATGAGCAACCGATTGCGTTAAAATCTACTCTAGACCCTATCATCATCAAACAACAGGACACGACACCAACGGCGCCAGACCTTGAGATGGTGTCCCAGGACGATGCATCTTGTCACATCTTCACCTGTACGAAAGCACGTCTTTCAACACGTGTAGACCTCGCGAATTGTCATATCCCCCCTCCCCCGCGCGCAGCGAGAAATGATGGATTCTTCCATGCATTGGCACGCATTTATCGTAACCGTCACGTTGCCCGCCTCGCAAATTGAAACATGCTGTCCCAGTGCTGGCCCCGATCGATAATGCCGCCAGGCAGCCTCGCGTGCAACGTTTGAGGGGTTGCGAGTGCCGTGATAAAAGCCCTTCCCGACGATTGATCCTCTGCTCACTTCCCATCCTCCCGCAACACTCGCCATCACTAATTCGTGTTCTGTGACCATTCGTTCACATGTCTAAACAATCTCAGCCTCAGGGATCGTCCCCTGGAAAATCCATGCGATCCCGCATGGGTACAATAATGAGGCGATCATCAACTGCCCTCACAGGCGGTTTCAGGCCAGGAACACCCTCCAAGTCGTCAACCGAGTCTCTCAGACTCGACGCAGCTGCCCCTGGCCCAGTGCATGTCATGCCAAGTCCTGTAGCTGAGTCCCCTGGCCGCGAAGCCGCTGAATCCATGCCAGAACCAACGGGGCCGTCGAAGCTATCAGGCGCTCCTATCACTGTTCCAAGACCTGAACTTCCTGCCACCATCTCGTCATCCATGCCGGAACAGCCACGGGAGGTTTCCTCTAAGGGGTCATCGACTCCCCTCGTACAACCTACTCCCGAACCTGCTTCTTCAGAACTCGCCCCTCCAGAGTCCTCTTCAACTGCCCTTCCGGGAAAACCCCTTGATCCAATCCCCATAAAGTCGGTCGACCCCACATCCTATGTCTCGCACTCTCCAGAAACACTCAGCCGTGCTGCCTCTGAGCACGCTATGGACCGTGACGAGGCCCCGCCAGTTCGGCAGTCCGAAGATTCTAGCAGCACTCAGTCGCATGGCCAGGTTCTCCCTCCCCATGAACGACAGCTACCGACTGAGATTCTTGCAGCCCCTTGGGACAGTGGCCCCCTCGTTGCCGAGAGATCGTCTCAGCCTGAGCACGAGGAAATTGCCGCTCCCAAAGCAATGTCCGTTCGTCCCAACCCAGTGTTCACAGACCGCGTTCCAACTCCTCCAATCGCCGTGGAGGCTGCACCTGTGAAGGTGGATAATGTAAGTAGTGCTGGTACGACAATCCTGCGACAGAACAATTCTCTTACCTTCCATCAGGTATCTGCGGACAAATCTTCGGTGGCCAGTCTTATGTTGAAGAGTAGAACGCGGGCTTCCACCGTGTCTTCTCAGGCACGACCACGCACGCCACCTGTCCCCAACGGCCGAGTGTCCAGGAGACCGAGTGTATCCTCCTTGGCGTCATCAGCTGCAGCGTTGTCCAACTATCCAGTCCAGGCTGCTTCTATAGAGCCTCGTCAGGGAGGTATTGCCGCGCTCCCTGCAGGTAGTAGGTGTGTCCGTCGCTGCGCAAAGACGATGCTTGGAGATGACACCATATTATAAGGCCTGCCCCGACACCTCCCGCAGACCAACCCGCTATGTCAAAGCCCGAGTGAGAGAATTCCCCTTGTGCCATGATCCCCAACGTGACGTTGTTACTAGACCCGCTTTGATCGGAGACAGCTTCAGGAATGTTTGGGCTACAGCGTCAAATGATGTTCCTCTGCCACCTCCCAGTGAGGTTCTGTACACGATGTAAGATGCACCTCTACCAAAATGAAACCGAGCTGATGACGTTGTGCACTTCAAGGCCAATTCAGACCGCGCCGTCAAACCTCAGTGCCGATGGCAAAGGCAGCATATTTTCACCCAGAGAGCTCATTGACTATGACACAGAGTATGTAACCCGTATCTCACAAATAGCGCCTTCCTTATTTTTAGTAGCGAGTCGCGTCCACTCCTTCAACAACCTTCGACGACGTCCCTAAAAAATCCCCCTAATTACGGACAGACGGAGGCTGCCCAATCTGTCGCGATCTTTGCATCGCAAGATGAAGGACTCTCATGGCCCGTGCCAATGCGCCAGTTCGCAAGCCTTGGGTGGCAAGAATTTTTGTTGCCTGATGGCACCCGTTACTTTTCGAACTCTACCCTTCACATTGTCACGGATGTCGATCTGCGCAATGCCGAAAGGTTAGAAGCAATCACAACATTCCTTGATGGACGCGACACGGAGGTTTTACCCCCGCCAGAGTGGGAATCGTGGCTCCGTGATGCGAGTGGACCAACGACAACGACGGGTTTTGTCCCGCTCAAAGCCTGGGTACACCACGGGGCGCGGATGGTATTATTCGAACGTCCTTCATCAGATCCGGGCGAAATTATGAACAAATACGTTGATAGTGAGCTACTGTGAATTGATGTGCGCGACCCTTGTGTTGATAATTCGGCAGAGACAGACATGGAATACCAGTACTGGTCCTTCATGATGTCTCATCCCGCTCATGCGCTGCTCCCACCAGACACCGTCCCTGAAGCCATTGACGTCCTGACGTGGTCTTACACAGGTCTGTTGTTTACTTTGCTCATCTTATGTTATCATTGATTCTCCTCGTGTCAGACCGACTGCTACCGTCCTCCCACCCTTCCCTACCCCCATTTAGCCAAGAAGAATGCCAGGAGCTTTTAACGCTACTCCGTTCTTTTAGCAGTGAGCTTCTTCACTGTGATCTCCGGATTTTTGACATATATCCCACTCCTAGACGTATCTGCCCAGACCGTATCAGTTGTTCGCACACGTGTCGTATCTAAGGTACTTGTTCGCGTCGGTAAGTTTGGCCCGCCTACATGCTACCTGGTTTTAGCTAATTTTGTTTAGCTGCGTGGAGACAAGGTCGTGACAGGGACGGTGCGAATTATTCAGGCCTACGGAGGAACGACAACGGCCCTTCAACTCGCGCTCCCTTTCTCCGTACTGCGGGGGATTTCGTCATTTCTTTCCTCTGTCTTGGCCTCCCTTATCTTTTCCTGGAACGATCACATCACCAAAGATTCGACACAGAGGGTGGCGTACGTAGTACTGCCGGTCCCATGCTTGTTGTTGGCGCGGTTGCTTGCTTGATCGTGAGTTAGGAATTCCTGAACATGTGACAGACACGGTTTAAATCTCGCTCCCCAGGCTGCTATTATCCTGAGTGCCTCAGTAACATTTATCACACTCCCTGGCATTGATGACGTTTCACGCATTGCCGGTTTCCTTGCCATCCTTCTCTCCGCATCTAGCCTCATTTCCGCTGTGATTGCATTATTCAGATACAAGTCGGATATAGAGAACCCGATTGCGTATCCTCGCGGAGAGGGGCTAGTTCTTCTTTCGGTATGTGTCGTCGGAAAATTACATACTCCCATAGCTGACTGGAATTTGAATTTGAAGCGACGCAGTATCCTCCTATCTCTCCCCTTAGTCTTTTTGCTCTACGCAATTGCGGCGTTCATTTCGGGGGTGACGCTGTTTGCCTTTCGAGGGTTGACAACGACTGGTGGACGCCACTTTGAAGACCTTACACAATGGGCGGTAATAGGGACTGTTGGGGGATTAGCTTGCATACTTTTGACGTCGCAAATGTTGATTCACTGATATTGTATTGCTGATATTGTATTGTATGTTGACTGATATTTAATGCAAGTGCGTGCGGAACCTTCGGGCCGATTGCGTTGGCTGGTCGTTAGGCTGAGTTGAGTGATGCTGATGCGTTGATCTCACATGTTCCCCGCATCTCAAGCTACCACTGCACCATTATCTCTGCGAGATGCTCATCTGATCAATGCAGCACTAACCTTAGGATACGTCTTTCCATTTTACCTCACAAAGTTTACCCGCCTCTCTTTCACCGAAAACGGCGGGGCACGTCCAAAGGGTGCACCCGAACGATGGCGGGATGATCCCCCCCTCATCAAAGCTCGACTGTTGTCAGTTTCCGTCAGCACAATAGCTTCCTTGTGCTTGATGCACTATATCATAGCTGCAGGACAAAGCAAGCCACTGAAAGTAAGAAGCGAGCGTCGTCTAGGCATGGATCGCTCATTATACCCTTTTACTAAAGACTGGATGGGAGACAACGACCCTCCATCTCGGGTTCTCTTTACGCAAGTCCGATCTCCCTGCCCATTTAGTGACACCAGTTCTATTCCTCGGTCCCCTATATGTTCGGTACCTAAGTCACTATCTGCCTTTCACGGCACATTGGACGTTCAATCAACCTAAGAGGGACGCATTCGACTGGGTCGGTATTCGGAATTATATCGCTGTAAGTACACAACCTTCCGAATCCATGCGGAACTTCCAACCGTGTAACTTATACAGGGGCCCATATCGGAAGAACTGGTCTGGCGTTCGTGCATAGCCTGTGCCTACCGCCTTGCCGGTGCCTCAAACACTTTCCTAATATTCTTCACACCTGTATCATTTGGAGCAGGTACGTCTCCCCTCATACTGAAGTAGTGGCATAGATTTGAGCCTATAGCAGCTCATTTTCACCATGTATGGGAGACCTACAACATGCATGGTCGCACCCGCCAGGCATTGCGGCATGCTATTTTCTTGACACGTAAAGGAGTCCCAACTGTTTGACGTATCCAACCTGAATCAGTTTGATAGTCTTCCAATTCACTTATACGACGCTCTTCGGGTTCCACTCCACCTTCCTATTGCTGCGCACGAGTTCATTGTTTCCTTCGATATCTGCCCACATTTTCTGCAACATTATGGGATTCCCGCAGCTTTGGGCCGAGTTGCGCTCGTACCCCCATCGGCGAAGACGTACGCTTAAACCTTTAATCTATTTCACACATTGGGCTGATCTCATATGCGATTCAGAAATTGTGTTCACGTATTGTATTGGCGTGGTGTTATATATATATGGAATGAGGGCATGGACATTACGACAAAATAGCCCTTTCTGGTTCCATGGCGGGTCCAAATTACAGTAGAGCCAGATCATCCATGCCCTTCAATTTTATCGGTCTGGTTGCGGTCAGATGCAGCTGGGATATTGTTTTGATGTAGATTTATGTTTTGCCAACATTGAGTACGAATGGAGACTGGCGCTCACTCGACTATTGATTTACATCCGGGCCGCCTTGACTCGCTCTCTGCTTTTCTGTGTCACCATCTCAAGGCCAAAGTCAAATGGCACCTTCACAGAAACGTAAGCGCGAATATGCTGGAGATGGCGATGACGACGACGACGACAGGACATATGGCTTGCGCCAGACACTCCCCGTTGCTAATCTCCCTCTTGACTTTGACGGCGAACCTGTGGACGGTATGCAGTACTTGTTCACTGTGAGGTATGTTCTATTTATCACCTTATCGAGGAGTTCAAGGATGAGATGATATTCACAGGCGAGATGCACGGAGACTACCCGGCGTCAAGAGCGTCGACAATCCTTACGCTCGCAGTCCTCCCCAACCCGCTATCCAACCATCCACCGAACCCACACATGTAGAGGTACCCTCGCCACTCCCGGGCAAAGAATGGCGCAACGAATTCGAGCGCCGCTTTCGTAATTTCCGTGGTGTGAGTTTACTGTGCCTCTTTCAAACTCGCGGGCTCATCTCTGGTAGAACATATCTCAGCCTACTATTCATCCTCAGCGAGAAGGACGATCTCAGAAGACGATCCCAGATAAGAAAAATAGGGATGCTTGGTGGGCTTTCCTTGAAGGCGCTCCAGAGTCGGTGTGGAATTGCCCGCAACCGATGAAGTATGGAAAAGGTCGCGGCAGGCAGAGGCACGGAAGTACGTTCACACAGTATTCGGAGCTGATCCTCCCTCCTAATTATCCACCAGCTACGCTGCAACCCCCTTCCGTCACCCCACCTGATAATGATACCCCTCAGAAGCCAAGAGAAGTTTCGCCAATGCAACTATTCCAACTAGACCACGTAAGTCTCTCCCTCCCCCTCTGACGCAGCAGAAACTTATCAGTATGGTTAAAACTAGCGCTTCTCTCTTCACCTTATCATGTACTTCACGCATTGGTTCAACCTGTATCTTGAATCCCTAGATACCAACACTACAAACAAGGACGATGATTCCACCGCGACCTACACACCCACGGATACACATCTGCGATGGGTCTTCGCGATCCTCGCCCGCATTGACCTGTTCTGCTCTGCGGATGAGATCAGCTGTCTACGCAGTCTTGCGAGAGCTTGCCTTCTGCTAATCTCAGTTGTCCGTCGCAGAAAAACGGGGAGCCCACTGCTCTCCGCCCAACACGAGCACGCAGATAGCACCATGGAAACGACTACCAGTCGGACAGAAACGCACGCGACTCCCTCAAACTCTGAGGGAGGCCCTACAAACCTGAGCGAATGTTCTATGTGGCTTGTAATCTGTGCCGTGACAAGCATCTGGGGACAGTGGGACTTGTGGAATGACGCTGAGGAGACCTTACGTCAAACTCCTTGATAATTTCTTTGTACGTGAGTCCGTGCCAGAAATTTGACTGGGCATCTACTCGTCATGAACCTTGCATTCAGCGTCCCCAAACGCTTTACGACTTGTGTATGTATCCTCGCAGCGTAGTGAACACGGAATCAGGACCTCGGCTTTCAACACATTTATTAGAGATAGCCACCGCCTAGGATCAGCCTACTGCGTTTTCTCTCACTCGACACAAACACCGGCGCTGTTGCGAATTTCGTTTGTCACGGTGGGTGTCTTGAATTCCTACCGTTCTTTGCGTTCATTTGTCTTTGTCCAAGCCACCGCAACTTGAGGGCATTTTGGTACAGACACGCCCCAAAGCCACCCCTTACATTTGGTGTTGTCCTCCCCGCACCTTCTCGAATTTGCAGTATCTGACCAGCTTTCTAAATGATGAAGCTATGTGTTCATAAGTAAATGCTGTTTTGGTGATAGACGTGCTCAGAAACACTTTGCAATGTCTCTTAGGTATGCATTACTCGATATCCTAATAGATTGGCGTCCCACCCTACGGTTTACATTGCACTATACAGTCGGCTTTGCTTAATATACATAAAGTAGCATACTGCAATGCACTTGTTCCCACTTGGACTCCTCGCGACCTTAAAGAGCCCTGTAATGGGCAATCATGCGAGAGGATGTTTTGTATGATTGAATTTCTGTGGAGGGGGGACTTCAAAGGGGAGTTGCGGTACTGGGGGTACGGGCAAGTGTCCAGGTTCATTGACGACAGAAGAAGTACGGTCATCATACGCTGGGCACAAAAAGTCAGGACTATATCGTCATCATAAGGTAGCAACCTTACGCAGAGTATGGGATTGGTCAAAGTGTCGTGTTTTCTCCAACAACAAACTATCTCGTGGACGGTGACTTTGTTTAGAGTGCCCATGGTCCCTACGTGGGCCAGAATTGGCGGACGTGAGAGAATTTGACCGAGTTATCGACTCTCTATGGCGGAAAGAAGGCGAATGTGTGCCTAAAGTAATGTGGGACGAAGCCGGTCGATCTGTTGGCAGACTACGTGCTTCGGGGGGATGCATGGGCAAGCCGCCGTGTCGTGCCTCTACCATACGTAGTGATGGTCGCTTTGACATGGGGAGTGGGGGAACCGGGGGTAGAGAGCTGGGGGATGAAGTGGTAGTTTGCGGTGTGGCAAGGTTGGTATTAATTGTTCCGGAGCGGGTCCGACCTCGCACTTGGGTTCCTCCTAGCGGCCTGTCCATGGCCTGTTCGACAGATTCCTTCACTGGAGAACCCGCCCCAAATACTTCCTCATGTAGTACCTTATGTGTTCTTCTTACCCTCCTGAAAAAGAGTATGTTGGTTAAGGCAACAACTTCATTAGTGAACCTGTACCTTGAACTGGGTATCCGCTCGCCAACAGGCGTTAGACGTCGTTTTGAGGCCGGGTACAGGTGCGCTAGCGTGACTGGGGGGAAAATCTCAAAATGAGGGTAAGTTGGCGGGTCTACAAAGTCGGTCATCATGTCGCAGTATTAAAAGAAATAATGTCGGAACTCACACGGGTCAACCGCAGGGTACTGTGCAGGCAGCATGACCAGGAGAGGCACCCGTTGATCTTCCTTCCTGGGTGAACCTGTGCGGTAGATATCGAAGTACGGATATGCTGCGGGATCTTTAAGGTATGAGAAGAGCATAGTAGGAAAAAAAAGGCAGTAAACCTACATATGGCAAGCTGGGGATAGTTCAATGGTAGTAGGGAAGCAATACGGGAGGTTGTGACATCATTCTCCCCGGCCGAAACATTGTCGGGGTAAATCTCGAACCACGGATAAACGACGGGATCTATAATGATCAAATTAGTAACATCCCAAAGTTAGGCTCGGAAGACGCACATGTTCGTATGCGGGGATATTGGGGTGTGAGTTCTATCATCGGAATGCCAGCTGTCTCCTCCGCGAAGGCGGGAGGGTAGAGGTCCAGTTCAGGGTAGACTGCAGGATCTATCGGTGAACGAGAGTCAGTCCGTCCATATAAGTTAATTGTGATGGGTTCTGACAGAGTATGATTTTTGGGTAAACCTGAGGAAGGTGCAGACTTATGCCCTTTACTTCCGAAGGCTTCGCGACTGTCGGGTAGATGTCGAAGGCGGGATACAAGGGAGCCACTGAGCCGACTGTCTAGTAAGACATGGGTGGGAGAACAATAGGTGCGCTCACGTCTATTCAAATCTACGGATTGAGCTTGAAAATCGTTGGAAGGCTCGGCTGTTAGAATGGCGAGATCATTGGGCTCAGAATCGATAAATATTGGCGCATCGACTCACCATTGCCCAGGGTTTGATCTACCTCAGTGAAAGAAGGGGGTGTTCTGGGAGGGTAAGGCATGATAAAGGGATATTGCGCCGGATCTACGTGCGAGAATTAGTTATTGGTATCACTAAACCACGGGGACGCACATAATTCTACTGTCGGATAGATAGATGGTAGGAGGTCTGGTCGCGAGGTAATCGATCTGGACTGCACCACTGGTGGATAGATATATATAAGGTCAGTTGGATAGCCCGCGGGATCTGCCAGAGGTCCCTTATGTTAGAATCCCCGACATGCAGCCACATGAAATTTACATAGATTAAAATAAGGGTATTGAGTGCCCAGGTCTAGATGGCCATAGGATTCATGGATGAGAGAAAGCCCGGCCCCTTGCTTTATGCCTAGCTCCGCGGGAGGCGGAAAATGTATGGATAAGTAAGGATAGACCAGAGGATCTGTATCCAGTTTAGATGCACAATTCAAGCGGCAGATATAATGAGTCTTACAAAGGGTCGAGGCTGGATAACTGCTTTCTAGATAAACAGAAGTGGTTTCTAGGTGGGACTGAGCGTCGTAGACGTAGCCATGATGTTCATCAAGCGACGCGTGATCGGATGTATCTATTGGACTGCTCAGAAGCAAGCTCACATAAGCGTGAAAAGGATTCCCACTCAAAAGGGTAGCCGAACGCCCACCAAATGGGCCAAACCTATCAGACCCAGCTGATTCCCATGTTGTATGAATACGTTCAGGAAAAATCTTGAAATGAAGACGTGCGGCGTCATCTGTAACATGGTTTGTGAATAATCACTGAATGACATCAAGTAACGCTCACTCACATGTCTCAACTGCAAGGGTCTGGTTGGGAAATTGTGACTGCAACGCCTCGTATGCATTTTCCACTTCAATAAATGGCCAGGCAAACGTCCATGTCAGGCGACTTGGAGCCGAGACATACGGGAAGCCGTGACTACTCGGATAAAGTCCAGCGGCGTCTGATGTCCCACTCGTATCACTTTTTGTAATGTGTGAACCCCAGGCTGTAAGCATGGGCGATGTATACGGCCAGATACCCGGTATACGCTTGCTGAATTTAAGTGAGGGAAGGCGCGATACCATGGAGATGGGAGAGGTAATAGGTTCTTCTGGTCCCCGCGATGCAACTGTGGTTGGTGTAGGTGGACAATCCTCTAAAACACGCTGGCCAAGGTCAGGTGAGGGAAGGCGGAACGTTACGGATACGGGGGAGTACAACAGCTCGTCCGGTCCCCAGGACGTAGCCGTAGATGGTGTAGGTGGGGAATCCTCGGTTACGCGTTGGCCGAGGTCGGGTGAGGGAAGGCGGTATTTTACGGACGCGGGTGAGTACAGCAGTTCATCCGGTCCCCAGGACGTAGCCGTAGATGGTGTAAGTGGGCAATCTTCGATTATGCGTTGGCCGAGGTCGGGTGAGGGAAGGCGAAGTAGAGTTGACATAGGAGAGTTGTCAAGTGTCTCTGGGCCCCAGGAGGTTGCTGTGGACGGGGTGAGGAGGACAGAGCCTTCGAGGCGGCGGTCAAGATGTACAGATGAAGCATGGGACCTTGAAACAGCCGACGCGAGTGACTGGTAGTCAGGGGGACCCATGGAAGACACAGACCACGCAAAGTCGTTAAGGTCGATGCCGTCCATACCATCTATGTCAGCCAAAATATCGATGTCGCTGAGCTGCATGTTGTTCGGGATGGGTACGGAGTCAAGGCCGACCTGACCTGTCGTTGCCATTGGGGTGGGAGTAACAGATGAGCTAGCTCTCCACGACTCAACGCGTTTTTCAAGGGCAATTTTAGCTGTTTTTGGTTCACCTTCCTGTAGGATCGTTGCCAATGAGGCCGACAGGGCATGAACTGCACCATTTCCCGCCATACTCGATGTCACGGAGAGTGCCTCGAGTTTGTCAACAAGCGAGAGTTTCTTGGGGATGTGGCGGCCCCGTGATTCTGTTCGTAACCCTGACAGGACTTCTGGGCGTTCATCACCGCGTTCGTCAAAGAAGGAATTTTTGCTATCTTCGCGCCAATGAGACAAAGAGGGCGGCACAGATACCGGAACGTCTGCCGTATGCCTACGGTCGGAGGTCAACCACGAGTCGAACCACCGCGCCTTCCGGCGATCAATATCAAACTCGATGCGTCCGCATATTGGCATTTGCGAGAGAGATGTTGGAGATCGCGCTTCGAACAAGTGACCCCAAAGTCCTGGCCAGATCTCATCCGAGATGCGGGGTGTCGTAGTGAAACCGTGTTCAGTGACATGCAAGTAGAGACAGAGGCCAACAGGGCTGGGGAAGTTAAATTCACGGGCAATGGCGTTAAGTTGGCCATACATCTAAAGGTGCATAATTAAGCGACACGTAGCTGTTGAGATGCGGGTTCCTTACTGTTGGCTGGAGGGGCATCACGATACCCTGGGAGAGACGCTGAGCCGGGCCCGAAGTCAAAGTCTGACCAAGTGGCCCATGGTCTTCGACAAGTGATGTTGGAGGAATGACGATAATAAGCCAGCGAGATTGTCGTAGATTGGGTCTCTCGCGTGGGTCACGTAAGGGTGAATTATGGTAGGCAAGTGTCGATATGCGTCGACTTGGTGCACCCACAAATGGGTGAGGGTGCACATCCGGATCCGCGGCGTGTATACCGGATGCATTCATAAGGTCTATGGCGTGGTGACCACCGACTAGCAAATCTGTGTCAGTCTCGGGAGGAGTTGGCAGTTGTTGGCTGGGGCGACTAAAATGCATGGAGACGGTTTGTAACAGGGGATGAAATGGGATACTACGGACGGCGCTCTATGTTACTTATTATCTATTAGTGTCCGGCACCAAAGGAGTTGAAGGTGACGAGGTTAAGAGTGGATTTTGCAGGTAGAGGATGAAGACGGAGGGAGTTGAGGCGAGCGCGGTGATCGGGGTGGTTGCGAGGTACACCGTGGCAGGTACGTTCCACTGCACTGCATTGTCCTTCCGTCTCTGTGTCCGCGTCCGCCGCCACTGGCAACCAACCATGGATCAAAAACTTGCCCAACTGTCTGCTCTCAATCAGAAAGATAAGGGCCCAGCGTATTTGTCCCTCTTGTCTGATATCTTCTCATCGCGGGGAAATCCAAATATCGCTCATGACATCCATTCCCTCGTCGACCATCTCATAAATCAAGACGCTGGCATCATCGCCGGCAGACAGGTTTTGACTGAGCTTGTCAAAGGCCTCACGTCAACGGCCATCCCGAACACAGAATTACGCAAGGCGATTGTCGAGGACGTACTCTCTGTTGTGCAGTTGCGTGCCACCAGTTATGAAGAACAAGTACGCGACGCGCAGTCCAAAGGCGTACCCTGATACTGACCCACGTGCAGGTGAACCTCCTCAAGTTCCAACTTGCTGATATCTTAGAAAATGATGAGGATTGGTCTGGTGCTGCCCGTGTCCTGAGGGGTATCAATCTCGAAGCCAGTCAACGGTGCTTTAATCAGTCTCATTCATGCAAGCCCCCTGATTCCTGATCAATGATCTTATAGCTCCGACGAAGAGAAACTCCGAGTTTATATTCGCATCGTCCGTCTGCTCCTGGAGGAGGAGGACTCCGTACAGGCAGAAACTTATCAAAACCGCGCTACCTCTCTTATCCATTCAACAAGTGACCGCGAAACGCTTCTGTCCTATAAGCTCTGTCAAGCCCGCATCAGTGACTATGCGAGGAAATTTCTGGAGGCTGCGAGCCGATATCACGAGCTGAGTTTTGTCGGCGAGATCGATGAGGATGAAAGGAGATACATGCTGTACGTGTGCACTCACCCCGCCTTGTCCCGTGTATCCTCCGAACCTGAGTGCCGTAGGTCAGCGGCGGTCACCTGCGCTGTGCTCGCGCCAGCTGGCCCAAACCGCTCTAGAATCCTATCCTCCCTCTGTCGCGATGAACGTACTGCCGAGCTGCCCACCTACAGCGTTCTTACTAAAATGTTCCTTGACCACATATTGCGCCCCGTCGAAATCAAAGAGTTCGAAAAGACACTCAAGCCACATCAGCTGGCACAGATTGCGCTCTCCGCGAATGACCGGCTGTCTTCGACGCTCGAAGATGGCGATCTTGTCGAAGGCGCCAGCACCCGTACAGGGCCTACAACCGTCCTCGATCGCGCTGTAATGGAGCATAATGTTCTTGCGAGCTCGCGGATATACAACAACATTTCCTTTGGTGGTCTTGGTGCGCTGTTAGATCTCACGCCTGGTGCCGCAGAGACAATGGCGCGTAAGATGATCGAACAGGGTCGCCTCAAGGGACACATCGACCAAGTAGATAAATTAATCTGGTTTGAAGCAGCACGAGAAGAGGATGATGCGCAAGGAAAGGCTGGTGGACTAGGCGACGTAAACCAAGACACGGAAGATACTGGATCTTTGTTCACCAAAAGGTGGGACCAGCAGATCAGATTGACCGCCGCACATGTGAGCCACATCCTACCGAAGAGTCATTCTACTGGTTGACATTGAATCGAGGTTGAAACACTTGTACAACACTTATCTGAGAATGGGCTGGTACGCTCGGCGGCCATTCATGTGTGACTTACACTTGGACTTGTAAAATCAGTATGTACTTAATAGAAAATGCAAATTAGGACGGGTACGATGCTTGTATATACTACACAATGCATGAACGAGAGTAACCCTCAGTCTCACTGTGCTGCGCCTCCTTCAATCTTTCTCCGCTTCTTGGCGCGCTCACGCTTCGTCTCCAGCTCGTGCCACTCGCCTTCCAATGACGATAACCCAGTTGGCATCACTGGTGGTGGTTCTTCGGCTTTAAAGTATGCCGCTTCAAGGGCTTGAACAGCGGTGACTCGGTGCAGGGGATCGAATGCCAACAGCTCCTCCGCCAAATCCAAGCCAGCAGGGGACAACCACCTTCGAAACACCATAAGTGTCATGGTCTGTGTCAATAAAAACACAAGCTCACTTGCGGAACAGATCACGGAAATGGTTTGGTATGGTTTCCTTTGGCCTCACAAGCTCATACCAAGGAAGGTTGGTCACACCTGGCCATCGCTCCGGAGTTGGAGTACCAAGGATCTTGAAGATGAACTCGAGCTGGTGTATCTCATCGTTACCTTGGAATATTGGTCTCTTCGTGAATAATTCAAGCATTATACATCTGGAAAAGGGAAATGTGAGCCTTCTATACCTAACGAAACCGATGGATTCGTCATACCCTGCACTCCACATGTCGACCTCTGGCCCATAAACCGTAGTGCCAAATAGCAGTTCAGGGGGCCGATACCATAATGTAATCACCCGGTTGGTATAGTCACTTCGCCGCCGCTTGTGATAAAACCGTGCGAGGCCAAAATCACCAAGTTTCAGCTCGCCACGGTTGTTGACCAGGATATTTGAGCCCTTGATGTCCCGGTGTATGATGCCCTTGTGGTGGAGATATGCCAACCCCGCGAGTATTTGTTCACACAAGGACTTCAAATGGGCATCAGTAAAGGTAAATTGAGATTGGGAAAGAATCCCGGTGAGATCGTGATCCATGTACTCGAATACCATGTACACGGAACCTGCATTAAGGAGAGAAGTCAGCATGGGAGTCTGTATTTGGAATGGACGTGTAGTACATACCATTAGAAACCATCATCTCGTACAGCCGCACAATGTTAACGTGACGCAGAGACTGTAACAACTTGATTTCTCGCATAGCGGTCACCGGGAAACCATCACGTTCCGACTCCATGCGGATGCGCTTCAGCGCGACGTACAATCCGCTGACGGTATTACGAGCTTTGTAAACCTTGCCAAAAGTACCCTCGCCGACCTGACTGACGATGGAATATAATTCATCGCGGGACGACTTGCTAGGAGTATTCGGTCTCGTCATTTCTGGCTCGCGGGCGTTGGAGAAATCGCGATCGCGATCGCATGCCCTTGCCTCGTCTTGGTCATGAGGGGGTGGATATTCGCGACCATTATGCCTCGAGAAATGCTGCTCATCGTGGTAGTAGGCGGATTCACGCTGATCATGATGTCGACCTTGTTCATGGTCATAGTAGTGGGCATAGTCATGGACGGCAGGCCTTTCATAAATTTTTTCATCGTGTCCAGGGTAAGGGGCAGAATGAATAGGGCTGTTGCCTAGTGGCCGTCCTGAGATCGAGTATGGGGAACGAGGTGCCGAATCATATTGCGATCTATGGAAAGACTCGCCTGAGCTGAAGGGCGCTTGTCCATTCTGAACAAGTGGAGCAGGAACTGGGGGACGATAATGTGGGGCGGGGACAAGCAGAGGCGAAGTGTGACGCTTCTCAGCATCTTCACGCTCATCGTCGTCACCAGGAAAGAACTTTCTGACAGCCGAACTCGCCTGCCCAATAGGCTTGAAGCCCCCAATTTTGGAGGACGATATACTCGCAGGAAGGGGGCGCGATGCTTCAGGTGATTGATATGGGGGTCGATTGGGTTTGATGTCATCGATTAGGGGGTGTGTTGAGGGAGAAATGTGCCCGTGACGAGAAACATGGGGGGGGGGGACTAAGAGATCATCTCGGGAGGGATGGGGTTTGGGGGGAACTTCTTCTGAGGGTGGGTAGTCCGCAGTGTGTGCAGCGTCATTGTGGCCCTGGTACGCGCCCTGGAGCGGGAGGGCAGGAGGTGGCATCGCCTCAGCAGCCTCAGCAACGTGATCTTGAGCCGGACGCCGCGGCCCTCGTGCATGTCCGTGAGGTCGACCCCGATCTCGTTTCGGCCAACCGTTGTCTCTTGGGAGGAGCTTTGTCTGATTTTGGTTGCGTTGGGCCGCCCGGGAGGGTGTGGGCACATTGACGTCCTGAACCGAAGTGACGACGGGAAGTCGATGGACTGCCCGTGGCCGTTCAGTAGGACTCAGGCTTAAACTACGGCTGCGACTCCTACTTCCGCTCGAGCTTGACCTAGAAACTGGAGAATAATTTCGTTTGTGGCTACGGCTCTGTCGCGGGTTTTCAGTACGTGAAGGAGGTTTTTCCTTCAGTGCAGGTGACCCAGTTGGCGACAACGGTCGAAGAGGGGATGAGGGCTGTTCTGGTGAACGGGAATGGGAGGGAGAATGTCGCCGTTTGTACCGAGCATCCCTACGGGGAGAGGGTGTATGACTCCTATTGTTTGTAAAGCTGGAATCTCTTTGCCGCCGTTGGGGAGACAATGATTGCGAGGGAGAACGACTTCGATCAGAAGGGTAAGAATGATAGGAATCTCCGGGAGAACGTGAGCGTGAAGGTGAGGGTCGATGCTGCCGTTCCTTCCCTGCGTCCTTTTTCAACGCCCTTCCAGAGCCCTCACGCTTCGTCCAGCTAGAACCCTGTAAGTCGAGATCAAAATTTTATCAAGCCATACTTACTTGTTTAGGTGACTATCATCAGATCTGAAATCCCGCCTTTGCTGGTAATTGTAGCGACCTTTTTTGCCCCCCCTGCTGCTCCGGTCCCGATTCTGGTAGCGTCTGTTGTTCTGGTTGCGCTGGCTCTGGCCACCCCCACCCCCGCGCGACGATGATTGCCACGACGCAGAAGGCTGCCACGTCCTATCTTCTGTGTTGCGTTGAGAACGGTCATTTTGAAAATCCCTACGCTTCCAGTCATTATGTTGGCGACCGGTGTGACCACCTTGTCTGGGCTCCCATGAGTCGTTCGTCCGCCAACCGTCGCTGCGCCCATCGTCCCTATGCCAGTTCTTGCCTTCCTGCCGCCAATCCGATCTGCCCTGACGCTGTAAGTGTACAGGGGCCCTTTCGCTATGAGCGGGCCAGGAGCTGACTGTGCTGTGGGCAGACGGGACGTAGCGTTCGGCCCACTCTCTACCTGAGGGGGGATATCGTGAGTCCTCAGGCGAACGAACTTCCGGCCAACTGCCACGAGAGTCTTCAGCGTGGATGTAGTCATCTCGCATGCTTCGGCGATAGGGATCATCGGAGGGGATGTGGTGAAGGTCGTAGGCTGAATGCGGTGCTTCGGGGTGGTGCCAGCTGTCGTTAACGGAGCGATGTTGCAAAGACGACTCTCCTCGTGGATCGTAACTAGAGCTAGGGGAACCCCAACCTCCCCGGGGGTTATAGTATGAATAGGGACGCGTATAGTGTTTGGAAGTCTGTTCGCTCATGACGAACCGATCTGACACACGCGAAACTAACAAAGGCATGGTTGAATCATCCTCATCGCCACTGGGGGTCCCACGGCGAGTGCCGGAATTGTCAGCTGGCTTCATAAGTTGAATTTGACAGTTGTGAGACGACGATGACAGTAGAGGATCAGGTTAGCCCTGAAGGAACTGTTGCTGGTTAAGCACAACGCTGATGAAGCGTCAGTGCCGGCTGGAGCCGGTTCGAGAGCGGAGTTGTCCAAGGAATATTGCTTCAACAACGCTTTTATAATGAATGGAGTGAGGAAGACGGTAGAAGGGATGCGTAAGAACAGAGGCACGTTTAAGAGCAGGGAAGGAGGCGATGGACTTACATAACTTTGAAGCACCGAGTTATTCTGCAGGCTAGAAAAACGGGAAATCGTAATTCCTTAAACGTTGGGATGCAAGTGCATCCACCACGAAGAGTCCCAGACAGGATTGTGGGTAGGCCAGGTGCTCGTGGTTGTAGCAAACAACCAAGTCCTTCGAAAACTTCAACTCGCGCGGGAACCCAAACCGCGGTCGACTATCTTTCCAGTGTGCAACTTGATTGCAGATGCAGATGGGATGGCCAGTATACTCGCACCCTTGACAGGGCTAAATCAATCGAACTACAACTGCTAAGGGAGTTCTTTATGCAATGAGCGACCTTACGAGGCAATCTGAGACGACGAGACACGAATGTCAAAATAATTCACAACCAAGATTCCGCCTCATGTTCATGTTCAATAAATAGACTTTTCCTTGTGCTCAGATGTCCTCGCACGAGTTGGGAATACTGACGAAGCCTACATTTCGAGCTCTATCACTATGCAACATCAACTGTTCATGGCGATAACCGACAGGGGACATGGCCCGGCATTATTTCGGGTTTGCGTACGCATATGCGTATGTAGAATCGGAACTCTTGGCCATCGAATATTCTAACAAACTACAAGAGACATACCCTTACCACCCGATAAATCCTGGGAAGTGGCCTGCGCCTACCGGGACGGTGCGAAAAGCTGGCCCGCTTGATATGAAGAAAGTGCACAGCTTGACAACAACAATGATACTAGTTCATCACCCCTAAATTTATTCACTCCCGCGATTTCCCTCCACGGTGTCACACACAGGTCGTGTGATCACAATTCCGATTCTTCAGGAGGTACACAACGTTCCGGGTCGAGTTTGCCAGCGCCAGTGACCAAACAGGTAGCCCTACATGTGCGTTCAGCACTGCCATTTGGGGAATCCACATACGCAGTAGGATTGGACTATGACAGGTGACCCCCGCCAAAGACGTGTTCGAAAGTGTAAGTAGGGGTAACACTTGCCAAGGAGACCAAGGAGACCGCGCGCGCAGTCTCCACCTGATGCCACGATATGCGATGTACGCTGGCGTAACATCCCGCCTTGAACGCATGGCTAAATAAGCATTGGGCTTTTCTTCGGCTATCCGTCCGATGCTCCATTCTTGGAAATGACTCTGCACTGGCCTTCGCTGTATGCACCTTGCGTAGCTAGAATGACACTAACAGAGGTAGCTCCCCAGTGCCTCTATAACCGTAGCTTGCAGGGCACAGGGAGAGCGCCAGCCGAAATTCTCCTATCTAAAAGCATCATGAAGGAAGAAGTGAGTTAGTCACCGGTATAAGAGAAGGAACTGGTTACGGATATTTTTACGATAAAGGAATCCTGGCCAGCTGCGTTCGATATCAACAATGCTCGGACGTGTGGGAGCAGTCTGACGATTTCTCTTGCTTCAGTTCTCCATACAGAGAGCTGTAAGAATGGGGGATCAATACGGCCGCATGCATATGTTGGAAAAACCTATGTCACATATTATCGCCACCGCGAGGAAAGTCTCTATCCGAGTCGTTGACTCAGCGTCATGCACCTTTCCGCAATGTAGTACACCCGAACCGCCAGCGGTGCAGATAGACGATCCACAGTAAGATAATTACACAGCCGAGCATGGGCTTTCTTGTTTCCCGAAAGGACCAACGAGAGAGAAAGAAAGAAGTTCTGTGAGCGAAATAATGCCTCTCATCACAGAGGGCTCTCAATCAGTCACTATTGGGTCTTCTAGAGTGTTAGCAGACTGAATTAAGGGCCAGGCCTGAGACCAGTGGGAGTCATGACTGCAGGCCCATAACGCCGTGCCACTGGCTGTGACATAGGCTACACCGGCACAGCGGTAGGACCGCCTTAACCAGGCCTTTATTCACTTGCGAGAATATAGCTCCGGAAGAAAATAGATATGGAAAGTCTTCTTTCAAGGGCTACAAGTCAAGGGAAGACGAAATAGGTTTTTGAGGTGTGATGATGGATGGATGCTGTTTGGAACTGAACCAGATCCCGGGCCGAAGCCGAGGAGTCACGGCATTCCTTGGCTGAGATGCTCTTGCTCTTGCTTCTCTTCTCCTCTCTACTCTACAACTGTGCCGCCATTACCTCCACGGGTCACGTCGGAATTCCCTCTTGTTGCCAAAGGCTCTTCATAGTCGAGACTGCTTCTAAAACCATCCATGCCGCTGACACGGTGCAGGGTAATTCACGGCCACTAGCGTGATAAATATTAGTGTGTTGACTGAAGCGAATTGCACGCATTTTAGAACTTCAACGATGATGGATCCCGGAAGACGCGGAACGGCACTGAGGTGCAGTGTCGTCCCAACTGTCCATTCACTCACCCAAGCCACCGAGATTGGGATCACGCTCGGCCCCCCCCATTCGTGGAAGAGGCGGGCCTCCTCGAGGTGACCGCGGACGAGCTGCAGATGTGCACTCATTCTCTCGGGGTCCGGAACGGGGCTCCTCGAGCGTTTGGGGCGACTATATGACTGGCTCTGGTTCCAAACCCTCAGCGGCATCCAGTGGCTGGCGAGCACCGTCAGACTGGGGTGGCCAGATCATGTCGGGGACGAGTGGGTGGGGTGACACTGGCGCAGGTGGCTCTAGCTGGGGCTCTGGCACCAATAATAATGTCACCGCATCGGACAGATGGTCGAATGAGCTTGTTGCTTCAGGCGAGCAGGCATCTTCGTCTCAGTTGGATACCCAGCCAGTAGGATGGGGTTCTGCTGTGAATGCGTGGGGGTCCGCCGGAACCGATCTGGGACCTGGCTGGGGAGAAAAGTTAACTTCGGATCAGGGCAACAAAGCACCTTCAGCAGCAGCAGTCTCCGCGAACGTGGAAGGCCCTGCAGGTCTTAGCGCGTTGGGTGGAACTTGGACAAAGGCCAACCCTGACACGGCGACAACAATGACACTGTCGTCTCGGGCCATGCCCTCAGCTTCCACTTCGAGTGAACCCAATATAATGCACAACGAACAACGCGGTGAAGACACAACTACGCCGGCCATGGTTGATCTCTCATCCTCGGAACGCAGGGCATCGCCCTCCGCTGCGACGGTTTTGCAGTCTGAGGCCATAAGAACGCGACCGCTGCGTGGTGACCACGACAATCATGCGATTTTAAAATCATTGGGTACCGACAAGAAGAGGTTCGTGGTGCTTTCATATGATACACAGAAGACGTACTCAATCAAGCTCATCCTTAGTTGCTTGGCACTTTATATAGCGATGACATTGAAGATGCGTGAGCTCAACAATGAGCTCTCGCAGTTATCAGAATTGCTCAAATCTCGCCAAGTTGTGGCGACAAGAGCAGCAATGGATCTTCTTCAAAGCAAAATTACGGATGCACGGGTCATGGTGGATGTAGAACGCAACGCCCACTCTCAAGGGCTAATGCACTTCGATTCCCCACTTCTCCCAGTTGTCCAGCATGCTTTGGTGACTCTCGGCCGGGACAATAAACAAATGGAACAACTCAAAGACTGGCTTTCAAGGGCAGAGAAGTGCCTAAACCATCTTCAAGCTGAGGACAGTCCTTTTTCACCTGCTGAGAGGTGAGCCTTTCTCCTAGGAAATGCACAGAAGTTCATTAAGTTATAGGTCCAATGCAGTCACATTTGTCAGCAAGTTAACCCAGCTCAAAGAGAGAACAGCATCCCTGGCAGAAACTAATCAGCATTGTCAAGACCTACAGTTTTACAATACCTTTCTGGATGATCAGATACAGGACAAGAAGAATCTTATTATTGCTGCCATTATTAATGGCCAAGATGTAACCTATAACCATCTTTTCTCAACATCCCTCTCCACTCTTCAAAAACAAGGAGAATTATGGAATCAGACACTACAAAATCAGGCTGGAGAGTTTGCTCAAGCTTTGCTTCAATATGATCAATTGAGGGAAGATGAAAAAAGCAGGTCCATCTCAAAAGCAGAAGGAAAAAGTATTATTCAACAGGTATGGTCATCACAACTATTTTCCTTTCTTTTTAAACTAATGATAGCAGCTTCAAGCTGATATCATTCAAAGAAGGTCACAGTTACAAGCCTTACAAGAAGATATTACTCAACTTCAGCATAAGTTGACTACTTTGAAGCAGCAACAACAAAGCCATATTTCAATTGATCACATTCAAAAATATATTCAGGGGTATATTCAAGCAAAAGCAATTTCTAACATCCAAACAGCTTTTAGCAACATTATAATGCAGTTTGCTACCATGGAGTTAAAAGCTGTAGAAAAGGTTTGGAGAACATTGCAACCTTATATACAGATGTCCATTTGGTTGCAAGATACAGATATTCATAGGACTGATGAAGAAATGGAAATAAAAGAGGTTGAGGAATTTTTGATAGCTTAGAATGTACATCACCTTATTATCAGTTTACTTGCTTGGGCCTGTGCTACAATTTAATATTATATGTGCCATTGTTTTGGCCATAATCATCCTTTCACTTTAAAGTATAAAATGTATAGCTAAATTTACTATAGACTAGGCTTCATTAGTAAGAAAGAAGAGGGGGCTGAGTAATCACACATTTTCTTCTTATACATTAGCATTGTGTTGGAAATGTAAGTGTACAGATGCACAAATCTAGAGATCTATGATAAGATAAGATAGATAAATCAGACAGCTCATCTCTAGCACACTGCTAGGCCTAATCCTGGTGTGTTTCAGCACACATTAGTGGCTCCTTGAACTGTAGACACATATATATGTGTTGTAGTTAGCCATTTGGGCCCCTCAGTTGTAGTGCTTACAGTGTACACTGAGGTTGATTGCATCCCTTAGAACTCAATCACCCAACTTTATAGTTTGCAACACATTGCTCTCACACTACTTTGCTTTAGCCATATATACACCAAATTTTGTGCTTAGAATTGAGGAAAGCAATATGATATTTCCATGGAAAGTAAGAACAGATAAACAAACTCTCACCCAACTTATCCAAGATTCAAGTAGGATGTCCTTTAAATGCCCCCACACCTCATTTAATAAAAAAATCAGTCTACTTTCCCTTCTTTTCTGTACTAATAGCTATTATGTACTTGCTTCTCTATCTTGCTAAGTGCTCACCGCATACATATTCCTGTGACAACTTTCTATTAGGCAATCATGATCATTTCTCGCTACCGATGCCTTCTCGTGCAAAAAATGGGTTGCCCCATGTTATAAGTAACACCAGACTAACAACTAGAGAGCATTTCTGCAACTACTGAAGGTAATTTACAGATTCCGCAAAACCAACAGCATCACGCGCGAGGTCATAAACCGTGTAATAGCGGCGAAGGAAAACGTCACCTGTGACCAGTCGGTTTAACAACTGTCAGCTTTCCACGAATACTCAATAACAACATACCAACAATCCACAGCAAACTACCATCGGGTAGGCTGATATCCATAGGGATGAAAGAGGAAATGCAGGTGCCTTGCACTTCAAGCACGTAATCGGAACCCCTTAATGGGTAGGCTTTACCATTGAAGAAGAAGGAAAAGTCCGGCAGGTCAGGAACTTTGCTGCAGTCGACCAAATACTGTCCATTCCAGGATCTCTTGGCGCCGATTTGAGCGTTAAGCATCTCGGCGATGTCAGAAGGGAGGACAATGAGAGAGGTGCCTGTATTGAAAGGATCAAGACTTATAACGAGAGTGTGGAGGCCAAATCGAAGGGGGCGAACCTGTGTCGATAGCTGCACCGGTATTCTCCAGCTCCAGCTCTTCATCACCGAAACCAACCTTTTCTAGCTCGACCTCCCAATAGGCCCTACGGCGGACGGGAACATAGGTAATGGGACCAGAGTAGGCGCTTGAGTCGATACCACCAAAGACAACCTCGCCACCGTCGTCCTCAGAAGAACCAAGCCGGAATGAGAAGACAGGCTCATCGATAAGGCCCTGGTTGATCATTTCATAAAAAGGTGGAGTAACACGATTAACGGAAATCGTGTCATAAGCGAGGCCAAGGATACCATCGAATCTACCGAAGTGAATTCCGGGAAAGTTAGATATGGATATGAAGCGTACTCACTTGCCAAAGGCAAACGCAAGGCCCGGTTCCTTCACAGCCTCAGCGAATAGCTGGCCTTCGATGGTCAAGTCACCAATTCTCAGATGGTCACGAGAGATGAACCCTTCCATGGAACCAGATCCGTACTTGATTTCAAAAGCCGATCCATTCTTCTTGTGAGTTGAAGATGCGCTGGAATCAAATTTCGTATGGAGGAAACACGCAATAGATACACAACGGGCACTCGGAACCCAGAGATTACTCGAACTAAGGGTAGGGATGAGTACACTTGTCAGTCAAAGAATGTGGAGGATAGGAACTCACCCAGTATCTAGGATGACCTTGAACTAATATCCAAGAAGGATGAAAACCTCTTCTTTGTCTCGATAAGAACTGAACTTACGCTCTGAGGGGGAGTTCCAAGAGAAATTTCGGTATAGTATTGCGCATTCAAGTAGTCTGAACAAGGGCGGACAAGTTAGTTGACGAAACGAGAAGACTGAACGGAAGCGAACTCGTGAGGGGAACATTGTGTCCTCCGTTGATGATCTCCTCCTGGGTCCAGTAGAGGTCGTCATGGATGGGTTGCGAGTCAAGACGACGACCCTGACCACCGCTGCCAAGCAAAGGCATCTGGGTGGGAGTTTGGGCCCCATACTTCGTTGCAAGATACGCGCCCTCGAGGGAAGGGTTAACGGGCACAGTATCAAGCTTCTTGAGCTTGAGTTTGTGCACGCCTGCTGCAGCGGCGTAAGGCAAGAGTAAGAAAGGGGCAAGAGTGGGGAGGTACATGGTGGTTGGAAAGGAACGTTGGTTGGCGAGCTGGGGTTGGCTGTAGCTCCGCGGGCGTTGCCGATGCCGGCGACGGGGAATGAAACGGGGGTTTGAATGACGTAATTGGACGATTGTGTCCCGCTCAATGTCTGAAGCTGAGGCTGAGGCTGAGCCAGACGCGCTCACGCTGAACAATCTAGAACGGCTCATCTTGGCTCAGGCGGTGTACGAACTCGGGTCAGATGCTTGGTCAAGCGTCTCGGGCATCCTTTCTCAGCATCCTCTCATCTCTAAGCGTGACAATGCCACCTTCTCTCCCTTAGTATCTCTCTCTTCTCTACATTTCCTTCTATTGTCTAACTATTCACCCATACAGGCCTGCCAAAATATCTATTTCCACCTTATAAGGACGGCAGGACTCGACAGGTGAACCATCACCCACCTGTAGCTATCGACCCTCAGCTGACCCTTTTCCAGCGCTGAACCTGAAAAGCAACCCCGGAATGGCAAGTTTTCACCGCCAGAATGTCATCTACCCTGTTCCTTGACACATCAGTAGCTCATTCGAACAATCTCAAGTTAGCCCAGCGGATGTACCAGGCTAGAGTGCTCGAGTTAAAACAACTTATTCTTGCTGAAGAGGCCCAGTTCAAGTTCGTTTTCACACTGAGGCCTATTCCTGTTCATTTCTTACTCTATCGTGGTTAGTTCTGTCGCTGCAGAAATAGAGGCCATCCGTTCGGGAAAATGGGACACCGAAATTGAGAAGGGCCTTGGAGTTGGCGAAGCATCCCCAGACAGGCTAGCGCGTTCTCCGCAAAGTGAGGTGTGTCCTTTCTGTTAGCTTGGCCTCATGGAAACTCAGCTGTTGGTGTTTCTAGCAAGTCAGCCCGATCGAGGGGTCAGGGTCAGACCTCACGGGTGTATCAGACTCGAGCTCATCTGCCCCTCAAGTGCAGGTAGCCGTGCCCGTGTGTTATGTTGCAGTATCGCAACTTACTTTGACTCAATCTAGGCGGATCTTCCCTTTCCAGAAGAGGAGATGGTACAAAGACAACTCGACGAAGATCTTACTATCCCTGACTCTTTGCCACGCGCGACTACTCCCATATCTACTCACGAGGGTGACGCCGAACTGCCTGTTGCTCCACAACTATCCCCATTGCCAAGTCCTGTTGGTACGGACTATGCAGATGATGCAGATGACGACATTGACCATCGTGCATCGCCCCAACTATCCCACGATTCGCCGGATCCTCTCGATATCATCACCCCAGCAGAAGATGAGGACGAACTTGAACCTTCCACTCACAATCGCCAGGAGGCCGTACTATCCTCCCTGTCACCACCACAACCTATTGAAAGCTCTGTCAGCGTTGTATCTGCGGAGTCCAAGCATTCAAAAGCTGCAGAATCTCCAGAGGCTGCTGAAGTAGATGAAGGTTCTGGAGTTTTGGAACTTCATAACCCCTCCGATGTCGTGGAACGATCTGAGGCTGAGGCTGAAATTGGGTCAGATAAGCCCACAGCTGCATCGATTTCTAGTCCTGTGGAGGGGGAAATGTCAGGGGAAGACGAATCAGAAATGGTCTGGAAAGATGATGTCTCCGTACGCTCACTGTCTGGCCCTCCCGCTGTTGTCCACGCCGTGGGATCACCATTACCTTTGGTGGGTGCGACAACCTCGGCTGCATGTACACCTAAGACAGGGACCCACGTAACGGAACCCGAAGGTGAGTTTAGTACTCTCTTATCGACTGCGGCTGAATTGAATCTCGCAGAGGCATCCGGGACATTCGAGGTAAAAGAGGAGATACGGTTGAATGAAAACCAGCCCGAGGAGATCCATGTAAAGCAGGACGTTGAGATGGAAATAGAACAAGAGGATAATCATGAGGCAGGATTCCCGGCTGCAGAGCAGTTGCGACGTGATCGTAAGCTTTGAAAATTGCACTTGTACTCTATGCTGACTATCCCAGACAAGCGGAAGGTCTCAGAGGCGGCGAGTATATTCTCAGATTCTGCCCGAGACAGAAAAAGAACTCGCGAAGACTCGCAGCCCGCTGATGAAGACGATCCAGGTGCGTTTCCTACACTTTTCCTTGCTGTTTCTCATTGTATGAACAGGTCCCGTGCGCCGCCGCGGCCGCCCACCCGCTGCTGACTCCCAAACGTCCAAGAAATTCCAAACGGTCATCATTATGGTTCATTCGCAGATTTCCCAGCATCGCAACGGCAATATCTTCCACAACCCTATCAAAACTTCTGAGGCACCTGATTACTATGACATTGTGAAACGACCAATGGACCTCAAGACGATTAAAGCGCGCATCCGCGAGGGCCAGATCACAAGCTCTGATGAATTTCAGAGAGACGTGTATCTTATGTTCGCGAATTCCCTGATGTATAACAGACCAGGCTCAGATATTTATACGATGGCTGAAGAGGTATCTCTTCCCCCGCATCTTCCCTTGTGTGTGGCTCACATAAAAATCAGATGATGCTAGAGAGCGAGGCACAAATCAACACCTTCAGGCAGACCGAAGGCATCATCAAAGGTAGCCACCGTTAGCATGACGGGACGAATCGTAGCTGCTGTGTTAGTCATATCACTCATATCAATTCCTCGTTCTACGTTGTACTGCCGTGCCATTGATGATACAATACAAATGAAATTCGCAAAACATTGTCGACTCGAGATAGTAGAACAAGGGTAAAAAAAGGGGTCAGAACCAGGGGGAATAAATCTCTGTCATCTTCATGAGGTTTATGGGGTCTGAAGCAGACCCAACGAGATTGATAATGGTACCCATCACGGATTGCATGGAGGGAGCCGGATTGGTTGGATTGCTCTTGGCCTAGAGGTAAGTCAGCTACCCATCGACGTGCATGCAACATCGCTACAAACCTGATCATGCTCAATCTTGCACCCCATTGTTTCTATCCTTTTCATGATAGTGTCGATGTTCACTTGCACATTCTGACGGAAAGCTGGATCTATCGTCCACGTTTTGTTTCGCGCCTGCAGCCAGGTTATCATCTCATCTCGGGCAAAGAGACATAACTGATCCCCAACGTCGCTCTGCAAGTGGGAGTGAGAACGTCAGTACGAAGTAGATATCTCCTTACGTGGTGATCCTACCTGTGGCTCGGAGAGAGCATGGCCCATTGCCATCATGGCAGGCACAAGGATACCCTCTGTGAAGCATTCCCCAATAAAGTATTGCAAGTTGGGCGTAAACCGGAACGGCACTACGTCGTGCGAGGCAAAGACTGGCAGTTGATTCGGCAAGTTGAGCAGTGCGGCGGGGATACCCATTCCGGGAAGCAGCTCGCTCATAGCTATCAGACCTGTCCTTCGCGATACGTGGAATCTATTCGGTAGCCTGCTGGTGAGGAAAAACGCATGCGTCATGAAGCACGATGCCGCAAGTTGAAGGGTGAACTGTTTTCGCATCCGCCAAAGATCGGACGGCGTGTCCATCGTACGGGTCATGTACTATCACGTGCATTAGATATTTTGTGTGGATAGTAAGACGTTACGAACATTCGCCAAAATCGTCTCGGGTACCATATGCGCTACAATTTCATCGAGTATATCTTTTTTCAGAGAGAAATACTCGACTTTACTCGGCTGACACTTGGCCTCAGGAACGGCTAACAGTGAGGCAAGTGAAGTAGCTTACCATACGATAGTGCATCTCCCTGAATTTTCGCAGCGTCTCCTTGACCTTCTCCCCAGGGATCAGGATGGGATCTTCTCTGGCCATTCGAGTATCCTCGCAGAACTTATCAAAGATATCGCCAAGAGTGATGTAAGACGAGTCATTTTGCAGTAAACGAAGGTTTGCACTGCAAGATATCGACGCTGGGATATGGAAATTCAAGTGACGTTTCCGACTCTCTTTGTGCCGGCCTAGCACTCTGCACCATAATCAGAAGCCATATTAGGGAGGAGGTAGTGACGAACCCATTGAACATGCGGAAGCACGCCATCACCCTCTCCTCCCTGCGAATATGCCGACCAGACGGAAGTTGCACAGAGAAAGAAACTTCAGAATTGTCCGAGCCATGAACTGTAAGACGTCTCCAGCAATATCCATTAGAACGGCAGTTCTCAAATTTGGAACCAAATTTGACTATCTTAGCAAAACCCTGATTACTGTCTTTGTCCTGTGGGAGATTTACTCATGAATGTGACAAAGCCAAGGTATGCAACTTGCCTCGGTGTATTGTCCAGGGATTTCAATGTCGTCAAACTTGCCGTGCTGGAATTCAGTGAGATAATGGCTGAGGAGGTCTAATGGTTGAAGTCGTGGCCGCGAATCCAAATTACGCTCATATCTATCACGCCAGCGCTGGAGTCGACGAATGTACTCAGAAAATGTAAATTTGCTCTTGAGAAACTCATCTTCATATTCTTTCTGAGAAACTATCAATAATTGGGCTCTTGATTTGAGAAGATAGATTCCCCACCCGAGCCTGACCGGACAGATTCGCGACCATACGATGGAGGTTTGTGTTAGTCCCTGGGGGAAGTGCACCGTCATCATCCATGGAATTGACACGGAGCGCATAGTGCTTGTGTAGGGAAGGCTATTCAGTATTGTGCACCAATGCTCGTGCAATTGACATTACCTGCATTGCATCTTGCAGGAGCATGCAAATAAGACGGTAAATTTCCTCCTCCTGGGTTGCTTTAAAACGGTGGCTGATTTGATCGACCGTCGTTTCCATGCTGAGAATTAATAGAGGAAACGCTGTCTTCAGCATATTGACGACCTCCTCGACATACTCCCAAGACCGCTGCCCAGGGAATGTGATGGTGTTTTCGGGAACTTTCAAGCCATCGGTGTTGGACGACGTGGAAGCATCAGCTCCCGTTCGTAAAGAAGTGTCATGATCTGCCTTGGAATTCTGATTCCCAACAGAATCTTGTTCATATGCCGATGACGCTCCACTCTGTACACGCGAGGCCGCCTGGGCCTGCCTCCTCGCAGTGATCAGATCTTCCCTCGTAGTGCGAAGATGGAAGAAAAGGCCCTGCACACTTTCTGGTTATCACTGTTTCGTATACCAAATAAATACAAACCTGGGGATAAAGCTTTGCCAAGTTGAGAAGAATATACCGGGCTTGTTTGAACTCACGGTAGCCCAGGGATAAGCAGAGCTGTGGGATTAACGTGATCCAATACCAGAAAGCAGCTTCTCCCTTGTATGTATCGAACGCGCGAGAGACCGAGAGATTAACGTCATCAACACTGAGCAGCCATAAAACTCGCGTGAGGAGAGGACGACCCTTCCCGCTCTTGTAAAGGCCAACGGCTTGGAGGTAGCAGCTAACAGCATTCGCAGCATGAGACATATCCATAGGCACTTCCTTGAACATGCGGTCATTATATTTCCCCCACTCGGCCCAGGATCTGGCTTGGCTCATGTCAAGTTGAACGGCTTGGCCAAATGCTGCGTTTGCCTCGTCGTTGCGGCCGAACCGTGCGTGAAAAATGCCCTTCAAGGTATAAAACTCAGCCTTTTGCGCCGTTGAAAAGTACATGAGGTTGGTGTTGTTAATCACTTCTAAGCCGGCTTGGAGATCGTTCGGCTTTTGGTAATGACAACGAGCCTGCTCGCGGAGTTTGAGGAAAGCCTCTGATATCTCGATATTTGGGAGTGTATATATCTTGTTCAAGAGAGCGAAACAGACATCCAATAGATCGTGTTTGCGAGCGACGTGAGCGAAGCGATTGATTATCCAGGCCGTCTCATGATAGCCACGATAACCATACGTATTTGAGTTACTGGCAGCACCATTGCCCTGGGTATTGGGAACGATTAAGGGGATGTAAATCTTGTTAATGGCGTGGAAGACGTTTTGTCGCCAGGCTACGAGGTCGCTCCAGATACTGATATCATCATGGATGTTCGGAAGTCTTTCGCGCCACGCTTGGAGCACTAATTTCAGATCGGAGGACTTCTTCTCTAAGTTCTGAGTAGTGGTTGTAGACAGTGAGCCAAATATTTTCACGGCCTCCTGCAGCTCGACGAACTGTTGGAAATGTTGCAACAACGGAACGTGCGCAGGGGACAAATGGGCTGGAAGGGCCACCCATTTTCTGAGGGTGAGCTGCATCGCATCCTCCAAAATTTTGGTGAACTCGACGTTCTTTTCCACAGCGGAGGGTACCTTTAGTAGAGCGATAAATGCTTCGAAGACACGGCGCCGAGGGGTTGCGACCTCTGGGAGCGCGTTGACTTGTTCTTCCAGCGTGTCACAGTTCTCAGGCCAGTTCTTCGTCCGCCACGCACACTCAAGCATCAGTTCTTGGTTACCGTCACTTCGGGCGAAGTCGTGCAACGTATCCCATTGCTGAAGCTTCTCCGCGGCAAGAATCCAATGATCTTCCCATAGGCAATATTCTTGCTCCGAGAATGGAAGAGCACCAGCACGGGATTTTGCTTGTGCATTCTCGTACATGGCGGCAGCTTGCTCCCACATACCATTTTGTTCGAAAGCGAGGCCAACGTTTGTTTCTGTATGAAGGGAACGTCGCCTCCACAATCCATAAAAAAGGTCATCTTCGGCCATCTCTGCATATAGCTCCACTAAAGCGTCGGACACAGTGTCACGAAGAGCGTGATCGGGCTTCATATGACTGTTCAGAGTTTGGAGGATCTCAGCTCCTGCGTGCCAAGCACCGAACGTCTTGGCAAGGTATTTGATTAGGTGAGGAGGGAGCATCACGGTAGGGGAACACAGATTTGAAGCGGCAAGAAGAGTATTGATGATGTTAGGGCGCAGATCCGTCTGACGCACATGATAGTCTTTGCCGAGAAGTGATATCATATGCTGAGTAGTATCTGCCTGTTCGCGCCGAGAAAGGGAGGCCCAAGCGATAGGGAACAGAGACAACCAGGTCTCGTGTGCCACAGTGGAATCAAGGAAAACTAGCCGTTGGATCGGTTGAACAATGTCAGCAACACGGAGGTGGGGTAAGAAGGGAAGTAGTCCGACATTCGACGTAGACGATGTTTGTCTTGGTCCGAGGGTCATGTCGCCGTCTACAGTGCTGAGCAAGAGGTGAATGGCGACATGGACCCAATTGGTGTCGGCCAAGGCCTCCCAACTCTGCACACCCAGAATATAACACATTCGATTGTACAGGTTTCGTTGGACACTTCCGTCTAGCAGCGATAGGAAGCGCTCTCTTGTGCGAGGTTCCCGTGCTCTGCACCCCAGAAGGAAGGACTGCTCGAGTTTAGTGGTGAGATCACTATGACGAAGGGAGGGTTCTGTGTATATTTCCAGAATGAGTCCCAAATAAGCGTTGAACAGAGGTTCTCCACGTGTTTCGAAGGTAGCCATCTTCTGCAGGATACTAGCCTTTTCCTTCATGGTGGGATAGGATTCTTGGCGATGCAAGGCCCAATCTCGCGCGATTTCGAGCACACATCGGCAGAGGGACGCGCTTTTCGACTTCTCAATTAATTGGAAGAGCGTGGCCAGTAGATACTTTCTTTGCTCGCCAAGGAACGACACGGAGATTTGCGAGATTTCTAGAATTGACGTCAAGAGGCGTACCCCACTCTCGAAGCCTTGAGTGGCAGATTGCACTTGAATGTGCTCCTTGGTCAACTTGTTGAGGAGTTTCATGAGAGGTGCGCCGAAAGTCTCGATCCTCTCTGGGGTAACCTGAATGATGGACCGTAGCATCAAGAGAGTGCCACGCAGAGCCGTTGCGTTTTGCAATCCATCATCAACAGATTTGTGTACGAACTGGTGGAAACCGGACATTTCTGTTTGCTGTTCATCGTCTTCCTTTGGGAGAGGGAATAAGTGGATGAGGCGATCGAAGACGGGATGGAGAGCATCATGGAGAGCGGAATCCTCTGTGACCATTCCTTTACGGACAAGTCTCTGCAGCGTCGCAGCGTTTTCCGCATCCAAAAACCATGCATCTGGCTTATCTGCAACAACCACCTGGAGGACATTTGCTGCACACAAAGCTTGTGCGAGTGTACTTTCGCTGCTCAAGTCAGCCTACGGGAAGCTTAAGTCTGCGTGGAAAAGGAATGGGCGAAAGATTTATCGTACCTGTTCCAGAAAGCGGGAGAAGAAATTTAATTTAACCGTAACCTCCGTCCAGCCGTTCGGCCCGACAATCGAGCGCAACAGGGCCAGGGCGCGAGGTACGAGGACGCTTCGTGATTGCGCGTCGAAGGCTGTTGTGATGAGCCGTACAAGATAACTGACAACACTTTCGCGAAGTGGCAGTGGCGTCACCCAAATCGGGGTGCTACCCGTTGAAGTGACAGAAGAACCTCTTTCCTTGGCGACTCGTTGTTCCCAATCATAGATAGTCTGCGTGATGTCAATTGACAAGGATCTTGATTCACCCGACACAGAGGAGTGCAACCCAAGTTTGGCCAACGAGTTCACAATATGGGGAACGAACAAGAGGCGTACGGGATAAAAAAGATCCGGTTGTCGAACAATAAGATGATAAACAGTCATGATCATAGATTGACTATTCTCCTCTTCGAGTAAGCGCCGGGTTGTTTTAGCCCACATAGGATAACCGACCTCTTGGGGTATGGATGGTGCTAAGATATCTAGAGACTGGTTCACTAGAGACCTTGCTTCATTGTAGGAAGGGGGAGGCTTGAGCAGTCCTGTCCAAACGGTGAGTATAAACTTGGGCGGTGTTGGGAAATTTTTGAAAAATCGTGCGGCAAGCAGGAATGTAGTTTGTTTCACGTAGGTATCCTCGCTGTTGATGTATTGCCAGGCGCACTTGATAATATCTTTCCGCGCTACTTCTAGCGAGGAATGGTAATGTTCAACAAGGACCGCAGTAAGGTGCAGAAGTTCGATGTGGAAAGCATCATCGGCCTCCGAGAATGTTGAGCCACTAAGCATTGGGATCCAGATACGGCGGTGAATGTATGATACGAGGTCCTCATCCAATAGAGCATCTTTCGAGACCGATCGAGCTCGATAGAGAAGCATCGGGGTTATGAAGACGCGTATGAGGTGGGTTTTATCGGACCAACTGAGTGAAGTATCCGAGAATCGTGTCAAGAAACGGAAGAAGACGTTCCGTTGATAGAAAACGTCGTCGCTGAAGGCTACACGATTGAGAAGGAAGCGCGTCATGCGGATCAGATCCATCGGAAGGTTGCGGGTATAAACTGTGATAAAGTCGAAGAGTATGTCAACCCTAGGTTTCCACCTAAGCACGCCCTCAAAAATCTTGATGATGAGAGAGTGCCGCTTGACTGCTGCGGAAATTGCATATGCGTCATCTTCTGCCGGGGGGGTCTCGGCATGCCAAACGTCGAGCAAAGCCTCTACCACAAACGGGTATTCTGACGTCCAGTGAGGGTTGATATCGGCAAGGTCCGAGAAGACTTGCAATGCAGGCATGACCAAAGCCGGATTGGCCCCCTTCAAACAGTCACGGACTATGGTTGGCGTACGCGATTCTAACTCGTGCTGCAGGTTCGATGACAGGCGGGACTGGAGGATGCCTCTAAATGTGCCCACATGTAGGGGAAGATGGAAGTGTCTCAAAAAAAAGTCGACGGCCTCGGTCGGGTACCGATCCAGATACTTTGCCAGTGGAGGAGAGAACGGACTCGAACCCGAATATTGCATTTGCGCCTCTGCCTGAACGATTGCGTTCACCAAACTCTCGAGGAATACATTGGCTGCTGAGGGCAGCAAGTGAAAAATATTTGCAAGGCGTACGAGCTTGGTGATACCCTCTGTGTCCGTGGGAGGAAGCCTTGAAAACGTCTGGGGATCGGCAACTATGCGGAAATGATCAAGTAGCTTGTAACCTATCTCCACCTTAAAGTAGTTTGTCAGGAGCTCGAGTAGGCGCGCTAGCCCCTCCAGGCCCAGGACGGATAGGCGTTTTGGATCAGCAAGGTTCATCAAAATAGGTCGCAATCCAGTCTGTAAAAGCTCCTTGGGCAAACGGTTCTGGTGAGTGAGCACTACTCGAAGACCCTCATGAGCAACTTCCTTGACTTCTGGGGAGGGCGAATAGAGGGATTTAAAATAGACACTTGTCACTCTAGTTAAGTGTCAGTGAATGTGCAAGTGTATGTGTAGAAAAAGTCTACCTCTGACGAGTTTGCGGTTGCTTAGAGAAGAACTCTGTGATGGGCATCGAGGCAGTTAAAAGTCGGATCGCGGCCACGCGCAGCTTCATGATATCCAGACTACTCTGCCGAGCACTTCCCCTGCTTAGTAAACCGGCATCCTCTGCATCCGCAAGGGCCAGAGCTTCGTGCAGCAGGCGCAACAGCTCGTCGTTTAACTCGGGAAGGGGCGGATCGAGGCTCACACAGTATCTCATTGCCTCGATGATTCCGATCTGTATCGGAAAGGGGAGTGCACGAAGAGGCTTCGTGTAAATTCCCAGGAGCATACGTTCACGATGAGGCATGAGAAGACAGTGAATGGTTTGCCCGGTAATGTCCGACAGGAGCGCGATGCATGTTTCGCCAGCCTTTCTGACGATAGCGTTGGAACTCGAGAGCTCCGTGAAGAAAATGCTTGTAAGATGAGCGAGTTTAGCCGTACTCGGCTCCGAAGTTTGAGGCAATGAGTAAACATTGCTGAGGCCAAGCACACGGGTTAAGGTGTTTAAGATATCGTCGATATCCCGGGGTGAATCATGTGGCATATCCTTCAGGACGTGTAATAATGTCCGGACAAGATCGACCTCGCGGTCATTGATCCACTTGGCCCCGAAGTCCGGGAGGTTCAGAATAAGCTTGATTCCGCTGCAACCGGCCTTCTTCCGAACCCATGATTCATCGAGACAGAGAGCATTGAATCGTCCGGCAACGTGATGGAGTAACGGTATCAAATCTTGAGCAGACGCCTCACCCGAACCGCCGAGGATAATGAGGTCTTGAATCAATGAATTTACTAAGTTAACGGCCCGCGATGCCTCAGCGGGACTCTCCCGTGAAAGCCCATGACAAAGTCCATCGAGGAAAGCGGCAAACAGGAGACTTGCATAGCGTCTCATCGCCTTGTCTAAGGTGACCGCTCTGCGAATTTCAGCACCAAAGACATGATGGGCAAGATCGCGGATGAAGACCTCGGCTTTTTCCTGGACGTCGGGTTGATGGATGGCGTCGAACATGCCCTCTAAACAGCGCACGAACACTTCTTCTCGCTCTCGCCCGTGCAAGCCCTTCAACAGATGTCAGACAACAATAGCGATAAAGGGCCCATACGTACATTGCTCAGGAGTGTGGCGACAGTACCTTGCAAAAAATCGAAAGCTTGTTGACGATATGGCGAGGTATGTCTCTTCAGAACTTTTATGGCTACGGATGTAATCGAACCGAGGTCGAGACCTTTTGTACCCCCTCCGAAGGATACAAAGACTTGAGCGGGATCGGATACATGGTGGTATTTTAGTTCTGGTTCTTTCTCCAGAAGACGGCGATTACGTCCACCGAGTTTGCCCAATATCCGAAGTGTCGTGTGCGCATTCTGATGAATCGCAGGCAGGGGTTTTAGGTGGCTTTGCAGCGCCTCCATGAGCTCCCGTAACACAGTATTGAGAGTAGGATCGAGAAAATCTGGAGTGAGATTGTCAATGCATAACTCTAGCGTTCTGAGTCCTTGTGCCACAAGTTCAGGTCCTCCGCGGAGAGCTAACACCAAGGGTTTCATCAGGTAGGACAAGTGAGGTAAGAGATGCGTTAGGCGTAAGGGTACTGTCAAGCACAGTTCAACAAGCATGTCTCGACTGTAACCATCAGAGACCAGAAGTTGCCTGTTAAGGCTTTCCAACATCTCTGGTAGAAGGGGGAGTACTTCCTTGTACAAGAGCTCAAAGCGACCTCCACCGACGCCAATAGCTCTGAACAAACCCCTGAGAAGGTGATAGTAATTTGTTGGCTTTGTGGCTTTTGCAGCCAGGGGAAAGCACTCCGTAATAAGCTGCGATAAATGGGATGCGAGAATAGGTTCGTTGTGCTGAGGGTACACGGCAATAGCCCCAAACGCCATCTTGAACAACCGGATCGTGATCACTGCCGTGGGGTCGTCGTACTCCCCGAGTTGAGAAAGGTTCAAAATGAGATGTCGCAAGACGACCGAAACTAGAATCGCGGAGGTGGGCTCGCGGCCAAAAAGAGTCTGGCATATATGAAGAATATGGGGCCTCTTTTGAGCCGTTTGGAAGAAAAAGTCGACCTTCAATGTCCAGACTTCCTGGAAAATGTAGGGATTGATTTCAAGGAGAGCACCAACTAGCATATCCATGGTTTCCGATCCTTCTCGCGGCTCAGCATCATACAGACTCATACAACGGATACAAGTCTCGAACAGTCTAAGCATGAGCGAGCCGTCAAGTACTGGCGCGTCAATCTTCTTGAGAGCGCCGAGACAAACTCGTAAACCGTGTGCAAAGGTCCGGAATAAAACCCGGAATTCTAGTATCACCTTAGTGGGGATTGTGAAGGAAAGAAGTTGGGCTCTCACCTGATAAAACATTGTCCGGATCGTCCGCGGCATACACCGCAGAGGCAACAGGCCGTGCCTTCTCGACTATGAAGAAGTTCCCGGACTCTACCTCATTTTTCGGCCATTCTGAACGTTGCTGGACCTCGTCGAGCACGGCAGCGAGCGACTCGAGCCTGTCCACGCAAGTTTCCATCAGAGCAGCAAGGACTTTAGCAGCACCATCCGGGGTATCCTTGGTTATCACAGTTTCTATGAGGTTGAACATCATCTTTCCTGCTAGAGTGTGAACACTGCTGGAGAGGCAAGGGTTGTGAATCACACGTGAGTATACATGGATGAAGTGGGCTAGTTGCCGAGGCGATAGATCGCTACGAAGATAGTGAACTAGGTCCGCGGCGGCGGCATAGGCTGTCGGACTGACAGAAAGAGATTAGGAGGCATTGCGTCTTAGATCCTGGGAAGACTTACCGGAGGGCTTCTCGGCTGCCAAAGCTTGGGCCAAGTAGTACATTCTCGTCCAGGAGTTTATCGACTTGAGGAAGGAGTGCCCCACGGTATGGTGTAGCTACGAGAATTCTAAAGCAAGTTAGAAGCTCCTACATGTGCATAGTCAGAAGACGGTGATGTAGAGAATTTCAGGTGCGCACCCGTCTTGACGAGATGTCGTGCGCAGGAATATCCTGTAACAACCGCAATGACGCCAGGAGAAGACTATCTCCATGCGATTCATGCTGGTCTCCAAGACCCCGAAGAACATAAGCGACGTAAGACAGCATCTAAGAAGAATCCTGTAGGCGCAAGAGCTATGGAGCAGGCCAGGGAGAACCTACCTTAACCTGGGCAAGAATGAGGTCACTGTATGCTTGAGCATTACGTATAGTCCCTGACATTCCTGACCAAAAACCTCCCATAACCTCATAGTCTTCCCTTGCTTTTTTTTGTGCAGGAGCCTCAACTGCGAGAACCTCAAAATGCAAAGGAAGACTACTCTGAATGAGCGCGACAATGGACTGTCGCTGATCGCGCATGAAGGCCGAGACAACAATGCCCATCTCCTTGAGTACCTTGAAGCTGTGCATGCTAAGAAGGACGACGTTGGCATCCAGTACGGCAGAGTCCTCTGATAGATAATCCCTAGCGAGTGAGGGAATGTTCCGGGATAGTTCTTGGAAAACAACCATAAACTGCGAGACTAGATCCTCCGGAAGCGTTCGATGGGTACGAATTGTCTCACTGAGGGTTTTGCAACAAGCGACACCAATCTCCTCGTTGTCGTGACGCAAAAGGTGTAACATACCAGGAAAGATAGCGGAGACCAGAGACCGTGCACCCTCCGTCGGGGCGAGGCGCTGCAAGATTTCGACGATGACGCGCCGAAATTGGTATTCTAGGTTGTCCTTTTGGAATGCAGGATCGTTTGAGCGGAGAAGCTCAAGCAGCGCAGGAATTGTCTGAAGATACACGCGAGTAGCCTCGGTATCGCGAACATTATCTATCATATCGCGCAGCTCGGTAGCAGCCGTGAGTCTGCGCGTCAAGTCTACGAAACCAATGCTGTGGGTGTTGGCTGGCGGGATAATAACATAACAAGGTGCGCACCGAGAGCGGGGTCTGCTACTCGAGCAGTCCGCATTTCGAGATCTGCGGTACTCCCAAGATGTTGCCCCGCATCCATATATTGAGCTGAAATATCCGATTGAAAGACCAAAATAAGAGGAGTTGATGAGACAGCAGGGCAGGAACCCACACAGTGTGGGGAAAGGCGTTAACCCACGCTACTCAGCACGCGTTTGACCCCGAAAGTCGTGACAGCACGTGAAGACACGTGAGGATAGTAACAATATGTCATACTGTATGTCACGCTGAATACATTCAAATAACAAAACAAAACGGTGGCACTGGCTATGTGACGGGTCCTCCCCGAATCTCCTTCACAAGGTTCTCCCAATAACTCCAGTCAGACCCGTCAGGAACGACGGCAAAGTTATGGTTGACGTTAACGTCTGCTGAACCTTCCGTTGGTGGTGTCGTGCCGAACCACCCAGATAGATCTGCACTCCCGAAACCACCCCAAGGGAGGCCAGCAAAGTCCAAGGAACAGTCTCCACCGGGCCCGCTTGACATGCTTACAGCGTTGTACCACTGATCGAGAAGATTTTGGGCAGCAGACTCATCTTCAGCCGTAGGACTACCCGAGTTGGACGTTTCATTCCCTGACTCGCCTTGAAGTCGCTGGATGGTAGGGGATGGGAGGATATGGCTAAGCGAAGGGGTCGACTCAGCACTCGGCCTAGGGGAGATAGGTCCACTGATGGGGAGGGCGGTGAAGCCAGCACTGCGGGACACTGGCTTTTGAATATTCGGTAGGGGCTGTGCGTCAGTAGACGCCATGAGTTCCAATGGCTCTTCGAAAGCGGGCGTTTCATTCATAGAAGCCTCTACTTGAGAGGACTTTGCCTTCAAGAACTCGATGATTTTGACCTCCCTGCGTGTAGTCTCGTCCGTTTCCCTGATTCCTTCGTGGTCTTTCAAGTACGTATCTAAAATAGTATGCATGCGCTCGGCCATGCTCCCTCGCGGATATAAGACTAAATAGATGCCACTGATCATAGCACTCTGAAAATCTCGATATGCGATGTTCAGGGCGACGAGGGTTTCTTTGGAAAGTTTTGAGGATATCGCTCTCCTGATTTCAAAATCCCTGATAGCGGAGACGAAACAGGCTCTTCGTGAGCGAGAGTAACGATCAGAGCCAAGGTGGCGTAGCAGGTATGGCCGATGAAGGCTAATGCGGATAAAGAAGACCTCCGTCAGAAGAAGAAATCGATGAGCGGGGAGATATGGGTGCGAATCATCCAAGGACGTGTCCAATGTCATAGAGAAATGAAGAGGAAGATTGTCGAGGAATTTGAGAATGTCATCATCAATGGCCAACACGTCAGAATAATGGCTATGTTGTCGAACTTGCTGGAAGTGGTGGACAATACGACCAATAATCCCGGCAAGTTTGTGACGCAGAATGGCGAAGGTCATACGAGTTGGAGTAGTTAATGGAGGTGGATTGCGAAGTTCAGAGAAACTGACTTCGTCCTCGACATTGAGAGGGGGAAGAGTCGAGGAGTATGCATCTTGTATTGCGTTTGGTCTCCCCAGAAAGAGAGCGTACGATCGATCTGCATGATATAGATATGCCCTACGCAAGTTGGCTCTATTTGAGAGATGTTGAGAAAGAACATACCAGATACGCCGGCGATACTCCACTTGTGCGGGCTCTAATCCCTGAAAAGAGGTCGATAATAGAGTTACACGAGGCGTCAAAACTACCCCTTACCATTGTCGATGCGTCTCGATGCAGACCGAGGGCCTTTTAACGCCAATAAGTCGAGGCTATTCACAGAATTGTCCCTGTCTTACCTGTGCTGTTCGTACAGCGGCACCCAACTGACCCCAGCACTCAGTTATTCGGCGATCGAAAGTCAGGTAACGTGCACTCTATCATAAAGTCAACATGTTTAAATTCAAAAACACGGGCAAATCCACTTGCCAGAAGTCGCGTTAGGACCATATCTAAAGAGTCCGGTTGTATCGCAGCAGCAATAAGCATGGATCGTCGTGCTGGCAAATCCGTTGGAGTTGAACAGTAGCAGTGAGGTGACGACAAGATAGACATACAAGACCAATAATACCTAAGAGATGTCAGTCTCCTGTTCCTGGCATCCCCCGCGATGTGCTCCGGTGCTACACGGACAGCAATTGCAAGAACGACAAAAAGCAAAGGTAAGAAGCGGACGTCGTTCGGATGAACGCTAAGTCCATTAGCAAAGACTGAGGCATAAGACTTCCGAAAGTCCCGTTCGGAGATAGGATAGCGCGTCCAATTTCTACTTCTCGTCAGACGAGCATCAGCCTGATTAGGGGCTGGGCTTACATTGAGGCAAAATAGAAGTCGATCAACACGTCCGCAAACCTTCGCGGCGGAAGCTCTTGTACGAGTTCGGTTATCTTGTGAGGATAAACACCACAATCTTGAATGAGCGTCTTGAGATTGTCCGCCGCACTGGGTTCGGCATCTTGCCTCACGGAATCGATAGCAGCTACGAAGGTTTTTGTGTCGTCGCCTATGGACTGACTGGACAGCAAGGACTTGGAGGAACCCGTTTGGGTAGTAGGTACAGCATTCTGGAGCTAAAACAAACTTCTTTCAAGTGCATCAAGAAGCAAGTGAAATTACCACTCTCACCTGTTGTAATACCGAAGCGGGTGCAACACTCCCGGATGCACTGGTTCCATACCATTTCCCACACTGCAATGTCCCACTGCCAAAGTCATCCTCCTCCGCCTGTGAGTGTGCACCTGCGTCGACGCTGGGGGAGAGCGACTGGGCACGCTCTCTGGACCAACCATTTTTAGAAGAAAGACCAGATCCCGACGCAAACTGTGGCAACGCAATCTCGATGATATGCTCAAGGCGAGCGAGACGGAGATGGATATCTTGGTCTGGTTTGCCAGGGGTATATGCTTTACACAATTCGGGCACCTTACGAGCCACACACTGAAAATGGAATTAAGTGCATCACCGGTGTTGATCTTGTGTACCGATGCATACATGAGAACAGGGAATTTGGCGGTCGCACTAAGTGAAGAGATCATAATGAGGATCTGGCGGTGGCTAAATTTTTGAATGTACCTTTTGCTTACGGCGGTGACATTCTCCACAAGAATAGCTGGACCCGAGAAGGCCAAGACGTAAGATAGATCGATTAGTTGCAGGCAATAGAAGAACAAACCTGACTCGAGTTCGTGCTTTCTTCGATCCGTTGAGGTCATCATCGTCCAATCTCTTTCTCTTCATAGGAGGTTGAGGAGACACTTGTCCTGGAGACTCATTGGGCGATTGAATGGGATTGTCGTGGTGAACCATCCGAGCCAAGTGACGGACTGTGTCGCCAGAAACTGACTCGTGCACTGGTCTGTCAAACAAGACGGTAATCCCGGATCCCGGGTCGCCGGTTACCCGAGACAAGTGGACAACTCCTTCCTGAACTCGGACATCCCTTCTCAACCGTTTTCACAAAAATGTCAGAATCTCGAGGCTCTGAGCTTAAGCTAACCCTAGAACGACTTTACAAAGATGACCAAGGTCATTCCATACCTACCGTACTCGACATCATGCCAGATGGTCGCTATGTTTTTGAGCCGTGCGCCTCAACATCCTTGGTGCCGCGGTAGTTTGAGAACTCACATCGTGTGATGGACAGCGATGAACAACCCGGCACACGGCTTGGAGAGAACTTAAGACAAATGTTCTTAGAACGAGGCTCAGATTTTTTTAATCAAGACGAGGAGCAGCGGCAAGCCAACAAGTCGATCGATGTCCAAGTAGCGGCAACGCAGCCAAAGGATACAACGAATCAACCGATGGACGGTCAGACCACGGAGTCCATATCTCCTGAAGCCCTGTTAAATTTCAGACCTGAGATTCTACCACAGTTACAGTACGTACGCCGCGCGTCAAGATTCCTGGCATATCGCTTAGAGCTCTCCAGTATTGCACTCGGCGAGATGACACTCGCCAAAGATGTCCTTTCTCTCTATGCAGCATCCGCTGCCCCTGCAAGCCTTCCATCGGCCCTGCGGGCAGATTCTATGTCTGTCCCTGTACTTCCAGATGGCATATTGGCCTCTTCTTCGGTATCACAGCCGCCATCTATACCATCCGTACAGTCCTTCAATGCGCGTCTTGTGGCAGGGGGAAAGGACGAAGCCCTGAGAAAAGCCTCCGACTTGTTCAAATCTGCTGCGATTACGGTCGAACGTAGTCACGACGTCGGTGCGCGGTATTGGGTGGATGCATTAAAGATTAGACGGCGAAACTGGGGTCTCACTCCAGCGCCCCTACCCTTGGGAGTACCCACTGGGCGGGGTGCAGACCGGACGACAAAGGACTTCTTGATATCGTTCGGCCTGTCTGAATGTGTGTCACTGTCATTTCCACCACTCCGTGTATACTCACCCGGATGCTCTAAGCGTCGCCCGTCTTTCGTCAGAGAGCAAATGGCCAAATTGCCACACACGGTTCAAAGGAGTTGATCGTATTTCCGCGAAGACAGAAAACAATTCTGTGCATCAATATTAAGACTAAGGATGCCTCCGGGATAGAAAGAACAGCATGCAACAGCCTGGCGAACGAACTCAAGGATGGTGATCCTTTGCAGGCTACCCTTCAGGATGCACAGCGCGAAGTCCTGGAACAGGAGATATTCTCCTTGTTAATCAAGGATGCGAGCATCCTGCCTACTAGCTCTGTGCGGGTATCCGAAAGGCTCCTCGTTGTCGAAGCCACCCAGGACACTGAGATACGGTTTGAACTGGTTAGTGTTAATGGACGTGTTCCCCCTTGTCCCAACTGACAGACACTAAATCTTAGGTCGAGCGAGATGGGCTTGCGTCCCAAGAGATGGATGGCGATACCATCTCGCGAGCTAAGTGTGACTTGGTTTACAACTTCCTCCATCTCCTTCTTCTCCGTGAACACTCCCGTAGGAGGCTCGACAGGATCGGAACGCCAGAGGCCCCCCTCCAAGACCACACACAGACTTAGCATATCTACCTACTTCCATTCAACCCGCCCTAGCTCTTTTGCAGCCTGTCGTCGATCTCCTACAATACGAACTCTTCTGTGTCCGCGTGAAAGCAGAGATGAACAGAATTGTCCAAATCTTGCGTCACGCCGGTGTCCCTGTCAAATTTCACTTTGACGCCGTCGGGGAAGATAGCACTGGAGTTCTTGAATCGCTGATCGGCAGTGGCACCGGTCACGTCAATGGTGTAACAACCATTCGCATTGATAACAGGCGAGTGACAGTGACGCGAGCCCATGAGAACGCCTAGCTGATACGATGCGTAGCCGCACTCTACGCTTTACCTTTTCGTCACCTTCATCTTTAGTAGCGCATCTATCTCAAGCGACTTTGCCTGTCTCTTCCATACCCCAGCTCGCCCAGCTCCTTCGCGATGAGACAGAACAATGTCTCCTTCAGCGAATTTGCGAGATGGGTGCCGAGATGACTGAGCCGCTGAGCGGTACCTGGCTTGTTGATATGCCTATGAACCGGGTAATAGGCAAGTGGGAGGGCCAAACGCTGTAAGAACCAATCCACTAGTTAGTGGAGAGTATGAAACTAATCCGCTGTTAGGACATTCTCAGTCATGTGCGAAGAAAATCTGCAGTGTTCAATCTCGCGACTTGTACGGCTCACTGGGCAAGAGGAAATGGTTACCACAACATATGTCACCGGGTCGATCACCTTGTTCTCGTGGATACGAGAGGTGATAGATCTATCGTTTGCAGGGCACTAAGCCCAGTACATGAGCGATACGTTACCTCAGCATGATTCGTGGCTTGCCTCGTGAGTACTGAACAGAGGTGAGCATGATCTTTTGTAGATTAAGGTAAGGAAACATGAACATGCAACAAAGGCGTAAGTGTGCATGGGCTTGCGGGAAGGTAACATGCTCGCGGGAGAGGAGTGCCAATTACTTATCATCCTCTTCCTCCTCGTCCTCATTCTCCTCCACGACGCCTCCACCACCAGCCTTGAACGCTTCAATCTTCGCCCTGATTTTCGCCTTGCGTTGTTCAAGATTGAGGCGAGGCGTAGCATATTTCTTACTTTCAGCCTTCCAGTCCTTTGTCTTTTCGGTTGGCTTGAAAGTGGGGTCTTCACGAATGGCTGCATAAGCATTGGTGTAGATCTCTTCTATGTCATCAGAGCCAACGCCATCCGCAAGATATGTGGAAAATTGCTTCTTAAAGCTACTGGGGGGTGAGATGCGAAGTAACAAACGAAATTATACTGACCGCTCATCATCCTCCTCTTCTAAACTCTCCATATACTCTGCAACATGTCCACCGAAAATATATTTCTTCAGAACCTCCGAGTCCAGCTCCTTGGTTTCTGTGTCGTAGCCAGGAAAGCGCTTCTCGTTGTGCGGAATGTAGAGACCGCCGTCGCTGGCACCTTTCAGAGCCCCAAACACGCGTGAACCTGTGGAAGTACGCTTCAAGCCAACATCGAGATAGCACTTGAAGGGCCGGGGAGAATCCTCATCATCAAGGGCCTCAGTTAGAGAAATGGTGCCATCAGGCTCCGTGACGCCTTGGTACTTGTCGGCCAGGCCAAGCTTGGTTAATGCGCGACGGGCGACAAGAAGACCAGCGGCATATGCTACGGGGATTGGCGTCAAAAATAGCACATGTTCAGTCAGGAAGATGCTAGTACCTGCGGTCCAATTTGTGAGACCGTGGTTGATGCCATAGCGCGGTAATTCTCGTGAATGTGCGGCGGCGAGGACGAAGTCACCTTGGAGGCGCGCGTAGATAATTTGAACGATGATGTCCTTGTTGGTGAAACGAACCACAAGGCGATACTTGGGCGCATTACTGAACCTGAAGTTCAAGAGCTAGTTCTTGCGTTCGTGAACGTCGACTTACTACTTGTTTTTTGCCTGGGATACTAACCGCTTGCGCGCGTAATCTGACACGAACCGTCAGTAAACAGATTCACAGGTAAAGCAAAGTAGCATACAATCTGTTTTCCCCTCTCTCCGGCGACGATACTTTACTTGAAAACGGGAAAAGTATGCATCAGACTTGATCTTCTTAACGAACGGCATCTGGAACAAAGTCAGCAACTTGAGCAGTGTCAATACATCCGCAAGCCACCTCATCCATCCACCGCCCAGTGAATAGGCGCATCCAATAACACAATTGGAAATGCACGGTTTACATGCTTTGTGGGACTATCAGCTCACCTTGTGTTGAACGAGGAATCCTCCAAGTCGATGAGGCGGTCGGTCGGTCTACAAAAGCAAGCGCAACGATGATTAAGGTTTACAGGCCAGGCCGGATGAATCTTATGTAATACAACGTCCCCTGGCCGTGGCCTTGCGGGTGTCGTGTGTCTGCTTCTGATTTACTCCCGAGCTCCCGAGTGACCCTTTTCGTGTCAACATGTACTCGAATTCGAACTATAATCAGAATTACAACCAGCAAGCATCCTCCTCCTCTGATGTCAATCCCTATCATCAGCCGTACCAGGGCCCAATTTATCCTTTGCCCTCTTCATCCTCTCATAGTGCACCAGTTCCCGCGAATGCGTACGAATATGACGTTGGCATACTTGCACAGCAATCCGTGTATGTTCCAGGTGCTATGATTGATAAAAAGGGTGGCTCAGGTGGCAAGCTGGCAAAGGGTGGAAAGCGAATGACCGTCCTACGGAAGGGCGGTGGGAAGACTTGGGAGGATCAGACTTTGCTTGAATGGAACCCATGTAGGTTCCTTCCTCTTCCCCTATATGTTATAAGTGTTTATTTTATTTCAGCGTGGTTCCGGTTGTTTGTCGGGGATTTGAGCAATGATGTATCTGACGATGTACTCGCCGGCGCCTTCAATAAGTACTCTTCGTTTCAGAAAGCGCGTGTTATTAGAGATAGGCTAAGTCAAAAGGTGTGTTCTACTTGCTCTTGTCGTGCTGTAACACCGCTTACTAGTTGACTAGGCTAAGTATGGTTTCGTCGCCTTTTCTGACCCAGAGGACTTTCTCAGGGCTTGGAAGGAGATGGATGGTGGGTTTCTAAGCCTCGTAACTTTTTCCTTTCTGATATCCAGCAGGCAAGTACGTTGGAAACCGTCCCATCAAACTGAAGAAAGCAGATAGTACTGCCATTCGTCCTGTGGAAATTGGCCATCGTAAAGCAAAGCAACTAGAAATGGAGCTGAAGAAGAATAGAAAGAAGCCGTATTAGCTATAATGATGTTGTCTACGCGACCTCGTGTCATCACCTTAGCACCTTGTGTGTGTTTTTCCTTCCATGCTGTAAAGATCAAGTCGTCACCTCGCATCCGTCTCGCAGACCGAGATGTATAGAGTGGACCGTAGCTGGGCGACCGCAGACAACTCGCCTTAGTACTCAGTAGAGTGGGACCCACAGCGGTCATGGGACCCTTCGATGCAGTCTGCAAGGGCTCTTTGAGGATGAGACTATTGCATCTGGAATTGCCTGGGGATATGAGCAACCAGTCATACACTATTTTATGTAGAAACGTGAAACGTAAAATGCCGGCCAACTACGCTGTAGAGTGCCATGTAACGGCGAGTCGCTCACGTGCGATTATACCACGCGCCACAATGAATGTATGGCACCTCGTAACTGCGAGCTAGCGTTTACTTGTGCCAACATGGATATCGACAAGCTCTTCAAGGTACCGTATGCGTCTCGGTCAGTACTTTCCCTTGTGTATATTAAAGCCACATTAGGTACCAAAAATCCCCACAGGGGGAAACAAACGGCGCATGCCGGACGCACCACCGCCTGGGATGCTGAAAAAGATGAGATTAGCCTCGGAGGGCACGTCTGCCGTCAGGTCTTCGGAATCGCCATCATCTTCCACCCCTCCCAAGCGAGTTGCGACAGTGCATGATGCCGACGACCACGACGAGGGAGGGGGCGACATGGTAGGAGAAGACTTTGCACCAGGAAATGACGCCGATTACTACGCCGAAGAGGATGAAGAAGGGCGATTTTTCGGTGGTGGCCTCACGGACGAGCAAAAAGAAATATTGAACATCTTTGACAATGCGGGAACTGACCAGGCCCCAGACGATGTCCGTGTCCACACTCGACCTAACGTGCTCTGCTCATTATTGGTATTTAAATATCCACCAGTCTGAAATGCTCTCCTCTTCGGGCATTAAAAAGTTGTTACTACGGCTGGAGAGAGCCGCCAATAAGAATCAGGCACAACGGTCGAAATATCCTGATGATCCGACGAAGTAAGTGGTGTTAGTGTTCCGTATTTTGGTTCTCACTGTAGCGGGTACTAGGTTCATCGATTCAGAAGCAGACCTTGACGTTTCCATCAAAGCTCTACTTCCTCTTGCTCAGGTTCCCAAGGTTTCGTATCCACATCTCGTGGGCTCTGGCCAGCTAGAGATTTTGGTCGGGCTTCTTAGCCATGAAAATGCAGATATTGCACTGGACATCATAGAGTTGATCCATGAACTTACGGACGAGGACGTCGGTGAAGAGGCTGACGATGATGAGGACGAGGAAGGCCCAGAGCAAAGAGAGGCTGCGTTGAAGAGCCTAATTGTTGCCCTGGTGCGTTTACGCTTCATCAAGTTCGGACACTGCACTTACGTGCCCTAAGTTGGACCACTCCATTTTGGAGCTGCTTGTCGATAACATGACACGGCTCAATGAGGCTGTGGAGGCAGACCGTCAAGGGATCTATCACGTTTTAAGCATATTTGAGAACTTTGTTGGCTCCAAACCACCGCTAGCCGAACGATTAGTCCTGAAGACAAAGCTTCTGGCTTGGTTGTTGAACCGTACTCAATCTAAAATACACGATGAGAACCGTGGCTACGCAGCCGAGTTACTGTCTATTCTGCTACAGGGGAGTCAGCTCAATCGCCTCGAACTAGGGAAGAAGGATGGGGTGGAGATACTTTTGAATGTCGCCTCGGTATGTTGTAATTCTAGATCCATTCAGAGGTCTTATACATCAACAGCAATTTCGTCGACGGGACCCCACCGATGCTGACGAGGCCGAGTTCATGGAGAACGTATTTGACTCACTATGTTCCGCTCTCGCTGAGGCGGAGATCAAAGATTTGCTTTTGAAGAGCGAGGGTATCGACCTCCTGGTACTGATGATGAAGTACACGTCTCACTTCTGTTTCTCCCCTGAATCGGCCTTGACTAGTCCCTTATCAGAGACAAGATGCAAGCATGCTCACGTGCAGTCAAAACGTTGGACCATGCAATGTCCGGGCATGCAGGTGCGGAGTCGTGCAAGGTATTCGTCGAGGCATCGGGACTCAAGTACTTGTTCAACGCTTTAATGGGAAAGGTCTGCCTTACTTGGATCCGCGTCCAAAACCTCTTCTGAAGTAATGCAGCCTCCCAAGAAACAAAAAGGTGCCATCCAAACATCTGCCCCAGAGGATACGACGCATACCCTTGGCATTCTCTCGTCACTTTTCACAAATCTCCCTTCCGACTCTCCAGCCCGTATCCGCCTCCTTGCGAAGTTTGTAGAGAGTAACTACGAAAAGACCGACAAGCTACTCGACATCCGTACATCTGCGCAGGCGAGGCTCACTGTCACAGATCGGGAAATTGATGCGGAAAAAGAAGAAATGCTTAAGACTGGTGAAGAAATAGGGGACGAAGAGGACGCATGGTATTTGCGACGGCTGGATGGGGGGCTCTACACATTACAAACTGTGGATTACATCTTGGCATGGATTGTCATGGAAGATGACGGAGTACGTGTTATCCGGTTACTGGCATGTGTGCTTCTCATTGTGGCCCAGGTTCGCGATCATGTGCGGCAGATGCTGAACCGGCGCGATAAGTCCTTTCTGGACGTCGTTTCGACGCTTCAAATTTTCCGCGACAACATCGACGAAGGAGAATTGAATATCGGCATCTCTCAACGCGAGATATTACAGCATCTAATAGCTTTTTTGGAAAGCTGCTAACATTATACAGTGACTACATATGAGGTACTTTTTGTACGTGCGCGTACAAGACATCATGCGGAGAGCGCTGCAAACGCGAATAGCATGTCCAGTGCTCCCTTCACCTTTACAAGGTCATTTTGAAGCCGCAACTCAGCTTCCACTTTTCTCCGCAAGCGCAGGAAGAGGGAATCAATGGTGGGGGATTGGCCCAGAACGGGGGTATACATCTCTGCGAGAGAGCACCGTAATGCCACACGTATAATCAAAGTTGTCGAAGGTGACACACCTATGATTTGCCCCGCAACGTCGCATGCGAGGCCGCCGAAGCGAGAATCGGTGACATATTTCAGAAGTAGTCGCAAAATAGGCTCGAGAAGGACGTCGTCACGACCGGCGAGAGCTGACCGAAGGCCATCACGGTAAACCAGTTCTTGAATGAGCGCGAATGTTGTCGCAGGAGGAACTTGCTGGAATTTCAAGTAGTCAACCCTGAATTTTTAATCATAACGAGGCTGGCGCTCACCTTATGTAAAGCGGAATCCAGCGCAGCAGAGTATTTGAACCCCTTCAACAGCCGATCATATTCCTTCAACCTTCGCCTTCGCTTGCTTTCGACTTTGAACTCGTCCACGTCGCCAATTGGTTTGTTCTTGGTACGATCCCGGACGCGGGGTTGTCCTATACTAGGGAGAACACCTCCCAAAAAAGATTCGAGAGTGGCCGCGCGGAGGGAGGCTTCGGACAAGGGGCCATGAGCCAGAGTTCCTTCGGATGCTCTTGGCTGGCGTCGACGAACAGAAAGTGTTCCATCAGACATGCCGACAGCGATGTGTGTCTCATCGGGCTACATCGCGAATTCAACCACATGTCTCATCACCCAGACCCTCAGGGCCAAAATCGGACGACGCACCGATAGCGCAAGACATATTACTGGAGCAGAGTAGCGCATCGTGTGCACGACATTGTAATTGCTGATGTCGTATACCTTGACCATGTGATCGAGCCCCCCGGTCAATAACCTGGACGAGTTGGCGTTGAAAGCGAGAGATGTGACCGTCTTCTGGTGATTTGACATGGCACGGAGACATCGCCCACCTGCAACGATGTCCCATACTCGCAGGATGGACCCTGCAGCGGACAAGGCAACAGTCCCCGATGGATACATGAGCACTTGCTCGACAGGCACGGAGCCAACACCAGACCTCCCAGGCGTTGAGCCCATGAGAAGCTCGCATTCGCCCGTGCGGGTATCAAAGATGCGGACAGTGCCATCGTACGAGCCGGTGAGGATTAGATGTGGATCAGTAAAGGAAACTTGGCCAGAGCGAACATAGTCCGTGTGGGAGGTGAATGTAGTGATGGTTGATTGTGAGGGCACGTCCCACAGTCGTACCGTGGTATCATCAGAGCATGAAAGCACTTGTGTGTGATCAAGCATTGAGAACTTTGTTACGTGCACGGGTTGCTTATGAGCATCGAGAGTGCGGAGAATAGCTCGGGAGTTGACATCGAAGATCTGGCCGCCATATGAGAGGAGTGAAAGCAGGTCGAGGACATGATTTACCTGAATCAAACCACTGTCGTCCCCAGCAACAAGTAACTTTCCATCGTCACGAATAACGCCACTTCGCGCGACATCTTTGAATCTTGCGACGGTTTTTGTGATCTTCTGTGTCCGAGGGGCGTATATATGCACTCTCGTAGCTGCGGTGACTGCATATCTATGTGGTTTGCAGGCAGCAAAGTGAACCGAAGTAACGGGAGCATATTCCTTGACAAAGACCGGGCTCTTAAAAGACCTCCAATATCTGGAGTCTATGCTATGTTTTTCTGGGGCAGGCTTTGCATGTTTGCCTGGGATGACGGGCTGGTAGTCCATGCCAGTAGGGCGCCGTTCAGCTCAGCTTTGGTGGCTCTGATTTTTGTAGGTCACGTGCTCCTGGCTAACTTCTTGTCTTGATTTCCCACGCCCTGAGGATCTTTCGCGCTTTTTCATTCCTCACCTTCGAAGCCTCATAAATAAAAATAATGTTGCTGTACACAGATATCATCACCGGCGATGAGATGTTCTCTGATGCATTCCCCATGTCTGTCCTCCCTCGTTCTATGCGCTGTTACTTTTTTGTTGACATCTCTTTGAAGCAAAATCGTGGACGATATCGTCTTCGAAGTAGATTGTGCACTGATCACGGTCAAAGAGGGTGATGTCGATATCGGTTCGTTATTTTCCCCCCTCAGATCTTTGCGCCTGGTGCAACTTTTTGTTTTTCCTTATAGGTGCAAATCCCTCTTCGGAGGAGCAGGAGGAATCCCTGGAGGAGGGCGCTAAGCAAGTCAACAATGTCGCGCATTCATTTCGCCTACAGCCAACTTCGTTTGACAAGAAATCATTCCTTGTCTACCTCAAGGTTCCTATACCCATCTATCTAGTCCAGGCATTTGGTGATGTCGTATCCTGCGACAGGGATATATGAAAGTTGTCAAAGAAAACCTTCCCGAGGACCGCGTCGCCGACTTCGAGAAGAGTGCCCAGGCCTTCGCGAAGAAAATAGTAGCCAACTTCAAAGACTACGAGTTTGTACGTTTCTCCCATCTCTTATTTCTCGGCCGGATTCTGACTTGAGTCGCAGTTTTCCGGCGAGTCCATGAACCCCGAAGGTATGGTGGCACTCCTGAACTACCGCGAAGACGGTATCACTCGTGAGGGTAACCCCTTTCTCATATGAATCAATTCTAATGGCATGGATCCCTGTAGCCTTTTTCACCTTCTGGAAGGACGGCGTCAAGGAGGTAAAGCTCTGAGCAGTTATTCGTCTCTTTGTTGTGCAGCAGATCGATCAATGTTGTATATCAGTTAGAGATGATTACTCTATCGCACTTCTATCACATAGAATCAGAGTGTGCAATGGACGAAGACTCCCCTCTAGCTCGTAAGCCTGGGCCTTGTAAAGATTCATTTTATCCGTAAAGGTGGATTACAGCGACATGCCTTTTTACAGCTCATGCGGTAGTTCGTGCGGTGGGGTTTATGGGCCAACGAAGCCCCAACGCTCATCGTTGATCTAGAGTTCCAGGTACTATTCTAATAAATATTAGAGGAAAAACAATCTGCAGGTAACTTAGCTGTTGGAGGTGCAACCGCACATCGTGCATGCAACCCTGCAACCCAAGCAACCGATTCGAATATCGTACCACGTGATAAGAGCCCTAGCTACGCGTCACGATGCGTTATATTTATACATATCCTGCTCATTCGTATCTCCTCGGACTCCCATTTTAGTACGGTCACTCATAGCACGATGTTCGTGTTTTAGTCCTTTATCAGAGAACTGGGCCATGCTCTACCTACATAGGCAACTAATGGTTACAGGCGACCGATTAGAATGGAAGTTTGATTTTGTCTACTATAAGATGAGGAGGCTACAGCTGGATCATGAAACAATGATCTTGACAACGCCATAGCTCGATGTCATTCAAGGTTGACTCCGTAATTGATGTGGTTGATACCATCTATTATGGGGCAATCTTACAGCATAGCATTCATCAGGAAATTTTACATAAACTTTTTTGAACTTGCGCCAGCTCATATGAGCTGAGCTTGTACAAAGTTCTTTGAAAAGGAGCCTACATTTCATCAAAAGTTATTCTCAGCCAAATTTCCAAAAAGGAATCAAGTCAGAAAAAGTACAAAGCATTACAAAATGTAGTGAGATTCCCACTTTTTAAATGTAAATAAACATCAACTTTTTCACTTTTCCACATTTTTACTTGGAAAGGCAAGAAAGTAAAAAAGTTTATGCAAATTTTCCTGATGATTGTGCCCAATCCTGTTTGACTTTCTGATCCATTGGCTGAACTCACGGTGTCCAACATCCGACTTTTGAGCCGCTCAAGTACTATGCCCTGTCATGGCCTATTATCACTCTCAAACAGCGAAACAGACTCGGAGAGGGCGCAAGAGGTTGGGTCAGAAGTTTCAACTGCGTGAATATCAATGGTGACAATGGCTCACAATAGACTGGAGTGCGCGGTTTTCGGTGCACATATCATCTACAGATTGATAGGGACAGACTAGATTCATTCTTGAAGAAGAAAGTCTCACCGCATCTGATCTAAACGACTGCACATGCAACTGTTCTCTCCCTATTGCAGAGACCACGATGCATGATGCATGAAGTGTAGAGTATGTAAGGGTCAACCCCAATAGCGTCAAGCTCTATTACTACGGTACGGTGTTGCATTGGGGCGTAGAATATTACTCCTCGAATTCTCATTTCAGTGTAGACAAAAAAACTGCATTCAAATCTGCAGTGTCTCTTTCAACCTCACAAGATTGTACTGTACTGCCTGCTCTAGCGTTGCGATGTCATCATTTAGTGGGACTCGACGTTGCTAGCACTTATCACGTTGCCGTCTGAGTACATGCCGCCCTGAGGTGATAACTCAAGTACTCGAGTACTCGACCCCTCGGCTAGTTGAGGAGTCGATGAAATTTACCGGACTCCCTCTCGTAATGAGTCCTCATTTTTACCAAGAAGCCCATGATTTGCCGTTCCCCGAGAGTCCGCACCGCAACCGCCCATCGTCCACTATTTAACCTCCTTCCGTTTCTTGGTCTGAGCTAGCCTCAGAGGTTTCTTTCTCTTTGTTTGTGTTTCTGATTCTAACTTGTGAGGCCGGCCCTCACACACTCCTCGCTCCATCCTCTCGGAAAGGGGATGTCCAGACAACAAATTGTGCAATTGGCTGTACGGGATCACGGCACACAGTTTGTGAATAGCTTCATAAATCACCCCGACTTGTAAGTCAGCACATCCTCCTGCTATCGACTTCTGATGATATTGAACCTGCACACTCGAAGCCGACTTGTTGCAACGTTCTTCCTTGGTTGGGTGTTTTTTAGCGGCCTCCGCCATGTCTGGATCTCCACTTTCCTCAGGGAGTTGATGTGGTATTGCAAAGCAATATTCGATCGCTTGCGAGGCAGGACCGAGGAGTCTGTTACGTCCGCGGGTTCTCTGCATGGAAAATCTGCTGGAATGCACCCGTCACTATCTGGTGCTTCGGACCTGTATCAGCGCGAGCAGCGGGATACCCTTGTACTGCTACTCTGCATGATGTTCATGTTGGCGAGCTTGTCCTCATTTTTATCGCTGTTGACTTTCGACTCGAACGGGAGTGGTGCCACATGTGGTGAGTATGATTCAACCAATTTGGCAGAGGATGGTCGGGATGACGTGTTTTAGTCTTCGTGGTCGCCGCTACTGCTGTAGCTTCTATAGCCGCTCGTGTGTTCGGCCTCTTAATCCTCAGTTTTGATCTGAGGCGTCGCATGGCTAGACCATGGGAACTGTGTATTTTTTGGACGTTGCTTGGACTTGGGACAGGTTTGCGTTGCCCGTGCATGCGTTGCTCCTTCGTCCTGACCTTTCTGTTTCTTCCCTTCAAGTTTTGGGTGGAGTCACTGCCGGCATTGGAACTGGCCAGCTAGTGTGAGTGTTCATTCTCCTTGAAGCAAGTAGAAGCTAAACCCTTACTCAGCACACCCCCCGGCTCGCCCAACGTGTCTTTGTGCTTCAGAAATAGGTAAATCTGCATTACGTGAAGCATGCGTGCATTATTGAGACGCCGAGAGCAGATTTCTTCCATCAGCGCTGGCATCATCGATTCTGAATTTCATCCTGGAACTGTACATCATCATTCGTTCTCTAACTCTAATCCAACCCCCTCGACTGATACTCAACGTTGTACAAGATGCAAGGGTTATACAAGCCGGGAGCCTCTTCCTCTTTGACCTTTTGGTTGTCGTACCGAATACGACCTTCACCAGCTTGGTTGTTGAGTTCGTTCCATATAGCATAGGAGCACTTGGTATCCTCGGTCAGCCATTGCCAATGTTAGTTTCGCCCACGGAAGGCTGATTTTGTACTTTAAGCCGCATTCAATAGCTCGTTTGATTTCGCTCCGACCCGATTAAACGGCCCTAGCCGCGCTATAGGTGACCCAGAGCCCTCAATCCACCCCGCCGACATGTCCGATCGTGTTATCCGCATCGCCGATATTTCCGCGATTACTAGTCCAAACCGGGACATTGAGGCATATGCGTCACCGTCACATAGTCCCCGAGCAACAGGAAGGGATCCTACACCTTCGTTAGACGGCCTCCATGAGGCAATTCCGACTTCCTCTCTTCCGCCTATCGAAATATCTGTCCATGATACCGTACCCCCTGTGGCTCAGTTGGAACCTGATAATCGTCTGCGCAGAGGAAAAATATTGTCTTACTCCAGCCCTGTCTGGGCAACCTTCGGCACCACACGAGATGATAAAAACGGTGCATCTTTTCGTCCCCAGATATCGATCGACATCACCAAATCTCCCAGATCCTCAACTGCTAATTCCCCTGAGCGGGATAGTAGAGTCCTAAGCCCTAGTTCGACCATATTGGGTTCTGATATCATCAGGTCAAACAACTTCAAAGATCGCATGAGAGTCCGGCATTCCGAAGGCCTTACGTTCTCACGGACCTCGTCCATCCCTTCTTCATCGAGACGGGTGACACATCAGTCATGGGCATCCAGACTTTCGATGTACCCCTCAGCAGGTGATGATATATTACAGCCAAAACCCATACTGCCGAAAGAAAGGGGGCAGCCTTCGCGCTCGACATCTTCGCTAAGCTCAAAGTCGAAACCCGCGTCCAAGTCGAGCCGAAGTACCAAATCTCACCAGAGCTCGAGTTCAATGCATTCAATGAGGGTAGCCGTCACTATACCGGCAGAGGGGAGTTCCTCGGGGCCCGCTTGTATCGGGTCGCCAACGAGTCCTGCAAGACATTCGATGGGCTTCTCTGTGGCTACTCGAGTGGACAGGGGGAGTCTTGTGCGCGGACCGCGCCCGCCTCCGTCCGCATTGCGTAGAGATTGACGGTGACCCTGGCCATCCTACGTAGATTTAGCACGCCGGCAGGTGGGTCACCTCGAAAACAGCGAATGCTTCGGTTCGCTTCCAGTTTCCTGCACTGGCACTCTACTCTACCAACACATGGGAGCTCTCGAGCGGCCACTGTACGATGGTTCTCAGGATAACTGTAGACACTTTTGTTTATAGTGTGGAATTTAGTACCAAGAAATTGTGGTATGGTTGTGGAGGATGACTTGACTGACTCGGTGCTATGACGCGCAGCATTGACTCGAGGGGTTTGTTTGCACTTGTTGCCCAGCAAAGCACTTTCTTACCTCAATCAATATCGATACTCACCAGCACTGTGATAAGTCCACATGGCATCCAGCGAACTTTTGAAGCAAATCCAAGCTGGGACGAAGCTCAAGAAAGCAGTTACAAGTGATCGCAGTGCGCCTATAATTGATGGTTCCAAAGGTGGGGTGGGAGCAGCCAGTGGAACCGGACACAGTGCCCCGATGATAACCTCTGCGGGGAGCGCAGGACCTCCGCAAGTAGGGGGTCTATTTGCAGGTGGAATACCTAAGCTCAAGCCGGCGGGGAGTTCAAGTTCGTCCCTTGCATTTCAGACCTAACATTTTCATGACCAACAATGTGCAGCACCGGCCAAACCGCCCTCGTTAGCCAAGCCCCCTTCCATCCCCGGGAGAGGGGCAGCACCGAAACCTCCGGCATCAGCAGCCGCGCCTCCTGTGCCGCAGGCTCCTCTAGGGAGGCCGGCCCTGCCGCGGCCTAACGTGCCCACCCCACCACCGCCGCCTAGCGCTCCGAGTGTGCCAGCTCGTTTGCCGCCGCCTCGTCCGTCAAGCGCGGCACCAGCCGTTCCATCAGCCCCGCCGCCCGCTCCAGCGACACCCCCGCGACGACCTGTACCTCCTGTGCGCCCGAATTCTCAAGCACGACCTGCACCTGCGATACCCCCACGGAGGCAATCACCACCCTCTCAGCCACAGACGACATCTGTGCCGTCGGTGACGGTCCCAGCCCTACCGCCTCGCAGCGTCCTAGCCCCTCCTGCAGTGCCTGCGCGCAAGGTACCAGGGACATCGACTGGGCCCGGGAGAATGCCCCCGCCCCCCCCTCCAGCAAGGCCTGTATCATCAGCGCCCTCCCGTATAGCGCCTGCGCCCCCTCCACGAAGAATGGCGGGGCAAGAGGTTGGCTTTTCTTCTACTCCTTCCACACCGCCGGCGCGACCAGTCTTGCCTCTTCGCCCTAGGGCGGCCTCTGCGAGTGAGTTACCACCCGTTCGAACAAGTTCCCCCGCTCGACGAGGTATGGCGCCACCTCCACCTCCACCTCCACCAGCACCAGCACCCCCTCCGAGGCCCCGGGTTGCATCCCAGAATGCGTCGTCACACCCTCCGCCACCCACGTCCGCCCCACCTCCACCTCTTCCGGCTGGGAGACGTGTTGTTTCCACCTTCATTCCAGCCACAAATGGCGACGCAAGCACCCCTGTGCGCGCACGAAAGAGTATGCCGTTTTCGCTCTTTTTCCGCTAGTTTTATATCTACATACTTAATCAATAATTTTGGAAGTTCCTTCACCACCCCCGAATGTCGGGTCGCATATCTTCCCGACGGACTTTCCTCCACCTCGAGCTTTCCAACAGAGTGCGAAGCAGTATGCGGGCAGCCGGACGCGAGGGAGTGACTTTGATATGAAACGGTTGCAGTAGTGTATTGACGATGACGTTGAGAGTGCATCTTAGGAGTAAATAATTAATGGTTGATAACGTGCCACGCCACGTCATCCCAAAGAGTGTGTAGCTTATTGGTTGCTTTTGGCCAGTTAAATAAGCTCGACCATCTCTCAACCTCTCCTTTGAAATTTGATCCCTCTGTCCCACCTGCCTCTCAGGATGCGCATTCAATCGCTCCTAGTACCCGCCTTCTCCCTTACCCTCGCAGCTCTTGCCCTTGCCGATACGGCCTCTGACATCATCGACTTGACTCCTGCCAACTTCAAGTCGGTCGTCGACCCCGAAAAGCTTATTCTTGTCGAATTTTTTGCGCCGTGGTATGCTCTCTCTTCATTTCTATGTTTCTCATCGTGTCAGAACCAACATTTTGTCCTCTGTTGAAGGTGCGGGCACTGCAAGGCGCTTGCTCCTCACTACGAGGAAGCAGCCACTTCTCTCAAAGAAAAGGGCATCAAGCTCGCCAAAGTGAACTGTGTTGACGAGCCCGACCTATGCCAGTCACACGGCGTTCAGGGATATCCGTAGGCTTCACTTCTTGATGAGTTATTTTTCGATTGATGATGGGGTATTCAGTACTTTGAAAGTTTTCCGTAATGGAGAGCCTGGTGACTACAGTGGACCGCGGAAGGCCGACGGTATCATCAGCTACATGATTAAGTATGTTAGCATTGTACTTCCTTCGGTCTCCAGTTCAATTTTTCATACCTCTCCAGGCAATCGCTTCCCGCAGTCTCTCAGGTTACCGCCGCCAACTTCGAGGAATTCAAGGATGCTGACAAGATCGTTGCCATAGCGTACCTTTCCTCACCCTCTGATGCTATTGCTGCAGTATTCCAAGCAACTGCGGAAAAGCACCGTGACGATTATCTTTTTGGTCAATCCACCGACGCTGCCGCAATTGAGGCAGCTGGTGTCTCTACCCCTGCAATTGTCCTATACCGTGCTTTCGACCATCCCGTTTCTTTCTACCCCTACCCCGTCGCTTCCGCGACCGTCGAGGAAATTGAGGATTGGATCAAGGAACTTTCTATCCCCGTCATTGCCGAGGTGAACGCAGAAAACTACATGACCTATGCTCAGTCGGGGAAGCCACTCGCCTATCTCTTTATCGACCCTACGTCCGAGATTAAAGATGAATATATCGAACGAGTACGGGCCGTCGCTCTTGAGTACAAAGCTAAAATCAACTTCGTCTGGATCGATGCGATCAAATTCGGGGACCACGCAAAGGCTCTCAACCTCGCTGAAAGCGTCTGGCCGAGCTTTGTAATACAGGACCTGGCAAATCAACTTAAGTACCCCGTTGACCAGAAGACTGAGATTACTACTGCCGTCGTCCATGAGTGGGTCAAGTCGTTTATCGCCGACACACTTGAACCCACTCTGAAGAGCCAGCCTATTCCTGAGACTCAAGATGAAGCCGTTTACACCATTGTGGGCAAAGAATTTGATAAGGTTGTCTCCCAGAACAAGCATATATTTGTGGAGTTCTTCGCGACTTGGTGAGTATGCTGTTTGCACTCTCATGTGCGAGTTCTGACTGCTGTTGAAGGTGCGGACATTGTAAGCGTCTGAAGCCTACCTGGGACGCCCTTGGTGAGCACTATGCAACTGCGAAGGATCATGTCATCATGTATGTTTCTGTCTCTCTGCTCTCTTCGTCCCGTAAATAATAATTTTTACAGCGCCAAGATGGATGCGCCTGAGAATGATCTCCCACCATCTGTCCCCTTCCGTGTCGCAAGCTTCCCGACCTTGAAATTCAAACTGGCTGGTACAAATGAGTGGATTGACTATGATGGAGATCGCTCCCTGGAGAGTCTCATTGCATTTGTTGATGAACATGTGGACATTCCACCCAAAGCAGCTGCAGGGGGCGAACCAGCTCCTTCCCAGCCCGTTGTCGAGTTCCACGACCAGACCCATGATGAGCTGTGAATGTCTGGCAGTATATAATCAGTGCACTGTATGTAATACATCGTCACTTTCAAGACTTGGCAATAAGAGTCGCAGACACCCATATCAACTCGTGTCCGTTATAGATCTGTCGGACAGTGTATTGACAGGTACCAATACTGTACTGTACCACCAAATATGGTGCGGCATGCAGTGCTTGGCTGCTTGCCTAATAATACATTGCTGGCTGCGGCCCGTATTCGGCGCTTACCGAATTCCTTCTTTCATGCAAACTATCAATCGCTTCTTGTATGGGCCCACTCCGGAAGATCGTGTTCGTGCCTGGCAAGCAAAGCTTCGTCAGGAAAGCAGGGTCCTAGACCGAGAGACGAGGCAGGTCCGGCCGCTGGCTGCGAGCGATAGAACTCTGGTATTGACTCACACCTTTAGCTGGATATTGAAACGAATAAGGTGCGACAAACCATCAAGCAACTTGCGAAGAAGGGGGATACCAAGTCGGCGCGGATTCTGGCACGCGAGGTCGTGCGAAGCAACAAGCAGAAAGATAGACTTTCAGTGAGCAAGGCTCGTCTGGGCTCAATAGGAAGCCAATTGTCTCAGCAACTTGGTACCGTTTACCCTCTCTTTTCACCCTGAGCCCCTCATTTCATTCCACGCAGCAATGGCCAAGGTCTCCGGCTCCCTGCAGAAGTCCACCGAGATCATGAAATTATCTAATAATTTGGTCAAATTGCCTCAAATTAGCCAAACGATGCGTGAGATGAGCATAGAAATGACTAAGGTAGGCTTCTCGGTATTCTGGCTGCTCTGAGCTGAACTTGTACAGGCCGGCATAATGGAGGAAATGCTTGACGAGGCTATAAATACCGAAGAAGATGAGGAAGTCGAAGAGGAGGCCGATGAGGAAGTTGACAAAGTTCTGTTCGAATTGACGAACGGAAAGCTTGGCCAGGCTGGGACTGTGGACACCCAACTACCAGTGAGTACTTGCTTCCTCTTAGTAGTCGCTCGAAAAAAGGAATTCTGTGCAGGTTTCTCAGGTGGACGAGGAGCAGGCAGAGAGGGAGATGGAGCGCTACAGGGAACAACTCAATGGTTTGCTCAGTGGGTAGTCTACAGTCCCATCCCTGTTACGTTATCCTGGTGTCTCAAGCTTGAGCCCGAGCCGTGTCTGCTTCCTTAGTTTGGCTATTGTACATTTATACGAAAAAAAAAGCCTCTAATATCTTCCTGTTCTGTCCTCAACGTCCTCGCCCCAGCCCAACCTATCTCTGGATCACGTGGGGTGGAACCCGTTGCCTCCCGGCCCGTGGCTGTGCCTGTGCGTATCACAGAGGTTGGGTTGCATTTTTCTCCGTGAGTGCTCCTTGTAATGTTACCCACACGGTCCTTCGCCGGTGTTGCGCACCGTGCGTTATTCCACTCACAAGTATGTGTACACCTGTCTATGTCCTTATGCTTACTCACCTTTCGCAGGCAGTTCGACGCTACGCGTCGGCCGCACCCACTGCTGCTTTTGCTGGACAAAAAGGAAGCAACGTACGCCATTGCACATCTGCATATGATGGACCCATCTTTAACACTCCTCCCAGGGTAAATATACCGTTACACTCATTCCAGGAGATGGTAGGGCAGAGCGCGGTTATTGAGTGGGTTGCCGCTGTATAACAACTATCGTTACCTATAGGGATCGGCCCTGAGATTAGTGAATCGGTCAAGACTATCTATGATGCAGCCAAGGTATAGCTTGTTACTTTAAAAAAAAAAAACTCCTCATTGACGATCAGTAAGGTTCCCATTCAGTGGGAGGAGGTCAGCGTGACGCCAGTGTTGAGAGGTGGCAAGACCGTGATTCCAGACATAGCCATCCAATCGGTTCGAAAGAACACTGTTGCACTGAAGGGTGGGTCTCCTTGCTTCAACGTCCCATGTCGTCACTGAGTTTTCCTCTGTAGGACCGCTTGCTACACCCAGTACGTTGCCTGGTATTCGTGAGGCTACTTTTTAGGGTCGTGCTGACAGTTGACACAGTCGGCAAGGGCCATGTCTCTCTCAATCTGACTCTTCGTCGCACGTTCAATCTCTTCGCTAACGTTCGGCCTTGCGTGTCTATCAAAGGATATAAGACCCCATACGACGACGTGAATACTGTGTTGATTCGGGAAAACACTGAGGGAGAATATTCCGGCATCGAGCATGAGGTCCGGCTATGCGCGGACTAGAGAGTGGATCTATGCTGATGGAGACATGGCACAGGTGGTTGACGGCGTTGTGCAATCGATCAAGCTGATTACGTGGGATGCGTCAGAGCGCGTCGCACGCTACGCCTTCCATTACGCTCAGGCGAGCGGACGGAAACGGGTCACTGCCGTCCACAAAGCGAACATTATGTGTGTATGCAGAAGTTGGTGCGTGACGTCATCGATGGCTGAACTTGGATCTGCGCAGGAAAATGTCCGATGGCATGTTCCTGTCCGCGTGCCGCGAAGTCGCGAAGGAATTCTCCGATATAACTTATGACGAAGATCTCCTCGATAAGGTCTGCCTCCAGGTATGTTGGGTATTTCGTCCTATTTGGGTTATTGCTGACACGCACCGCCGGAAAGATAACGCAGAACCCAAAGCCTTACAGTGATCGTGTCATGGTCATGCCCAACCTGTACGGCGATATTCTTTCTGACATGTGTGCTGGCTTGATTGGGGGATTGGGGTTGACGCCCTCGGGCAACATTGGAAGGGCAAGTGCACAGTTTCTGCCGACAATCTACTCACATTAACCCGATTGTAATTCAGGATGCCTCCATCTTTGAGGCCGTTCATGGGTCAGCCCCCGATATTGCCGGTCAGTAGGACCCAGGGAATACACTTTCAGAACTGACATCGTTTGTTTGGTTTGGTCAGGCAAGGGGTTGGCCAACCCAACGGCTCTCCTGTTGTCTTCGTTGATGATGTTGAGGCACATGAATCTCAATGAACATGCAGACAGAATTGAGAATGCCACCCTTACTGTATGTCCATGTTTATATATATATATTTTTGTATGTGGGTTAACCTGCGGCGGATGTGTTGCAGACGATCGCGGAGGGGAAGAGGATTACGGGGGACCTAGGGGGCCATGCGTCCACGAAGGAGTACACGGCTACTATTGTTGAGAAGCTGTAGTAGTACGTTAGAATAGATAGAATAGCATAGGTGCCGTGCCGAGGATGAGCGTGAGAAGATCGGAATATGAAAAGTCGAGGAACAGTCTGTCAAGACGCTGACAGAGTCACAACAACACAACAGAAAACTCGTCTCTCCCGTTCTCGACGACGACGATTGCACGCCTAGCCGAGGCAACCACTCCATTTACCCCACACTCGCCCTACAGGGCAAAGCCATCTCTCCACTTTCGCCAACTTTCCTGGTACGCCGATCCCTCCTCCGTTACCTTACGTATCACTCACATCTCTAAGCTTTCTCTTCAATTCCCTGAACGCATCGGCCTTCAGTTAAAAAAAAAACATAAAACCCCTCAAAAAAATCAAAAACATCATACTCCGGCCCAGCCTTACGAACGATATGACTGACGAACAGCAGGACACATCCAATAAAGATAGCAGAAAACCCACATCGGGTCCCGCTGCAAGCAATAACCGCGGGCAACGCAGAAACCCTTCCGGTTCGAAGCCCTCGAACAACATTTCCCAGCCCCCTTCTAGGTCCGGGAGCAACAAGCGGCCGAGCAGCACACCGGCCACCGAATCCGGCTCAGACAATGGAAAGAGAGCAAACGAAGGCAAAAAGGGCGAACAACGTCGCCAGCCCCAGAGCGGCGGAGGCCAAGGAAAGGCAAACCACCGCAAGGCACAGTCGACTGCTGGCCAAGGCAATCGTAATACTAGTGGTCAACCCACGAACAAGCCAGTGACTTCTACTCCCTCCCCGAGTCAAGCGACGCTCTGTCTTCCTTACAGCGGGTCATTGCCGACTTGAAGACAACATCTCCGCCTAACCAGACTTCACCACTTGTAGGAAGCACACTCTCTAGCTCTACTTCCTTACCCATCACCCAGACTACTTCCAATCTTCCTCCTAATGCTCCTGTCTTCCAGCCTGGAGCCTCTATTTACCCTCCCCCCACTGCATCTGAGCCACCTCCTAGACATCGCAAGGCCGCATCTATGGGAGCCCCTGGTCTGTCCAGTAACTTCAACAATTTTGCTCCCCATCTTGGTTCTATGAGGGAGGACGTTGAAGAGGGACAGAATGGTTACGAAGACGGAGAGATCCCAGATAGCCTCTACAGTACTCAACCGCAAGCCCATCACCCCCGCTCTCAGTCCCAGACTTTCACTGCTCCCCGCTTTGTTGCCCTTGCCGCCCAGCAAGAACAACAGCAACATAATGACGTCTTAGGCCCTTCTGGCCGTCCACAACTTGCGCCGAACTTCATGTTTGGTGCACGCAAGCGCCCGAGCGTGGGCGCCACTGCCATGGGCCCTCCCATCAGTGAGGAAGACGTCGGTTTCCAATTCCCTCAGCAACAAACCGTCCCGAGCTATTCCGACCAGGATATGTTGCAGAGAAGGAATGAGGGCGGCAATGGCGAGATTAGAGGTATTATGGCAGAACAGGTACATCCAACAGCCACAGGGAAATTGCTGAGACTGACCTGCAATGCATCAAACAGATTGCGATTCAGAATGAGATCGAAGCACTCCAACGTCAACAGGCTGCCCTCTATCAACAACAGCTCGCTTCCAATCAAGTTCTTTCCTTTCAAACCCCAGGGCTTGCCCCAAATCGTGCCGCTGCCCACAGACGCGTACAAAGTACAGTTCCTACGGCATTGAGTAGTCAGAGCGGCCAACAAGCCCTCATGAGTCAGTTTAGCTTACGCAACGTAAGCGTAGGCCTTGATGGACAGCCTCAGGGCGTGCCGCGTGGCCATGGGCGCAGGCATAGCGTCAATGTAGTCAATAAATCGGCTGGTCAATCAAATGTCGGCATCGGCCAGGATGTGTACGAAGATGGGTTCACAGCGCCTGCGGCGCTCGGTGGGCATTCCCGCCAGGTGTCTAGGGCTGATCCTACTTGGCGTTAGAGTATTTTTCCACCCTGATTTTACAATTGACTGACTTCATTATTTCCGTTGTATCATTTTTAGATGGCGGCGTTGGCGGTGTCCAGCAAGGAAATATGCTCACTGCTGACCTTGCTCAAGCTCAAGCGCAGCTAGCTAGCCTCCAACAATTCCGTGCTGCTACTGGCGGTCATCACAAAATGCCCTCCTTTAGTTTTCCCAATATGCTTCCCAATATGATGGCTGCAAATATGATGGGCCTCGGTCTTGGGGGATCAACCTTCTTCAGCAGCAGCAACAGCAATTTCAGTCTCAACTACAGCAGCAATCGAGTCAGCCACAGCGCAAGTCTCTTTTTGCCCCTTATCTCCCTCAGGCGTCTCTGCCACCACTTCTTGCTACGGGAAAACTTGTAGTCGGTATCCTGCGGGTGAATAAGCGCAACCGTTCGGATGCGTATGTCTCTACGGAGGTGCTAGATGCCGATATATACATATGCGGTTCGAAGGACCGCAACCGTGCCTTGGAGGGCGATATCGTTGCTGTCGAGCTGTTGGACGTCGACGAAGTATGGGGTACCAAGAAGGAAAAGGAGGAGAAGAAACGTAAAAAGGAGGAGAATGCGGCTTATGAAGTGAAATCAGCTGCTGGCCGCAAGAATGATAAGAAGAAGGATGATGTAGAAGTGGAAGGGCAAGGTTTAATGCTTTTTGAGGACGAGGAGTGAGTATCTATACGGCACAACAGTCGTGCTTGCTTACGTTTTGTTAGGGTCACGGACGATGTGAAACCACAGTTCGCTGGTCACGTCGTGGCCGTTGTGGAGCGTATGCCCGGGCAGCTTTTCTCCGGCACACTCGGCCTACTTCGGCCATCTTCCGCGGCTACGAAGGAGAAGCAGGAGGCCGAGCGACGTGAACGCGAGGGGGATCGTGGTGATGAGCCGCGCCGACCAATCGATCGTCCCAAGATCGTATGGTTCAAGCCCACAGATAAGCGTGTTCCACTAATTGCCATTCCAACCGAGCAAGCGCCGCCAGACTTTGTGCAAAACTCCGAAGCGTACGCTAACAAGCTCTTTGTTGCTTGCATCAAGCGCCATGTACGTTCTTCTACTCAACTCGGCATAGTACTCTTGTACTGAGGACCGCGTTAGCCTATCAGTTCGCTGCATCCTTTCGGTACGCTAGTCGAGGAATTGGGTCCCATCGGAGATATCGAGGTGGAAACGAGCGCGTTGTTGAAGGATAGCAACTTCCCTACAGAGGACTTCAGTGAGAGCGTGTTGAAATGTTTACCTCCCATGCCTTGGACGTCAGTTTCCCTGACCGTCTTTTTTTCCCTGATACGCGCTGACACCCAGTCATTTTATAGCGTACCAGATCATGAATATGAAGTTCGCACCGACCTACGCAAGGAGCGCATCTTCACCATAGATCCTGAAGGCGCGAAAGACCTTGACGATGCACTGTCCATCAAGCTTAATGACGATGGGACGTATGACGTGGGTATTCACATTACTGATGTGTCGTTCCACGTCAAGCCGAACACTGCTCTGGACCGTGATGCTCGAAAACGTGCTACGAGTGTATATTTGGTCCAGCGAGTCGTACCCATGCTTCCGCCTGCTTTAAGCGAAAAGCTCTGTAGTTTGGCGCCTGGAGAGGAACGGCTTGCCTTCTCAGTTGTCCTTACTTTGACGAAGGAGGCGAAGATTATCAAAAAGTGGTTCGGCAAGACGGTCATTAAATCCGCTGCGAAGCTATCCTACGCAATTGTTCAAGGTGTGCTGGACGGCGAACCCCTGGGCGATGTTTGTGTGGCCCCCGAGCACGAAGTCTTAATAGAAAACGATATCAAATTCTTATACGACTTGGCCAAAGTACTTCGTACGCGCCGGTTCCAGAATGGTGCTCTCCGCCTGGAGTCGCCTCGTATATCCTTCAAGTTGAACGATCGAGGGTTACCAGTTGATTGTTCGCAGGTCGTAAACTCGGAAGCAAATGTTATAGTGGAGGAGGTATGGTCATCTACAATGGGGTTGACAACCAAATGACCATTTCTCCAGTTTATGCTGCTTACCAACACTGCTGTTGCTCAGCAAATTGCCGTCGCCCTCCCTGAACAAGCTCTTCTACGCCGTCATGATACCCCGATTGACCGTCGCCTTGTAGGTTCAAGTGGCAGCTCATACGTTTTCCTCCCTAATGAGATTGCATAGAATTCACTGGTCGAAAGGGCAGAGCGTCTTGGCCATAAGCTTGACGCCTCATCTACTGGTGCTATCATGCGTTCATTCAATGCCATAGAGGACCCTACAGCACTTAGCGTCCTACAGCTGCTCTGCTTTAAAGCGACTCACCGTGCTAAATACTTCTGCGCTGGCATGCTCGACATAGCCAAATACAGTCATTATGCGTTGAATGCTCCATTGTATACACACTTCACGTCGCCCCTTCGCCGTTATGCAGACATCATAGTTCATCGACAGCTTGAATCTATTCTTCAAGGATCTAGTGCGTGTTAATACTTCATTCAACTATGCCAAGGTTTCCTCATTCTATCGTCAGATGATAATAATAGCAAGTTCAACATGGACCGTGATGCGGTTGCAAAGGTGACTCAACAATGCAACATGTACGTCTCGTGTAGTCGTCACGTCCTCACTCTGATCTCGTTAACAGCAAGAGGGAATCTGCCATCCTTGCGCGAGAACAATCTGCCCATCTGTTCTTATGTGTCCTTATCTCGGACCTAACTTCACGTTATGGACCCGTCATTCGTCAGGCTAAGGTCACCGGGGTTTTGGACGCTGCCTTCGATGTTATTATTTCCGAATTCGGCATCGAGAAGCGTGTTCACGTAGACCAGATGCCCATTGACGTATGTTCTTAAGTGTTTTTTTTGTTCCGGCGTGCATCGCTCACGTTTCTGATGTCAACAGAATCATGTTTACGACGAGCACTCGCACACCCTGCAGATCTACTGGTCCGATCGTGACGTCATTACGTGGCTTGCGGAAAACAGCGATGATGAACATCTCAAGAAGGTGAAAGAGAACGCCGAACAGCATGCTGTGAAGATGGAAGTTGCCTCGCGCTCTGTCCATGACGAGAAGGCACTATTCGACGAAGACGACGGGGATGATGATGAGGTTGTCCTTGGGCGTGACAAGAGTGAGGCTGAGGAGGAAACCGAGTCAGTGCAACGTGAGATCAGCAAAGCGCGGGTCACACCTGAATTCGAGGGCCTTAAAACAACGCCGGCTGGACATAAGATTCAACAAATCAAGGAACTCATGACTGTTCCGGTTTGTATCTCTCGCTGGACCCCTACGTGTTTCTCGCTAACTTTGCCTCCATAGGTCATCGTCACTGCTGACTTGACAAAGAGCCCCCCGTTATCAAGGTTTACAGTGTGAACCCTTATGCCGAGCAGAGGGAGTAGCAGACGAGGTAGTAAATCCACCTCTGCATTTCAATCTTCTCTTCGACTTCTGGTCATTCCGTTTTGTACATTACTCCCCTAGTCCCGTATCGGCGTTCCCCTTCCTACGTGCCCTCATCTGTTAATCCTTTTCCGACGCTCCGTTTACTCTATGCTCTCTTCGTCCAGTAGGTGTTCTATGGTCTTGTACCTTACGCGCTATTTCCCTAGTATTATGTCTGGGGGTTAATAGCTCGTTGTATCATGTTCGTAATGGCATTTGATTCCGGTCTATTGCTAATGGATCCATTTGTGTCCCTTAATGGGTACTGCCAATAGCCCTACATTGCACGATTACCAACGCATTGTGTGTTCAGGCGGTAAACTTTTCAAGATGTGACAGAATAGGATACAGTGCTTCTGATTATACAATGGTACAAAATAGCAGCACAATGAGAGGTGAGACGTCGACAAGACAAGATACACAGCAGAATGATTGACGGTAAACTAGCAAGACAAGACAAGATGTTAGAAGACCAACTGAAGGGACTGAGGCCCAAAAAAAGAAAAAGGAAAGTGACTATGTAACAAATGGCGCACGTTCGCTATTGCCGTTATGGATGAATGGCATGTCGCTAGTATAGGAGAGGGAAAAAAAACAGGTGGGCGCAAAGTTCATAACCAATTGCCGGCCGGCCGTCCACGCAACGTCGCAGACTTGACTTCGATTAGCTCGGGGCGCTCCCGGCTCTGGCTAGCGAGTCGACGATGGAGGAGTGGAGTCGCCGTTGGGCGCGGAGACAGTTCCTCTGTTTCTTTGGCCGCAGGGGCAGGGGCAGGGGCGGCGGTGGAGGCGGCATTGGTAGGAGTGGTGGCGATTGTGCGGCTGCGACCACGGCTGCGCACGCTGCCGGCGCTTTTCGCCGAGCCGACGGAGTCGCGGCTGGTGCTGGTGCTGCCAATGTCGGCATCGGCGCCGGCGTCGTCTTCGTCGCGCTCGCGGAGTGTATCCATGCCGCGCATCGAGCTGCTGCTTGGCCCACGGGTGTGTGTCAGGACGTGAGAGGGGTTGCGCACTAGTTGTGAGAGTTGCATGTTGGGGTTTCGCCGCAGCTCGAGGGTGCAGAGTTGCACGAGCTCGGGGAGGTCGAGGTACACGGCCTCGTCACGGAGCGCCAGGAGAGCTTCGATGCGCGCGGGGGTAGCTGCGTGAAGCTGGACGGCGTGGGGAAGAGACGAGAGATGATCGCCGGTAGTGGACGGGGAGCGGAGGTAGGCGAGAATGTGGTCGTACCTGTAGCCGCGGCATTAGAGGCGAGGTTAAAATAGAGTTGGAACAACTCACGAGGGACTGGCGCGGTCGAGGAAAATATGGATATTGAACGCGGACGGAGATAGAAGCCCGGAAGAGGCGAGGTGATTGTGGAAAATAGAGTTGAACGAACCGTTCTCTGCGGGAGAGATCGGTAAAGCAGCTTCAGGATCCAGCTCTTCATCCGCATCGGAGAAGAGAGAGTTGAGATATTTCGCGAGGCGCGATGGACGCGATGTTAGAGTGCTGAACGTCGTGCGGTGGGTAGCGGTGCATGTCTCGATCGTGACGAGCACTTTGGAAAAGTCTATCGCGCTAGGCGGAACGGGTGATAGGAGAACACAGTCAAACGGCGGTGGGGAGGAAGGATTCGGCAATGGGGCATGAAGGGGAGGTACGGCGGGGAAGAGAGATGACAATGGCGGTGGGGGAAGCTTCTTCTGAGTCAACTGAGTGGAGTTATCCGACACGGATGGAGGAGGCGGGGGGGCACGAGTGGGACGACTAGATTGAGAATCCTTTAGGGGAAGACTGGGAGTGCTCTTGGATAACGGAAGGGATGAACGGGGTGGGGAATAAGCGGGGGGAACCGAAGGGGTCTCTGACTGCTCTGCATGAGAGTCCGCGGGTTCCGAGTGCGTCTCTCCTTCTTCGTCCTCGTCATTATTTCCCTGGCGCTCGTGGTCCTTTGCAAGAGGCCTGCTCTCCGCATCTTGGCCGTATTCGTTCTCAAGGTCTGAGGAGTACTCGACGGAAATTCCAGTGCCGGCCAGAGCTTCCTGAGGGGTGCGGACAATGGTGACCCCGGAACCGAGGGTTTCATGTCTGATGGAGCCGAGAGTGGACGACTTTGAGTGGGAGATACGGATGGGATGAGAGTGAGAGCCTGTAGAGGACGACCTAGAGAGCCAAGACATGGGGCTAGAGAGGGAGGGACGTCTTCCGCGGTGGGACTTGAAGGACATTGATTGTTGAGTGGGAGAGTGAAGTTGAGAGGGGTAATCAGAGTCAGCGAGGGGAATGGGGTAAGAAATGGGGGGAAGCGCGTTTGGACGGTGTGTAGCGAGCATGCTTTACGTGCGTGCGTCTCCCTTTGTCTTGTCTTTTCTTTTAAATAAACACAAAAACCATCCGGCTCACGGCCCGTACCACCCGAGACAAAGACAATAAGAACACGCCAAACTAAATTTACCGTAAATGGACGCTCTCCCCCTCGTGGCCATCATCGCTTCCGTCTCGCCATCCCTCGCCGCCTATCACTACGTAAAATATAATAAAAACCCCCTCGGCCCCTCACAAAGGTGTTCAAAATGCGGCCACCTTTTCCTCCCAGGTACATCTCACACTCGCATCCTCCGCTCCTCTGCAACCCGCAAAAACAAGCGACACCCTACCCCGGGCACTCCGGTCGTCCTTTGTCTTAGACAAACCTGTGTAACATGCGGACACATTGATAACAACACGCTCCTTAACCACCATTCCCGGATTCTGGGTGGCAATGTCACGACACCATCACCCCCTTCTCTGCCTTCCATCCCTCACCCAGCCGTGACAGTGATGACGCCTCGCGCACACAGCACGGATCAACATCTTCTTCCCGATCCTCCAATTCCCTCCTCACATCTTCACCCTCCTACCCCACCTCCGTCCAATCCACAATCCCGGCAACTCACAACAAGGTCAAAAAAGTCACGACCCAAGCACAAGGCTGGCCTTCAAAAAATGCTCGTTCGCAACAAAGAGAGGCAGCACGAGGCCGCGAACAGGGGTCCATCAGGACTAGATACGTTTTTACACAGTCTCTGAATGCACAACCTTGTCACCTTTACGTTTTCTTTTCACCTTGGAAATTTTTACCCCCATTGTATTGTCCAAGGCTTTGATAACCCCTAGTCATGTGCCCCTGTGGCTCAAGCCACAACCAACCACACCTTCTTCCCGCTCTGTCACCGTGTGATCGCCCTTCTCCTTTTCCCTTTCCAACTCAGATTCAGGCGATGTAGCACCACTCGGGGCTACACTCGACCCTTCCCGAATAAATCGTCCCGGCCAAAAGGGCACGTACACAGAAATTGCAATGCAGAGCGGCAGGGTGTCCAGTGCGTAGAAAAGACCTTCATCCTGCGCAATGGGACCAAGGAATCCCTGCGAAAGTTCTACAACACGATAAAACGATCGGATCTGCAATTATTTCTCGTCAGTTGCGTGCTCGAGCAACCAAACCCAAGTAGTGCATACGATTATTCCAATGCAGCTAATACCGAGTGCAACAGCGAGCGCACGCCAGTCATTGTACCACTCGTTTCCACCATGAAGCGTCCATGTGTTGTATTCGAGTTTGTGCACACGATGCACAAAACGCAGGAAGATATACGTAAAGATGAGAAAGGAAATCAGCTGCAAGATAAGAGCGCCGAGGAATATCTGTACCCGATTCAGACTTGAAATCTCGCTACCGGCGTGTGAAAGAGTGAGAAACGCACGTGAGAACCAAGTGCCGTGCCCTTCGTTGTAGATGCTCCCACAGAGATGGCCCCTCCTGTGGCCTGGGAATATGTGTTTAAAGTCATCCTTCATCATAGAATCGGTACACATACCTGGATTAGGAACGTCGTGATGTCTGAAATGACAAACGTGATCGTAATGCGTTTTGGGGCAATGAGCAGGTGCTTTCCACTCCCAAGATACCTTGCAAGCCGACCCAGTAGGATGTAATCAGCAGCAATAAACGCGCATGGCTAAATATCGAATCTCAGACAGTCAAAAAGAGGTTGGAAAGTAAAACGTACCGACAGTATAACAAAAAGATACTCTACGATGTATAGACCACTGGATTCCGGTTTAACATGTAATCCAAACCGAAAGCCAATACCAAGAGCAAAAGCTGTTAGAGAGAAGTTAGCACCTTTTAGCGAAGGTGATGGTAGAATGAGTTCATACTGTACGCCCCGATAACCATGGACGCCATCCACCATGCACCCCATTTGAACATACTGAAGGTCTGCGCGAGGGCGACCGCCAGTACAAAACCTTTGCTACCATTGTGTATATTAATACATGGATGTAGAGGAGGCCGTGCGCACCAAACGCAAGCCCAGTTAGTATGTCAGAGGCAATATAGCCGAGTGGATTGTAGGGGTCGTTCTTGGGATCCAAAAAAGGATCTGCTGGACGCGGCCCTCTGTCATGAGACTGTGTCGCAGTCACAGGCAGACTCCTTGCTAAAAGGTAGATGAGCAGCAGAGCCAATGCATGGTGTATCTGCCTGGGAGAGATTGGCAGCATGGACCAGAAGCCAGGGATAAAGGGATGGAGAAGAAGGAGGAAGGCAGCCAGAGAAAGGGAAGGGTTATCTCAGAAGGCAGCTCGGTCATGCGTAGTGTGTCCACGGGGCCCGATAGATAAACTAACGGCGACTGCAGCCAAGGGCCCAGGTTAGGTGGGAAGAAAGATTCCTGACGACTTTCTGATTACTGGATTACAGATTATCGGGCCGATTGGGAAATTCTCCAGCGTGAAAGCGAAAGCGAACGGCCGCCGCCACCTAACCGTATACCAAATCTGCCAATGCTACGACAGCTGTTTGCCAAAAATGCACCGGATCAGTGGCCAACGGGCACTACGACCGATAGCCCCAATCATACGAATGGCATCTGACAGACCTCTTCGAATCTCTTCATAAGCTTTCGAAAGAAACTGTGTTAAGATTCAACCAATAAACTTGGTGCTAGAATGATATAGATTCCCTCTATAGGTAAGTATCATCCTGAGAAATCAAGTCTTGGGGGCCCAAAGATCGTAGAGTTCTTTGTCGGCGGGGTCGAAACACGTCGCTATGGAGTGATCCACGCGTATAACTATCTTACGTGGATGGGCAACACCCAGATTCACCCTCCCTGCAGGGACCAGTGCATTACTACCAGAGGAGACCGAGGACAGTGTTGGCGATGCGTTCGCTGCATCTTGGAACTATGACAGTCATGGTATAAGTCAGGTCATTGTCATTATCCGGAGGCCTTCAAGCTTGTGACGTACTCCGCCGGCCACAAAGATTGAGGAGGATGCTGCTGCCCCTCCACGGTTAGATGGGACAGTAGTAGACGGACCATGTTGTGGCGAGGGAGTGCCTAAGGAGTATGCGTGTTGAGCGGTTATGGCAAAATGTAACCTTGAACGTACGGGAACGGGTTGGTGACGGGGTGGCCATGGTTCTGTTCTTGTTTGTGTCGTGGATGATTTGATTATCTTTAATCAAAGCCTCGACGCGCGAGGTACAAGTACGGCGGCGTACGCGCCAACTTTGTGCAAAAGGTCAACATCGTCTGAACTCCACATCCTCCTTTCCACAGTCATGAACATCTTCCGTAACTGTCCGTACTCTCTCTTCGCGTCCTCTCCGAGTCGTGCTGACCTCTCTGGAAACTCACAGTGATCGGCAAGGTTTGGCGTAAGTCTTGTGCTTCTCAAAGACATCTCGCCCCCTGACCCTCCGATCTTAGAGGATCCCAATGCTACCGAGGTGGTAAAGATATCCACAGGGCAACTTCATCTCGTGCGTCCAGGAAACGTACGCTCGTCTAGGGAATGCATGTTCGTGGCCTTCATTTGCCTCCCTCTACCTGCCAACTTGCGAGTGTTCCTTTCTGATAGATATAATGACGCAATGGCTACCATCCGTCGCGTTCCATCTGTTGAACACCACTTCCAACTGGTCATAACGCGAGTATATGAGGAAGGTGACCAGGAACTACTCGAAGACGAGGAGGAAAGTGCGTCCTTTGGTTGTTCGTCTCCTTTCCCGCCCTCACCCTTCCATAAGCCGACGAAGAACGCGTATTCCTCATTAGCGAGGAACTCGAGTTTCGTACTAACCAGAGCGATGGAGAGCCGACCCTCCTCTGGCGCGATCTCCAAGGGGATGTCGACGAATTTTACGAATTCGTAGCCTCGGGGACGAACGCGCCCACAAAGGCATTCTTCGAAACGTGCATGTACCGTGCCATGTATGAGCGCAAGTATAAGACAACTGCAGATCATCTACGGGATGAAGATCTGGCTGAATTTATTTGGCAGTCTGTTCCTTTCCATCCTCGGTTTGGCAAACTCCTTAGCTCTTCCTCTTTAGACCACCAGCCACTAGTCGTAAAGGAAAGGCTTCTGCGAAGAAAACCTCCGCCAAGGATAAGGATAACCTCAGATCACCTCAGTCTCCTGCTTCGTCGAGCACTTTGGATCCCTCTCTTGAAGTAATCATTGACGAGAAAGCCGAGCTATTCTTATGGGACCACAGTGAAGGGTACTTCGTTCGTGAAGCAGCAGTGACTGCCAAGATCGTGCAACGAAAGGGTGCCAACTTCTCGTTTTTCCTCACCGCATCGAGTCAAGAAGGCCAAGTACTCGCCCACCGTGTTTCTTCCCAGATGATGCAACGCTGGTCGCCCGCAACATGGTCGCTCACATGGAACAACGTGAATGAAAGCGGACACCAAAGTAGTTGGTGTTTGCGCTTCGAGTCCCAAGGGTCATTCGAATTTTTTAGGGCTGAGTTTACAAAGCGTGCATGGGAGAGTTTAAACCAAGCGTCGTGGGACAAGGTCAAGGTACGTACGCAATACGAATTCACGATATGGCAGACGGACGTATCCTTTGCAGGCAGACGAACGGGCGTATGTAATCAGCGCCAACGTCGATGACATTGAGATGACAGTTGAAACCGACGAGGATGAGGAGGAGGCAGTCCTTGATGAGCTTGGCGGTGAGCCTTACGACACTCACTTATGCCCCTACTCACTACTACTATGCCAAGACGAGGATGAGGAGGATGAAGAGGAGGATGAAGAGGGTAGCAGTCTACCTTCCGGTCTCAAAGAAGGGCGAAATTCACAACTCACTATTGGGTACAAGGGCGACAGGTCATACGTCGTCCGGGGAGATAAGATTGGTGTCTTCCGGCATAAACCGGGTGAGGTTGAATATGTCGCATCAATCGCCAATATCATGGACATGAAGGGGAAGAAGTTTGACCCCCAAAATGTGCGTCTTCCTCTCCATGACTGAGTGTCCTGTCGTCTGTTTACGCTGTTGAATAGGTCATGTTGCATCAACAAGACTCCAAGATGATCGTGATGAACTCTGGGGCACCAAACTCGTTATTTCATCTCGACCTTGAGCGCGCGAAGATCGTTGAGGAATGGAAGGTTCATGACGACATCACGGTGGACCATATTGCACCCAATACCAAGTTTTCGCAGACGACGCCTGAACAAACCTTAGTTGGTACATCCCACAATGCACTCTTCCGCATTGACCCGCGTATGTCTGGCAACAAACTTGTGGACAGCCAATACAAGCAATATGCAACGAAGAACAGGTTCTCTGATGTTACCACGACTGCATCGGGTAAACTCGCAGTTGCGAGCGAGAAGGGAGACGTCCGGCTATACGACACGGTCGGGAAGATTGCGAAGACAGCGCTTACACCACTTGGTGACCCAATTTCTGGCATTGATGTGTCCGCGGACGGGCGTTGGATAGTCGCGACAACTAAAACCTATCTTCTACTGGTGGATGTGCTTATTGGGCAAGGAAAGTATGCTGGCAGCTTGGGCTTTGACCGTAGTTTCCCTGCAGATGCGAAGCCCGTGCCTAGGAGGCTGCAGCTGCGACCCGAGCACGTCGCTTATATGAGCCATAACATCTCTTTTACTCCAGCCAGGTTTGTTCTTCCTGCCTTTTCGTTACGCACACGAGTAATATCGACAATTCTGCCCAGGTTCAACGTCGGTGAGGGCCAGGAGGAAAATGCGATTGTGACTTCGACCGGGCAGTACATCATCGCCTGGGACTTTGCAAAAGTGAAGAAGGGTCAGATGGACAAGTATGAAATCAAGAAATATGAGGATCTTGTCGTACAGGACAACTTCCGCTTCGGTGATGACAAGGAGATCGTATGTTTATTCGTGATGATAGACCTTCTGCTCGTTTATCATTTTCGTTGTAGATTGTCGCACTGCAGAACAATGTCGTCAGCGTTAACAAGAAGAACCTGCGCAAGCCCACACGAACATCGCTCGCACCTGAGCGCCGAAACACGCGCAGTCACTCTGGTATTGTCAATGCACCTTACTGATAATTATACGAGCGTCATAGTAACCTATTCCCCAACGAACCTTTTTCATTTTCCTTACTTGATCATCTTGTAATGAATTTCTACGAGAATCGAAGTTTGTATAACCATGTCAGCTTCCCTTCTATGTCCAACATGTAGCAGAGACCGTTGCAATATTGTACGTATTTCACAACGCTAAGAGCTCGCTGGATTCACAAATGGCTCTGACTCGGCCTCTCCGGCCCGGCAGACCCGGTCTTCACATTATTACTGGCGGCAGTATCTGCCCTGCCGAGCAAAACCTCAATGATCAGCTACATCCTCCTTGTTTCGCGTCAAGGAAAGCTATTCAAATTGTCCTGGAATTGGCTAAAGACTGTCATTACTTTAGGCAAAGTGCGCCTTGCGAAATGGTTTGTGACGATGCCGCCCAAACAAAAAGCCAAGATTGTCAAGGACGTCACTCAGCTCGTCCTCGCTCGCCGCACACGCATGTGTAACTTCCTTGAATATAAGGGTCTGCTTTCTTTTCTTCTCGTTATGAACCCTGCTGATTCTGAGTAGACACAAAGGTCGTATATCGGCGATATGCGTCCTTGTTCTTTGTAACGGGCATTGGTCTGCTGGATAATGAACTTATCACACTGGAGATAATCCACAGATACGTGGAGGTGCTGGACCGATATTTTGGGAATGTGCGTCGTGTCGCGCCTGTCTCTTTTTTTCTTTTCTTCTACGAATTTTTCTGCCAGGTTTGCGAGCTGGATTTGTACGGTTTTTCTTGTACATGAAGGGTGCAGCCGCCGCCTCTGACTTTGCACGCAGGATTTTCAACTTTCAAAAGGCTTTTGCCGTGAGTTTACCATGCCCATGTGTGCGACCGCCGCAATGAGTCGACCTTATCTTTGCGCTTGTAGATCCTAGACGAGTTGATCATTGCAGGCGAGCTGCAAGAGTCCTCCAAGAAGTCGGTACTCAGGGTGGTATGTGACATGAGATCTATGGACATCACTGGCATGTTCTGACCCGACGGGGGCTCTAAAGGTTACACAATCTGACAGTGTGGAGGAACAGGAGGCAAGTGAGGATGTGATAGCGCGAATTGGATCGCGGGCTTAGCTTAGATACACTCTTCAATACATTTTTTTGGATGTCCCCGCACTCGCCCCGGATCTACGCGGCCCGGTGAACTGTCCATTATGCGGGCCGCGACGCGTGACAAGGTCGCGCTTGAAAGTTGGCGAGTCCTCGACCTTTCCGAGTGCAAGCATCATGGCCGTTCGTCTCTCTAATCCCTTCTGCCATGCCGCACAATTCTCACTTCCCACTATCACAGACACCCGTTGTATTTCTGGAGGAGGATATACTCAGCGACGTTGTACCCAGCAACATTGTCTCTCGTCAGGTATACCGTTCATAAACGCGCGTGAATTTCAAGGGGCTAATTTCTCCACCTTTCTCATAGGATAGTCCAGGAGAAGATGTTGAAAGCGAGGGCTCTGCAGACTACCAGGAGCAAGATGAGTTGATAAGTGAGGAAGGAGTGCGTACTGTCGGACTCCCTGATTCAATCGCAACTTGACGCGTGGCGTTACAAGGATGAGCGCGCCGGTCCTTCATCGAAGGCCCAGAAAACGGCGGAGAGAAGGCAGCAGAAGCAGAAACGTAAGGTGAATGAGGGGAAGCTCGCCGAAAAGAGGCACCAAATGGACAAGGCCAAGGTATGAACTCATCATTGCTTTTCTTGGTTCCTGTATTCATGCCTCTCAGGTCGCCGATGCTGTCAAACGCTATTCGTACCTACTGGGACAGACAGATCTGTTTCGCCACTTTGTGGATGTCCAGGTTTGCTCAGAGTCATCGCTTCACTCTAGTCCCCCGTTGTGCTTATGGTGCGTTTCAGAAAGCACGCAACCCCGAATATGCGGTCGTATTCGATGCAGAGCCAAAGGCTAAGGGTCGAGGACGGAAAAAGGGAACGTGAGTTCATCATTCCCTTATCTCTTGTGTTTATTTCACGTATTGTAAATTAGTGACAAGACGGCTCGGCATCGCAAGTCTGAGAAAGAAGAAGACGAAGAAATGCTCAAGGATGGTGAAGCAGCTGTGGATGGGGACGACCAACCCTATGTTTTTGAAGAGTCTCCAAGCTGTGGGTTGCAACACTCATTTTGTAGTTCCCCATGTTGACGCCGACCTTCAGTTATTCGTGGAACAATGCGTCCGTACCAGCTTCAGGGCTTGAACTGGCTGGTCTCTCTTCATCACAATAGTCTCAATGGTATTCTTGCAGATGAAATGGTATGTTTTTATCGTTCGATTTGCCTCAAAGCGTTTACGTTTGTGAGTTGCATAGGGTCTAGGCAAAACCCTCCAAACCATATCTTTCCTTGCTTATCTCAAGCACCAACGGTCGCTACCCAGCCTTCATCTTGTCGTCGTGCCAAAATCCACGCTGCAGAATTGGGCGCGCGAATTCGAGAAGTGGACCCCGGACTTCAACATCACGCTTCTTACGGGCACCAAAGAAGAACGTGCTGAAATCATCGCGAACCGGCTTCTGCCACAAGACTTCGAAGTCTGCATTACAAGCTACGAAATCTGTTTGATTGAAAAAAGCGTACTCAAGAAGTTTAGTTTCGAGTACATTGTCATTGACGAGGCTCACCGGATCAAGAATGTCGATTCTATCCTTTCTCAGATTGTCCGAAGTTTCTCTTCGCGCGGTCGACTTCTTATCACCGGCACACCCTTGCAGAATAATTTGAAGGAACTGTTTGCTTTACTCAACTTCATATGTCCGGAAATCTTCATTGACTATGCGGATCTGGAAACTTTCCTGCATAAGGACGACACTCCGACAGATGTCGACGAGGAAAAAAGCAAGAAAGTCGTTGAGGCGCTCCACAAAATTCTCCGCCCATTTTTGCTCCGCCGCGTGAAGAGCGACGTCGAGAAGAACCTCTTACCTAGTGAGTACTGCTATCTGACATCATTACCCCTCTGGTATATGCTAATAATCGTCTCTGTAGAAAAGGAGATCAACATTTATGTCGGCTTGACGGATATGCAACGAAAGTGGTACCGTAGTGTGCTTGAAAAGGACATTGATGCAGTCAATGGCCTCACCGGCAAGAAAGAAGGCAAGACACGGCTCATGAATATGGTCATGCAGCTGAGGAAGGTGACTTGCCACCCATACCTCTTTGATGGCGCGGTATGGCTTCCCTCTTCCCTCAATTCCCTGGGCACACAGTTGATTGTTCTTCTGTGTGCGGACGATAGGAACCAGGGCCACCATACACAACGGATGAGCACCTTATTCAAAACTCTGGCAAGATGGTAATATTAGAAAACTGCTGAAGAACATGAAGGAGAAAGGCTCCCGTGTCCTCATATTCTCTCAGATGAGCCGCATGCTTGATATTTTGGAGGACTATTGCCTGTTCCGCGGCTATAGTGTGTTCTGTATTGTTCGCTATCGCGTAACTGCTGATCATTTTCGTAGAGTACTGCAGGATCGACGGTGGCACAGCACATGAAGACCGTATAGCTGCAATTGACGAGTATAACAGGCCAGGTAGCGAGAAGTTCATCTTTCTTCTTACCACCCGCGCTGGGGGCCTTGGCATCAACCTTACTACTGCAGACATCGTTGTGCTATATGACTCTGACTGGCAAGTGCCTCTTTGAGTTGCTTCCTCGGTTACCCTGACTGAGTCACTGCAGGAACCCGCAGGCGGACCTTCAGGCCATGGATCGTGCTCATCGTATCGGTCAGACGAAGCAAGTGTACGTGTTCCGATTCATCACGGAGGAGAGCGTAGAAGAGCGGATGTTGGAGCGCGGTGCGCAGAAGTTGCGCCTGGATCAACTAGTCATTCAGCAAGGTCGACAACAACTACAAAAAGGTATATCCATGTCAATCCCCGGGGACCACTGTTTGCTAACGTACACGGGTGCAAAGCTGCGAATAAAGAGGAGCTTTTGGAAATGATCACTCATGGTGCAGAAAGGATTGTGAACTCCACTGAGGCGTACGTCTTCTCACATCACTCCTCATACTACTTGAGGGTTTTCTGAGAATATCTTTTTTGTAGATTCCAAATTGACGATGACATCGACGCAATTATCCAGCGCGGCGAAGAGCGTACAGCCGAGCTTAACCAGAAATATGAGGGTTTGAATCTCGAAGATCTGTCCAATTTCAAGTTGGATAGTTCGCTCCAACAATGGGACGGGGAAGATTTCCGCTCTGGGCAACACAAACCTCTCAACTTCAATCCTCTTTCATTGAGCAAGCGGGAGCGCAAGCTCAATTATTCGGTTGACAGCTATTTCAAGGAAACCATGCGCGCGGGACCGAGTAAAACAGAGAAGGCACCAAAGCTTCCTCGCGCTCCGAAGCAGATTGCATTGTGAGTAAACTCCAAGCTATGTGCACCTAGCTTGTCACCGAGATCCGTGCGTTGTAGACAAGACTTCCAGTTCTTTCCACCAAAATTGGCCGAGCTACAAGAGCGCGAGCTTGCTGTATACAAGGTTTGTTTCTACTCATTCGGTTCTGTGTCATGCTGATCCCGCGTCTACAGCGCCTCAACGAGATACCTGCAACCTTGCGCGAACCTCAAGGGGAGGATGACATACCGGAGAAGCTGGAGGCTGAGCGACAAGCCGCTCAGGAAATTATTGAGACCGGTATATGTCATGTTAGCGGCCGCTCTTTATTCTCGCTAACTTTGACATGCAGCCGAGGCCCTGACCGAGGAGGAACTCCAGGAAAAAGAGGAGCTTATTGCCCAGGGCTTCGAGGATTGGAGCCGGCGTGACTTCCAACAGTTTGTTCGGGCGCTGGAGTCTTATGGGTGGTATGCTTGCCTCAGCCTGTGCACCACTCCAACGCTGATATCCACCACAAGGACCGATGACTTTGATCTGCTGGCATCCGAAATTCAGGATAAGACAGCACAAGATGTCGCTGCTTATTACCCCGTGTTCCGGAAGAAATGGAAAGAGCTCTCAGGTACCAGGCTTATTCTAATACGAATTTGGCGGCTAACCTGATTTCTTACCTAGAGTACCCCCGCATCGCCACCCGCATAGCAGAAGGTGAGGCGAAACGCAATAAACGTTCGAACCTCGAAGCGTTACTCGCAAAGAAGATTAGTTCCTTCCGATATCCAATGCAGGAACTAGAGCTCAACTACCCAACAACAAAGGGCAAGGTCTACTCAGAAGAAGAGGACCGTTACCTGTTGTGTCGTCTAAGCCACTATGGCATGCGGACGGACGACGTGTACGAACGCATCAAGAAAGACATCTCAGAGTTCCCTGTGTTTCGCTTTGATTGGTTTTTCAAGAGCCGCTCGCCACAGGAGCTTCAGCGTCGATGTAACACACTACTGGGCATGATTGAGAAGGAAGCTGAGCAGGAGGAGATGCGAGCAAAGAGTGGCGGGAGCTCGTCCCGAGGCAAGGTGCGTTGGCATGCATATGGGCATGTGCAGGTAAAGGGTACTGACGCTTCGGTGAACAGAAACGATTGATAGAGGAAGTCCAAAAGGCGGACAAAGTAGACAAGGTATCACGGTCATCGACTCCGGCGAGCGCAGGCGGAGGCACAAGTGGCCCAGCTAAACGTCCATCCAAGAAAAAGAAGACTTAGAGGACACACGATACAGCCTTTCATCACTTCTTGTTTATTCTTTCTTTGTGTCTTACCCGTATATTACTCCAATTCATAGTCCTTTCGCTGTAGCTTGCATCGAACGAACATCATCTATCAGTGATATACAACGTGTGTATTTAGGGAGTCCCGAGTTGACCCAGGAAAGCACTTGTACCCATCTGGATGATACATAATCCAGTGGAGTCCCAAGGGTCGAACGGGATTGATGTGTAGTTAACAATCAAGTCGTGCTCCTGGTGCCGACCTCCTGGTGTATACAACGAATACAGAGGCACAAGAAACCAACAACGCCAACTTATAACTGGCCAACTTCCAGCTCCAAACTACGCTTTCAAACCTGACACTTTACCCCTGCCACCACCGCCACTACCCACACCGACAGTCACTATCACTGGCTTCGTCTTCTTGTTGAGGACGAACCACTTGACAAGATCGAGAGACGCGACTGAATCTTCGACGGATGAGTGTCCTTTCGAACCGCCACCTGCCTGGATCGATCTACCGAGGAATTCTTTCGTCCTATCATGGTGAAGTCAGTCACAAGAGCTTTTTCATTGGGAACGAAGAAATAAATAAATGTGGAGCTCACAGGTCACGCAACGCCCTGCGATACGGCGGGCCGCGGGAGTGGGGGAAGAGCGCGGCGGTGTCGACGACGCGCCGATGCACGAGGCGCAGAGCGCGCAGGTCATTGTCGAGGGAATGCCCAATCAAGATCGTATCCGCGCCGATGAGCCGGGCCAAAGCGCGCCGTACGGATTCGAGAGGTAGCACCCCGCGCGCTGCGTATTCTTCCGGGCGAATGCCCGAGAAGCGTGTGTTCAAATCCCTGCGAGCGTCGCCTTGGGTGTGAGTGACACGCGAAGATTACATTCAAGTGGGAGGTGAGGGTAGGGGAATGATGACGCACACCGCTTCGACGCCGTTGTCCATTTTGATGAGCTCGTCGAACACTTCCTTCCCTGACGCATCGACGACGGAGACACGAGCGATACGGAATCCCCCGGTGGTATAGATCATCTCACAATCTAGCGCGGCAATGTCCAGTGTAGAAGACGTCATAGGTGGACTCTCGGAGAACGGGTGGCGCGCGTGAAGCGAAGAAGGTTCAGTCTCGTAAAAGACGTGTGGTCCGCGCGTGCAGCCCTCGGAGGGACCGTCGGCTGCCAGAGAACAACATGTATAGGTTCGCGTACGTTCACCTGCATGTAGTGATATTAGCTAGAACATAGAAATGAGCTAGAGGGTGAATCACCGCCTACGGTCCGATATAAGGCCTTGCCCCAATGATAAGTGCAAGCGTCGGCAATAGCTGCATCGTGGTCGAGTGCGCGCACGATGTATGGCATCTTGCAGCGCTCGCAATTGAAAAGCTCGCCATCCGCGCTGGGGGATTCCCCGCCCAGTCCCCATTCGGTTGGAATGTCAACAATGTAACTCCAGAGTTGTTGATCTTCATGTGTGAGGAGTAAAGGCTCGAGGTTGGACTGGGTAAGTTGCAGGTTCGTCAGAGCGTCTGACTCTATGCACCGAGTTGCAAGGTCCCCAGCAGTGCCAATTGAGGGGTGAGTGAGGGACGTTGGCGAAGGACGCTTCTTGAGAGCGGCAATAGAAGTGATGACGGTCTGAGAAAGTGAGACTACCTGTTGTGGCTAGAACAAGATGGAAAGGATCACATTTCGATATGTCGACGTTGTAGTGCGCTCATATATCTCTTGCTCGTGGCGGAGCGCATGCTCGGACGCCAGTGAGGGGTTTTGAGGAAGGACTGCATTGTATAGGATGACAAAGTGATCATATAACGATTTTAACATGGTCTTAATATGAGTGAGTAGATGAAGAAGCCAGGGTGCAGACATGAAGCAGAGATACAAAGACATGGCAAAGGGCTGAGGGCAGGCGGAGACCACGTTGCGACCATGCAGACACGAGGCGAGTGACATACCTGGCGCGTCGAAACGGGTATCTTTGACTGCCCAGCATTGATCCTGAGGATAGGAACACCGGTCTAGGAAGTCAAGAGGTCAAAGAGGCCAGGACTCTAATCTGGCATGGGTCCTATTGAGCTCACTGGCGAAGATGACGCTGTGGGCACGGCGATTGGCTTGGAAGCAGAGCCAGTCCTTTGAAGCTTGGTGTGTCTCTCAGCACTCGAGGATTGACTCGGACGACTGGACGAAGGGTCTTGTTGAGGGTCTACTTGTACGTCTGCTTGTGCATGACGCTTTGCGGGAACTGTTGTTGTTGTTACTGTTGTAACGGCATCAACCTGAGTGAGGTTAAGGAGTGCAGTTGGACTGTGAGAAAATAAACAAAATGGATGATTGCAAGAGCCTCTCAGTGGACAGGGAACGTCACGAAATAAATGTCGAGAGCTGAACATCGCGAAGCGAGCGTGCTTGAGCGCGTGAACAGCGCAGCGGAACGGAAGCAATCGGGCCGAGCCTTTTTGACTTTCTCCCCCGCGGTCACCCCTCTATGCCCCAAAACAAGTTGGCCGTCCATCTCGTTTACTGAAATCGTTTCCCGCTCACTCATCTCTCTTACAGGCCACTCAACAGTCCCGTCAAAAATGGCCACCGGCCACCGATTGTCTCCACGGAACCCAAGTTGCATAGCTTTTGGAACGATCTCAAGACCGGCCGTTGGGTCGTCGTCCCAGGCGCGTCCACGACCTCACTCTTCTCGTTTTCGTGCTCACCAGTCATCGTGGTACTTTCCAGGCTCTTCTCTTCGTATCCTTCTTCTTCCCGTCTTTCTACACATAAATTGGACCATTTTCACGCCCCTCATTTTCTCTCATCCCCCATCGAGCCCCTTCGCTCCGCTCCTCTTCATCTCCCATCCCACCCCATCACCAACGGACAATTCTACGGACCCTAGATATCGCAAGGGCTGGCTGGATCTCGTCTTCCTTGCCTACTACGTCGTATTTTTCTCTTTTGTCCGTCAGTCAGTCCTCTTTGGGATCTGCTATCCCATCGCCCGACACTTTGGCATACGCAGCCAGAGTAAGCTCGCCGCTTCGGTGAACAAGGTTATGCCATCATTTACTTCTCGTTCTTCGGCGCATGGGGCCTGCGGATTATGTCTCAACTCCCGACCTGGTGGTACAACTGCCAGCACTTCTGGATCGGTATGTATATCGCCAATTGTCGTGACGACTTGGTCCTCAGACGTCCTTCTCTTGATTCGTCAATTGCAGATTACCCACACTGGCAGATGACCCCTGAACTCAAGCGTTATTATCTCATGCAGGCGTCTTACTGGTGTCAGCAGCTTATCGTCCTCGTCTTTCGTCTCGAAAAGCCCAGGAAAGACTATAAGGAACTCATTGCACACCACCTTGTTACTCTGTGGCTCATCGGGTTTGTGCCTTTTTTTTTAGGTACACGCATACCTCTCTATTGACACTACCGTTCCCAGATGGAGTTATGGTATCAACCTGACGCTCATCGGGAATGCTGTCTACACCTCCATGGATATCCCAGATTTTTTCCTTGCACTGTCTAAAGTGCTCAATTACCTCCGTTTCGAGCGGGCACAAGTATTCATGTTCATCATTTTTATTGGGGTATGGACGTGAGTGTTCTCCTTATCTCCATGCTTATCTCTACAATGTGTACTTTGTCTAGGTATTTCCGCCACTATCTCAACCTCGTCATGTTGTATTCCGTGTACAGAGACTTCGACCTGATTCCGTGCGTATTGATTCATCGCATTCGCATCCCTACTTTCCTCACTGTAATCGTATAGGCAATCGGCGCGTAATTTCTCGCCTGGCAAAGGCGTCTGGATGGTGTGGTGGATGAAATGGCAAATATTTACACCCATCATGCTCCTGCAGTATCTCAACCTTTTCTGGTACTTCCTTATCTGGCGTATCCTTTGGCGGTATGTCCTCTCCTTCGCATCCTACCCCTTAGTCTGGCTCACGTTGAGGCGATAGTGCCGTCACCGGTGTCTCTCTCAAGGATGACCGCTCTGATGATGAGGGCTCTGATGATGAGTCCTCTGCTTTGAAAAAGAAGAAACGCTCCTAAGTGCTTGGGTTGACGCGTTGATCACATACCTTTACAGGCGCTTTGATGTACCGTCGATAACGCCGTACGCGACGCCCCTTGTTCTTGGATAACCCCCCTCGTCCCCAAATGTTAGGTCGACGCTAATGCTACATAGAATATATACCCTGCCATATTTGTGTCCTATGGAATACTCCACGTAACTGGGGATCCATGTCAAGACCAAGGTTTACAGACTAGTTTCGACTCGGTGACAGCCATATGGTTACAAGACTGCTACAACACATAAAATACCAAATGTTTTACAAACGCCCTCCCGACCTTATTGACTCGCCTGATTTTGAACCAATGTCTCAGTCGGCCTGCCATCTTCTGCTTTGCCTACTTCGCTGTTTTCCTCAACATTATCCCCGTCCAGCCTCTGTCGCAGTCTGGCGATGCGGTCGGCCCAGCCCTCGCGCAGCCTACCCGTCCTTGGATCATACGGTCCGGCAGTGATCAGTGCGTCGTCGTCGTCGTCAGACGGGAGTGCATCACTGTCCTCGTCTTCCTTGGAGAAATTAACACGCAGGCCAGTGTTACTGCTTGAGTGCTGTGGCCAACGTGCAACCCGCTGCATGTCAAGCGGATCCCCACCAGCCATTTCCTTGAGAACCATGTACGTGCACTGTCGTTTTATTTAGCGTGATGGGCAAGGGGGAAGAGAGACGGAGGTAATCTTACTCGGGCATCATTACCAGCATTGTGCAAGTGCTGCGTAAACGTAGACTTGATCTGCAACAAGCGGCACACACGCTCGAGTGAACGTTTCTGCCCGCCCGAGTCACCTTCCAGTGCGGCGAAAAGTTCGGACGTATCGATGACGTATATCTTGCTCGTGTCGGAAGTCTGGGCCTCCGCACACGATTCAGGGAGGAAGAACGAGAGTCCGTCTAGAGGTGCGTCTATTTTAGGAGACCGGAGATATTTGAGGTCTTGGTTGTTGTCGTGGAACACTAGGAAGAGTGGGCCAGGCATTACCGTCGATCGGATCATAGTGTGGATGTGCTCCTTCAGTTGCTTCATCGTCACGTCCTTAGACTGACCGTAATGATAAAACTGGAAGGCAACATCAGCAACCCCGGATGATAGAGGAAAGACCGACCGACCCTTCTGTTTTCTGGCACGAAATGATTTCTGTACCACGGTGCTCAGCGACAATCAGATGTCCCATATCCTCGACTGGTTCTCCATCAACCCAGCGTAACGTACTCCAGCCAAACTCGGTGATCACGTGATGGTCCATGTCCCATGCCTCAAAATCGACAGCGCACCATACACCGAGTTGTTCGCTCCACAAGGATCTCACACGCTCGAACATCAGGCGACGGGAATTCAGACCTGAGTCTGTCCCTTTGAGCTTGCGATTGTTCTTGTCAATCATCTGCAGAATAAGGTGTCGGTTAGCCGGGCCGGTAAGGAAGCCAGATGGATTAGATTAGATCAAGATTAAAGACCTGACCTTCAACGCGTTGCGCAGTTCGGTACCCGTCTTGTAGACAACAGGCGAGTAGTTTTGTAGCCGTGACGATGTCAGGAGACAGTCAGAATATGGGAGCGGAATAAGCTCTCTTGTGAGGCCCATTGCGTGCAACCAGTAGCGGATGTATTCGACCTGCGCAGAGGAGAACAACAGGCGCGCTTCACCGTTCTCCAGGGTACCTAAGTTTGATTGGTTAGTAGCGGATTGTGGGAATAGGAATAGTCGAGTCGACAAGCTTACCAATGCTGAGCTCAATTCCTGGCTTTCCCGCAAGGCGCAGGGGGTGATCTGGGTGGACGATAGCGTCGTGAGCTAGGATGGCCTTGACAGCATAGCCGTCCTCCTTGTTGGGCAATACTTGATTCCTGCGATCCCAACAAGTGAACACGACCTCTATATGAATGTCCAGAGAACGACGCCGTACCACTCGAACCATATGTCTGTGTACCTGTAAAAACCATGAATGATCTTTGTGCGACTAGTGTCTGGCATTGTGGTAGTTGGATGAGGAGTATTGCTGTTGCTGCGGCTGGCTGGCCGCAGTTGTTCTTCCTTTCATCATCTCAGCCTTTGCGGTGTGTGAAAGTGTGAACGACTACATTACATAAGCGCCCTTCCCGAGACGCGTCGCATTTCTAAATCGCGAATCATGTTGGGAATTGAACATTCCCACGCTCCTGTCCCGTCCTCTCCTTCAGGTTCTTCTTTCATTTGCACCACTCTCCCTGTACATCTTTTTATCCAATTTGTATGGCTCAGACAGTTCAAAGAAAACAGAAACGAAAACAACCAGCCGCCGTCGAAGCTCAAGACTCGACACCCCCCGCGCCTAAGCGCGTCAAGGTCGCTCACGCGCAGACGGCGCGTAAATCCACCGGTGGACAAGAGCCCTCGCACAGACGGCGTGGTGGCGACGGCGATGGTGATGACGGTGATGACGATGATGAAGGTCGTGGTCGTGCCCCTCGCGCAGGGCCATCGAGGCAGCGTATGTGGCACACTTTCCGTTGAAAGAGATTGCGAGTTCGCCCCCGGTTGGGCGACGCATTGACGCGTGCTGGCGTGGATTGCTGTGCCATTTGCTCCTGCACAGGCCGAAGCTCCGCGGCAGGTCGCGACGCGCCCCCCAAAAAACGGCGGTACAGACCGGGCACCGTCGCCCTTCGCGAAATCCGGAGGTATCAGAGGAGCACGGACCTACTCCTGCGCAAGCTCCCCTTTGCGCGCGTGGTACGGACGGCTCCTTGCCCCATGTCCTTGTTCCACGTTCCCTGACTCGTAGCAGGTGCGCGAGATCGCGCTTGACATGATTACCGACGCAGGCGGTGAATACGGGGACGCTGGGCTTCGTTGGCAGAGTTCTGCGATTCTTGCTTTGCAGGAAGCTAGCGAAGCATTTCTTGTTCATCTGTTTGAAGACGCGTACGTGTTTGCATTGCGATGCGCCATCGCGTAACTAACATGTTCATCCAGGAATCTTTGCGCTATTCATGCGAAACGAGTAACGGTTATGACTCGTGATATACATCTAGCACGGCGCATCCGAGGCCAATACCGTGGTGTATGATGATCACCCCCACTCCTCTACCCCCTACTATGTCTCTTTTGTTTCTCTGCTTTGATGCGCCCTCTGCTCACGAACCCTCTTGCGTGACGTATCTTGTTTACCTTGCGACACCCCCTTGCGATACCCCCACCCCGCATATCAGTCATGTTATATACTGCATTGCTGCAATGTTATGTACTAAGCGTACCTCTTCCTCATCGCGCACCCACATCTCCAGAAGGCAATACGAAGTACTTTGGCTGATTGGATATGAGTGCTGGTGCTGGCATCATATCCCAGGTCGGTCTAAATGTCATCCATCGTACATACCTTACGTCAGGCACACGCCATTGCTGAACCGAGCTGGTGCGTCCTGGAAACACGAGCCGTGCGTATATGATACTTACGCGACAAAGAAAAAGTTGACTAGAGCAAGATGCTCCGTTCCCTCGGATCTGAGTGGCACCACCAGAGCTGAGTATGGATCGGGCATGCCCAGATTTGGGTGCTCGGTTAGCGACTCTAATGCTGGGTGACGTCAAGGCCTATCAGCTGTACAGGCAACACAGTACATCCATGGTCAACGTTCAACCTTCGACTCAAATCTGACGCTTCACAGACTCGATCTCAAAAGGGGTCGTCGCTATACTTTGGACAAAGACGGAACATCGCCAGCGTCAATAAAATTTTATCAAGGGTCAAGCGCACCTTGAAGACCATGCCGTACAGTATACGTGCCGCGAGGTTATCACATTTCTTCACGATTTATGCTCAAGGGGTGCAGGAACTGGGGGCCTGAGTGAGATCCCCGCAGGAACCACCCTATCCATTCCTGGCGTTACGTCCAAAAATTTTCTATCAAAATTTGCTTTTTTCAACAAAGCATTGAAGTGCCTGTGGGGAGCAGCGCTGCCCTTAACCCTTCCCACAAGGCACCCGTCTGGGCCCGGGCGGTAGGCGACCAGCCACACCAAGCCTTGCCGAAAAAATGTGCCATGGTCAGGTCAAAGGAGTGGCGTGGCCCCCACAAGGCCGGCTCATCCAAGAACCAGAGGCACCACCGATGAGCATGAGGGAGAGGCATGGAAGCTAATAATAGTACTCCATCCGCTCATATCATATCGATCGCACTTGGTTGGTGTGGTGAGCATCGAGTGAGATTAGTCGTGGCGTCGTCTAGGGTCAAGTTGATCACCAGATCGAGCCGATCCAGCAACGCTTTCGGGTTTCAATGAAGGGCGAAGGACACCCGACGTTGTCGGTCTCGGTCAGTGTGGAGACCTCGCTCCATGCTGACGCTGACGTGCGGCGAGAGCGCGGGGTTGCGAGGAAGCTATGGAACCCATCCTGTCCCGACTCTTGCCGACACCAAAGACGCGCCAAATGTGACAGGTCCAATCGCCGCGAATGTTCACACGCCTCTCATTCAATGAATGACAAGTGATAATTGTTTTGCGCCGGCCCTGAGAATCGACAAAGGAAATAAAAGCCCAAGCAGCGATTGCTCTCGACTAGTCTGGGCCAGTGTGGCGATTCCAGTTCTTTGCTGGGCTAGTCTCGAACCAAACTAGACCAAGAGGGGCCCGGAAAGTCATGTCAAGACAGGAGTGGACTACAGCACGAGGGGTCCGAAACAATCAATTTAATCAGCGAATACCTCCATCTGATGACTCGGACTGATGACTGATGACAAGGTCTAATCGCTATGTGACCTGTGACCATCTTGCCACCATCATGAACCATCCGTATGCATCTGCGCGCAATTCGCGATTGATTGTGCCCAAAGCCAAAGCTCTCGGAACTAAACCGAACAATAAACCCTTGTCTGCCCCTGAGTTAGAGCCTTTGTAAAGGTTGAATGATTGGCTGCACGCTAGGATAGCCCGAGGATAGTGTTGTCATACGCCGAGCGAATCTGATCGTCTCTCTTCGCCTTAGCACAGGTCGGGCACCAGTAGCGGAGTGTCGACGAGTGCAGCGTAGCCCCGGACTGGTTCCACTCCCCGAGGACACGGACGCGAGAGTCTGAGTAGATCCAAAGACGGACTCGGTCGACAGCTTGGGCGAAGGAAATGTAGGGACGGGGGAGTCGAGCGCGCGGACAGCTTCGATGGAGGTAGTTGTGAGCCGAGATGACGACATGGCAGGTGTGCCATCTTCTAAGCATTCATGTTCGGATGGTACCGTGTTCAACACGCGCAGTCGATAGGGCGGAAGCGGATCGACTGATAGGGGACAATATGACGAAGCCTGAATTAAACCCCCATTGGTGTCATCGTCGCCTGCGGCAGCACCCGAAACGGATATTAAACGAGACACGATGGGCGAGCCGCTGCAAGGGGTTTCTGCTGGGGCGCCACGAGGCGGCAAGGGAGGAGGAAATGATAGTTCTGAAAAGACGTCCGCACGTGGTGGGACCACCATGCATTTCTTGGTGAACAAGAGGCGGCGCACCGTCGCAGCTTTCGACTTTGATCCGGTTGACTTGGGAGCGGAGGCGCAAGCGGTGTACAGTGCCGATGCCTCGGGTGTGCCAGAGCCGGTCATCACCTTTGCCGTTGGCAGAGCTGTATTAGTAGCAGCAGCAGTCGTAGGTTCAGGTCGCCAGCGACGTGACGCGCTGCTAGTGGTGTTCCGCGATGGCAGCAACGTCGCAATCTTGTTGAGGGTCTCCCGGGCGAGGGAAGCATTCTGGAGACCGGCGTCGACATTCTGGAGCGTCCCTCACGTGTGAGTGGTGCAAAAAGCGGGGGAAAGGAGGATGGACGCAAGCGGGCGTACGCGAATAACTCGGAGGACCTCAGCAATCGTTGAGCCCTGCTGGGCGAGCTCGCGACTGATCGCTGCGTTCCCGCTCTCGATACGTTGACCCATGCTCAAGAGCTCTCGGTGGTCGCGCACGCGGGCGATCTCCAAGTCGGTCTGCCATCGGCGTACATCGACTATCTCTTCCAGCTGGTGGGAATGTCAAGCTGTGTATCCGTGTTTCGAGCAGAAAAGCAAGAATGGGCGACGTACGTTGAAGAGCGAGATCAACTCTGTGAGAGCTTCATTGCACGATTCGATCCGCAGCGCGTTGTTCTCTGATTGCATCAGGGACGCGATGATACTCTGCTGGCCAACTTGCGCTATGGTCTGCGCAGTATATTCAAAAGCCCTGGAGTTATCATCAATCACTTCGGCATGAGAACTTGATGAAGAAGTCGGTTTGCACACCGCTCAAGCTCGTGAATGCGCTCCCTGATAATTGCATCACTGTCCCCTGTCGCCGCAACACGCTTCAACTTGTCTACGACCAACTGACACCGCTCGACGAGCCGAGCGCAGCGTGTCTTGTTAGTCTTCACTTTGGTATGAGCTTGGTGCACAAGCTGCACTGCTGCAAAGGCCGTACCCAAGGCAAGGCTGCTCATGAGTAAGGAGTAGGTGAGAACGAGAACGGCTGATCGGTTCGCAGTATAACAAGTTAAGTAGCTCATTTCAGCATTGACTGACTTGGTGGACAATGGAAATTGCATTGCTAGACCAGACAGAAACTCGATGCCCCCGGCTCAAGTCCGAGTTGGCGCTCGTTGGAGAGAGAGAGACGCATGAAATGGTTGTGGGTGAAGCTTCAGATATACATATTAACCCATTCTACGGAACAGCATATGCTGATCTGGCTCTAGTGCTAGCGACGGTGCCAAAAAAGCGGGCAGTTTACGTAAACGGAGAGAACATACCATGGTTCGAGGCGCTATGATGTGTGACAATGTCTGTGGACATGCAAAGGAAAAAGAATAAAAAAAAGGCATGGGACAAAACTTCGGAATGTGCAATGGTGTAAATAGCTGCGGTGTTGCGGTGGGGTAGTTGTGCTGCTCTGGAGAATGTTCGAAATGAAGTACGATGCTGACATGACGAGCAAGTTGCAATAAATGCGTGGGTAGAATGGGAAAGGAGCATCCCCACGATTAAACGCAAGGAATGTACCTTAAAGCAAAACCGTTGACGAGTCCGTAGTCCTTAGTAACTCAAAGCAGAAAATTAGGGGATTGCCGTTTGTCGCCGTGCTGCGTAGGGCTTCTGGTGGATAGACGAAGTCACGGACACCTTGTGCGATGAATCCAGCGAACTGGTATGCATCGGGTGCGCCGGTCGAGAAGGTACCAGACTGTTATTCGTCTGGGTGTGAGAGTGAGCTGGGGATTTGCGGCCACCATAGTCATCACTACTGGAACGTTGATGACGTGACTGTGGCGACGCGCGGTCGGTGGGACGCTCTGCACTGCGACTTTGTCCAGTACCCCTCGGTGGGGGTAAATCTCGCGAACGAGACCTGTCATACTGTTGACGCATGAACGGCGCTGCTGGTGGAAGGAGTGGCATGTCCACGGGGAACTGAGGCATCATGGGCATCCCCTGAATGGGAGAAAATACGGGCATCGGTAGCACTTGAGGCAATAGTGGAACTGGGGGCCAACCGTATGTAAAGACAGGGGAAGCGACAGAACGCTGTGATGACTCGGAGATCATGGAGCCTCGCTTACTGTGGCGGCTGACACGAGTGCGGATGTCTTCGGAAGAAGCGAAGCTGTATATCGAAGCTGGACGCGAAGCAAGAGGGCCCACGTTTTCGGATTGGGGAACATTGCCCTGTTTCGAGCTTGAAGACGAGTCAATCCGAGAGCGCGATGGCTGGCTTTGAGAGGGGGGCTCGACCTGTCTGCGTGGGTCATAGGTAGGTCTAGAGTACGCTTCGCCTGGTTTGCGGTCCTGCTCTCTTGCCTGAGAGGAGGGCAGGGCGTAAAGATATTCACGCCGCGCTCTGGCGGCGGCGATCTCCTTGGCGAACTGCTTCTGCCTCTTGGCGTCTTCCATGGTTCGCTTCTCCTTCAACCACTGTCGTTTCTCTTGCTCCCAGTGCTGACGCTCCGACTCATGTCTCAACTTCTCTTCCTCATGTTCGCGACGCTCCTGCTCTCGTTGAAGAAAAAGGATTTTCTCCTCGCGTCGTTTTCTGTGCCGGAGAATATAGCTGAGTGGAACCTGATCTTCTTTCTCGACATTCTCTGCAAATCGAACACCGCGTCTAGAAGACGATACGGTGGCAGTTGAGGGAGGGGCCATGACGTCGGACGAGAATGGTTTCGGCGGGTCAGAGGGTGTATGGTTGCTTCGAAGTGGAGATGGTACGGCTTTGTGAAGAGCATTTTTACCCACGACAGACAGGGAGGCTTAGGGACAAGGAATGATTACGAGTTGACAATTCGCGTGGGAGGAACTTACTGGAAGAATCAGGAGGGTTGGATGAAGAGCCGCCAAACGCGCCAATGGGAATTAGATCCTCGACACCTGTAAACCCGGCAATTAGTTCGAGGGTGTCAGACACCTCGAGAGCCCAAACGCCGAATCCTGATCCCTTGACTGTTGTCCAGACAACTGTGCCTGCCTCATCAGGAACCCAGAGTATAGACCGGTCTTCGAAGTAGGGTCTAGCAATCCACTGCTTCAAGCCATGACTGGATGGTCGCACATGCTTGAGGTTGTACCGCTCCCCCTCTTCGGGCTGGACCAAGGCTCGTCGCTGCGATGCTGATGGAGCACGAGAGCCAATTGCTGCTAGGATGCGCTGGTCGGCTGGGGTGAGACGGCCTTGTTGAAGTTGATGAAGCAATCGCTTCTTGTGCATTGTAGATTCCATTGTTTCCCGAAAAGGGAGGGGACGCGAGCGATTCGATGAACGTGGGAAGATGGGGGCATCTGGATAGTGTAGGAGGGGAGGGGGGGAGAAAGGTGGTGGTATGTTGTTGGCCGTGAAGGCTTTGAGAAAGCTGATAGGGGTAAGTGGGCGGTCGACCGAGTCTGGCCTGGTTGTAGGGGCCGAGGGAGATGGCGAGAGAGCCTCAGACTCTGAGGAGGAAGATTCCTCAGAGGTGTCTTCTTCAGATTCCGTAGCTTGATCGGGAATAATCTTTGAGGGGGCAGGTAACGCAGTAGGTGAAGGGACGGAGCTCAATGAGTCTGACCAATACGACGACGGGCGTCTGGGTTGACTCTGAAGGTCTAGCACCTTGGGCGTTAACCATGGAATCCACGCCTTTCTCCCTGAAACGGATGGCCGGCCATGATGAACCAAAGAGCCGGTACGGTCATCCTCGGGTGTGCGAAGTGAAACCGAGCCAGTCGAGGAGGCCGATGATGAGTGGGCGGGCTCTGAGGTGGTCGTCGGTCGTTCCGTTGAGACGGTGATGCGGGTGAGGGTGGCAAAGAACCGACGAGAGGACCTTCTACGGGGCTGGCTCGAGGGTGAGTTGGTGGGGGGGACTGGGTGGGCATCGTCGGGGGGTTGATGACGTTCGGGCTTGTCGGTGTCGGTGTGCCTAGCAGAGAGGACGGAGGCGATTCTGCGCATGATGATGGGAGAGAGGGGAGAGAGAGAATGGGGATTTGAAATGAGTTCAAAGGTATATTATCATGTCCGAGGGGACGAGAGAGGTGAGTTGGGTGAGATCAGGTCATGATGAAGGAAGAAGGAAGAAAAGTAAAGTAAAGTAGAACAGCAAATGTCATCTCATGCCTGCGCCTGCCAAACTGCCAAAAGTCGGGGCGGCACCGCCGGCGGCCAGCTGAGCCTGAGTTGCTCAGCCCTGAGCCGAGCCGGTTAGTTAGCGGATGACGCCACCCGAGCACCCGCCTCGGCCCGAAAGGCGCTCCCTCCTAACTCATCTCAAACTCAACCATCGTCGGGCTTCGATCCCCTCCTGCCTCCTAACACGACCCCACCAGTTCCACAATCTCCGCTCAAATCCCTCGCTTACTTTGAGCACCAGCTCTACATCACTCCAATCCACTTGGCCCCGTACGAGATCACCGCCTCCATCTCCTCCGGCAATACCCCTAGGATGTCTCGGGATCTATAGATGGCATATGCCTCACCAGGTTCTCTTTCCGTGCTTCCCGTCTCCACGGGTATCCCACCCCTCGACGCGCGTTGATCATCTTGCGGCCATTCAAACGCCGAATTTCCGTTGCTAGCATCAATCCGGCCCGATATAAGAGGAAAGAACTCTTCCAGACTTCGCTGATCTGCCCACTTTCTGGATTAGCCATCTGCTTCATCTACTAGGTTGTCCCGTTCCTACCGGAGTGTAACATCTCTGGCCGCAGGAGACCCCTTTGACACAGTTCCAGGTATTCGTCCAACATGGTCTCGTCTAGATCTAGTACCGACCTGCCAAAATCGGTCCGTTTAATTCCATATAGTATGCTCAATTGTCACTCACTCACATTTCTGATGAGGCTGAGAATAAAACTTCTTTACTCCTCATGTATCCTTCCTTCACCTCTTTGAAAATCATCAGGTAATCCTCCAACCGGGGAAGTGCACATGCCGGATCAACACTATTTTTAGGCACCCTGATCGGCCGCGTCTCAGTGCATGCAGTGGTACCAGTGCCAGCGCAGCATGCCCTCACGCACCGCGGTTGACCGTCGAACCCATACACCATCTTCAGCACGATAATGACTGCTACCATCAGCGCCAGCTCCGGCGGAACATTGTCATACTTGTGGCTGTCCGAGTCGGCGTCCTTGAGGTGCTCGAGGCGAGGGGCAAGTGTGTGATGCAGGGCCAGCGGCAACGATAACACATGCGCAACCGTCTTGCCAAGGTTGTACAGCACAGCTGAAAACACATGACACCTTCCATTCAGCGATCGTATACTGATACGCCCACGAGGCATGCTACTCACGGCTCCCGCCTAGCGCGCGCACGACGCGCCATAACATAGGTGCGGCATTCAATTCCGGGGTATAGATTTTGTAGGATCCCAGCAGCCTCCGTGCCAGGCGGGCCGATAGACTATGTAATGCTAGTGTTGACGGTGCATGCTGTACCGCACGTTTCTGATTCGCGTCGCTTACGCTAAAAACATGAACTCCTTACCGCGGGTGATAGCGCCTGGACATCGTGCTTAGTGAGGTGACGGGCCATAGTAGGTGGTAGGTGGTGTAGCGGCTCCAGGTAAGGCAGTTTGTAAGACTCGATCAACCTGAGCGCATGTTTCAGCCGTATATCCCTAAATATGTTGATTACATGCAAGAGCCAAACCTGATAAGGTCCAGATACATGATGGGCAACCGAAGCGTCCAACATGTCACCATGAGTAATGCTATATTACTCGCGGGACCGTTACGGCCGAAAGGTTTTAATTTACGCTCACTACCTTCCGGTTTAGGACATGGTTGTCCAACGTCATCATCCTTGCCGTCTTCCGAAAAACTCGATTCAGAGAGCGCACGAAGCAATTCATCAATCTCCGAGTTGTCCTCTGAATCGTCGCCTTCGGGAGAGCTTGCGTTGGACCGCTTCGGAGCTGTCTTGTCTTCGTGTGTATCGATTACTTCGCAGTCATGGTCACTGACATGACCTTGTGTAACTTGCTTGTGGAAAAGGGGTTCTGAAGGTGGAGGAGATGGTAACAAGGCCAAGTGCAGCGCCCAGATGTCTCTACAGATGACCTGCATAATCATCAACCCCCTCTTTGCCTATAAGCATCTTGATAAGATGGACACGAACCTCAAACTCAGTCGGAAGCTTCCAGAGCCGGGTCAACGCAGCGATCTGCTTTCGTAGCAAAAGTTGTAGACACTGGAAATGAAGGTAGTGCGCACGCGCGCCATAATACACTGCGTTCGAAAAGAAACGATTCTGGTCAGTTGAATGGGATCACCTCTTCTGGGAGGCCAGAGCGTGCGTACGCTCAGGGTTTGCTTTGTTGGCGCGTCCCCGCCTCTCTCGCGTCGATTTCAGCGCGCGCTTATGCCCTGGGAGCGTACCAAGTTCATGCACCTCGTACGTCTCGTTGAGATAATTCTGCGATGTTACAGTTCCAGAGGGTCAATGAGCCTGATGGTTTGCACTTGGTACAGAATGAGGAGCACGTACCTGGAGGACATGGCCCTCACTGCAGACGACAAGCCCAGTTGCTAGCTCCTTATGCCACTGCTGTGAACCACACACTCTGCACCTGCGTCGTGGGGCCATTGACTCTTTTTTTCAAATCCGAGCTTTTGTTCCTGGCCAGGGGCGCGACACTTTGCTGCTATGTAGGATAGTATACGATTAAAAAGGGGTAGTGCAGGTGCAAGGTGCAAGCGAAGTTGGACCTGCGTACGTCAGTGGCGGTGGCGTGGTTCTTAATCCGGCTCCGAGGCCAGGTGATGACTAAGATGTAAGATGAGGCCAAGCAAGCGCTTACGTCTACGGTGTCCGGGCCGATGAAGTGCCGGCGGCGCCTGCGCCCCATCACTGACACGTCCGAGTCCCACATCCTTTCGTCCACTTCCACGTTGTTGCTTCTCGGCATAGAGCGCACGGCTTGTGTGCCTGAGACCTTCTTGGATGAGATACCTATCCACTTTCTTCGCCATCTCGGCATTTCTAATTGGACTAGTGCATGCGTACGTGCCCGCTCGCTAGCCCTTGCTGGGTCATAGACTGACATTCTACATATTCCTCAAGCTGGACCAAGGTAGGCTGAGACGCGCCTTGACATATCTGGAAGCTTCCTCACTCGTGTTTTAGGAAGACCATGAAATCTTCGACCTCGTCAGCGCTGTAGAGGCTGCAGAAGGTTCTCCGTTGCCTCGCCGGAGAAAGATGTGTTGACCATGTTTTTCAGGAAAGGGTACTACCTTCTATTCATGGCTCGATGTGTCACCGTCTGCCTCTATGGCAGAGATTGGCCGCGCATATCGCAGAAGGAGCATGCTCCTGCAGTGCGTGCATCGGCTCTTATGTTTGTTCACTATTCTTACGTCCTCTTCTGAACGAACTATAGTCCCGACAAGAATCTGGGCGTAAAGGGTGTCCAAGAACGATTTGCTCGTCTTGGTGTTGTTGCGTCAATACTAAGGAATCAAGAGGGTCGCGAGCGGTCCGTTCTTGTAACTACTCGGACTACCAAAGCTGACGTGTTGGCCTTGAAGATACGACTTTTTCTATAAAAATGGGGTGCCACGTTGGCGTGGGACCGGGTACTATTATTCTCGTTTTCGCCCTGGCATAGGGGTGCGCCAATAATTTCACTTTCTATGTGCGCGTCCTAATTAGAACCACAGACTGTGCTGGTGTTTCTGACTGTTCTCTCCACTGGATTACATTATGTTATACAACGCATGAACTATAAACGGGATCTAGAACGCATCGAGCAGATTCTTGGCCAGGCGAAGCTGGCTGCCTGGGGACCTAAGATGATACCGGTGGGTAGTCGAAGAAAGGTGGGACCTGTTTCATTCTCTCGAGATATGTCTTATTTCCACGTGTATAGATCAAGGTGAATTTAGGCGGACCTCCCCGTCTCGATGAGGGCGGGAACGCGGTGCTGGGAAAGTCAATTGATATGGTCGTGGAAAGTAATGGAGACGTTTTCATGGTATGTTCCTTAGTGTGTGCCACATGACGAAAACTAATTACCCCACCTTTAGCTGGAGTCAGATGGTGAACAGACGCTCATTAACGCGAGCGCGGCGACATCCCCGTCATTACGCAGTACTTGGTTCATTGCTCTTGTTGCCGCTCTCGTTGGCAAGATGGTCAGGCGAGGGACACAGCCTGGTGCGGTAATCCAGGGTGGAGACAGTCGCGAAAGGGAGGCGGTGGCAGATGCTGGGTCGTCTGATTTACCGGAGCTTGAATATCCAGATCAGGAACAAAATAGCGATATCAAGTCTGGGAAGATTGGACCAGCTGCTCTGAAAGCAGGGGGCCGTCGCCGTAAGCCAGTGAGAAAATGATGAGGTGGACGGGAAGAACGTGGGATTAGGTTCCGCCACAGTATTCTGTACTCTATACAGATAATCGCAGTATACCGCACGGGCGGTGCCAAGAACACGGGTGGGAACTGATGGCGTTTGAGATCCTCGGAGCTGGTATAGTGATACCGAAGACAAGACAAGATGGTTCCTGTGCATGCAAGTGAGAAGTGGGCGCATAAGATGCAATGTCGCGATGACGGCGCACGCGACCAAAACGAAGCAAGGGGATGACGCCACTGCAATCAAGGGTCGAATTCGTTAGTCGTCAAGCACATGACCGGGGAGAAGTTCCAGGGTGCAAGTCCAAGGCATCCAATCGCAGAACGTCGTTTGGAGTCACGAACAGACTAAAGGCCCAAGGCCGAAGTGTCGGCCGATCTGCTCATCTAGATGGGATAAAACATTTAGGGGTAGTTATCGGCCAATGGAATGCGTGTTTTGGCGCCAAATATGAGTATACAAGCCAACCTGTGCAAGCTGTGCACCGTTTATAACACACGCTTCAGTCCCGCGAACCTCACGCACTCTACACAGTGACCGTCTACTAATTTTGATTTTGTACTCATGGCCTTCACCTACCATCCCGATCTTCTCGCCCCTTATCAACGTTTGGAGCAGGGGAGCAGCATCCAGGCCGAATGTGTGTGTTGCTCTTTGGCCGTAGCGCCGTTCCCTTATCTTTCTTCTTTCTTAGATGTTTGGATCGGTGGCGACAATGAGCTTCGTTGCAAGAGCAAGGTAGGCACTTCTGCGTCCACGCTGTCGACCCCCTTTTTGAACGCCATAATTTCATTCTAGACGATCACTCACAAGGTCACTGACCTGAGCCAGCTCCCCAACTGGGACTTTGATGGTTCCTCCACCAACCAGGCACCTGGCCATGACTCGGATGTTTATCTTCGTCCAGTCGCCTTCTACAAAGATCCGTTCCGCGGTGGTGATAATATTATTGTCCTCGCTGCGACCTACAATAGCGACGGCACTCCCAATAAGACGAACTACCGTCATAATGCGGCTAAGACCATGGAGTTGGCAAAGGACGCCGTTCCCTGGTTCGGTCTCGAGCAGGAGTGGACCCTCTTTGATCTCGACGACAGGCCTCTCGGTTGGCCCAAAGGCGGTTTCCCTGGTCCTCAGGGACCTTACTACTGTGGTGCAGGTAAAGGCTTTTGTTCTGTCCTGTCAATCTGATCCTCATTGACTATTCCCCCAATAGGTGCTGGGAAGGTCGTCGGCCGTGACTTAGTTGAGGCTCACTACCGTGCCTGCCTCTATGCCGGTATCCGGATTAGTGGCATCAACGCAGAAGTCATGCCTTCTCAATGGGAGTTCCAGGTCGGCCCCTGCGAGGGTATTTCTATGGGAGACGAGCTCTGGATCGCCCGCTACCTTCTTGTCCGCGTTGCAGAGCAGTGGGGTGCCAAGGTTTCCTTCCATCCTAAGCCTCTTCAAGGCGACTGGAACGGTGCTGGTTGCCATACCAACTATTCCACCAAAAAGATGCGTGAACCCGGCGGTATCCAGGCTATTAACGAAGCCATTGAGAAGCTGTCGAAGCGTCACGATGAGCATATTGCTGTTTACGGAGAGGATAATGAACAACGGTTAACTGGTCGTCACGAGACGGGTCACATCGGCGACTTCTCCGCTGGTGTTGCAAACCGTGGCGCGTCGATTCGTATTCCCAGACATGTCAATGAGAAAGGCTACGGATACTTGGAGGACCGTCGTCCCGCCTCCAATGTTGGTAAGTGGCTTCAACTCAGATTACGCCACAATCTCATACGCTATGTTGTACAGATCCCTACAGAGTCACCGATATCATTGTCGAAACTACTATCCTTGACAAATAGATGGTTTAATATTGGCCTATGTTCTTAGGTTCTTAGGATTGAGATCTCCAGGAGTAGAGTGTGTGAATTAAAAGTTTTTTTCCCATCATGAGAGAAAGGTAGATAAGAGATAAGATCGATCAGATAAGGGGTAACTGTGGGAAACGGTCCACGTGGCTGTCGAGGAACGAGGAACGACTTGTGCAGCGGAGCGGACACTGCGACTCGGATGTCATGGCAGACAATCAGAAACTGTCTCTCCAGGCCTTTCTCCTGGTGTTAACTTCAAAGAATCTTCCAATATCACGCGCAATGACCGTCGCAAGTAAGATGTACTGTATCCCCTGTCCTCTTAGTCCTAAATAAGGAAAACTTAATCGAGAGCCACCTTTCAGTTACAAGGACTTCAACACCCCAGCACGTCTCGGCGAACTCACGGATTCGAAACTCTTGTCTCTCGGCGTATCCGACAAGGAAGATCGCAGGCTCGTCCTCTCCGCCCTAAATGCCGCTGGCTATCGCACGATTGCCGTCGCCAACGCGAAGCAGCAACGTGTCAAGAAGCAACGAGCTGCGAACGAAGCCCCGAGAACGGACGACGACGACGACGGCGGCATATCTGTGTCACCTCCGAAGAACGGAGAGCCTTCTACGGTAGTCGTCGGCATGCATCTACTGTAGGCGTGGCCCAATTGACTGACTGATTTGCCCAAATCACGCCCTCGGCCAAAATATACTGTACAGGCGAAGAGGGGGCCACCATCACCGGCGCCATTCTCATCACCGCCCTCACCGCACAAAAAGCGCAGACGTGGCGGCACCCTTCTATCCCCGTCACACTTCGACAACGAGTTCTTGCCTAGCCCAGCTCCGGACGAAGGCGTCATGCTTGGCAGCCTCGATTTTCACGAGCTTTTGGACGAAGACACGCTCAGGCACAAGTCCACCATTGTAAACCGTGCGCCGGTCATGATGGCATGGGCCTGCGTCGTCGCAGAGCGCCTGGGCTTTTTGCGCGAGGAAGCACTGAGTATCGGTATGCCACTACACCCCTTGCCTCTTTTCGCTTCTTCTTTCCACTACGCAATATAACCCTTGCCCTGTAGCGTCGGCGTACACCGAAATAAACGCAATCTCCAAAGGCGTCTCACAGGGCATCTACAATAGACAGCGCGAAGCCGATCTCAAAGCCGCGCACGCGGGTGGCGGAGCACAGCCATATGTCGACCTCCTCGGCCGGCGCATCCCGCTCTACCGTACCGCCTCTGGGTCATGGCGCGCGTTCACTACCGAAGACAGCAACGGCAATAGCTCTCCTGGTGGTGGCGGCGCCGCTCCGGGTGCGGCCTACAGCTACATCACGCGCGCACTACGACAGACGGCGCCGGCAGTGCTGGGCGCCATGCGCCTCCTCGCAGAAAGCTATGACGACCCGATGGAACTGAATAATGTAGGGTTCGCACTCTATGCGGACTTTCGGCCCGATGTGAATAGGTGGGGTAAGCGTGGTGATCTGAAGTGCGAGACCCTTCTTGGACTGCGGAAGAAGAGACCGAAGGGTGAGCCTGGGCTGGACGGGGAGAGCAACCGGGCAGGGATGGCCGAGGATAGTGGCCAAGGGCTCGTAAAGCACGAAGCGGCAAATGAGGAGCTAACACGTTCAGTGCCAGATGATGTCTCAGATGAGCCACCAACAGACAAGGTGTCCAAACTGGAACCGAACGATTTGCTTGATGCTTCATTTGATGAGTTTACTGCCGAGGAACTCAGTGTCCTACCATGACGTTGCTGCAGTAATAACCAACGAAGTGATAACCACTAATGTCTACATTAGCGTATCCCTAAGAAACGAGACCAAAGCTCGAGTGATGATTAATCTCGAATCTGAGCTCGTTCTACCTGTGGAATTGTTAAAATACGACTTATTCAAGGTTCTTGATTACTGCAGCCGTGAACTCAGAGGTGGTTGATGAGCCTGCGCGGTGAGATGATGAAATAGGTGAGCTTTGAGAAGACACTAATGACTTACCACCCATGTCGGCAGTTTTGACCCTACCAGCATTAAGAACCTGGAAAGTCGCAGATGCAATTTTATTTGCGATGTGATCGAGGCTGTGGTTGAGATAAATCAGTATCGTGCAGAGGCCGCCATGGAGAATCGACTACGGACCCGAGATGTCGAAGCATCATGGTTGCAGAGAGAATCATTGCAGCTGGGTTTGCCCGATCTTGACCCATGATATCTTTTGCGACGTGACGACATCCGGGTTCAAAGAGTGCATACTCCTTTTTACGTAGAAACCAATGAGCAGAGAGGACAACCATGTCTGACAATGTGCTTACGCGACCGACGTTGCAGCCCGCGACTACACCAGGACCACCGACGAGGGCAGCACCAATGTTTGATACAATCGCTCCATACAGATTAGGCATGACCATGACATCGAATTGTGTAGGCTTTGCAACAAGCTGCATGGAGGTGTTGTCCACAATCATATCATTGTATTCGATGCCAGATGACTTGTACTCGTCCGCAACACGACGGAACGTGTTGAGGAAGAGACCATCACCGAGCTTCATGATGTTTGCCTTGTGTACGCAGGTCACTTTCTGAATGGCGTATCAATCAGGCGAGTTGGTAGCACTCAGATCGGTGGCTGCATACCTTGCGGCCATTCCTGAGAGCGAAATCGAAAGCAAAGCGGGAGATGCGCTCTGCCTTGGCGCGTGTGGATACCTTTAGAGATTCAACGACACCAGGGTAACTTTGATGCTCGAGACCGGAGTACTCGCCCTCGGTATTCTCACGAATTATAGCAAAGTCAACATCGGAGTGACGGGTGGGGACACCGGGGAGGGACTTGCACAAGACTACAGAAGCGTAAATGTCGAGTTGTTGACGCATAGCGACATTCCAGGAGATGTGACCGGACTTGGAAATCGGAGTAAATAGGATGCCTTTGCGAGGATTATGTTATGTGTGTGGAGAATTGGAGAATGACGACGGACCCTTGAGCCCAACTCTGTTGCGCTTCAAGCTCTCCATAGCCTGCTTGAAGAGAGCCTCGCCAGAAGAGGACATGCCGGAGACATCATACTGATCCCACTCTATTGGAGCGTTGACGGACTCGAAGATCTCTTTGACCGATTCAGTGATTTCTTGGCCAATACCATCACCGGGGATGAGTGTCACCTGGAATGAGGATCCAGATTGATGGAACCGGATAGGAAGAAAGATATACGCAGGGCTCACGGTGTACACGCCGCCATACTTAGTTGGAAGCTACGAGCGGACATGAAGGGACAAAAACCCAGGCACCGAGTGTACGTACCCTTTCCGCAACTTTCGGAAAGCCGGCAGAGAGTGTTGATGCTGCACGCTAGATTGGAGGATGAATTAAGTAGTGACTTGGAGACGACTGAGAAGGGCCGACCAGCGAGGTGAGTGTGGGGCGCGCCACCGTGCAAAGGGCGTTGCGGAGCATTGCGGGTGGGTGAGGTTCGGTTGAAAGAAGAGAAATAAAAACATGACCGGAACGCGGAACGAGTACGTACAGCTCACGTGATGAGTAGATCAAGCCGTGTACGACATCCTCGCCTCGTCGGCCTTGTCATTGCAATCCGATGCCCTGTGTGCGGTACACTGCACCGCCGATCAAGTTCAGAGTGTGCAAGTACGGTGACTTGGATGCTTAAAGGGCCCCGACCGCGGTTGATGGAGGGAGTCACTAAGCAGTAATGGGACCAGAAGGAATAAGCCGACCTCGGATGGGGCCAACCATGCGGACATGTATTCCCTTGGGGAAAGGCAGCAGTTCTTTCACATGATTCCCCATCCTGCGTCCTAAATACGACAGGACGGTATCCCCACCAGATGTCCTCAGTTCTCTCATTTTCCTATGACTCTGCCAATTTCGGAGCAGCCTCGCCGTCCTCCCTCTCCTGACCTTAGCTTCCACCTCGTTCTCATCTTCTGCGTCTTTCCAATATGGTCGATCCCCATATTCTCCTGGTTCTTCGTTCTTTATGAGCTTAGAGGTGGTGGTATTTGGGGCCTGTCCTGGCATGCCAAGGCGCTCTTCACTTATACTCTTGCAGAGGTATTACTCAATCCTCGACTTCGCTACGTCTAATCACCCTTGCTCTAGGTGTTGTTCTCAATATACCACCACATTCTTTACAAGTTTGTCAATGGCGCTTGTCCAATTCCTCCAGGAAAGCCCGAAGATCTTATATTAGCCTTCAAACGTATCACCCAGACTGGTCTCAGTGATCTGCCTGAAGACGGTAATGACGAAGAGACCCTCGATGTATCTCGCCCAGGAAGTCCCGCAGAGACCATTGAGAGGCTTAGTCCTACAGACCCTCGCGCTGTCGACTTCCAAAATCAATTCAGGAACTGGTACGTGCCAGACCTACCTCCAGCTGCACAGGTGATAGCTGATCGGGTCTCTACCCTTGTCAGGTTCGGAGGAGTTCCGTGGTCCCATGTTCGAAGGAAGGAGATGTGTGCTTGGCTTTACTGGTCTCTCTATTATGAACACATTCCTGACTGGGACAAAATCCCACCCACGCGACTCAAGGTGCTACTAGACTGCCTTGACTTGATCGAAAAGCGCACAGGCACAACGATCCCAGAAGGCTCGAATCCCAGCGCACACCCTAGGCTCCTCACTCTCGATCCTGTTAGAATCTGGTCGCGTCCGCTGATCTATTACCTGCTTATTGCGCTCAGCGACTTTCTTATGAAGCAGTGGCTCATCCATGTTTGGGGTATGACCCTCGGCACCCGCCACGGTATTGACTATCTTGTGCGTGTCCCGCCAACGTGGGACGCATGTAAAGACCCAACTCCTATTGTATTCACTTATGGTGTGGGCCTCGGTCTGCCCATGTACAGCACCATCCTCCACGGCTTCCTTACTCGGACCCCCGATCGTCCACTATTTGTTCTCCTGCAGCCTCACGTAAGCCAGCAGATCTTCCACCCTCGCTTCCTCGTCCCAAAGAATAAAAAGGAGACTATAATTACCATGCGCCAGCTACTCATCGATTTTGGCTGGGTGCCAAATCCGGCGGATGGTGAAAAAGATGGTCCAAAACCGAGGGGCATCACCATGGCAAGCCACTCTAATGGTTCATATGTCCATGCTTGGTTCCTCAAGGACGCACCGGACATTGTCGCACGATCATTGTTCATCGATCCAGTCACGTTCTGTGGTTGGGAAGGCGGTACGTGAGCGCTGCTGTAATCCTTTTTCTGCCGTATTCACGTGCAATCCGACTAAGATCTCTGTCTCAAGTTCCTTTACAACCCTGCCACGACCGTGAGCACTGCGTCCTAGCACAGCTTATAGTCTTAATCTGACATGCACCTTGACTTTTGTAGGGCCTACAGCTCATTATGAACTATTTCGTCAGTACTGAAATGGGTATTGCCAACTTGCTTCAAAGACAGTTCGATTGGACAGCGAACACATTGTTCTTTGAGGAGATACCGCACGCGCGTGACCCTTCACGGAATAAGTTTATTGTAGCAAATGATGATGTGGTTCTCTGTGCACAGGTTAGCCCTCCCCAGACGTCATTTACTCGTAGAAAGGCTGACGATGGCATGTACCCACAGCGAATTAAAAGGTATCTGGTATCCCATGGGGTCCGTAAAGGACTTTATTACAATTCCGCTGGCCAGCATGGGTTGGCGCTCGTTCCCGGAACTGAAGGCTTTAATGAATTGATGACATGGTTGAAAGAACCAGAAAATTATGAGTCACCTTGATAGATGTGTATGCTATTATTCGTATGCGATGAAGTACGATCGGTGTGTGATCCTTGTTCTGCTTTCATCCTGTTTCTCCGCACTGCCATGTAGACGAATCGATGTGTCTAATATCTTGATGGACATTTTTACTTCTACCCTTAGAGATAATAGAGTGCACTTGTACATCATTACATTCACTCGAATTCCTAAGTTAACGATTTGTCTGGAACCCGACTAACAAACAACTTGATACCACGAGACTCGAAAAGTCTCAGGGCATTCTTACGGTGTACATTCTCTAACTGCGGTGCATTGGTTTGATATACTTTCTCGAGATGGCTGTCGAACCAGCGGATGGTCTCCAGCGAAACCGCTACCACATTGTCAGCGACCTGAGCCATTGAGTCGGTGGCACAGGATCCTTTTCTCACCCGGAAAATCGCTTCCCCACAGGATGCGATCCCCAAAGCCCCACACTTGTGCACCACATTCCGTAACGGAAGTGCCGCTCAGGGCGGTATCCCACCAATATCTCCGAAACTCGAACAGGATCTCGTCCCCCGAGAGCGGCGCGCCCATGTACCGGGCGAGCCCGGCGACCCGTGGCGCGAGCGCGAGCGTGCTCCCGCCCATGTGGGCGAGTACGAAATCGAGGCGCGAGAAGCGGCGCGTCTTTCCACTCACGACGAGCTGGGCTGCGGCTTTGAACGTCTCGTGGGGCACCTGTCGGTTATCGCGTGCGTGCGGCGTCAGCTCGCTGCTACCTCAGAAGGGGGCCAGGCGCCCAAGCGCATCCCGATGCTAGATTACCTCGGTGATGGGAAGTCCAAGAGCTGGGTGTAGGATTGGCGCCGAAGGAGGCGTTTGCGTGCCGTGGATGAAGACGATCGCGCCTCGGGCATCGAGCGCAGACCATATGGGGTCATATATGTCATCACCTATGTACCCTAGTTTGTCGGTGAGCGGTGAGCATGCGCCCAAGACCCAATAGTCGGGCTTACTGGATTCACCCCCGGAGCCGTAAGATGAAGAGGCAGCAATGCCCACCGCGCCGAGCTCGTCGAATACATATGAGATAAGCTGAAGCGCGCCTACAAAAGTATCAACACGGGTGAGGCGGTTGGCAGTTGGTTTCGGCGAAGTGCCACAGTGATTACCTTGAATATCACGCCAGTCGCCCAAGCAGCCCCAAAACGCGAATCTGTTCTCGTGGTGTAATACAATTTCATGCATGAGCACGTTGACCCTCTTGGCTTCGTCAAAGGTCTCTGCGATACCGGCAGGAAGTGATAAAACCGCAAGCTGAATTCCCAGCGAATCCATCGCACGTAGGCTCAGATCCGCATTCCAAGGCAAATTTTCTGGAGGTGTACGAAAGCCCACTGCTTGGGACTGTGCTGCTTTAACGCTGGACAGAGAGGGCGGAAAGAAGTGATGGTGAATATCGACACGTTCTGTGCTCATCATTCCGAAAGGAAAGAAGGCCATCCGGACTGGACCGGACATCCTGGGACTATAAACCATATCCTGGGCCAAAGACGGATAAATAGATACAGAAATTAATCGATCTTTGGTGTACAGATTTGGGCATTCAACTTCCTATTTTAAACATGCACGTGACCATGACTACGATGCCCGCCTAAACTCTCGGCATCTTTCGTCATTCCACTGAACAAACTCGCCAGAGAGCGACCGCGGCCCGAAGAGCGCGAGGCTAGCAATGACGTGCCCCGGATCCTCGGGCTGCAAAAGCAAGCCTTCTTTCTTCTCGCGTACGGCCTTTTCATGCACATCGGATGTCATGTGGGCGCCACCAAATTCACGAATTTCCCCATGCATCTACGCCATCGTAAGTCGCGAAAGAGGTCGATGCAAAACAAAGGACAAAAAACGGACTGCGGTATCCACTCTCCCAGGGCGTACTGCGATGGACACGATCTTTCCTTCTTCCTCGGTGGCCAATGTCCTGTTATTATCACAGAATATGAGTGCAAGCGAACGGGTCAAATTATTATCCGGGCGTAGTCTCACCGATTCAGCGCATTCATGGCAGCCTTGCTCGCATTGTAGGGACCCCAACCCGCATTACCACGGACAGCAGCCCCCGAACTGACAAAGATAACTTTACCTCCGTTGGGGCTTTCACGGAGCGACGGTACGGCGGCTTTCAGTGCAGTGACTAGAGAGTACACATTGACCTCGAAGTGCGTCCTCCATGCATCCAGAGGTGTGTCAGCTGAAGCGATCCGCGTCATGGGATCCAGAGTGGCGGCGTTCAGTATCAAAGCATCTAGGTGACCATACTTGGCAGGTACAGATTGGATCGCCTTGGTGAATGCGAGTTCATCAGTTCTGTGCGGGTTATCAGTGAAAAGTTCCGAAACGATGGCCCAAAGGAAACTTGCATGCTGCATTGAACGACCTGCAGGGCGTCAGGATGTGCATTAGCTAGGGCATTCAGTTCGGGCGAACGGGTGCGCGAAATCGCAATAACGGTTGCCTTGAATTTATCGAGTAGAAATGAAGTGGCTGCGAGACCAATCCCCCTGTGCAGAGTAAAAATCGTGAATAAGTTTTGTATTATCTCGCGCTATCTGGGAGAACCTTGAAGCGCCTGTAATGACCACGACAGCGGACATGACACGGATCCGAGTTTGACGGACGGAGGCGTTGTTGATGCCTGTTTGGAGCTTGATCGCGAACAAGCTCTGGCTGCCTGCCCCAAAAATGGGGAAAGACGCCTCGCTCTCAGTCTTACGCAAAACCAACCCCCTCCTCCTTTCCCTCTTTTCCTCTTTCTGTTAAAAATATCAAAAGGCCATGGCTACGAGAACATTCTCTCGACTAGCACCTGCCTTGGCAAATTTGCGCGCTGGCGCATCCCTTGCTCAACGTAGGAGCGCGTTCCGCTCATTTGCCACGGAAGCGGGAAGCAGCTCCGTCGGTGTCTCGTCATGCTCATACCCAGCCTTGTCTTACAATCTCTTTCATAGATGACGGTTCGTGATGCGCTTAACACTGCCATGGAGGAAGAGATGCTTCGTGACGAAACCGTCTTCGTTCTTGGCGAGGAAGTCGCCCGTTACAATGGTGCTTACAAGGTCAGTTTCAAATACCCCACGTATATTCGTGCCCATCCAATGTTATTTCTTAGGTAACGAAGGGCCTCTTGGACAAGTTCGGCGAGAAGCGTGTTGTCGACACTCCAATCACAGAAATGGGCTTTGCTGGGCTCGCTGTTGGTGCCGCTCTCGCTGGCTTGCGACCAGTGTACGCGTCACTTTTTTTCAATCTAATCACACAATCGATGCGAACTAACGTACGTAACCAAGATGCGAATTCATGACCTTCAACTTTGCCATGCAAGCTATCGATCAAATCGTTAACTCTGGTGGCAAAACTTACTATATGTCCGGCGGAAATGTTCCGTGTCCCGTTGTTTTCCGCGGACCGAACGGCGCTGCTGCTGGCGTTGCTGCGCAGCACTCGCAGGACTACACAGCATGGTACGGTCAGATTCCAGGATTGAAAGTTGTAAGTCCATGGAGTGCGGAGGATTGCAGAGGCCTGCTCAAGGTGCGTACCATTCTGACCTGAACCGGGGGCACTAAGCCAAATGGCTACCAGTCCGCTATCCGTGACCCTAACCCTGTAGTCTTCCTCGAGAATGAGATGCTTTACGGCGTCTCGTTCCCTATATCCAAGGAGGCCATATCAGATGATTTCCTTCTCCCCATCGGGAAAGCCAAGGTCGAGCGTGTTGGGAGTGACATTACGATTGTTGCTCACAGCAAGATGGTGACCCACAGTCTTGAAGCAGCGGATATTCTGGCCAAAGAGGGCATCAAGGCGGAGGTTATCAACCTCCGTTCCATTCGCCCTCTAGATATCGATACGATCAAAGAATCAGTGAAGAAAACCAATCGGTGAGCACGGGTGACTTCTATCGTGTATATTCAAATACTCACTATCCCAAGACTGGTCACTGTTGAGGGTGGTTTTCCCGCGTTCGGCCTGGGCTCTGAGATCTGCGCCCAAATTGTTGAAAGTGAAGCCTTTGACTACCTTGACGCGCCTGTGGAGCGCGTCACTGGTGCAGACATTCCCACTCCTGTGCGTTCCCCCGACTAGGATGTCATTCTCATTGTCCAAGCTGACGTGCTCATTGCTCATGTTAGTATGCCGCAAATCTCGAGGCTTTAGCCTTCCCTGACACCCCGCTCATCGTCAAGGTTGCCAAGCGCGCGCTCTACCGAACCAACTGAGCCCAATCGCCCTACTTTATATCCGAGCATACATCGTGTTATTCCTAGTGCTATAGATCCCCTTTTTACATTCGGAATTCATAGTGGTGCAATCTATTGATTTGTGCCTCAGACCGCAAGTGGGCCATAGCGTAAAAACTTCTTTCTACATCACATCGAACCGAGTCGGATCCGAACTGCGTTTGCATGGGCCTGTAACCCTTCGCAGTCAGCAAGCGTGGCCACTACAGGGCCCAGTGCCTTGAGGCCGTCTGCAGTGAGTTCTTGTGAAGTGATGTGCTTTTGGAAGGAGAGCGTGTTCACGCCGCTAAATTGACGTGCGTAGCCATTCGTTGGCAACGTATGATTTGTTCCAGATGCGTAGTCTCCGCAACTATAAAGAGTGGTATGGCAGGGCAGAGGGACACCAATACTAATCATCAGCGCTACGCAAGGGACCAGAAAGCGGGTAACAACTTGCCTCTCTGGGGAGAACGGCCCTACGAAGACGCTCCCCGCGTTCTGGACGCGTGCCACCGCATCCGCGGCGTTTTTGATGTGCAGGATAAGGTGCTCCGGGGCGTAGTCGTTCGAGAACGCCAGTGCGGCGTCAAGGTCGTCCACCTGCACAATGATGCTCTTTGCAACAGATTGTCGAATGATTTCCACGCGCTCCAACGCGCGTGCTTGGGCGTCGACCTGCGACTCCACTTTGGAAAGAATCGATTGTGGGAGATCGATAGCGACGAGCACCACTTGCGAATCAATGCCGTGCTCGGCTTGAGAAAGGAGGTCTGCTGCCACATAAGCGGCGTTGCAAGTCCGATCTGCAATGACCTGGCACAATCACACCATTAGGATTCATTTCTTTTTGTTTTCCCGTCCCAGGAGTTGGGGGCGGGGGTTAAGGGAGCGATGCCTGCCAAGACTCACAAGAACCTCGGATGGCCCGGCGGGCATGTCAATCGACACCAACGCGTCAGTGTCGTTCTGCACGAGCATCTTGGCCGCCGTCACCCACTGGTTACCTGGCCCGAATATCTTGTCCACTTTGGGCACAGTCCTCGTGCCATACGCGAGCGCTGCGATCGCCTGGGCCCCGCCCGCTTTGAGGACCGCAGACGCGCTGACGAGATTCGCGACGTACATCACCTCGGGCGAGATGCTACCGTCGGGGCGGGGCGGGGTGGCGAGCACAATTTCGTGACAGCCCGCAACCTGTGCGGGGATGCCAAGCATGAGCGCCGTAGAAGGTAGTACTGCCGTGCCGCCGGGGACATAGAGCCCGACTCGTGCGATAGGGCGCGCGAAGCGCGAGCAAACGACGCCGGGCGTCGTCTCGACCACAAGCGTGTCCGCCCTTGTCTGCGCTTCGTGGAACTTGCGGATGTTGGCGTAAGCCGCGTCGATCGCAGCACGGACGGAGTCGTCAAGTTGCATCGTTTCGGGGGCAAAAGGCGGGAAAACGACAGTGCTGTCGAGCTGCGCCTTGTCGAACTTGGCTGTCAGCTCCAGGAGCGCAGCGTCGCCCCGAGCGCGAACGCAATCCACGATGGGTTTCACCTTGGTAATCATGGCATCAAATTTGAGTACGGGGCGCTGAAGAAGCTGAGCACGTTCGGATGGGGAAAGGGATGACGCTGTGTACTTTCGCATGCGAATAGTGGCGTTAGGATAGGGTGGGGATGGCTGAGCAATTTTCGTGGGGGCAGGGGGGGGTGGCTCATCAAAAGACGTAGGCTTTGAGGACCACTGTGCCTTAGCGTTCCCTGATCTTCTGGAGACCTTGCGTGCTTTGGCATCAAGGCTGCGCTCAATATCGACGAGACTCACACCCGCTGCGATGCACCGAGTTAAAGTAAAGTAAAGCAAGTCGGCCGCCTCGAACGCAACTTGCTCTCTTGTCTCGGCGCTGCAAAGTTCATCCGCTTCTTCCATTACCTTCGATCGGAGGAGGTCAGGATCACTGAAAAGTCTTTTCGTATAGGAACCATCTGGAGCAGAGTCCAAACGCGATTTCAGGGTGCTCTCCAGCGCAGCCAGTCCGTTCAATTCGCCGAAGCATGAGGGGCGCTTCAAATGGCAAAAACCGGGTCCCTGCTGAATGACATTAAACTCAAGGGAATCTGTGTCGCAGTCAAGATTGATGCGTATGACGTCCTGTGTTGCACCGGAGGTCTCACCCTTCCTCCAGAGACCGTGTTTCCGGGAGTGATATACTCCTTTTCCTGACAGAATAGATTCGGCGATGGATTGACGAGAGGAATATACCAGCCCGAGAGAGCGACCACCTTGGTTAAAAGACGAAACTACGGTGGGGAAAAGGCCATCGGGACGATCAGAACGGAGAGGCGCGACGAATGCATCAGCAATATTTAGCTGAGAGGAGCTGGATTGACCAAGTGTTAGTTGTGAAGTTGGAAGGACAGGCACAGCGCCAAGTGAGCGTAGCTCCTGGATGGTAAGTGAAGTAGGTGGTGTGGATGAGGTGGATAAAACATAAATCGATGAAGCGGAAAAGAAATGGGATACAGAAGAAATGAGGTCTAATTCGAGGGATGGCGACTTGAGAAGGACGCCGGACACTCCAGAACGAGTCTTGTCCGAGACGGCACTTGCATTGGCAACATCCAAGAGGAGGAGGATGCGATCTGAAGGTATAGAACCAATAACCTCAGAGGCGTGAGCGAGGGATAAGATGACTTTGTCGGCTCCACGGTCTAAGCACGATATGAGATCATCGTGGTTTAGTGGGGTGTTGCTATCGACAAGGATGTAAGAATTGTACAGTTCTGATTGCGCATCTTCGGTACTTGGAATGGGCTTTATTATAGGACCGATGCGAGAGAGTGCGGCGAGGATGGCGGGATCTGAGCGTCAAGCAAAGGCAGGAAGGAGGCCATTTTGTGTGGAATAAAGTCTTATCGTGGGGCGCTATAATGATGAATAATCGCCCGAACCGGTTATATGCGCGCGGATCGACCGGTACCTTGGCCTGAGACACGATGCGATGAAAGAATAGCAAAAGCGGAATTTCGTGCAACAACATGTATTCCTATCGATCAAAGGGGACAACACGGTGGCGCAAGCCACTCTCCCTATTGGTCACCGCACCCTTGCCGCGTTGCGTTGAAAGAACAACGAATGTTCTGCGAACGTGTTCATGAACGGCCCGGTTGATGGAATACAAAAAGTCGACCTTGCCCTCCATCCGCATATAGTCCCTTCTCTCTTCTCTCCCCCTATCTCTCCCTCATCGAATATCTTTCATGCCACCCAAAGCAGCTCCTGATGAACCCGGTCGTGGCCGTGGTCGCGGTCGTGGTGGCTTTGACCGCGGTCGTGGTGGCGATCGTGGTGGGGGGCGTGGGGGACGCGGTAGCAGTCCAGGCCGTGGTAGTCCAAGTCGTGGTAGTCCAAGCCGCGGGGGTAGTCCAGGTCGTGGAGGTCCTCCCCCTCCCGGTGGCCCTCCCCCTCGTGGGGGCCGCGGTGGACCTTCCTTTCGCGGTGGACCTCCCACTCGGGGTGTGCCACTTCCAGCTGGCCAACCTGCAGTCCAACGTACTCTCGCTCCTGCATCGCATGTTCAAGCCATCGGTGTCAAACGTCCAGGACATGGGACTGCTGGCAGAGTGGTCGATGTATTCACCAATCACTTTGCGTGCGAGCTCAACCAGGGCATCATATATCATTACGACGGTACGATCCTCTCTTCCTCAGAAGGATGTATTTGATATGTTCTCTGTTTGCTCTGCCACTGTGTAGTTGGTAAGCATTATTCTTCCTACAGCTGTGTACCGTTAATCATGGCCGATCATAGTTATCCTACCTGATAAGCCACTTCCACTCCCACGTAATTTCGAAATAATCAACACCTTACAAACTCAAGTGGAACCTGAGCTTTTCGCGAGACCCGGAGCGTATGATGGGCGGAAAAATCTTTTCATGGCGGTTGAGCTCCCCTTCGAGACGGGTTCTCGCGAAGTGGGTCTTCTACATTGCTGATCACCGTCCCGCTTGATTTGCTTTCCTCTTCCTAGTTCGTGGTCCCTATGGGTCCCCCACCCTCACCGGGTGAGGCTACCCGAGGCGGTCGTGGACCTTTAGAGTACAAAGTCCGATTAACCCACGTTGCCTCAATAAATCCTGAGTATGATATCTGTTCATTTCTCCCGGATCGACCCATTCTTAGTTGACTTCTAGAGTCCTTCAGCGTTTTTTACGAGGCGAGCAAACTCATGACAATACCGTGTTAACGGCGATCACAGTACGCACAGCTTATTCTTCCCATTGCACTCGTACCTTTATTCATGGCTCTGGATAGGCACTCAACGTAGTGGTTCGCATGGGTCCAAACCTGAGATACCCCTTCAATGTTCGATCGTTCTTCACAAATAGGGAGACAAAGGACATAGGTGGTGGGATCGTGCTGTGGCGCGGATATTTCCAATCCGTGCGACCTGCTATCGGTCGTATGCTAATAAACGTCGATATATCTACGGGCGCTATGTTCATGGCCGGGCAACTGATCGATCTTGCACTCGCAGTCCTTGGTAGACCTGGCAATCCGAACGCACTCGCACCGCGTCAAGGTCTTCCCGACAGGGAGCGCATCCGGCTGCAGCGCTTTATCGCGAATATCAAGATCACGACATCACATGGTCAACGTGAACCTGGCCGGCAGGGCCCAAGACCGCGTGTCGTCAAGAAGCTGAGCAAAGAGGGAGCTAGGGATCTCACTTTTGAACTCGGAAATGGCCAAACGACGACGGTTGCTGACTACTTTCGAGGGGTCTTGGGTCGGCCGTTGCGATTTCCGGATGTGATATGTGCCGAAGTTTGTGCATCTTTGACCGCATCCTCTCTCTCTGATGCCGGATCCTGCAGCTCTCGACCGGTGCCCTAATCCCATTAGAGCTCTGCAATGTTCCCCCGGGTCAGATAATGCGACGGCAAGTCCCCCCTGACAAGACAAGCGCTGTCCTCGATTTCGCTACAAAGCGTCCGCACGAGCGTCTAGCGAGCATCCGTGAGGGTTTAGGCGTATGTCCCGGGTCTGCGCCTTCGGCCTACCCGCTTATAGTTCTTTTAAAGGTCCTAGAATATGGACAATCAGAATATGTTCGCCAGTTCGGCATGGCCGTAGCAAACGAGCCACTGAGAACTCAGGCTCGAGTTATCAACGCGCCGACTCTCAAGTACCACCAAACCTCCAAGCAGCCTAGTGCCGTATGTACTCTTTTTCTTCCTCTACAGACGAGATGGTTCCAAGCATTTGAGCCAGAAACCGCGCGATGGTGCATGGAATCTGTAGGTCTCCCTTCTGTTATTTGTTCCTTTACCTAACAACACTCACTTGAAGGATCGACAAGCGGATGTTCACCCCATCTCAAGTCCCCAATTGGATGGTGATCATATACGAACGACAGCAGCGCTTCAACCAGCAGACTGCCAATCAGATGGCTACTGATCTGGTCAAGGGGTGTGAAGCTGTTGGTACGGACATTTAAATCGGATTCTATGGCCATCTTCTAACCCAAGCCTTACAGGAATACGCATCAACCCCCAGCCGGGTCTCATAAAATGGGAGTCAGGACAAGGGAATATTGGCCAAGTCTGTCGTCTCGCTGCTAACTTGTCTAAAAGATCCCTGACAGTCTCTGTAGCAACTTCGTGCGGCTGGTTCCGAATGTCAACGTCGTTCAGGGAGTCTTCCGACACTTATCGTTGTCATCCTTCCAGATGGCGGAAACGATATTTATTCCGCTATTAAACAGTAAATGCATATTACTATATCATCTGTCCCGAATCTGACATGCCGTGCCAGTTTTGGTGACGTCGTGGTAATTGTTGGTTCATCATGGCATTTCCAACAACCGATTTTTGTCCATAGACGGGTGTGGTCACACAGTGCATGAAGTCATCGAAGTGCTTCCGTGCAAAGCCCCAATACTACGCCAACATAACCCTCAAGTGGGTACATTACCACATTCCTTGGCTTTCTTGATCTAGGTTCCGTGCAGGCTGAACGTGAAGCTCGGTGGGGTCAATGCAGTCCCAGAACCCCGCGATGTTTCATTTCTTACGGACTCCGCAAATCCGACTATCGTCATGGGTAGGTATTATCTTCTAGTTTGGTGCAAAGCAGCATCTATATTTCCTCCGTTTTAATCAGCTGCCGATGTCATCCACCCTGCCCCTGGTTCTGGAGACCGCCCCTCATTTACTTCTCTCGTGGGATGCATTGACAGCAGCGCTGTCCGATATGTTTCTACGATTGAGGTGCAAACATCTCGAAAGGAAATCATAGAAGCCATGGAGTCTATGTGTACTGTGCGTCTTTAAGTGTTCCCAGGCGAGCACGGTGACTGAATGATTGATAGTACGTGCTGACCCAATACAGAGGGGCCATGGGAAAGTTTCCCAAACGCATTTTGTTCTATCGTGGTCAGTGTTTCAATTCCGCTGGCATGGGCATCACAAACGGGCATCTTTAGACGGTGTCTCCGAAGGAGAATTTTCTACGGTTCTCGAGGATGAGCTTCCCCTTATTCGAGGTATGCCTCTTCCCTATATCCCTCGTGCGTTTCTAATACCTACATAGGGGCGTGTGCAAAACTAGGTATAAAACCAACAATCACTCTCATTATCGTTGGCAAGCGGCACCACGTTCGCTTCTTCCCGCGCTCTGAAAACGAGGGTGACCGAAGCGGAAATTGCCTCGCCGGCACAGTTGTGGACAGCGACGTGGTTAACCCTGTTGAATTCGACTTCTACCTGTTAAGTCATGGAGGAATTCTCGGTACCAGTCGTCCAGCCCATTATAATGTCCTCCTTGATGAGAACAAGTTCACGTACGTCCTCCTGAATAATTTCTCGGCGAGGTTGCTTTCGATGTTGACGCTGCGCCCAGGGCTGACGGTTTGCAGTCCCTCTCATATGCTCTCTGTCATGTCTACGCACGTGCCACTCGCTCTGTCTCAATACCTGCACCAGTCTATTGTGATTGTCTGTCCGTTGTTCTCTATACATTATGGCTGACGGGCTTTACCCTAGACGCTGATATCGTGTGCTCCCGTGCCAAGCACCATTACGACCCGCAACAGGGTATGGACCTCTCCGCGTCCGAGACCGCGACCAACACAACAGAAGCAGTGACCACGTTGGAGAGATTCCGTCAGGCCTTTAAGCCGACACACGAACGCATGAAAAAGCTCATGTACTTCTGTTGAGTGGTACCGATTGGATGCGTCGTTGCTCAGCCACTGTGGACTCGTCGTCTGGCCTCTGTTCAGGGTTACAAACACTCATGAAAATAGTGCTTGTTATATTGTACAGTAGTGATTTCGTGAAGTTGTTGTCAAAAGTCAGTAGTACGCAGTAGTACGAATCGCTCGAGTTATCTTTAGGTTCTGAAATTCTGAAATTGAGAATGCACCTTATCTGATTGCCTCAAAGTCCTCGAAATCAGGTCACTGCTATATCTCACATTCTAATCTTATGATACACACAGTGTACCCAGGGCATGCATAGTACTACCCGCTTACTTGGCTGCGGTTGGACTTTCACTCGGATTTGTAGAGGTCAGGGGCCGGAAGACGGCCAGTGCCAGTGGTTGAAGACAACCACTTTCCCTACCTCAGTGCATGTCGAACTCCTCCATTCAAAGATAATACCAGATCCCGTAAGCACAGCAAGTTATATATTTCAACGCGATGGAATGCACTCATTTTTTCTAATAGTTCGTTGGGCTCCACGAATGGGATGTACAGTGTACGTGTGACCTCCAGTGCACGCTACGTTAGAACTCCTGGTCTGATTGCCCACAGGGATTGGGGAAACGGACTGGGCCTTCAAGACCTCGTTTGAGGCTAGTGACCTGGATATTTCTGCGCCAAACGTCGACTTAGTATTTGATGGTCTGGACACCTTTAGTGGCGTGTCTCTGGTGAGCAGAGGTTCCCAGGCATTTGAGAACTGCGACGCGTGATGCTCACCCGAGAGGATTGAATCCTCCCCCTTCCCACTTCCCAGAATGATCAGAAAATTATGGAGTGGGGGTTGTTCATTCTGCGTCTCATCCGGCTCACCAACGAACCACCAGAACCGAGAATCAGTTCATAACATACAGAGTACCTGTCAAGAATCATCTCATCGCGGGCGCAAATGAACTTATCATCACATTTCCGAGTACTTTTCTGAAGGCATGGTTCACTGAGCTTTGTGATGTATTTGAGATACTGAACTTGATCTCAGGGAAAGGGACTCGAGAAGGAAAATGCTCAATACCAGTGTTGGAACGGAGACCCCAGTCGTTTGCACGTTCGCAAGGCACAATACAAGTAAGCACCGAATAGTTAATGATCTGTCGTGGCACGATGCTGAAAAGGACGCCGAATTCTAGCTATGGCTGGGACTGGGGTTCGTGCTCGTTTCTGTCCCTCCTCCCTGAGTGTACGGTCTGACTGGCGAACAGGCCCCACATTATTAACCGTCGGACCTTGGCGCCCCGTCTCCCTCCAAACCTACCATACGCGCATATCTAATCTCCATATATCCACTCAGGTAGACGTAAGCCTTGAGGTCGACCTGGTTGCATCCATTGCGCTCTCCCCTTCAGGGACATCGGGCACCGCAGAAATTCTGCTGAGGGATCCCGGAAACTTTCTTGTGAGTGGTCAGAGCAACGTCAAGATCAACGGTGGTGCAGTGCGGGCTGTGTTCCATTACAAGAAGGGAGAAGTCAAACTATGGTATCCTGTTGGATACGGCGAACAACCTTTGTATGAAGTCCAGGTCAAGGTGTTCGACGATGTATGCTCTTTCTAATACGGACGTATTTTATTCACTGAGGTCATTATCGTAGAAAAGCCAGTTACTTGACACCAGGACCCAAAAGATTGGGTTCCGTCGTGTGCGCGTTGTGGAGGATAAGCTGGTTGACCAACCTGGACTCACTTGGCTCTTCGAAATAAATAACATTCGAATTTTTTGCGCGGGCTCGAATTGGATCCCTGCTGACTCGTTCGTGACGACGTGAGTGCTTATCGCATGGATTTCACGTGTTGTCATGAACGGTATTTCTCAGTATCACGCCCGAGCGATATCGTGCGTGGTTACAGCTCTTGAAGGACGGAAACCAGAACATGGTAAGGGTCTGGGGCGGCGGCATCTACGAGAATGATGTGTTCTACGATATCTGTGATGGTTTGTCCTTCATACCCAAAGAAGTCTCCCATTTGACCGACCTCTAGAGTTGGGGATTCTCGTCTGGCAAGACTTTATGTTCGGCTGTGGTCAAGTCAGTTATTCATTTCTGCGTGATCAGCGACCACCACTCAAAATATGAAGTATCCTGCATACGAGGCATTCCTTGCGAACGTGAAATTGGAGGCAGAACAAAATGTTCAGAGGCTGCGACATCACCCTTCGATTGTGATTCTTGCTGGAAACAACGAAGGTTAGGCGTCTCCTCGGTGTCTCAAGATCAGCAGCAGCTGATTGAAGCATTGACATAAGACTACCAGATAGCGGAGTCATTAAACTTGGACCTCGATTACGACGACGAAGAGTCTGACTTTCGGAAGACTAGCTTTCCCGCCCGCCACATCTATGAACGATTATTGCCCGCAATTGTCAAGGAACATTCAGATTTTCATTATCATCGAGGCTCTCCGTACAGCGGACACGGAAAGGTGACCACAGACCAGACGTATGGCGACTTGCACCAGTGGAACGTGTGGCATGGTTCTCAAGAGTCGTGGCATAACTGGGATGTCCTTGCCGGACGATTTGTTTCAGAGTTCGGAATGTTAGTCGCGAAAGACTTTTGGTGACCTTGTGCGCCAACTCACTCGCTATGTAGGGAGGCATTTCCCAACATCCGCACAGTCGACTATTGGACAGGCGGAGATGTATCAGAACGTTACCCACAATCTCGGTACGCGTGTGCAATCTTTAGCGATAGAAACATCTAAAATAATGACCTTCAGGACGGCCGTGAATCACAACAAAGCTGCTGGCTTCGAGCGCCGCCTCGAGCTGTATCTAATAGAAAACTTTAAGCATGCATTTGACATGGAGAGGTTTGGTATTCAATTCTAGTCAACATCGGATGTTCTCAAGCAACTAGTAGTTATGTTTACTATACCCAAATCATGCAGGCGGAGACGCTCGCGGCTGCATATCGCGTGTGGCGAAGGAACTGGATGGGCCCTGGTAGGGAATATACGGCTGGTGCACTTGTGTGGCAGGTGGGCGCACTTCGGCGTTTTGTCGTCCCATGTTTCAATTATTGACTTATCCCGATAGTTCAACGATTGTTGGCCAGTGACTTCCTGGTCGATAGTCGATTATTTTCTCCGGCCGAAGCCAGCGTATTTCGCGATCGCACGCGAGCTCCGCCCTTACACGGTGGGAATGACGCGCAAACATCACAAAGCGTATGCGGACGGACGTACATTGGCACACTTCACGATTACGTCGCAGTTGGAAATATGGGGTACCAACAGCACGCTCGAGCAGAAACGTGCCACACTGCAGGTTACGTCTTTCGACCTGGAGCGACCCGATTGGAGAGATCGATGGGAGTTCAACGTCACTCTGGCGCCCAATGCCAGCACCGAGCTCTGGAGGGGGCAAGTGCCCGGCCAGCCGGTGCGCACGCGGGAAAGCCAAGTGCCAAACCCGATCGTTGTCAGCGCGCGGCTACTCGATGAGGATCGCAGCATTGTTTTGGGACGGTATTCCAATTGGTGGGTGTTAACATGGGCATGAGCCCTCCTCGCTTTCACTTTGGCAGCGATTGATGTGCAGGAACCGATCAGGCCAGAGCCATTCAAGTATATACATTTCCCTGACGTAAAGGACCTAGGGTTGAAAATCACGTCAATTGGGGATGGCGAATCTGTCGAGCTGAGCGCCCAGCGTCCCATCAAGGGCATCATACTCGAAGTCAAGGGCGAGGAGGTTAAGTGGGGTGATCAAGCCATTGACTTAGTTCCGGGAGATCCACAAATAGTCAAAGCCATCGGATTGAAGAGCAGGGAGGTGAAAGCTAGGTTTCTGGGTGATGGAACCGCCTGAGGTGTCCTGTGGAGAACGAGCACAGGATAGACCGAGGGCAGGTCCACGTTTGAGGGGTTGTAGTAGTCTCTTGCTAGTGTTGCTGTCGGAATGAGGTCGGCCATAAGGTCGGAAATGAAGATCAATATCGTCTCATCTATTGGGGAGTTGTGCCGGTTAGGTCATGGATGCGTTCCGATGGGGTGCCATTGCGAGAAATGGAAATTCACGAATGATGCCAACAGCCAGAACAGACATAATAATGATATTAGAAACCACCAGTGGAGGGCGTAGTACGGGAACAGACCCGGTGACTTGGGATGAATGATGCGCTATAAGTACATACACGGTCAAAGCATGAAAACACCAAGGGGTTCTAAGAAGCCGATGTCCCCTCTAGTCCGAAAGAAGACGAGTAAAAAGGAAAACACAGAAAAACTCACACGACGTAGACTGTGGGAGTAACGATGAGAGTGCGAGAATGCGGAGAGCTATGTAAAGGCAAGGTCGATGGAAGCAGTCCACAGTCCACGAACGATTAGAATCTAGCCGATTCCAGGGGGAAAGAGGCGAGGGTGGGGATGGGAGGGTTCGTCACATAATCTGGCAACGGCTGGCCTCCGGTTCGGCCTTTGTCGGGGCTTGCCGCTCAATCTCAGCAAGACACAGCTCGAAAACTTTGGCTACCAAGTATATTAACGCTAGGCAACATTTGAGGTGCCAAAAGAAAGAAAACTCACCAACGTTGACATTATTCTTCGCGCTGGTCTCAACCCAGGCTGCGTGATTTGCCTTGGCAAGGTCCTCACCTTCAGCCGCTTGCACCTGTCTGCTGCTCATTGTCAGACAAGATGTGGAGGTAATCGACATGACGACTAGGTGGAGAAGTGGGCCACCTACCTTAGGGAAAGGTCTATCTTGGAGCCGACTATGACACAGGGGATCTCTTTGATTCCACAGAAGTTGACAATCTTGTCATACACGATCTGGATCATGTCGAAAGAATTTCTTGAGGTGACCGAGTAAACGAGAACAAAGCCATGAATGCCGATGGCGTGCTTAGAGTTGAGGATAGAGTATTCATCCTTGCCAATGAGGTGTAAGCGTGAAGGCGTAGTGTGCGGGACATGAATACATACCTGACCAGCGGTATCAATGATATCACAGTCGTAGTCGACACCCTTGTAGTTGACGCTCTTAGAGAAGGTGTTTTCGATAGTAGGGTAGTAAGATTCGATGAACTGGTTCTCTGTAACTGTATCACAAGGGATGACTTTCCTGTTGTAGTGACGTAGTGTATGAGCATAAAACCGGATAGTATGAACTTGTGAGGTTCACCGACTGAGCGGGAGCCAAGGACGGCGATCTTTCTCTTCTTAAGAATGTCACCCGGCATGGCGAGGAAACAAGATGACAGAAGGAAGGCGAAAAGGTAGGAAAAAAGGTTAGGAATTAGTCCGCGGTGTGATGAGCACTGCCGAGGCGAGATGCATAGGCAAGTCGGCCCTCCCCGGGCCGGTCGTAGTTTGTGCTGTCACATATATTTCTCCTCGAAAAAAATAAATGAGGCCCCGGCTGCCCTTCGAGCACACGACAGATCACGTAGCGACACAGAGGAGCAGGGTGCTATGACGCCACGGCGTTGCACTGTCTTCAGGATGAATAACACTCCAATCCACGCCCCTCCACGTGACTCGTAATACCGTGCACGTGACTGGACGCGTCTGCACGTGCAGGTTCATTAGAACTTCGATGCATGAACGCGACACATTCTCAACTCGGTGCCACCATGTCTGCTACTTCTTCCCCAAGTGACTCCCCCGCCACCGCCCATATCCAGCCCCTTCATAATCCCCAAAATGCTGCATACGTCGCCATACCACAAGCGCCTCTCGGCAATGCCACCAATGGCTCAACAAACCAGGTTCCAGGAATGGGTACAAGAGCGTTTCTTGCGAAACGCATGTCCAAGACGCAGTGAGCTTACCCTCTCCATTTTCCAGTTGGTGTTATGGTTGGCTGAAGCATATCTGAACAGGAACCCAACATATGTCTCACCAACAGACAGTTTACTGACCCCAGTGACGCAGAAGATTAGCGCCGCCAGGAAGAAACGCTTCAACCAGTGGGTGCATTCGTCGCTATTCTCCTGCTCGGGTTGATTGATGGTGTTTTTCAGGGGCAAGTCTGCGCCCATTCCTGCGCTATTTGGTAATACACCTGCGAACAAATCGGACGACGAGGACGGAGACGCGATTCCTCCAACGAACTTAGGGACATCCGGCGAGCTGCCGACCACGGATGATAACCCATTCTGAGCGATACTGTCTTAGTGGGGCCGACAGGTTCACTGCATAGATGATAGACGACGCCATGATTTATTCCGTTTAGTTTAGCTCTCACGCGATGGTGCCTAGTTTTGTGTAAGCTGCGCTGCTATGAATAGTACTATTCTCATTGGCTGGTCCCAATGCAATGAGCCACGATGTGTTTTCTGTACAGTACCAGGATACCATGAGTCCAACCTACTGAATCTAGGAAGGGTTAGACAAAGATGGTGACAGGCCACTAGCAAAGACCAACTTTGAATGAATGCCATGCCAGTCCTGGGCATGACATATTGCACATATCATACATTGTATGTGCAACATTTCCCATGAATTTTTCACAGATTTACTGGTAAAGTGAAGAAGCAATCTGTTGCTGAACAGGGCCTAAACTTTGTTACTTTTTCAATTAAGTGGACAAGTCAGAAAGTTGAGATATATTCATACTAAAAAAGTGGTAATTTTATTACTTTTTGTAACCTTTTTGTACTTTTTCTGACTTGATTACTTTTTGGAAATTTGGCTGAGAATAACTTATGCTGAAATGTACGTCACTTTCAATGGTCACTTTTAACTTTTTTGACTTGTACCCACTTGTATGAGCTTGCACAAGCTGGTGCAAGCTCAAAAAAAGTTTATGTCAGGTTTCCTGATGCATCCTGTTGGAAAATTCAACTGGTATTATCATCATTATAAGTCCGTCTACTGCTACTGACCATGATTCACGTGGGCAAAAGATTCATGTACCATCTGCATGAACACTTTCTAGCTTCTTTCGCAGAAGACGAGGCAGCTTGTTGTGATGGACTCACCTGCGCAGAAGACCTTGGAGTCGCGGGTTAGCTGACACATGCGGACATGTATTCTGCCAAAAAAGGAGTCAATGGGGTGACTGTTGAATGTGCTTGCGCGCATCACTGCAAGGATCGATCGCTGATTTAGCCCATGCGGAGCTCCGCTTGTCGCGCCCGGCTTGTCAAACCATCACTGGATAGCAAGGTTGCAGTGCAGCGCAGAGACGCATCCTCGCAGCTTGGCGCTTTGAAGGCCAAATCCTGAACAACGAAAATGGGTCGAGCTCTTCAAATTTTGGGCACTAAGGAAGGGTCGAGAGACCCAATAATGGACTCGTAAATAGTGTCCATGTCATTGATACTAGGATTCCGAAGATGAATATCTATCTACTCGTACGTACTACCTCTGATAGGCAGTGCTTAATGTGGTGGGGGAGGGTAAATCCGAGAAGGGGCAAGCATGGACTACAAATCGGCATTTCAGGACTTCCTGAACAGCCGGAAGAGATTACGCTTGAAGAGGTACCACATGCACTGGACGATGCAGTCAGACTCGGAATCGAGGAACACGAAAGACCACATACCCCAATAAATCGTACAGCAGACAACCCAAATGTAGAGTAAAGGATGAATGCGAAGTAAGTATTCTGCTTTTTGCGAAGCTCGTCCTCGTCTGTATCAGTGTTACTACTTGGCAATCCATTGATATTTTCGATAGCAATGGCAAGCGCCGCATTTGAGAGCATCCAAAACACCACCAGACGTGTCCGGAACGTTTTGTTCTGGTCATCCATGGACGGTTTCTCTGGGACATCTTTATCCTCAAGTTTGGTCACGGCACGAGTTACGGTCTCTTTAAATACGGCATCCAAGTCTTCCCGCACACGCTCCATATCTTGCACCACAGCAGCTTCTTCATTTTTCCCTTTGGATGACGAAACCGACGGAAGTGCCTCAGCTTTGTCGGAGCCTTTGGTACCCCAGGAGACATCATGCAAGTTGCAGAATGCATAAACGTTGAGAACGTTGGTGAAGCTGGGGGCCAAACAAAGATACTGGCCGAAACTGGAGAACATGTGCCATGGATCACCCTACATAGACTAATGAGTGGTGACGTAGGGTACAGCTGGGGTTGACTCACATAGAGAACGGACCCAATGAGATAGATGCCGAACGTAGATACCATGGCTGCAATTAACGCGCCAACGGGGGGTTCAAAGAAAGTCAGGACGACTTGTGTTACTGTCTTGTTCTTCAGCTCGCTAGGGATTTTCTTGTAAATGGAGGTATCAACATCGACGCGCGCGGAGCTGTATATTAGTTCCAAGAACTCACCGCGAAAGCTTTGACAGTAAGACTTATAGAACACACGAGCAAGTAAACGGACAGTAGAGCATACACCCTAGCATATCTACCTTCAGCGAAATGGGGAGGCAGAACAAGAGCGAGACATACCATAGAGTGATGACATATGCAGTACGTTCGCCCTTTGGTCGGTTGCCTAGAGCCAAAACAAACTTAACATACAGTGAGTGGCGGTCGGTACCCGGGTGAAAACTCTTGTCTACCTGTATAGCAAGAAAACCGAGATAAATCCATTTCAAAGCTAGATTAATCCAGTGGGTCTGGGTATCCCTATTCAGCGCGATACATTGCGTTGGGGGGAAGGGAGAGGCTCACGATGTCAAGTCCCGTGTGATTGTCACCACCGAAGAATACTATGCCCTGGCTGGGCAGGAGATCGATGATGATACTGAACGTCAACCAGATATTTGCTAGGGCAAACCAGGAAAAGGCAAGCGAGAATATGTTGTACTGCACAAAGATTTCAATGATGGGCGCATGGGGTCAACAGACTGACGCACAAGGGCCTGGATATGGAAGAAAAACATGCGGATGATGCCATGGTTGGACTTGTACAATCGGAAAAAGTGCACGATAGCATACTGACAAGCCAGGTGAGCAACGGCGCCTGACAAAACTAAGCACAACCCTCACGATAGAGGCAGCAAACGAGCCATTCAGCCATCGGCGACGCTGGCCAATCAATTCCACGGCGGACTCTGGAACGTCTGTCTCCGCCTTGGAAGGCTTGACGTAGGTGAGGGTCCATTTAGCTCCGGCCTTCGCTACCAATTCAAAGCAAAGGATTCGATCCTCGGCCAAGAACATGTTCTTGGTGAAGATATTCATGCCATAAATTCCCTTGGCACCAAGGCGGTCCGCAAGCGAGTGGTCGCCGTGGAAATATTGCTCAAGAGGTCTGCCAAGGATCGCACGATACCGATATGCAGAGAAAGCACCAGGCAGGACAGACACATAACCAAAGCTACTCTCGAGCGGCTTGTCCAGAATATTTGACATCTTGTATTCGAAGTTCTGTGCAGCGACAAGTGGATTGAGCAGCTTCCTGCCCTTATTGATCATGGCGTGAATTTCACCGCAGCAGCCACCGAGGTTGGCGTTGTTGTAGAATGCTTCCCAAAGATAGTAGAGGGACTTGTGTCCCGGTTTTGTACCAGCATCAATAAGGATACAAATTTCGGGCTGGAACCATAGCAGGGTTGATACTAGCACGTTAGAGGGTAGCGCACAGGAAGGCACGAGAACACGCACCTGTAGCATTCGACCAATGGCGTTGAATAGCCAGCGATGAGAATTGATCTTCTTCTGATTCTTGGCCTTCAACACAAAGATGATTTGGACGGGAACAAGGTTGTTAGGATCGTCACCGTGTGGCAGAATGAGCTTTGGACTCGAATCGACCGAAATCTGAGTGGTGTACTGGCCACAGCTGGCATTAGCTCAGGAGATACGACTGGGAGCCTGGGACAAACCTCGAAGATATGAGCGACAGTGTCTTTATCATCGACCTGTTTTTTCATGACACCATCTTGGTATACCCCGACTGTAGCGAGAAGATCCAAGACCGTTTTGTCCATGGGCTCTAGGCCATCGACGATCAAAGCAACGGTGATCCTCTGCCAGCCGGGAACGCCCTCCTCCGCGCTGCGGCGCCAATACTTTGATTGTTTAGTCTTGCAGATATCGCGGATGTTCAACATCACACCATGAAGTGTGCGGGCGTAGAGAGTCTTGTCTTCGTTGTACGAAGTGACAGCGATAAGGAGCTCTGTCTCACGGTTATACATCTTGGTTCGAAGTGACCACCCGTTCTCCTCTGAGAACTCATCGGGATCGCAAGTGGCGGCGCTGTAGCGCATGTGCCTGGGCAGGGCATAAGGTGGGGATTAGGGAACTGAGCAGCCTACTCACGTGAACTCGGTTGTTCTGACACCAGATTTCCACTTTTCCTCAACTGCGCTGTAGACAGGAGTGGGAACAGGATACTCTGTGATGAAATTTCCATTAGTCAACTTGACTGTCTTCTTGACACCACGTCGGATGGTCTGCCGGCGACGCCATGCAGAATCGACACCGTTGGAAGCAGAGGAGACAACAGAGACAGGGCGGGCATATGGGTCACCATACGTGTCAGGGTTGAAAGGGCTGGTGTGGATCAATCAAAGTGAGAGCGGATATTGATGGACAGAGGGTTACACCTACCCAGGGGGGTAGAAGCCCGGCGGGACGTTACCACCAGTGAGAGGTTGCTTTTCTACCTCTTCCTCGTCATATGAATGGCCTTGACCGCCGAAGTCTTGAGGAAGGGAGACGGTAGAATCGAATGGCTCGGGTTGTGGTTCCTGAAAGTGCAGGGCGCGAGGTCGGTCGGCAAAAGGATCTGCGTTATGATCAGAGCCATGAGAGGCTACAGATCCAGGTGGGGGACGGCCAGCCATGAAGAAGGATGTAAGTAAGGAGAGGATGGAGTAGAGAAGGAGGAGGAGGAGGTGAGAATGAGCGTTGCTGGTAGCGCCTCGTTTTGTTGTGGTAACGAGGCAGTGAAGCGGTCTTTGTTTGGATCCCCTGCGCGCACAACGCCCTACCACAAATCATCGCCGCGCCGCCGACAACGTGACCCACCCACCGATCCAATTTTGTCTCACATTTAATCGCCGCGGTTAAGGCAATGCCGTCGCTCCGAGACAACCGCCAGAGAAGTCCTTCCAACCGCAGCGCATAGTAATAACCCCGAGGGAGTGACCACCCTGCGGCTGACAAACGGCTTCATTGACCCGTACAGCATTCTACACCTACCGTTTCGAAAAAATATGCGAGCACTGATGAGTTGATCCGGTCACCGGTGGCCGCGGCCATCCCGGTTTGAAACGCACAACCCGGGCCGGTGCACAGACACACACGACACACACTTTGCACGCTGGCCGAACGGTGCTATGTCTGCTCAGCCTCAAGGTCGAGCGACAGTCCCTGCAACGGCGCAGAATGTTCGACAAGACGATGAATCGCCGTTTCGCAAGTTCGTTACTGTCGCACAGGTGCACATTAGGCACCGTACTTCTTGATTTTCCTCCTCCTGACATCCCCTACAGCAAGTCCTCCTCATCTATGCGGTGACGCAGTTCGGTAAGTTCTCCTGAACCACCGTTTCCAGGTTAGTGCTCACTTGAGCTTAGCAACCAAGTTCTTTGCGCCGAAGATTGCGCCTACCGAATCTCCCACCGCGATACCTGAAGGCGGCTCCGACTCTGGTCACATTGATCCATTCCTTCTCCCTCCTGCGCAAGCGCATCTTGCATGGCCGTTGGGAATTCCCCTATCTCTCCATTTTCACTTGTCGACTAGTGAACGTCCCTTTGCCCTAAACTTGGAGGATGCGGGTCTGCCTCACTTCGTTTGGCATGACATCACTTTTGGGAATTGGAATGAAGCACGAACGGTAGATTACAACGTAAATCTACCAGAGGTGTGTGACTTATAGTCAACTTGTTGTTCTCCATGGTGCTGAATGCACTTTACCAAGTCTGTTCAACGGAACGGCTCTTTATGGGCGCACATATCCCTGACAAAAGATAACGCAGATCCTGACCCGTCTAGCGTAAGATACAGAAAGGATTCGGTTCATCATGTTAGAAAGCGTGCGTGCTGCTGAGGGCTCCCTCGTACCACTTTCTCATCCACAAGTGTCTAGTTTTGGCGCGTTACCTCCCGAGGCCCAAAATTCGCAAAGAGAGGAATCTCTTGCAGGACAAGGTTGACATCGCGGATGAACAAGAGGAATCCGAGGTGCGGTCAAGGACACTTACCGTTAGCTCGCCCTTACCCTCCGGACAGGTCGCAGACACTATCGTGTCCTATTGGCATCAGGTCCGTTCTTCGTTAAACCTTACACCCAAGGCTATAAAGGTAGTTCCCTCCAGAACTTTACTTTGGCCCTCATCTCGGATGCCACCGTCGTGCACTATACACAATTGCCCCCTCCAGTCGCAGAGCGTATGTTTACGAACACCAGCCCAATCCTGGCTAACCTTACCATGCAAATAGATGTTACTTTGGTTCCCGGACAACGAGACGAGACCGGGACAATTGGCTTGTATAATCCGATCATCTTTCCCAATGAATTCTGGCACTTGAGATCCCAATACATGGAAATCAATACCACTACACCTACAGTCCCCTTGCAGGTCGTATTCCAGCCGATGTCATACTTCAAGTTTCAAATGTTTGCCTCTATGACATTTGGTTTCCAGGAAGCTGTCAAAAACCAAGGTGGTAGTTCCTCTGCAGAGGTTGATGAGATTAAGCGCATGCTAGTGGAGACAAATCCTTGGTTCTTAGCTCTGACCGGGGTCGTGAGCGTACTCCATGTGGTGTCAGTTGTCAAGGTTTTCGTCGCCCGTTTTCTTACACAGTTTTAGGTTTGAGATGTTGGCATTCAAGTCAGATGTCTCTCATTGGAGAAAGAAGGATGAACTTACTGGCGTTTCAGTCCGGTATGCGTTTTTCTGATATGGGTCCTATCACGTCCACTGATTTCATCAATGCAGAACCGTGTGTTTTCATTCTCTCAGTGGCACGCTGAGCATGCCAAAGCTCCTTCATTATGCAGATTATCACAAATGTCTTCGTGCAGCTAGTGATCTTACTGTACCTCATCGATAACAACGCAGAGACAAGCTGGATGATCCTCATGGGTTCAGGCATGGGGTTGCTCATAGAAGCTTGGAAGGTGCGGTTGTCATACATGCGAACACACCACACTAATTAATTCATCCTGTTTTTCAAATAAGATCACGAAGACTGTCGACATCAAGATCGTTGTCTCGGAGCCAAGGTCTATACTACCTTGGAAAGTGATATTTGCGGGTAAGCACACGATGCTTCGATGGTGCATCAGTATTCGTGACCCCATTGGCCCAGATAAACACGTACTTAGTGAGGAAGAAAAGAAAACTCAAGAGTACGTCATCTGCTATCCACGACTTGTCGCCGAGTCTGACCCTGTTCATAAAAGGTACGACAAATTGGCCTTCCGCTATGTTTCATACTTCGCTCTTCCCGCGCTCGCTATCTATGCTGTCTATTCCCTGGTTTATGAGACGCATAGAGGCTGGTACAGCTTTGTCATTTCGACCTTGACGTCTTTCGTGTATATGTTTGGCTTCGTATGTACAGAAGGTGACTCTACAAGTCTGGTTTCGGACTGATGAGGGTGATTTATTGCAGGCTCAGCTGATTCCCCAACTTATCATTAACTACAAGCTTAAGGTCAGATAGGACAGTCTACCATTTACGGAGCCTGACAGTGATATTTTAGAGCGTCGCACATATGCCCATGAAAGCGATGGTGTATAAGACATTGTCAACCGTGATCGATGACTTGTTCGCGTGAGTGTCAGAAAAGTCTAGACTCTATGCCCTGTGATGACATGACATGGGGACTAGATTCATCATCAAGATGCCAACTTTGCATCGACTGGCATGTTTCCGGGACGACGCGGTGTTTTTAGTATTCTTATACCAGGCAAGTCTGTCATCTGTACTGTGTGTACGTTTGTGTGACGGTGCATGACAGCGTTGGATATATCGAATTGATCCGAAACGGGTGAATGAGTATGGACAGGTGTTGGATGGAAAGGAAAGGGAGGAGAGTAAGAAAGATAAATAAACCAGTCGTTGGTGATTTTTTCGGGCCGGCGGAGCGGAAGTGGCGGCGTAGTGAAGAGATGGAATGACATCTTGTGGTTTGGTTACATCTCATCCCATCCCAATGTATGCTGCTTGTCCCTGCCTAAACGTACAATTCACTCCCCCTCCCTCTCCTCCCTCTCCTCCCCCACCTTGCGACCCAGACTATCACCCTCTCTATGTCGGTCAACAGGGAATTACCATCGTACTCTTTACTTCATCTCCCCATCTATTCATTCATTGATTTTGCCCCAACCAGGCTCACCCCCAATTGACGCTCAGGAGTCGAACACACTCAAAGCCCCAGTCTGATTCTGAGCCTCTTCTCCGCAGGCATACATCCTTGACATGCCTTATCTGTCGCCTGTCTGTCTACCGCGTCCTCCAGTTCATTCCATCCGACATGGATGCTGCCGAAGGCCCCATATTGCCCACAGAGGAGTGGGTTGAGCATGAGATCCTGCAAAGTAGGTCTGGTTGGATCGAGCTGGCTAAACAGTGCCTGGTAAGCCCCTTGATATTCTCTGCCAGGCACAAGAATGTGTCAGGCATTTTCTCCAGCAATCTGTACTTTACTCACCTGTTAGTTTGTTCAAAGACAGATGAGTCTGTGGCTCTGTTACGAGCTTCTGAGGCCTATTCTCCCGTGTTTCGCGTAGTGCTTCCCGCGCGATTTGTCCCTTTTCTACCCCCTCCCCCGCACTCTACTTCACGACGCTCGTCGCCAGAGCCTCCGCAGCCTGAGCCACCGCTCAAAGTACTGCCCTCTTTATCTCCGTTATTCCCACCCCCTCCGTTTGTTCCATCACATCCAACATTCGACCATCTTGCGGCTGTCGCACTGCAGCGGTCTGACCAAATCCGAAAAAATGCTGAAGAGCACATTTTGCAGATCGTACAGACTCGCGTTCTGGAGATCGAGAAAGGGGAAGAAGAGTTGAGACGTCAGGTCCAGCTGCTATGGGCGACGTTCCGAGAAGCAGAGTCTGCTCTAACGCAGGAAACGAAATCACAATCACCGAATAAACGGCCTACTGCAAGTAACCCCGTCGTGACGGCTTCACCCTCGCATGCTAGTCAAGAATTTAAGCGTCTGTCTCCGGTGGCAATCAGCGACTTCATTCCAGTTTCCACTGTTAGAGCACCTTCACCGAGCCATGAACCACACCCCTCTGCTCTCTCTACATCCCTCGCAACCTCTTCATTCCATCATCCAAAGGCTTTTGATGAGGGGAGACGTAGTACTTCCCCCGTTGCAGCAGCGCTATCCAGCCCACTCCCTACTAGCCCAACGCTAGTGGGGAGCATCAATTATCGAGATCCTGTCCGACGTGATATGAACGAAAACAAGGATATTGCCACAAGCTTCAGGTATGTTGTGGACATGGAAGCTGAGAGAAGCGCGCGTGAAACCCAATACCAATCTCTTTCGAATGTCAAATCGCCTCGAGTGAACACGAAGCTTACTGGCCATCCTAATCCTGGTGTCTCAGATCGAGCGACGGAACATTCTGAGCCAATGGCTGGTCCCTCTACGTCCAAAAGCAAAGCTCCTTCGGAAGAGTTACTTAGTCCCTCGGGGTCAAGGGGCAAGCGTAAAGTGACCTTCGATATCAAGCCTGTCGTCCCTGGTGGGGAGAGGGAAATCCAAGTCGACGAAGAATCGGGCGAAGGTTAAGCTCCCACTAATATCCAGAGTCATCGGTCTGACTCTCTGACTCCTTTACGCAGCTTCAGTCTTTGAATTGGAGGATGATAACTCCGATATATCCCAAAGAGATACTTCTTTTGACGGCCTGACGCTTACTCTTCGTGACTCAGTCGACAGCCCTACGCGTCCACCTCGTCAGCCACGAGCTAGCGGAGGCCCAGCTTTACCTCGTTCCTTACAAACACTACGGCCGACATCGCTCCCAGCCACGGTCGCTCTTCGTGCTTCCGACTTTCTACAGTCCGAATCTCCCTCCAAGGAACACGCGACACCACCGTCTGCCATTGATGACGTAGCGAATGTTGACGAGGCGCTGAGCCCTCGTGACCAGGAGCTCGCGCGCCTTGTCAACGTGACCACCCCCAGCCATCGAAGCGCATGGAAGAGAGACAGGCAATCATGGAGGCTCTTTGAATCCATTAGTGTGGGAGACGCTTCCCCGGAATCGCCCGATAATGAGACCGATGCCACCGCTGTATCCCATGGGGCTGAGCCTAATGGTAGACACGGTGCGTTTCAACCCTGATATCAAGCAACTGCTGACAGTTGGCTAACATAGCCCTGTCCAACTCTGGTGTCTCGGCATCCTTACCTATTTCTATTGCTCTCGCACCACGAGATCATACTGAGGATGATCCTCTTGGCGAACCGGATGCCAAACCAGAACTGGCCTTGACATCGGCAAGCTACCGCAAGGCATCCTACGCAGCACGGGATCGCAGTCGCTCTTTGGATCCCGGGGCACTGGATTTTGAAACGGGTGGTAATGATGAGAGCATTGACGCCGATGACGGTGACGTTGGTTCGCTAAGTCGAGGTCGACGTCATGCATTGAAGATTCTCCAAGCCCGCAGTGAGCTGCCTGCTGAGGGTATGTGGCGGAGTCTGGTAACTTAAGCTCCCCGAAAGCGAACGTGGCGCCCATCTTTCAATCATCTATGCTCACTCACTGTCATCGATCCAAGTTGTAATTTGTGCATTTACACATCACCTTCCATGCTATGTAGCTCGTCATGTGTATACACACACAGTACTCTACTTTTTCGTCGTACCATGCATCTAATCGTAATCACAAACACTGCGCGAAGCTACGCATGGCTGTGTTAAGAGGCAGGACCACATGGAGGCTTGTCTTCGACCCATAGCACTGGCCGCTCTCAATCAACGGTAGCCGTCGTTTCGGCGTCGAGGCGCTGGCCCTTGCCCTGGGCTGCTGCCTCCTGATCGACTTGGGAGACGATCGGCTCCACTTTAGACTCGTCGGTCAGCTGCAGCTCCTTCTCCCCTGCGGCAGAAGGCGAGGGAGCTTCCCTGACGCAACGGTCGCACTGGCACGCGAATCGCCATCCACGAGCGAGCTCCTTGCGGCGGCGATACCTCGCCTGAATGACGTCCTCGTCCTCGTGCACGGAGGCGTCGACGTACGAAACCGTTATCTCGTCACCGACTTTGATATCGCGCGTCACGACGAGGCGCATCTCCGAGTTGGCACTTTCGAACGACGGTCGGGCACATGGATCGCAGGAGTGAGAAATCTACAAAGGTGGGCGTGTTATTATTATTCACTCGTGAATGGTGGGTGGGCGAGAGGGAGCGAGAGAAGGCTCACGTAGGATGAGACGGCAAAGAATCCTGCGCCTACTTGGTGCGCCGTGCCGTTTGGTGTGCGCATCAACTCGACACCTTCTGGTCTTTCCTTGGGTGGGGGCTACGCGATACAACCGTCATCCATCGTAAGCACGTATCACAATTAGGTGTAGGGCGGAAGAAATTTTTCACAACCTTATCATCTCGGCCACCGGCAGGCGAGATTCCGTAGGCATTGTAAGCCATCTTCCCGACGAGCACGGTGTATCGTTCGTCTGTGACAAAGTCCTCCAGGCCGTGGAGATTCGCCTTCAATATCGCCCTTAGGTGTTCCGCCTCGCTCTCTTTTCCACTTAGTTCGAGGTAACGGACGCGTTCTACGTGGTCAAAGAGCGTGTACCCGTTCTCCGTCCATTCGTCCGCTTGTGATGGCGTCGGGATGGACCGGTGGCCTGGGGGTAGCAGTTTCACGGTCTCGTTGATGACCTGCCTTGCGATGAACCGCGCGACGAGCGTGGCATGTATCCTGCCGGATTCTCGGACAAAGCGGGCAAACGCTATCTGAGCGTCCTCGCGCTTCTTGGCATCCCCAAGATCCTGGGTGGGATTGAGTTCGATGGGGATGGCGTATTCAGGGCCGAAGAGGAGCGACTGAGATTCGGCTTTCAGTTTGGCTTCACATTCTTTCGAGCAGAATGCAGACGCGAGGCGGTCACCGTCGGGTTTTAAAGCGGTACCTTCATCGATCTGGCGAAGACATCGAGAACAATGTGACCCCTTCCCTTCCAAGTCTGGGTCCAGGACCGAGACGATTGGTTCCTCCTGTTTGATTTGATGAGCCAACCTAAACTGTCGATGCAACCAAAAGCCACGTTACATTGTATATAACCTCTCCGGCGGTGAAGTCTTTGTCTGCGACGAGAATTCGCTTTAGAACCTTACCACCACTTGAATCAGTAACTTCGACGGCCTTCGTAGAGACATTCATTCGTTTTGGTGGGAATACTTCGTAATAGCCTACCGAGTGAAGATTCATTTATCTCAGCTTCAGACGGTGGCTCGTTGTGCTTGTGGCTCACCTTCGACACGACCTTTAACCTACCCACCGAATAGATATATGAAGCAAAAAACAGAAATATATTAGAACCATGTAACGCAATAGCGATAGTGGCATTGAGTACATCGAGCCCATGCGCACCCATGAAAGACATCATGCAGTGGGTGGCGTCAGGCTTCCGGGATCAGTAATCTGGTCCCACTCCTGCGACGAGGTCTCTGAAGGTGGACCACGCTTAGACGTACTCCCCTCATCCTCGGATGACGTGGAGGGTGGCGCCTCGTCGGTACTGGCCATTGATGGGAGGTTACTTACGTCGAGCCGCATCATTTCCAACACAATCTAGAAAGTTTTGAGTACAAGGGGGAGGAGGAGAGCGCAAGGCCACACACTTTGAAAATAGGCTCAGGCACAGTGTTCTGAAAGATCATGATCAACTCGACAGGCGAGGGATAAACGCGAAGGGCTCTAAAGAATGCTAGTGCAGCCTCAACAGCAAAGTTTGGTCCTTCGTGACAGGGTGAGCAAAATTCCTTCACAACCCTAAGACCTAGAAGCGTAGACGCACCCTTAGCGCAAAGTTGTTCCCCTTTCTCAACCTGGGACATGAAATAGTTCTCGCGTTCCTCCGGTGTTGTTGGAACTCGATCGTCTTTGACAAGAGCCATCACAGCAAGAATTTCTGCAGTGGGAAGGGCTGCATCACCAGAGGTAGAGCTTGACGTGGTTTCTTGGGCAACCGACTTGTCGATTTTTTTCTTTTCCCGTCCTGAGTGGGTCGTGAAAAGAACTGCACTGAAAGACACGAATTCAACATACGAAGCTGTTTCCGAAATTTGGCATCTGTTCTCCGCTTGTGATCGAAATAGACGGCGTATGCCAGGATTCCAACCCCTGCAACTGCCAACACCGTAAGGGTTCTGTTGATAGCTGGGGCCATTTTTTCACCCAAGGGAGAACGGCTTGGTGACGGGTAAGACGAGAGCAGACGTCGTGTCTGCGCTGAGAATGGGTGCACGTGTGTGGTCACGTGATGACCCCTCTCGTCAATTTCGGGTCTCACATTGTCACGGTGCGTTTTTCAGGGTCGTCCCGCGCCATTGACACTCAGCCTACTGCGTTACAAGTGGTTTTTCTTGGCCAAAACTACAGAGTACTTCATTCTCTATGACATCGATGCCCCGAGAGCTTCTCTTGGCCACTGGTATTTGAGCGACCAACTTCACATATGGGTCTATAATCAAGGCTGGGTCAATGACTCTAGCCTCTGGGAAGATATTCAGAGGGCCAGCTGGGAGGACATAATCCTTGAGTTCGACTTCAAACAAGTCATACAGAAGGATGTCCTTGGTTTCCTTTCATCGAAGGACAGCTACAAGGTGCTCACTCCCCCTTGGAAGGCAACTTCACATCTCCACGTCTCACTGTCACCTCCCTTTGATTGTCCTGTCTCAAGCGCGGACTTATTTTCCATGGTCCACCCGGTAAAATTCTACTCCATGATATGGGGTATTCTCCTGACGCTGTGTAGGGAATGGGAAAACTATCACTATCAAGGTCCTCATGGAAGACTGTCAAGAGGGCACTAAGAATTACCCGTTCTCAAGACTATATGGGGAATTAATTTGCCATTGCTGAAGTGTTCAAGAAAGCCAGACAAAACTCACCCAGTGTCATCATCCTCGACGACCTCGATAGTGAGATCAACGACAGAACCGCCCTTTCTTCCTGAATGAACTGGACGGCTGGAGGGAAATGAGACAAATCACCTTGGTCGACTGGACCGAGCCGCTTCGATCGTAAGTAATATGTAGTCACCTATCCCTGCGTGACACTCCTACTGACGTTTTTATATTATTCCAAGCTTATTCGATGACCCCATCAAAACCTCCTGGGTGCCCTATGTTCAAGATTGGCAAAGAAAGCTTAGGGATAACGAAGACACGTCCTTCCCCGATCCACTCGTGACTATAATTGCCAAAGAGACTGAACGGTTCAGCCTCGCGTATTTGAAGGAAGCTTTTGTATGTATTTCCTTATATAGCCTGATCTCACGTTCCATGCTTAGTTTGTCCCTAGTGTCTCTGCATTGGTGACCCTGCTCACAAAGAGAGAAGACAGACACTTGTTACCTTTGAGACCATCATCAGAAGGCAGATCAAGACTCTTCGCAAGCAGCTCGAGGTTGCCCCTGAATGCAATATCATCCAAGTTTCTACAAGGGTATTCTCTCAATCCTCCAGAGAAAGAAAATGACCTCCGGCCTGTACTTGATACCCTTTCTCAAAGATTAAGGACCGAGAGTGCGGTACAACCTACCTTTCCCAGGCCTGACCTTGACGTCAGGGGTCCAGTGGATGACCTTCAGATGGCCGGAATTAATACGGGGCTTTAAACGGTTTGTGTATCGCTGAATCTTTGCCTGGTAGCTGCGTGAATGAACGAGTGGAATAGCCGTGGTAGAATATATTTGTTTTTCGTTGATTGATGTGGGAACTTTCTAAATACGGACACCTGGACTTCTCACCACACTCGTGCCACCACCACAGGCCGCGTCCGTCGTGGTGAGATCGCAGACCATGACACCAGCCAAGAAGACAACGGCCCCAGCGGATGTCAGTGAAAAGAAGAAGGAGTATAAGTACCAGCAAGAGATCTCCCAGATGGTACGTACTCAGACACGAACGCGAATCTCATTTTTTCCCAACTGTTTTTGGCCGTTTGCGACAGATGTTTGTCTTTGGGGAGATACAAGAACCACTCACGGAGACAGTGAATCTAGTGGAGAATATCATCAAGAGTCAACTTGTCGAACTTGTATGCTCCTTGTATGTTTCCACGTATTTGAGGCTGACCTTGCATTTTAGATTGTTCAAGCACGTGCACTGGCAAATAGAAGGAATGCGCGATACCTCTCTGCGGAGGATCTGATTTTTCTCATACGGCACGACCGCGCCAAAGTTAACCGACTACGAACCTACCTCTCGTGGAAGGAGGTGAGAAAGCATGCCAAAGACTCAAATGCAGATGGTGCGGGAGGTGTGGAAGTAGAGACCCTTGACGATGGACCTGACGGTGCGGTCCGCCCCCATTCGACTTTTTCTTGAATTGATCTCGGGGTGCGATTACGAATAGACAAGTTGGCTGCCAAGGCTCAGAAGATCACCATTAAGCTGCCGTGGGAGATTACCACTATATACTCTGAAGCTCTCAGGCAAAGCGGTCATCAGTCAGACGACGAGGAGGACGAGGACGACTTGGAAGCGCAAGAGGCGTCGCTTGAACGCCTGAAGGTAACCTCCCGGCTGAGCATGGTGCCGTATGTCTTTATCTCACACACCCAAACTCTAGGAAGCCGACGACGTCACAAAACAGATGACGCGTGAAGAGTATCAACATTACTCGGACTGCCGACAAGCATCGTTTTCTTATCGCAAGGGTTCGTCTGTCACATAGCTGTACCCGATCATTGGCGCTGGCGCTGAATAAATCGTGTCGCAGCCAAACGATTCAGGGAGTTCCTCAATTTGCCGTCGCACCTCGACCTCAAATCCAACGACGATACCACTGATATCGTCGGCTTCCTCGCCTTCGAGATGGTCCGCTCCTTGACGGTCGCGGCGCTTGACGTCAAAAAGTCACTCGAGGAGTCGTATCTGCGGGAGGATCACATGGCTTCGCCCCTCCTGGGTAAACGCAAGACCAATCCGGGACCTGATCCCAGCAACAAACGCCGCCGTGAAAGTACGGCGGATGACGCTGAGATGCCGCTGCCCATGAGCTCGCTGTTTGTCCAACCTCCCGAAGCCAGAACGCCACTCCGGCCAGAGCACATCCAAGATGCCTTCGCCCGCATGCAAGGTGATTGGTCCCAGAGTAGATCCGCTGGAATGCGTGATTGGCGTGGCGGTTTGGTCCGGACAAGCGTCAGCCTCATCTGAACTTCATACCGTACACTGTATCTTTCGACTCTCCTGTCCTCGTACACCACTTTGTATTTTATAAATCTATGTACATTACAAACAAACCCTTCTTGTGAAAAACGACACTCTAGAACAAAAGAGATGCAGCTACGTCCACGTTCCCCCCTGCGGCATCTAGGGTACTGATCGCTACCTCTCGAGAGACACCAAGACTCATTATTGTTTGAATGGCACTTTCCGGATACTGGCTGTTTGAATTGGAGGTGGTCTTGAAGGATCATGTGACAGTGACGAACTAGCCGCATTGGACGGCCCCAGCCTCCGTCCTGAACCCGGGAAACCCCCACGAGACTCCTGGACGGGGGATGTGCCTGCCGCCGACGCTTCGAGCAGGTCTGCCTCTTCACGACTATTTTCTGGGAGTTCATGTTCCGAGAGGAAACTAACCTCGCGACCTTGAATACGAAGGACGTTCTTTTCCAGGTCGATGCAGGCCTGATGGGCTTTCAGCATGTCTAAGCCAAACAGGAGGTCAACGTCTCGACCCTGTATCAAATACAGCCAAATGCTCTTTGCTTTACTTTGAAAAATGTGCTCGTACCTCCATGATTGTGAAAGAGCAGGGTAGGAATAGATCCGAAAGTTTTAACTGCGCCGAGTGTACTCGGCCAAGAATTTTGGCGGTGCCAACACCACGAGCGATGCCAGAAAATCGTTTGTCGACGAGTCGCATGAGTCTGTAGACTGTTTAGGTCATTGCGGTGAGGAGAAATAGTATGCCCTTACCCGCAAGCTTCAGCACATTCAGGGCTCACTTTAGAAATGCGATCAGAGTTAGAATCACAGTTGAAAGCACGCTCACTGATTGTCTGTTGCGCGCCGCTGTCCACAAAAGCCTTGACAGGATGCCCATTTACCTCGACCGGGATGCTGTTGACAATGAGCGGAGATCTTAAAAAGAAAAGCAAAAGGTCCTGCATACTAGAGCATGGTCACCCGCCCGAAGCTTTCCGGAGAATATTCGAGGGCATGCTCCAGATTCTCCAAGACGGCCTCCTGACGTATCGCTTCTTCGATCTTCCGTTGCGCCTCAACATCAAACGGATCGGCGTTGAGACGCACTATCTCCAGTTGCCTTTGTCGCACCTGATCGGCTCTAAGGGAACTTAACTGCCTCAAGATTTCAGCAAAGCGCCGAGGATCTGACGCCGCCGCATGCGCGAGCTCTGGCTGATTCTATAACAGGTAGACGTAAGGCAGAATGTTGAAAAGGTGAAAGGAAATGATTGGAGTACTTGTTGCAGCTCGCGCAGCAGGTGGGGGTTTCCCAAAATCTGCAATCGCGCCATCTCCGAGTCTTGTTCAGCTGTCCTGAGGATCAAATGAGTGAGTGGCATGTTGCTCGGGATCAGTCACCACGTCCGAGAGGCGCACCTGCCAGCAACGTTGATCTTTCTTCGGAATAACAACATTGCGTCGTTAGAGACGCCAAGCTCTTCCATAGTGGCTTTCGTATTGCCAAGCTCCCGGCCATCATATGAGATGCTCTGTTCAGTGGGGGGAATACCGGACTTGTCGCAAGGAAAGACCTGAGCTTAGGCGATACACCACAGCGGGTCACTCACCTCGGCCTCAAGCAAAGCCATCACGTTCTCAAGTTCCATCTTCGGATCGATCTCTATGGTGTAAGCCGCCCCCAAATCCGTCACGAAAGTTAGCCGCATGGATGGGTGTGGTGGGGAATGGTGCGCGGAGCGGACTTGTTACGAGAATACGATCCAAGGAAGAGCGAGTGGTCTGTGTCTAAACCACGGTGTACAGCATTCAATCGTACGCCTCGGCTCCATCCGTTGATAGAAACAGAGGCAAGCCGACACAGCGCCATCACTTTCTGATACTCCCACTTTCACTCGGACAGGAATGAGACTATGCTTAAAGCCGCCAAACGGACAGATGAGACACGAGGTATACAATACGGGACCGGAAGGCGGAAGGTACCGGTAGTGAATTCTATTATAGCGCAGCGTGGTGGACATCTCATATTCGACCACTACCTTTCCCTACAATGTGACTGGGCGAAAAGGGCAAACTGCGGGAGGTTTTCGTGTGAATTGACAGTCGCGTTGATCGAAACACTTACAAGCGGGAACCTCCTGCACGAATATTCGACGAAAAGGCACTCTCCAACTCAGAGTTCAGGCTGGCTTCTAATTGGGTTACAAAATCAGACGTATGGCAACATGGCAACAAGGGAAACAACGCGAACCACTCAAATCGCTGAAACTTGAGGCAGAGGAACCGGTTGTCACTTTCACCGAGGGCCCATACCGCAGTAGTGGCTGGGTCTTCGCCTGGCCCAGCGGGGTTGTCGTTGAGTGGCCTGCGGATTTAGTAGGCGAGGTGTGTTTGCTTGTCAGAGATTGTGAGCTATCTGGAGGAGGGGATGGTATTGATGGTATGGATCCGCGCGGTGAACTTGCACTTGAGATGCTTTGACTGCGGCTTGAGGTATCAGCGTCCCTGCGTCCCCTCTGAGGGGGGGAGCTTGACGAGAAGCGGCGCTGATTCTGGGATTCCATTGCCTTTCGATGTGGGCTGAAGGAGCTGACGAGGCCGACGTTGTCTCCAGTCAAGAGAGTTTGTAAGTTTTTCAGTTTCTTGTCCAACGCCTCCTGTTCTTCCGACCGTCGCTCGACCTCTTCCGTTTTCTCGTACTCCTCATCCGTCTCTGACTCAGATGTGAGAGGAGAGGCGGGCTGAAATGCCGTCTGATCGCGCCTGTGATTCCGGAGGGTCAAGACAGAAGAGGAAGAGGGCCGGTTCGCCCTGGAGGGCGAGTTACTGCTCAGTGAATTAAGACGAGCACGGACACCAAGCGGATTTGTCAGCCGGATGGATGTGGACAACCTCGGGAGACTATCTCGGCGGCTGGTACCCGAAGTTTTTCGAGGGAAATTGGGGCGATTCGCTGTATCCAAGGGAGCTTCTGCATGTTGTGGGTCTTCGTGTGCACCTTGTGGTTTCAGGGAACCTTTAATGACTTGAAGCCCGCGTAAGTCCTGCTCGTACCTTACCTGCGCCCGGTAAAGCAAATACGGAAGAGGAACGTCGAGGCGGGCAGCAAGAGCTTTCCCTAGCCGTCCAGTGTAAACAGCCAGGGCGAGAGCAAGGGGAGGCGAAAAAGAGACTCACAGTCGGGCGCGCCACCTTCTGAAGCACGAGACTTTGCTACCACTTCCCAAAGATAATTCTCTTTATCCGAGTTCCATGAGACCTAAAGAGAAGAAGAATATGGGTTGGCCCTTGCTTAGCGTAGCTGGCTACCCAGTCGGCTCACTGGGACAGGATCGGATGGGGGTTGTTCAGGTCGATTATAGGGCAGGCGCACGATTACCCGGACAGGCTGCACTTGCATACATACAATATAGGAGCTGCTTGCTAGTCACAGTGCGTGGCGTGAAGATGGAATCACGGCCGGAAGTAATCGGCCCGCCTTCAAGTGGGCAACACACATCACTAATAAACACATATATATCCACAGTAGATACAGCCATCAGACTCAAAAATAATACATCAAAAATGTCACGAATTATCTATTATGGTCAAGTCAACCTCAACACTTTCAATCGAGATACAAAATACTACTCACACGTTGCATTGATATCAGGTTGTATATCTGCAAAATATTGCCAAAATTCCGGACCCAATAGAATGTCCTCATCGAGATTGAACATCGAGTCAAACCCACTAAGCGACGAGGTAGTTTCGGGCGACGGCCCCACCGCCGTGCTCTCCGACTTGGCATATTCCTGGGGCGTCGGTTTTGACATTGGGGACATCGATGATGAGACTTGAGGAGAAACATTCGGTTCATCGGCTATCTTGATCGTAGCTTCGGCGTCGTGGGAAGCTAGCCTCTCGTTCCACGTGTCAACGAATCCAGATATAACGCAGGCACATCTACTCGCGTTGTCGTCCGTAGATAGAGAAACATGTCGTAGGCATTTAATTGTACGCGCAAGGAGCTCGGCACTGGCACCGGGGATCTGTCGCATAGCTTTCGACTGAAGGACGAAGAGCCTTGATGTTGTAAGATAGGCTGCAGCAAACGAAATCATAGAGAACACGGGATCCGGAGCAGTTGCCAAAAGCTCCTTATCCTTGATAGAAAGAATGGTGGTTAAGAGTGCTTCTGCTGACGCAAGGGCATCGCGAGCACATGCAAGGGTAAACCCACATCCGGTGCGGGATAGTTTGGACGAGAAAAACATGTTCCCTCCACGCGCCGCGATAGATGGGGGGATGTGCATCCGCATATGGCGCACTGTGTTAACCAGAAATACCAACCGACAAAAGTAGAAAACGACGATAAGCGTGTGAGTATGAAACACTTCGATGTCGGTCACCACTGGGAAGAGGTTAGCTTTCGAGTAGCATAGAACGATTGGAATCACCATGTACGGATGTGATCACCCTTTGAATTCCATCGAGGCGCCACAGAATTTCAGCGGATTCGTCACAAAACAATTCGAGTTTGTTATGATCCTCGGACATTTCCAGTCGTAATCCGGTCTCTGTGAGATCGAACATTATCGTGGTCAATAACATCCTTGTCCTGCGGGCATCCGCAAGTGTCGAAAAGTTGAGCGGGGCCAATGATTTCAGTTTACATCTGTAGCTCATTGGTTTGGACGACACTCCGCGGCCAGTGCCAATGCATACTCTGCTCAAAGCTAAGGAGTAGAGATGAAGTATAGTGGACACTGACTCACAAGGATTCTACGTTATGGACGCAGGTCCACTGGAAAATAAATTTGAATCTTGGTGAGCTATAGGACGGTCAATAAAGGAACGAAGAACTAACCAAGAGATGTTTTTGCTCCGCAGTAGTAAGTAAAGCTGCTTCTTGCGACGTGAGTTCTGCACCAAGATTGCGACGCTCTTTCAGTACTTGTTCATCGGTGGCAGCTTGGTCAAAACGTAGAGAGGAGCACATATTTATGGCCGCAGCGGCAATAAGACGACTATCGTGGGTCTCTGAAGAAGATGGAGAGGTATCAAACGGTGACCATAGCGCTAATAAGGAAAATGCATGAATGATCGCAGGGGTGGGTGTGGGGTTGAAAATATGCTTCATAATCGCCTCTTCGGTGAGTCTACGTAGAGTAGGGAAGACTCTCGCGCGCATTGAAGGCTCGAGGTATCTGCTTGCAACTGTGCAACGGATAAGGTCCAAGACGGGGTCCTCTCCAAGAGCATTTGGCGGCAGTGATAGCCAAGGCGCATAATGAGACTCGAAGCTAGAGTATTCAATGAGTTCCCGAAAAGAGCTGCGAGATAATAGTCACTTACAGGCTGAGGAGATACTGTCTTTGATCATTCGTCAAGACCTCGGTGAAGGCCAAATTAGTTATTGGCTGTATGATTGGCTGATCCTTACAAGCCATCTTTAACAAGGTGAGCATGGCTTGCATAGGAGTAGCAGTCCAATCGGGTATGCCGGGAACTTTCAGAAACTCCCAAGGAGACGTAGTAATGGACCGCGGGGTTGAACCAGGTATCTCAGACTGGGTTGACGCCAGACATTTATCCGAGTTGCTTTGCGGCGAGGAGAGGATAGTGTTGAGGAGACGTCGACGCACTGTCGCCACGGGAGAGTTATCGGCTGCTTGAATGGGGAGGGCATCGGATTCAAAGGAGCAAGTAATAGATAAGACATCGCAGCGGTGACATCGAGAGTTGTAGCTCGCAGATTCGAGCAGCTCGCAACGAGTCTTGTGTTTACGGCACGATGTGCAAGCTTGGCTGGCTTTGGCGCGCTTCACCAGAAGACGCTTTGTGGGTCTGTCAGCGATATCGGATGGGAGGGACGTGTTTGAGGAATCTTCACGCGGACGCTTCATGTCTGTATGCACGATGAAAGTGTGTATGATGAGGAAGACCGCATTCCCAAAGCTGAGCGCTGAGCCACGCAATTAGCCCCCTCCAGACGCCGCGCAGTCAATCAATGCACAGCAGAGGCAGTACAAGTCCTGTCCCGTCGTCATCGGACTCGCCCGGAAGTGCCACTCCACGCAGGGCCCCGTCACCGTCACGGTATCGTGACTCCCCCCCGCCCTATGCACCAGCCAGCACGCCAGATGACCATCTCGAGTCCCGGCACAAGCACAAGCGTTGAGCAATTGATAACCTCTCTCCCTGACACCCCTGATAGAGAAACCATCATCTCAGAGTTGGATGGTGCCGCCCTCCCTTCCTCTGCCACGATCATACCTCTTATCCTCTTCACGCTGGCATAGTACTTCGTTCAATTTATGGTGATAATGCTATCTCCCCTTGGTATCCGTCCTCTTTGATATCATCGGACTCAGTCAGATATCAGGTATCATTAAAGTAAGTGCAGAGCTCACGTTTTCAAGATATCTGTCATCATCATGAAGAGTAGCCTCCCTCCCCCCCATGATGCCATGTCTCTGCAAGTGCTCGTCTCTCTCCCTCCTTCATACCCTGCGATGTCTCCTCCTCAATTACAACTTCTTTCACGCTACATTGGGGCTTTCGGCGTAGATGCAGATCTTTTCGGCTCGATAATCAAAACTTTCATGTCTGTCAATGGAGTAGAATGGTTTCCCGGGATAGTCTGCGTTTTTGATGGCTTGCAAAGTATGCTTGAAAGAGTCGTCCTCTGGTACGAGCAACAGGTTGAGTCCAAGAAAGCAGGGGAGGCACTAAGGGAACAAAGCCACCCGAGCCCAGATTTGATCGAGGAGCCTGGAGCCAGTGGTGGCACGTCGACCCCGGTCTCTCTCAATACCCAACCAGTCGCATTACCGGAAGGAATCAGACTAGTCGAAGCGGAACCCATTATAGATCGCAAAAGTGCATTTGTTGGCCGGGCGTGCAGAATATCTGACCCAGCTCAGGTGATTATATCCGCTGGGTCCCATCTCATCATTAAATGAAGGGCTCGGCAGGTACCACTAATCCTAGCCTTCCTCATGGCAGATCGACGAATAGCCAAGGCAGCTCACCCAATAATCAACGCTTGGAGGTGTCGGGTAGGCAATACACTTTACCAAGGTGGGCGTCACTTCTAGTTTTTGCCCGAATGATGTCAACGTCCCTCTCAGACAATGATGACGACGGTGAATCTGCAGCGGGTGGTCGCCTCGCCCATTTGTTACAAATATTAGTGAGTTATTCCCTGGTTTACTGATCCTTCTCGAATACCTGCCTACAGGACGCCAAAGACGTGTTGGTCATTGTCACTAGATACTTTGGTGGTACATTATTAGGTGCGGACCGGTTCAAGCATATCAACCAGGCAGCACGGGACGCTCTTGATCTCGGTGGATTTATTGAAACAAAACGTGTAGCAGCAGAGAGCCGAACTAGGGGCACGAAGCGATAGAGAATGAGAGAGAGAGGTTCTACATTTATATAGTGCAGCATGTATAAAAATACAATGACGTGAGGCGTGGACCTTCGAAGGGCCAATGATAGGTAGAACTGTAGAACTGTAACCGAAGTCCTCGGGCTCGGGGGTGTCCCCGGCCTCTTGAAACCGGAAGACGGGCCGTCACGCCGAGGAGTTACAGTAAATAGAGTTATACGCTGTAATGCTAGCAAGTTGGACCCTTGGAGTGCAGTGTGGATCACCCGCTTTCAGCATGCCACTCTACCACAATCCACCCTGTCTCACCTTGGTCGGTAGAACGTATGCAGGCCTTTTAAGTGCTCAAAAACATTCAACCCGCTCCTCGCTCTCAGTCAGAATGGCCAGCTTTTCTTCGGTTAGCCGCCATGTTCTACCGTGTCGTCTCATTCGCTCGAATATCTAGTAGTTAGGTCTCAGAGAGTCATCTTTAGTGCATAATCAAGGTCTTATCGGTGGAAAACGTGTTGATTCCAAGAGTGGGGCTACCATCTCTGTGTTCAGTGCGCCGGTAATTTCACTGAGCTGGTACCTTTGCTCAATGCTCTTTAGACCCAGCTACTGGGGAGGAGCTCGGTACTGTTCCAGAGATGGGCACAGAGGAGACAAAAGAAGCCATTGATGCTGCAGGGAAGGCCTTCGCAACATGGAGCAAAACAACTGCTAAGGTAATGGACCATCCTTTTGAAATGTGTTGTCCCCTCACCTGGAGTTGGGGCAGCAACGTCACGATATTCTCATGAAATTTTATAACTTAATGAATGAACATGAGGACGACCTTGCCCGCATAATTGTGAGTCCTTGTGTATTTATCATCAAAGCTTGTTCGTACTACTCGACGATACAGACCCTCGAGAATGGCAAGACACTGGCCGAAGCAAAGGTGGGTATTATCGGATGCTCAAGGATTTCACTACATGCGACGGCCATCATTAGGGCGAAAATGCATATAGTGCCTCCTTCATCGAGGTGAGCTTATCCACCACCTTTCACTGACTTACTAAATCTGAACACTATAGTGGTTCGGTAGGTTGTCTGATGCACGTCGTCGCTCAACTTATTCGCGATCGGGTTAGCTGAGGAGGCTGTTCGAACGTACGGCGGTTAGTAATCAATATTCTTGGTTATTTGTGTTGTCGACAAATGCCTTGGTGATTAGAGCATATCCCTTCACCTTTCAGCAACATTCGCAATGTCGTGATTAAGCAGCCTGTTGGTAATTATCCCCTGCTCGCTTTACTATGTTCACTATTTGACATTGTCGATATGTTTAGGCATCGTGTAGGCACTGACTGGTCTCATAACTCGACGAATCTCACAGCCTGGGCAACAGGTCCATCCTTACCCCTTGGAATTTTCCATCTGCAATGATCACACGGAAATTAGGAGCCGCTCTCGCTGCTGGTTGCACAACCGTAATTAAACCTCCACCTGAGACACCCTTTTCTGCGTTGGCCCTCGCAGAGGTTCGTTACTTTTTCTGGCCTAGAACTAAGATGTGATATCTCTAACTTAGCTTGTACAGCTAGGGAGGAGAGCCGGCATTCCAGATGGTGTAATCAACATCGTTACCACGCAAAAGAACGTCAGTGATGTCGCGAAGGAGTTGTGTGAGAACAATTCTGTGAAGAAGGTTACTTTCACCGGGTCCACTACCGTAGCCAAGCTACTTTACAGGATGGCAGCTTCCACTATAAAGAAGTACGCACGCCTTTAACCATTCCTAGGTTGTCTGTGAAAGACTTTCTATAGGATTTCTATTGAAGCAGGGGGGAATACTCCCTTCATTGTCTTCAATGATGCGGATATCGATCAAGCTGTTGAAGGTGAACTTACTTCAGCTCATCCGCTCACCAATGCGCGAGTCGCTTACCCTACCTTGGTATATCAGGAGCAATTCTCTGCAAGTTCCGTGCCACTGGACAAACCTGTGTTTGTGCGAACCGCATCTACGTCCAATCCGATGTATACGCAGAGTTTGCATCCCGTCTTGCGGAGCGAGTTGCAGCATTCAACGTTGGAAATGGCCTCGATGGGGGAGTGTGAGTTGTATGCCAATCCTGTGCTCACTAACCGACACTTGTTCTCAAAGCACACACGGCCCGTTGATTCATGAGCGTGCCGTGGAGAAGGTTGCTAGACATGTCAGTGACGCTGTCCAAAAGGGTGCCCAGATCCTAGTTGGTGGCAGTCGCATCAACCGACCAGGAACTTTCTTCGCGCCCACCGTTCTCTGTGATGTGCCCTCAGGAACCTTGATTAATGACGAGGAGACCTTTGGACCAATCGCAGCGCTCACGAAGTTTGAGACAGAAGAGGAAGTTATCAAGCTAGCTAATGATACCAATGTCGGGTTGGCAGGTTACTTCTATTCAAGAGATGTCGGAAGAGTATGGCGCGTTGCGGAGGCACTGGAAGTTGGTATGGTGGGCACCAATACAGGATTGATCTCGCAGGCAGCTATTCCTTTCGGGGGTATAAAGGAGAGTGGTATTGGTGAGCCCGCCCAAGTATCCGAAAGTGTCTAGTTCTGAATCGTTTCAGGCCGAGAGGGTGGTCACGGTATTGAAGAGTACTTGAACACCAAGCTCATCACGTTTGGCGGGCTGTGACCTCATATCGACAGGACAGTAATAACACCTGAATTATCGAACCGCAACGCAACGCTATGTAACACACAATTGGAGCACCTGCCTGGTGTCAAGTGTCCATTTACAACCCAGCTGACACGGGAGCTTTGTCCTCCACCACTGGGTTGATCAGTGATCCAATCCCGGAACCGATCCAAATCTGAACAATGTCTCCATCCTTCAGATATAATGGTGGTTTCCGAACAAAGCCAACTCCCTTGGGTGTTCCCGTCAGAATGATTGTACCTGGCTCAAGGGTGGTTCCTTGAGAGAGAAAGGCGATGGTTTGTTTGACGCTGAAGATTTGGTCACTGCGGGCTCATGTCAAAAGGATTGAGGTCAGGCGACTTTGAACAGGACATACGCCGTGGTTCCGTCTTGAAGAACTTGCTCATTGACAACCGTCTTCAATGCTAAGGTCTGAGGGTTGGGAATCATAGAAGCAGCGACGAGACAAGGTCCTATTGGTGTAGTGTTATCTGACCAGCGAATTCAGTAAAGCCTTGTGAGGGTCAGCAACATAGGGACCGCCAGCTAACCAAAGCCCTTTGAAAAGTCCCACTGTGAAACATTCATCTGATGAAAGCGGAACGACACCTGAAATTTCCATCAAGAACGTCAGACCACTGTATTCCGATGTGGCTCTTACGTCATTGGCGGCGGTGTAACCCAGCACATAGTCAAGTGCTTCTTCCTCTGGGACGTCCTTCGCCGCCTTTCCGATAACGACCGTCAACTCTACTTCGTAGTCTGGCAAGTGCTTCGAAACCGGCTGAGCAGCTCGGGGAATATTTATGGGCGTATTGGGGCCGATGATAGCTGTAGGCGGCTTATAGAATAGAATCGGGGCGCTGCGAAAAACGGGGATCAGGTCTAGTCGGCTGAGGCAAGAAGAGGGTCATCACTTGGGTTTCTTCAAGTTAGCCTCAGCCTAAAACGACGGACATCAGCCGAATTATGCTGGGGCGCGGGAGGGTATCCAATGCATCATCACGAACTGCATGGTCGACGTAGTTCAGTCCGAGACAGCGCGCGAGCCCAATTTGTTCCCTGGACAATGGAGAAAGCAGCAACTTCACGCTCAGTAGATTTTTGGTAAGCTGCGCTGCGGGATCGAAAGGTGACCCTAGGATCTCATGCGCGAAGACCTGCTTTTGGTTCGCGACGGCTAGGCCGACTGGATAAGCAGATAAGTTGCAAAGAAGAACACATCTGGGAGACAGATGGCTTTACCGTCGAGCTGAGGGTCCACAGGTTGGCCGATGTGGATCTGGGAGGTCTCGACGGCGACGAAGCGTATGAGCCGCGTCCATTGCTGGAAGTGGGTTGAGCACTGACACCCAGAAGACGAGACGACAAAGACACACGGTCCTGAGAGGTGCCATTTTTTAGGCCTACGTGTACACTGGCTTGGGCACAACTTCTTGCAGGCTGCCTGACGAAGGTCACTCACCGAGCTTACGGCGGCAAGTGTGGGCCCGGAAAAGATACGCGACGCGCACACGTGACAAGCGGCAACGGACGCGCGGTTCACGGTTCGTGGAGGTGCAGCCGAAGAAGCAGACTGCAGGTTCACCAGCACGCCATCCAGCTTGTTTCTCATATATACATCGGAAATGGACGGCACTTTACACGAAACCCTTCAAGATTCTCTGGACATTGTATGCAGAAACAGTTGTTTGGACCCCCCATGCACTCACTGGCACCGTCGTGTAGCTCGTATCAGCGCGTTCATCCACCACGGCGCGATCACGGGCATTGGGAAGTTTGGAGAGTATAATTACCCAAGTACTTGGGACTCCCGGAAGCTCACCAACATTACAAGAATTTCTGTTGCTCCAGAATACCTTCGAATGCAATGGTGAGCCAATACTTGTTCCTTGTCTGTTTGACCTAGTTCACCCTAGACAGTTGCTTCGCGGATCATATCATGGATCTCTGGAGCAAGCCTTCGCCTTGATGTACTGCTACAACGTGGACTCTCGGATGGTGCGCTACTAACGAGTGTTCTGGTACACAGTCTGACAAACACCTTGCCACAGCTCAACGCCAGACAGAGGCTTCTGTGTTGTGTTCACAACTGGCCCAGGCGCTTTCCATCATTCAGGGTGTTGCCCTTACGCATCATTCCACGAAAGCATTTCTTGGTCGAAAATATCCTCTTGACGTAAGGGATGTGCCCTCTGGGGCGTTCGCTCTTGACGCTTACTCAAAGCGCGCAGGTGTTGCTGGATCTGCTCATAATTTCGCGACATTTAGCGTCACCGTTGCCCAGTTTGAAGCGAACTACTCCATCCGATGAGGCGCGCATGCACAACAAGGAAGCACCGTCTCCATCTGTTTTGCCCAATGCAGTGCTAGACACGCTGCTGTGCATCTTGGTAGACTCCTCCCGCTCACTTCGAGTATTTGAAGGTTGTAATGGCGTCCAAACTGTCGTGAAACTGTTAAAGCGGGCGCATACTCCCCGGGACGTTAGGTGAGATCCTTTGGTCTTCTGCGCTTTCATCCCTAACTCAGTTGCGAAGGATGAAATGTTTGGAATTTCTGTACTTTTATCTAATGGATGAAACCTCTCCACGCTCAGATCTCTCTGTGGTACCTATCGACTCGATTCGCCTACCACCTGCGTCTCTATCGTCCTCGCCGTTTGACTCTTTAGCAAAGCCAAGATACTTCCCGCAGAGTGGTCGCAATGCGTCGTCTAGTTCAGATGAATCGTTCACTTCCGGTGATTCCTCGCGGTCATCATCTTCCTCAGGGTCGTCGTCAACTTCGCTGTCGTCCTCGTCTACGCCAGTCCACTCCAGATGTTCATCCATAACACCAAAGACGCCTCCTTCCCCAACGAAGCCCACGACGCACTCATATGCAAAACCGCGCGCCCTCCTCATGCTTCAAAGAGAAGTGGACTTCATGCCGGTCACACCGAAGAAGTCGCACGCATCTCAGCTCGGTATTGACCCACTCAGACCTTCTGGCACACCGAGTTCGCCATTTAAAAATTTTCGGGCCATTCCTGATGACGCGAATTTGGAAACGCGTCGTAGTTCCGAAGGCGCTTCGTTCGGAGGCGAACAAGATCACAGTATTTCCCAATTAGATATGGTCAAGACAACACAGCAAAAGAAGGAATTATTGGGTTTCATGTTGGGGAATGTCGATGCACTTGTAGAGAGTGTGAAGCGGGCTGGAATCTGGGGCCTCGTATGATTCCACTGCTTGTCTCTGGTCGGGGCACCTCACCGTAGAAAACGAGAAAATAGAACTGTCAACGTGGCACATTTGTAAAGCATTCATGTATTACGTGTACGGTAACCTGTGTAGCAGCCGGCCCATGGCCGGATGATCCCCAAAACCGCGGACGGTATGGAAGAGTAACACCGGAAGCAGCTCTATGAAGAATAGCACATCAAAGGGGGAGGAATAGAAGATTCTAAGAGTAGAATCTCCATGCAAAGTACGCGACAAGTGCGGCCAGTGGCACAAAGTAGAACACGCTAAAAATGATGGAAATGAATAAGCTGCCTGAGACAAGACAACTGAGACGAACTTAGACGTCTGTTGAACAGCATTCTCCACAGCAGCCGCAGCCGCAGTAGATTGGTACGTCTTAGCTTTGATCTCCTGAGGTTAGGTGAGCATCGAGCAAGGACGGATAGAGGGGAAGGAAGTGGTAGGAAGGACGTACATTAGAACCCTTCTCAAACTCTCCAACCTCGAGTCCGGGTAAGAGTGCGCGTGCTTCCTCAGAATGTCCGACATCCTCAAAGGCTTCAGTGGCGTCCTTGCCTTTGGCAGGTAGAGTGAACAGTTGTAAGGTTGATTACGAGATAACTGCTCACCAGCTTCAGAAAGGATCACTTCATCGCCTCCAGGGTGCTACAGGTCATGTGAGACGCATTGAATGAGGAATACATGATGTAGTGAACCTCATCTATGAATTTCGTGACATCGTATACTATGGAAGGTCGTCAGACGGCTCGACGAGTCATCAACAACGAAGAGACTAACCTTTCCCACTGACGAGGACCCAAATACTGTCCTTTGATGAATGCTCACGTAACTCGTTGAGGGTGACAACCTTAGCAGCCATGGTGAGGGGGGTTTGAAGGGATGGAGGGGAGTGATTTTAGAGATTGAGAACAGGGAAGCGACTGGGGAGGAGTGAAACGTTATGCTAGCTATGAAACCCAGTGGAGGTTTAATATTCTCCCGGCCTTTTGCGAATCTCGATTCCCACAGATTCGAACGCTCCGTCGGGGACGAAGATTTCTTCATCCTCCGACGAGTCCCTGACACAATCAAAAATATATTTTTATTCGCATTAATACACGTGTGCGACTTGGCTTAGTACTCGAATGACCACAATTCAGAAAAGGGCATTCAAGTGTGGACCAGGTGCTACGGTTTGCTCTTCCACACCACCAGTAGAGGAGACGAGAGCACTATCTGCCATGTCCCTAGGCAGAAGCGAGTGGGAACGGAATCGAACAGGACAAGTGCTAAATCGGATCGCAAATAAAGAATGATAGCAAAAGTAAAGAGTAAGAGCACTGGACGTGTCAAGGAGGATCAGGATCAGGATCAGTCAGTCACAAGTTGAGTTTGATGTGAATTTGAAGCTCCGCCCTAAATGAGAAGAGAGACGCGTGCGGGCGTCTGCGCTGGCAACGCGCATCATTTCATCACATCACATCACTCCTCTACGCGTGCTCATCGCGGCCCGCACCTCCTCTCCTCCACTTGCTGTGCTGGTCCGGCACCTCACCCATTACCCTACCCGACATGGCCTCAGATTTCGACTTTGAATCTTCCGACATACTGGGTGGCTCTCTTCCCGTTGGCCGTGGAAGAGTCGCACAAAATTCAGGCTTTTCCTCTTTCTTCAAGATTTGTGCCCTCGGAGCTTCCACCCTCCTTCTTCTCCTCGCCTTCCGCCATGGGCGAGCTTTTTTCCTGCGTTGGAAAGAGAGACATTACAAACTGTTGCATGCTTTCTCTATGTCATTTCGTGTCTTAACTAAATTCATATTTCTAGATCTATGCGTCGACGATACGGAATCCCGGACCACGACCTGCGACCTTTCAATGTCGCCTATGCCGCCGCTAGACTTGCCCAGGAGGATAAGAAGAAAATACAGGATAGAATGCGAAATGTGCTGGCATCCAGCCAGTCGAATCCTCACGAGCCAACAGGACCTGGTATGGTGACCCATATTCGATTAATGTCCGCAGCTGTAACGGGTTCAATAGGGGAAGGTTATGGCCTAGCTACACAACAGATTCTGACTCCCGCTACGCTTCAGGTCTCTGGGTATGACAAGAATGCCAAGTCAATGTGTGTAGTCTTCATTCGAACCCTATAATCACTGAAATCTTTTTTTGTTAATTTCCGCCAGTGCGAAACGTTCACCATTTCCCGCCAGTACGGCCACCGAGCCTCTGCGTATCCCTCTGCCCTCTAGCCACGCAGACGTGTCAGGGTACCCTGGTCACACTGGTGCACGTGACGAGTCAGAAGACCAACATGAAACAAAGCCAGAGGGGTATGAAGCAGTCAAGTTTAAGCCTCCCATGATTAATCATTCCCACCTTTTCAGTGGTCATGTAGTTCACGACTCTGGTATAGCCGTTGATTCGGCGTCAGCTCCTAGGCGGTCTAAGCGAATGGCTGATTCAAGCGACGATAGCGATTTACGATACTCACAAGAGAATCGTCACGACAAAAGGCGCAGAAAGGTGTCTGCTCGCCATATTAAGAAGCGCATGCAGAGGGGGGTTGACGTCGAAATGAATGGCGTATCAGAAGTTGAGTTGTCTCGCGGTGGCAAGAAGCGTGACCGCACAGAGACGGACTCCAGCTTCGGGGCAGATGACATGCCTTACAATGACCAGGATACAGATTCTGCGCTACATCACCACCGGAAGCGGAGACAACGGAAATCAACAAATGCGTCTCGTGGCCAAAAACGCGGACGTGACGTCGACTCGCTAGGTGTTGACATTGACCAAGGTGACCTTAGAGGAAGAAGGAAGGCTTTCCGCCATCGGCCAGACACATCAGACACCGATCCCTCGGTAGAAGATGGACAGATATCAAGAGACCCGTTGTGTAGAGGTCGGTGCATCGGGGAAGAATGGGAAGCCCACGGGGTTCAGTTCAGGGTTGGCCCTGATGGAAGAAGATTACGGAGAGTGCTTGTCAAAGAGGACCGCCCGAAATTCAGCATGGTGAGCCTGATTCTCTTTCATTACTCTCCAGTTGGTCTCATTGAGTGTCAGCCTGTTGATTCCGAACACCCGGATCGGTCTGCATCTGTGACTGCGATCATTGAGCGGTGGTATACTGAGGAACAGTATCTGGCAGCTAGAGAGGCCCACGAGTTGGCATGGCAGGACTCGGACAAGTCCTTTGTAGAGCCTGACACGCCGGGCGATCGCACGGTGCGTCTGCTAACGTGATTGCGGATTGTCACGTTCTAATTTCTATTAGGGAAATCCGTCTAATGCTGGAAAGCAGCTTCTCTGGGCCTCTACATCCAATCCCGGCAGCCCTGTTCGCAAGATCCGCATTTCGGGTCATTCTTCAATTGCAAGTCCTCGTGTGGTGCTGTTTCCTGTGCCCCCGCCACCCCAATACACTCGCCGTGTCTTGTCATTGTACAGTAGTTCGGCAGCAAAGCTTATGGAAATGAGCCCGAAGTTACGCCCATCGAAGTCTTACTCCAAATGGGAGAAGCAGGAGATCGAAGCGGAGGCCATAACGCGTCTACGACGCAAGGCAGAGGAAAAAGAGAAGGCAACAGCAGAGGCGGAAGCAAAGAAGATTGCAAATGCCCCTACTCCTACGGTCTCGCTCACAAAGTCTGATGAAAAGCCTTCTGTCGCTCCTTCGACGGGAGCATCTCCATTCTCTCTGCCACCACTCCCGAAAAGTGACTCGCGGGTTCCTGAGCCCTCCAATCCACCAGTCTTGTTCAAGATACCTACACCATCTTCAAATACCCAATTGAGCGAAGTGAAAGATAAGCCTGAAGCCAAGACGGCTTGGCGGGTCCTGGCACTTCATTCCCCTTCGCGCCGATTTCAGTACCACAGGCTTCAGCGCCTGCTCCCGCTACAAGCGGCCCTGTCTCATCAAATTCGACAATTCCTGACTTCTTTACACAAAACGTGCAACCACCGACAGCGCCCTCATCGGCATCAGATGCAAAAGGTTCTGCAATTCTTCCGTATTCTCTTTCGGGCAGGCGAAGGTGCCGTCGAACTACCCCATTTCAAATCCCTTGTCTGCCCCACAGGGGAATGGTTCAAAACCGACGCAAGGTTTCTTTTCGTTCTCGCAACCCTCTAACCCTACGATTTCTACGAACAATAACTCCAACCCGAGCTCTAGTGGTCTCTCAGTTGGTGGCACTGATGCACTGAAACCGAAGTTTAATTTTGGGATGACAAGCAAGCCGACTAGTTCCACACCCCATCCCCCACCAGTCGCCACTGCATCCGATCCTTCGTCAAAACCCATGTTCAGCTTTGGAATCCCGAAGAGCTCGTCGGCGCAAACGGCGCAACCAGTAACGAATCCATTTAGCAACGCACCGGCCTCGAGTGCGACTGCAACGCAGACGAACCAACCGTCAATGTTTGGCACGAGTGAGGGCAAACCCACTGGCGCTCCTCAAAGCGGTATTGTGTCTGTATCGTCTGGCATTAAAGCTGGCGAGGGCGCCAATCTATCAAGTCAAGGACAATCAGCGGAAGTGGCTAATGGGAGTTCCACAATGCTATTTGGGGTTCCTAGTGGAGGGACACAAGCAACCGCCAAACCGCCATTGTTTGCGTCTGCAAACATGCCAACTACGAACTCTTTTTTCTCTTTCGGCGCAGGATCGGACACAAGCAGTGAAAAGAAGCCAGAGCCTGGCAAAGGCGCTTCCATGTTCGCATTCAATGCCAGCTCAACCAGCTCGACTCCTGCAGCTGTTCCCCCTACCCCAGGTAGTGTGTTTAGCGATACCGCGGCAAAGAGTTCTCAGAACGTGGGACCTATACCCCAGCCATCGTTCGGCGCGCCCAAGAACGGTACCGGATCGGGTACGACGAGCGGGTTTTCATTCGGCCAGAGCTCGGCCCCATTCTCGTTTGGTTCATTCGGGGCTCAGAAGTCATAGTGTAAAAGTTGACATGAGGCAGGGAATGGTGTATGATGATGGTCTCTTTGTACGGCTACATACTTGCACTTATGAATGAGATGGACTCGACCGGATCAGTGACTGAGCCTGACCTGGTCTAATTCAAAAGCAGCAAGCTAGCGGACATCCGACCTCATATAGCGTCGTCAGCTCCCTCCACCACCCTCCCTTCACGACCTTCCTTCACGCCCATCTTCACTTCATGAACCCGACCACTGTCATGCGTCCCCACCTTCCTGCGCGGAGTACTTTCTCTACCTCTCACAATAAGCAACCCCCGCCTCCATATGGCGACACCCTTTCGTCTCCTGAAGCGAATGCCCTCTCCGAATCTGCCACTGCATATCATATCCACGCATTAGCAAAGGACGTCTTTTCTGGTGCTGTTCCCTCTGCCATCGAAGAATGGATCAACGGACGGTCGAGAGAAGAGCTTTCGTCCCTTCTAATGCGCGCGAATGAACTTATACGCGAGCGCGAAAGGGGCAAGTCGTCCCACTTAATGTCCTTTCCCTGTACAGTATATACTAACGATTGAGTCTCGCCACGCAGAGTTAAGCATGACTTCAGAGCTGTCGAAAAATCTCTACAATAGCAATATCACTCTTGAAGAAAAGCACAAGGCGCTTCTCGCGCGCTTACCTTCTGCTCTGACGCCTCGGACTACCCCATCCTGTTCACCTGCCCCAACACCCGAGTACAAGTCAACCCCCCTGCCGTATCTTCGGGCCTCTCACGCGCGCCGCATCTCAGTCTCGCCGTCAGACCTCGCGCTTCTTGCTGATCAGAATGCGGAGCTCCTCCTGAAGCTCGAGAAGCTCGAGGCCGAGTCTGCACAGGCGAATCTTGCCGGTCGCCGACGCCTCGGAAAGCTTGAGAAGGAGATTGATACGCTGCGCGGGGAGCTTGATCACCACAGGATGCAGAGCGATGCCCTGCAGCTGCAGGTGGAACGCGGGGAAGAGGAAGCGAGAAGACGCAGGAAGGAATGGAATGACAGGGTAAGGGCGCATCGCAGCAACAAGAATGGAAGCCCTTGGACGTTCGGCAACGATACGGACGGCTGCGTGCGTGATTTCGCGCCTAGCAGCAGCGGATGCAGTAGCAGACCAGCCCTCCCGTCTGCCCTTCTCAAGCCGGACACGGTCTCACTCCCACCTTACATCAGTTTAGATTCTCCCGTGAAAGCCCCAAGCACACTCCCTTCCATTCCTCAGCCGTCTCCTGCCCTGTCCGCCGTTCCTCTCCCAACTGGGGAGTCCGCGCTGGTCGTCCAGCTCGTCTCCAAGGTCCGCGAACTCGAGGTCACGAACGAACAGATTTTGGAGTGTCAGCGCGACACCGAGACGAAGCTGCAAGAAGCGCAGATGGAGGCCGAAGGAATCCGGCGGCTATACGCTTTTCTCGATGAGCGGACCGACGTCGAACTCGAGGTTGTCGAAGATGACGAGCGCGAAGACCAGCCCGCGCATGACCCCAATTCCACCATGCGTTTTCGAAGTTTGCGCCGCTCGATCAACGGCGACCTCAGACAGCTTTCCTTCGCAATGAGCGCCGAAGTCAATATCGAAGGCACTGTGAATCGGAATAGCCTGATCAAGGGTCCTCCGCTCAAAGCTCGCAAGACCTTCGTCGGGCTTTTTGATACCCCGAGCCAGCCAACTCGCGACGGAGCTGAGCCTGCGATGATGACCAGCGATCCCTCTTCCCCAGCTCTGTCCTCGCTGGATTTACCTGCTGGTGGTCTCTTCTCCACCTCACAACAAGCTTCGCATGGCCCTACGCTGGGGAGTGAATTGGGTAGTGATTATGGTGGCGATTATGCGGAAAATCACCATCTACGTTCCAGCAGTCTCTACGATGTGTTCTTGTCGGAACCATCGACAACTTCACGCCCTACCACTCCCCCTCCCCCTTCGAGTTCTCCTCGGCGTGATGAGATCTTGTTCGACCCGTCACTAGACGAATCACAGCTATCCAAGCCGTCTCGAGACATAGATAAGACGCCGCAGAAACTATCATTCAAGGCTACGCACCAGCATCGCTTGTCGGACATGTTACGCGCACGGACGCCCTACTGGATGGAGAGGCGCTCACACCACACTGCGCCAATCGGACGACGGGCCAGCCTTTATGGACTCGAGGCTGGAAATGGTTCATTTGATAATCTCGTATCTGCCTCGAAGCCCGCTGTCGCCCAGATGGCCGTTGAGACGATGCCCTGTGACAGAGAGGAACAGGACTTTGCCCTTGTCAAAGTCGATGATACGCATGCAGTGCAAAGCACAGCCGAAATTCCAAAGCCCAAGGGCAGGGCAATGAAGGTAGTGCTTGAACTCTGGTTGTGGATACAATTTATCATCATCATCATGGTCTTCCTTTGGGCCGTGACCAAGCGTGGTCCTCGGAGCGTCTTGCGAAATGCTTCGCGGACAGGAAAGCAGATTGAGTAGCGGACTGTCGATGCGATGGTATATATTTCCTTGATTTGAAATACCCTTCACAATCGTTTGTTTTGGACCATCACTTTGTTATTAGTAATATTCCACTTGGGTGGTTACTTGCGTTTGTACCTTACGCCGCCGTACTAGTTGTAGTGTAAGCACCCCCTATAATAGTACTCCCATTCTACACCAATGACGCAATGCAGTCGGTCAGTCAGTCCGGTGACCTTTCCCATGACGGTATATTAGGGGGCGGGAGCGTAGTCAACTTGCTGTACTCGCAACACCATCCAGTTGGAAGATGAAGGCGAGCCTGACGTCTGGCACTGACAATGGTGATCTGAACGCCTCCCACAGTCTCATGCCGACAAACTGAGAGACCATCAATACGCCGTCGCCGTCGGCGGTGCCCAGAGCTTTCTTGGAGCCACGGCCGCAGCATTACCCGCTTATATATCGCCAACAAACGTTGGCCTTACTACAGGAATCTACCACCGTCACTTAAGACATTTGGGGTTGTGATGGTCGTCGTTCCAGCATTTATCATCGGGGGAGAGACCGCTGGACGACGATTCGAACAAGATAATTGGCAAGTGACAGCCAGTTTCAAAGATCGTACTTGTGTACTGAGGGATCATGGATAGGGAACGAGCCAATTCAGACCAAGTCGCGCTCATCAAACGTCGCGTGGAGACAAACTGGCAGAACTTGACAATGAGGCAGAAAGCGGTCGACTTTATGGCACGGCACCAGTTCAGCACCATCGCCGGGTGTTGGGCGCTGGGAATAAGTGGAGCGTTCGGAGCGATAATGCGCAATCCGTACGTGGGGAAGAGTTTCCGAAAGGGGAACAGGCTGACAGAGATGGCTGACAGATATCAAAGCTTGTCACAAAAGGTATGATGTTGATCACCGTGATTGCTAATCTCAAGCGAGCGTATTACAGATTGTGCAAGCGAGAATGTGGTCGCAGGGCATAACGATTGGGGTCGTCATCGCGGCTGCGGCGGTGACACGGTCGAGAATGTACAGACGGGATGAGGGAGACGTTGACCGACCTGTGAACCGAGACCATTCGTGGCGACAGATCATTGAAATGACAGAGTCAGAGTAGTAAGCGTAGCTAGCCTCATGCAAATCAGTCATCTTTCCGTGCCGTGCGTCCGTGCCGTGCCGTGCCGACCGTCTTTTGGGCTTGGCACTTTCCTTTCCCTCTCGCCTTGCCTTGCCACTTCCGTTCCGTTCCTTCTTCATCCTTCATCTCTCACTCCTTTCCCTTTCTCCCTCATTTCACCCATCATGCCCCGCTGGAACAGGACGATGGTCATAGTCACATCCTCCATAGGAGCCCTTCTTAACTCTGTATTGGCCGTCCAGCTCTTCGCCCTCTGGCGTTCCCTGAAGCGCGACTCTGAAAGCGAGTGGGAAGGATCCTTAGATCCTTGGACCGTCAATAGCCTCGGCCTTTTAGGTGGTCTTTCCGCCGCGTACTTTGTCACAGCAGCGGTGGCCAGTGCCATCGGTTTCGCTGGTATCGTCAAGGTCAGCAACCCCTAGCCTTAGTAATGCTCGGTGGCACCTGACTCAACCTGACCGTCTCGTTCGCGTTCGCAGGGCATACCGGCATACGTTCGGTTCTATCGTGATTTCTCCGTTGCAGACTTCACGTTCTGCACCATCTTTACCCTCTTCGTGACATACGCTTCCTTCAGCTATTATTCTGTCCGCTCCCGAATCTGTGAGGAGCTCTCGCGACAGGGCGATCTCATGCGAGATCTGGCCGAGATGGGTCTCAGCCCAGAGAACTGCGAGCAATGGTTCGAGAGGGCCGTCATGGTCTTCGTTGGCGTCATGTTTGTCATCATTGTCGTACGAGTAAGTGGGCTTTCTCGCTAGAGCGGAAAGAACCGGACATCCCTGGTTCCTGACACGCATCATTCATAGCTGCACCTTGTCATCGTCGTATCGAACTATTACCGGCAGCTATCCCGCATCTCGAGAGAATTACCATCAAGATTGCTCAAGGACGGCTCACTTCAGCGCATCTACCTTCTCCCCAACCCTACCACTTCGGCGCCTCGCGCGGACCCCCTTGACGCCCGTATCGAGGCGACGGCTCTCGTTTACGCGCCCGTGGCCCTTGGTGACCTCTCCGAGCGTGAGGTTCAAGGATTAAATGCGCGAGAGGCCTGGGTGCACACGAACCCCCCTCATCCGCCACGCCAGCACCGTCATTCGCATTCTCGAGGACACCGACACAGCTCCGGCCGAGTGGTGCTTCCTACTCAGCCAGACGAGGGTCTTCTTCGCGGGCATGAAAAGTACAAGGACTGATGTCTTTTTTCTCTTTCCCGCGGTCGCCTCGTTCGCACCGTTGTTATTGTCCCCTCTGTGCGCCATGTTCCATATCCCATATCAGCAGAATCTTTTTTTTTTTTTACTCGGTAGACACTTCACCTTTTTTTTTACATTTTGTTGTATCAATAAATAGTGCCATTACCTCCTTGTCGGGAAGAGTGTGAGTCTCGACCGTGCCTGGTTGTGTGAGGCCGATTCCTCACTCGGGGCGGTCTAGCCCATCATATACTCGTGTGCATACAGAAGCCCTTCCTACGGCCAAAGCCCTAATAATAGCCCTCAATTCCTCTCTTTTATTACGACCGTCCGGCTGGGAAGACCCTCTGCATGGCCAAGACCCATTCGCGCTCGCCCTCTCCAGAGCCCAACACGGTTGGACCAAAGAGACTCAAAACCAGGCACCATTCCTCGCCCACGTCTACGACAACTATCACCGCCATTCCCCCTCCTACTACCGTCCTTGCCCCTGCACCAGCCAACAACCCTCAGGACGTAATCGCATGTTTTGCGCCCGATCTGTTCGACGTGGACAACGTCGGCAGATTGGCCGCCTCTTACTCCACGAGCGAGCCGTTCAAACATGCACTTGTAGAAAATCTGTTCCGGGACGACCTCCTCCAGCAAGTCAAGGATGAGTGTCTCAGCGAACTTCACTTTACCGAAAAAGAGACAGATATATACAAGGTACGTTCATCCTCACCATCGACCGACCGACCGACCAACCAACGCCGTCTGCCTCCCACCCTTGCTGACTGAGCGTCCCTCGTCCCTCCTTTTTCTTTCCCGTAGGTCAACCAGACAGGTGATCTAGCATCGCTGTCCTACCTCACGGAACGACAACTCGCGCTCCTCTCCAATCTCGTCAAGCTCCGCGACGCGCTTTATTCGTCCCCATTCCGTGATTTCCTACGCGCCGTCACGGGCTGCGGCGCACTCTCGGGCGTGAAGCGGGACATGTCGGTCAACACCTATCGCAAGGGCTGCCATCTGCTCAATCACGACGACGTCATCGGCACCCGGCGCGTATCGTACATCCTCTACATGCCGCTGCCCCACTACCGCCTCTGGCAGAGGGATTGGGGTGGTGCGCTCGAGCTGTACCCCGTCAGGGAGGGCGCCGACGGCGCGTTGGAGCCCGAGCCTGTCCCGACGAAGAGCATCCCACCGGTGTGGAACCAGTTCATCCTTTTCGAGGTGCAGCCCGGACGGAGCTTCCATTCTGTTGAGGAGGTTGTGGTCGGTGGTGAGGACGAGGGCGGGTGCCAACGTCTGAGCATCAGTGGTTGGTTCCATGCTGCTCAGCCGGGAGAAGAGGGTTACGAGGATGAAGTTGCCCAGTCCCTCCCTAGTTCGCGTGAGCAACTTGTGAGTGGGCTACGATCAGTAGTCTCTCTCTTCCCCTGGGTTGCTGCTTATTCCCGCGTTGACCATCAGGCCTCAACGTCAACCGAGTTCAAGTCATACTCTGACTTGGAAGCACCACCACCTCCCGGCTCTCCGTTGACCGCAGACCACGTCTCTTTCCTCTCTGAATTCTTAAACCCTATATACCTCCAACAGCGCACGATCAAAGCGTTGGCTTCCCGCTTCCTAGCCGAGTCGTCCCTCGAACTGTATGATTTCCTCTCACGACCAATCGCCGAGAAACTTGATGCGGGCCTACGCGAGCGCGACGAGCGCGACGGCCTGGGCAAGGGCCGTCCTTCGCTCATCCCGCCACATAACGCTGGATCGGGTTCTGGCTGGCTCGTCAAGGGCCCGCCTCACAAATGGCGGTACAACGTTCTTGAACCCCCCACCGCCGGCGGACCCTCAACAGCTGTGTCACCTCGCGCGGCACAACCGCCATACGCGCTTATCCGTTCGTTACAAGACGAGCTCTTCCCCGCCCCCGCGTTTCGTGCATGGCTTGGCGCCGTCTCAAATCTACTTCCGTTGAGACATGCAGTGGAGGCACGTCGATTCTGTCCTGGCCTCGGCTACACTCTGGCGACGAGTGAGGAGAAGGAAGCAAGGTTAGATGTCGTACTCGGGTTGACGCCAGAGGTTAAGGAGGCCCAGGCGACAGAGCATAAGGGTAAGGCAAGGGAATCAGAACCTGTCGGATGGCAAACGGGCGAATGGGGAGGTTGGGAGGTATGTAATTGCTCTAAGATTCTCACTGTATCGCACCTGACTCTGTCTAGTGCTACATGGCCCCTCACAACGAGGAAGACGACCCGGCTGTATATAGGTCCGGTTCTCATGGAAATCCGGCGCAGAATGGACATGAACATACTGTTAATGGGCACAGCACTGCGGGCAGCTCGCATGGAAACGGAGGCGTTGACATGGAAGATAGTGATGAAGAGGATGATGGTGCTACATTACTGACAGTCCAACCCGGCTTCAACCGCCTCCTGCTGGTTCTGCGCGACGAGGGTGTCATGAGATTCGTGAAATATGTATCAGCCGCTGCAGAAGGCTCCAGATGGGACGTCTGTGGGGAATATGAAGTGGCATGATCGAGGTAGATGAGAGCGATGACTAGGACGATCCCTCTCCCCCCTTCTCCTATGGGTCCCATTGTCATGTAGCGATACCTGTAGATGTGCCCCTTCGGAACTTCGAGTTCCAAGTTGTAGCATGAATCTAGTCATCATCGAATGTTATCCTCCGTCCTTGACTCGGCACTATTGCAACTTGCTCTCGCTTTGCTAGTGCGAGCGCCGCTCCAGGAGCTGGGCGTGACTTTCGCGTCCTGTGGCCATCAACTCTTGGCTTCGCAACTGCACCACTGCGTCGACCGGCACCCGTGCTCTTCTCCTCCTGCAACTTCGAATTCGTGGTAGTTGTTGCCGCACCGCTTTTCTCGCCAGCGCCATCGTCTGCCGCAGAACCACGCCTCTTTTTGCGTGCATAGCCCTCGCTGGAACTTTCGGTCGACGTCTTTTTGAGCTTGTGGCCCACACCTTGACCTCGACGCACTGCATCGGCGGAAGCGTATTCCACCACGAGCTTTCGTCCGTCGAGCTGGTGGTTCTTGGGGTGTATTAAAGCAGCGGTGGCGTGCTCTGTACTCGTGAAATCGACGAACGCAAACCTAGGTGTCTTGCCGGTTAGCAGGGATATCCTAAACCATCATATTGGAAGCTTGGAACAAGTACCCTTTGCACAGGCCGCTATCCTCGAACGTCCCCATACGGACTTTTCGTATCCACGGGTCCAGACCGTTGGCGGACTTGGGCGAGGCGGCCTCACTCTGCTCCTCGGGACGATGAGCTTCCAAGAGTCCCCTGATTGAATCCACGGTCGTCTCGAAACCGAGGTTGCCAAAGAAAAGCGTGGGGGCTGGTGGCTGCTTCTGCGCAGAAAGGATTTTTTGCGCAAATTTGGGACGGCCCCTTCCTTGGGCGCCCGCCCCCAGCCCCAGGCCGTCAAGCGACATTCCGGGCTTCAGGGGACGACCTTCGAAACTGTCGCCTGAACCAGGGGTTAAAAGTCGTACGCATAGCGCACGGGAAGAATGAGATGCACGCACCGTCCTTGATTAAAAGGCGACGTCCATCCAGAGGCGACTCGGTCTTCAAAATAGCGGCCATCTTGGCCTCGAGCGTCGCGAAATCCACATAAGCAAAACTGTCGGACCGGGGTAAGCAAACAAATTAGACAGACTAGCAGTGGAACCACACCCTCGATTTTCTCGTTTTGCTGGTTCACCTGGGGACACTTTCCCAAGCCTAGTCGGTAAATGCACTCTTGTGATCTCCCCGACTCCATCGAAGAAGCGCCGCAAAGATTCTGGCGTAGTCTTGTAGCACAAGTTTCCTACCCAGATTGAATTCTGACGTTTTTGGGAAGCCTCTTCCTCTTTCTTTTGGTTCTTGGTGCTGGAGGATTTTGCAGGAACGGCAGCTCTTAACAATTCTTGTGCTTGCTTCTGCTTTCGCCTTGCCGCATGGGAGAGTACGGGAACATCCTTGGTCCTCTGCTCCGGTTCTGAATTTGAGGGTGATGGTGACGTATCAGTCGAGTCACGCTTTCGCTTTAATCTTGAGGCGGCTGACGACAACTTTGAGCCCACTGACGACGACATCTATGGCGTCGACCGCGACTCAGGCTGACTTTTCACCCGATCATTTATTCGGTCCGCTTCGGCCCGTGATAATATTTTCGCATATCTATTACAAATTGTCTTATTTTTGTCTCAAGAACTATATTGAGCCTTTTTAACGGATATAGATATAATGATTTCGCCCCCAACAAGGTGGTGAGCGAGCGCTTGATCCATGCTGTAGGCATGGACGAAACCTTGTTAACATTAGAATCTACAGTTCTACCATTCTACGTGTATGATATGATAACTCTACGCGGGCGTCAGGCTGGGGGAGGGTTGTTGTATTTTTCGTGATTCAGCTTCCTTTGCCTCTGCTTCGAGGAGTTCGCGCCATGAGTGATCGACCACATGATGCTTTGCGGCATCCACGCGTTGAGAGTGTGTGAGGGTTCCGGCGGCAATGAGAATCCCAATCGTCAAGCCTTGGGCCCACATCCGAGCCTGGACAATCTTTTGTGAAGTGGACTGGTGTCTGGAGAGGAAAGCCAAATGAAATGGGTAAGCGGCCTTCGAAGCGTAGCCGTACCTATCACGCATGATGATGGTGCCTGCGACGGCCATGCTAGCAGCCCAGCTGCCTAGTATGACCTTGTACTGATGACGGGCAACCCATTTTGACAATTTCTCTCTCGAACTCAGGCCTTCCCACTCGGAAGCCTCGCGCGCCTTGGCATTATCCAGAAGCTGGCGACCAGCTCCTTTCCTGCATGGATGCAAGGATGTCAGTAGTGATTCAATACATTGGCGTGCTGGTGAGACCAACCAGTTGTGTTCCTCGTCGAATTCAACGCCTCTCCGTTCGGTCTGAATGGCCCAGACAGGACCGACGACGAGGACAACTCCAAGGGCCTTAAGAGAAAGAGGAAGGGTGCGATATGCAGGCCAATAACGTTGGGCGGCAAATGAGGCGGGAAGAGAAATAGCAAGACCACCCACAATACCCTCGATAGAACCACGGATAGTGGCACGGTCAAAGGCATCGTATTCTTCTCGAGTGATGTTGACCTTCATTGTGTAGTAGGTTGGAGAATAAAGAACTGCAGCATCATAAGGGGGTGTTTTTATAGATGGGCCTCGGTGTGAGTCGATGGTCGGTCATCCGGCATCACGTGTCGAGAATCGGGTGCGTTCGTCGTCGGGTTTGCTTTGCTTACACACCGCGATCATGTTCGGAGCTTTGACACCGTCATTGTCATCTTTCTCCGGCCCTGTATCTGGCCTCTTAGGTGGCGTCGTTGGCACAACAGCCACTCCTCCGAAACCGAGACAGACCCCTGGTAGATCTAGTCCTGCTCCTTCAACTTCATCCGTCAATCATCTCTCGTGTGCTACCCTCTCCCTCGAGTATGCTTCTCTACGATATCAGTATCACTGCCCCCAAGGGATGTATATCATTCCGTTCATCGACGACCCATTCATCTGGGATGCCGTTCTCTTTATCCACCAGGGTGAGCCCTAACTGAGTCCATCTGTGTCCCCTTCATAAGTTTATACCTCCGGGGCAAGGCTACTACACCGACTCTATCCTAAGGTTTCGTTTGACGTTTCCCCACAATTACCCTGAACGACCCCCAATAGTGCACTTCATCACCGATGTCTTCCATCCGCTCATTTCTCACCAGGATGGCACCTTTAACCTTGCCTTTAAGTTCAATCCGTGGCGGTCAGTCACACCCCAACGCCAAATTCCCCTCAGAGCATTAGTATAACCGATGATCCTGCTTGACCAGACCAAACGAACACCATGTATACGACATCCTATACTACATCAAAGGCTCCTTCAAGAAGCACACACTTGACCAGATCAAAGAGGGTGATTGTTTGAACAGAGAAGCTTTCAGGTGTGCTACCTTTCATTCCACATGCTTGCGGCTGTGCTGACTGTCCAGCGCAGATTGTAAGTGATTGCTACGTTTCTTCAAGCATACGCATGGTGATGCCAGACCTGTCACGCGCAGGTACCACGACACGACTTCGTCGTTCGCAGCATTGGCGACTCAATCATCGATGCTCTCCCAGACGGCATCTGCGCTCTTCGACCAGGACCACCCTTCGATGGCAAATACGAAAGGTCCAGCACACAACTTGATCTTCCGTGAGCTGACCCCAGAGCAGTCCAGTGCTTTACGCACACGACTTGGGTTACAAGCATGGGAAGACGCCTCTCCGCCAGCCTGAGATGCATCTTACGGGTTCTGTTTGTCGTGGTTACATTGTATTCCGTTCCTATTATAGATTATCGGGTACCACTAAACTGAACTACATAATTCTAATTGGAGGATTAGCGGTTGAGTATTATGGCGTCTGGTGCGGGGCCATGCGCTACATTCATGAGTGGTGATCTTTGCTGTTCTCGTTGATAACTGTTGTGGACAATGCCTCGGTAATGAGTGGCATTTCTGGGCCCGTGTTATCATCATCGTCCTGTGTTGCATGATAAGCTCCGTTGAAAAATGTTTATCTGGGGAGACTCACTTCTTGGGTGCGGCCGAAGTGCTTCGACAATTTCTCCATGACAAGGCTATAAGGCAAGTGCTTCGACAATTTCCTGCGCAAGCTACATCAGTTTTTCCGGGAAAACTCGGGGAGCAGGAGAGCGGATGTAGGCTAACCGTCGTTGCTGCACGTTCAACGAGTGCCGGGCATCAAGGGCGGAGTCGAGGACATTGGACGAATGAGCACCTTCGCTCAGCGAGAGCTTGATGGAGTATTCTTTGTCGGATTTGCCCCGGCCATAGTTGCGCTCGTACAGCTCAAACCTGCGAACTGAATTAATTCGCCATTCCAAGGTAGATATAGGACGAGACATACGTTATATGTGACTGTCGTGACCAGCCAGTGACGCATTAATGGATTATGCCTTGTATTAAAGGTCGGATTGCTTACTGCATAGTCGAGCTCAGGAATCCGTCGATTCGCGATGGGCAGGCCCGACAAAAGAACAAGATTGACCAGAGTGTGGATGTGGCTCTCCTTGGTAAAATAACATGTAAATGAGCTCCTGCCGTGATTGCGTGCTTCTTCGAGGTCCTCGACTACTTTTCGGAGTAGTGGGAGCGAAGTAAGAACGCCAATCTCTTCCCTAGAAATGATTCTGGCATTAATCAAAAGTTCGGAGAGATGCAAGAAACCGAGAGACTTTTCTTCAGGTTCGATGCCATACTCTTGTGGTGCTACCAGGTCAAACAGCGCCTTGGCACGGCCATACAGTTCGTGGAGTTTACGGTCACGGGGCTGGTGGTTGTCCTGTCCACCACTCTCGTCGAATATGGCAAAAAGAAAGGTGCGGTGGTGGAGGGCACAGTATTTGATAGTATCGTATAACTCCGACACCTGGGTAACACAGAGTCATAACTCATGGATGGATACCTCACAACAGGCCCAAAACTGACTTACACGTGATGGGTCGAATTTCTCCGGCTTCACATCGCAGAAATCTTCAAAGAGCTTTTCCCAACGTTCTCGGAAGAGCCAAGGTTCATCTCCGCAACACCTCGGGGAATGTCAGATAATCAGGTGCACCTTGACCGTGCATAGTGACCCACCATCGCTCCTGGATCTTTTCCACGTCTAGCGTATCAAAATTTCGACCCATGATGGCCCGGAAGCCGCTAAGTAGTTCAATCACTTCCTGTGCATGTTCAAAATCCCCTTTCCTCTCATCAGGAAGGCACGAGCTCACCTTGACAACTTCTACGGGCTCTTTGTTCATGCTCTTTGGCCAGATAAGTTCAGGTCGCTTTTCGGGTTCCCCGGGTCTCAACAGAATCTTGAGCCGTTTCTTTACGTCGTCCATGAGGTCCTTAGCGGCATTCGAGTCGTCTAGAAGGTCCTTGCGTTCGATGAGCTTGATGGGCTCTCTGAGGGACATTGAAGACTTGGGAGTGAGAGTATGCCCAATGACACCATCTGCGGAAGATCGCCCAGAGCGGCTAGGAGTTGAACTGGCTGACAGCGAGGACTGGTGTTGGTCAAGTAGCGCCGCCGCAAAAATCTCCGCCGAGGCAATGACACGGCGCTCGGAGGATGTGTATATCTGTTCCGAAACGAGTAAAATGAGTGACTTTATCCATATTTGTCCTCTCGGGGCGTGGAACGGACCTTCACATTGTTGAGAACGTCTTTGTCTGCGCGCTCCTTCAGCCCCCCACGCACGTTCGTCAGGAAATCGCTTATACGCACTCATAATGGAGATGTCCTTCTTCATATTCTCGCCCAGATCTCGTGATTGATAACGCGCGGAGTGTGTAAATTCCCCACCCCACTTGAACACAAGCGTCAACTTTACCAGTTTCCTTGGTTGGCCTGCTGCCTTCTTCGAGTACACCGGTTTTAGCTGAGCCTTAGTCCCCGGAAGTTCAATCTTGCTGAATAGCGCGTTGTTGAGCAGAGTCAGCTTATTTAGGTCCTCTCCGTCCGCGCCCAATCGTTTAGCCTCCTCGACGGCAGATGCAATGCGGCTGAGTTGTTCCCTCTCGCGAAGCACTATCTCCTCTTTCTCGCCATTCAAGAGAGTGACAAAGGGCTGAGTCCAAGACTCTCCAATGGGGAAGTTGAACTTGAGCTTCTGCTTCGGAGTCCTATCGGCGTGGCGAAAGACAGTGACGTTTGCTTTCAATAGCCATGTTGGTGCTTCTGGGGTCGCAGACTCGGAGCTTATTAATGGCCTGTCTAGAGCTGTTGAGATACGGGTACAAAGGGCTGAGAGAATCTCAGCCGCTTTGTCTAGGAAGTGGATCAGAAGAAAGAGCATTAAACGGCGCTCAGGCTTCATTGTTTATCAAATACACTCACCGTAATAGGTTTCATTGCCCTTAACGAAACTCCAGCCGTTGACATCGATCACTTGACTCCGGGCGCCACTATCACAGCGCAGCATGTCGTAGCCACACACCCTCTGGCCAAATGCGTGGCAGATTTTTGCCGCCCAAGATTTCTCCTCGTCATTCAGGTGAGTGATAAATCTACGAAATTTGAGTGAGACTTGAAAAAGAAAGGGATACTACTCACCGAATTTCCTTTCCGTCGGTATTGCGTCTCACAACCCCATCAACGACAGGGGACTTGCGTGTCTCGGCGTGGGTATATTCTTTGCCGACTGTGTAAACCTTGATGTCTTCCGAGTTGTCAACATCAATAAATTCCTCGTATATGTAGGAGCCATCGGTCCTTGGGTGTATCAAGCCCGGATCCTGTTCACTGCTCTTGTTCCCAACCTGAAATGGATTGCACACATCAAAAGGTAGACTCGTTACGGCATTGATTTACCTTTCTGAAGAGTCGACGTCCACCACCGTCCCTAAAGTATATATAAACATTGTGATCCTCACCGCTCACCGGTTTCTCCACAAAAGGTTTCTCCATAACTTGACCGTCAACTATGATAGCATTGCCATCCTCCCGTAGAGTCACTTCGGGAATAACCCGGAAGCCGCCGAGCTCAATGCCAATCCTAGCCTTAATAAATTCTTTGAGTTCATCGTCGACCTTGGGTCCGCCATCGCGAGACACTTCCAGGCGCTTTGGAGTGGGTACGTTGATATGGTCCAAAATGTGTCCCACCAAGCGGCGATCCCAGAGAAGGGCTTGGGGAATAAGTTCATTTATACAGAAGGGGTTGCGGAGTTTCACGTAGGATATTGCTTTGTCTAGGGGGAAATCGGTGGAGAAGAAAGAGATGAGAATGTCGCATCTAGGCCAATTTTCAACATCTGCATCAATCAATGGACCCAGGTTGTCAAAAAGAAGCGCGCATATTAGGGAGATCTCCGCGGCTCACCTTCGTCTAGGATGACTTTATCTCCAAAAACCTTGACCTCAACGGTCCCTCTGGCTCTGTCCACGAGACGAGTCAGAATCTCCCTCATTGCCTTTGAGCGGGCCTTGACGTCCATTGCACATATGCCTAGAACGATTGTTGGTTTGGGGATCTCATTTCCGAAGTATAGATCAGACGTGTGAGATCCAGTAGGAGATGGCGTGGAAGATCTAGCTAGAATGGTGCTCGAGCGAGGAGGATACCTATCACCGGTGTGCAATAAAGAGAACCGAGAAGGTCTGTCCCAATGCATTGGCACCGTACAACCAGCGTCTGCGCCCGCGGTGGTAGGTCTCGTCACGTCAGGGTGGGATCCTCGTGTAACCTTCCCATGGGCGGCCCTCGAAAGGACCCCGGAATAGATGGAGGGGTGTCCCGGGTCCCGGGTCCCAGATAAGACGATCGCGTAATTGCCTCTCCCGCGTAATTGCCGCGTAATTGCCTCTCCACCTGCCACCGCCCGCTGAGGCAATTGTGCCTTGCAGATGCTCCTCTCTCTGAGTCACTGGCGTGGCCTGCATGACGTGTCCATCTCCCTTCCCCTTCCCAGTCACTCCGCCACTGCCACCTTGGTTGACTATTAAAACCATAGGACACGAGGCAGATATTCCAGCAGTTCATCCCTCGAATCTGGAAACGACAATCGTCGAAATGATTGAACCTCTTCACGTAACACTCTCTGTCGGCGGCATGACTTGTGTTGCATGCTCCTCCACCATCACTCGATTGCTTTCTGAACTGGAAGGTGTCACGAACATTTCAATCAATCTCATCGGAAATTCTGCGTCCCTGGTTGTGGAGAACAGAAAATCAATTACAGAAGTGCAAGAAGTTATCGAATCTGCAGGATACGAGGCATCAGTGGTCAGCGTGCAGCCAGTTAACGTAACGCCAGATCTTATGAAGGCCGCAAAGGGGCAACGTGCCATTGCTCTGCGTATAGAGGGCATGTTCTGCAGGTAAGTCACTGACCGAGATTTCCACATGCAGGCCTGATAGATCCTTTGCAGCCATTGTCCTGAAGCAGTTACGCAATGCCTCGGCAAAATAGGTCAGATCATAGAAGTAGAACCACCAACTCTCCAGGATCCCATTCTTCGTCTCACCTATGTGCCGTCCCCACCTACCTTCACCATACGTGATGTCGTCTCCTCCATCGTGTCTTCCAGCAGCCCCCCTTTCAGGGTCACTATCCAGAAACCCTCCTCTCTCGAGGACCACGCTCGTTTAGTACAGGCCAGGGAAAGACGCAATCTCCTCTATCGTCTCGGATTTTCTGTCATCGTTGCCATCCCTACTTTCATCATCGGCATCCTCTTCATGAGTTTAGTATCATCCAAGAATCCTATCAGAAGTTTTTTTATGGAACCGATGTGGACGGGCAATGCGTCACGCATCCAATGGTCGCTGTTTTTCTTGGCCACACCTGTGATGTTCTACAGCGCTGGAGGTTTCCACAGGCGAAGTTTGAAGGAAATACACGCCCTGTGGAGAAGAGGAAGTCGCACACCTATATGGAAACGTTTTCTCCGCTTTGGTAGCATGAATTTACTGGTATGCACTCCCCTACGACTGTCCGCCAGCTCAACTGTCTTTGATATGGCAGGTATCATCAGGCATCTCTGTAGCATATTTCTCTTCCATCGTCTTGCTTGTCCTCGCAGCCTCGACGTCACCATCTCCAGACGGCCGCGCCGATACATCAACATATTTCGATTCCGTCGTCTTTCTGACGATGTTCCTTCTCACCGGTATGCCACTTGATTGTCGTAGCGAGTAGCATACTTGACCTTAGTCCAGGCAGATACATCGAAGCTTACAGCAAGAGCCGCACAGGAGACGCCATTACTAGCCTCGCGAAATTGAAGCCTACTGAAGCACTTATCGTGGGCTTGGTGGATAAGAAGAGTCCAGCCGCCCGTTTCCGTAGCGTAGACGAAGACATAGAAAAGGGAGAGACATGCATAGAAGCAGAACAACCAACTTCGGAGCCTGGTTTCAGAGTACAAAAAGTCCCTGTGGATCTCTTGGAAGTAGGCGACATCGTTCGGGTGCCAACTGGTTCAACACCTCCAATGGATGGAGTAATTGTCTCCGGCCACTCACTATTTGACGAGAGCTCGGTGACGGGAGAGTCTAAACCAATCAAGAAAAATGCCGGGGATCGTGTATTCTTGGGAACCGTCAACATAGGACAAGCTATAGATGTGAAAATAGATGTGGCGGATGGCAAGACCATGTTAGTATCGACATTCTTACCGAGAGTGTGATATTCACAGGAATATAGGCTTGATCATGTTATCAATGTGGTCCGGGACAGTCAAACAAAACGAGCACCTATCGAGCGCTTCGCAGACCTCTTGACGAGCTACTTCGTTCCTGTCGTCACGCTACTTGCTCTCCTTACATGGACCATATGGCTCAGTCTAGGATTGAGTGGAGTCCTTCCACGCAGCTACCTTGATCAAGACGTAGGGGGGTGGCGTGAGTCTCGACTGCTCTGCATAGATCGGCTTGTTGATCCCTCTTTCACCAGCGGCATGGTCCCTCGAGTTCGCTATCGCCGTCTTTATTGTTGCATGCCCATGTGGCATCGGCCTTGCAGCCCCAACGGCTCTTCTCGTTGGCACTGGTATTGCAGCGAAGTTCGGAATCCTGGTCCATGGAGGGGGCGATGCCTTTCAGGAGGCTGCGCAGCTCGATGTTGTCGTCTTTGATAAGACGGGAACACTGACAGTGGGTGGCCGGCCGACCGTCACCAACAGCGAAGACTTGTGCGACAAAAGCCCATGGAAGCGTGAATGGGTGCTTGGGTTAGCAGCCGAGCTTGAAGCGTTTAGCTCCCATCCCCTCGCGACGGCTATTCGTTCATACTGCGAGAGCAGCAATGCCATTAATCACGTGGCCAGCTCCGTGGAGGAAACGCCAGGGCGGGGACTCAAGGCGATATTCAAGGACGTAGGTTGCACAGCAATCCTCGGAAATGAGGCGTGGATGGTAGAGCATGGGGTTAGCGTGCCGATAGAATTCAGCGACCGCCTGGAGTCCTGGAAGTCGGAGGGGAAAAGTGTTGTATTGCTCGCTGTTCGTCAAGACGACATTAGCGGAGCAGCGGGAACGAGTCCGTTCAAGGTCCTCGTGCTGTTTGCCATTGCAGACCCACTTCGGCCCAACGCTAAAGCCGTGGTTTCTCACTTGCAATCCCGAAACATGGCAACCTGGATGATCTCCGGTGACAACATAACGACTGCAAGAGCTGTAGCGAAACAGGTGGGCATCCCTGAAACCAATGTGATCGCGGGCATCCTTCCGCATGAAAAGGTAGATGTTCGGATGGTGGTTCGCCAATCTTCATGCGGGCTGACATTATTGACGCCCAGGCGGACAAAGTTCGTTGGCTGCAGGAGAATCCTCCGAAGAAGCAGCGTTCGAAACTCAGATGGTTATCTGGGAAAGGGGCGAACAACCGCTGTGTGGTGGCCATGGTCGGGGATGGCATCAATGATGCACCGGTGGGTTGGAAGGCAATGGATGTCATTCTTAAAATGGAACTGACGGTTACACAGGCGCTCGCCGCTGCTGACGTGGCGATTGCCATTGGATCGGGAAGTGATGTCGCGCTCTCGAGTGCCTCATTTGTCCTTGTTTCGTCAGATCTTGGTGGTATTCTGACCCTGGTGGATCTATCGGCAACTGTCTTTCGTCGAGTGAAGCTCAATTTTGTAAGTGCCAGCCCCATGAGACATACAGTGGCGCGTCTCTGACTTTGACACTCCAGCTGTGGGCATTGCTGTATAACATCGCTGCAGTCCCGATCGCGGCAGGTGTCTTATATCCTATCCGGCATATCCGGCTCGATCCAATCTGGGCTTCCCTTGCCATGGCATTGTCGTAAGTGGTTTCTACAAACGCCCTATCTAGTCCTCGCTCATATCGATCTATTTCGCAGCTCGGTCTCGGTCATTTGTAGCTCCCTCATGTTAAGGCTGTATAAACGACCCAAATACAACTATCCACAAGCAGATAGATAGACACGTGTACCCAAAAAAACTACTGGCAATCCTGTAACGTAGCAGCGTTAAGTGTCGGAGAAGTTCTGTAGACGATATACGACTTGTACTAGAATACGGCTAGATAAAAAGCATTTATGACTTAGACTGCACTTGTGACTCTTTCTTGGCACGATAGAACTCTGAAAACGATAGCCGGATGCCCAAAAATCGACAGTCGAGGTCGACATGTGTCTGCAATACATGGAGTATGACATGGACCTTCTCCGAGAAGGAGGCACCATATTCCTTGCACTGTCGCAGCCCGTTGAATAAAGCGTCTGATTGTTGCGGACCCATGCGCGCATCGGCGGTAGTGTAGACCCCCTATTCATGAAGGATGTTTTATATCTGGTCGCATTACCAAGTCTGTGAACTCACGCGTGTTTGATCGCGCTCACTGTCTCGACGGGAAGACTCTGTCACACAGAGATTGTAGAAGTGTTCCTACAATACGGGGGGCTATTGACCTTTCAATCGCATACATCTGATCACTGCTCACCGTCGCGTCGTAAAATCCGAGGATCAGCGAGAATGCCTCTCTGACCTGATTAAGCAGGCTCTCCTGAACATAGTGTAAGTCAATATCAAGATTTCAAAGGAAGGATCAACCTCTCTGCCAGCCTTGGGGCCAATCAGCAACAATTTCTTCACCATACGATCTAAATACACGCGATGGGCGCTAATCAGGGCGTCCAGGTCGCCTTCTTTTTCGTTGATGAAGTCCATGAGAGCCTTCCACGAGCACTCGATGACCTCCAAGTGGCAGTAAGCAGCCATCTGTCGAATAAAGTGAATCATTTCCGCAGTAATCAGGCGGATTTTGTGCCATTCTGGCTCAAGCTCTGGTTCACGACGTCAATCGCCATAAAGTCAAAGCATCCGCAAAACTTACCTGGAATTCGTACAAAGGCCTTGGTGGCCCCCGCTGTTCTCACCCATCCCTTAGTCATGGTACTTTCGATTCGTTTCATTTTCCAGAGGTGATTAAACAGCTTTAGGTATTTGACCATAGAGTCGGGATCAAGAACCGTATCCAACGGGGCATCGACTTTGTACTCCAGAGTAAACACGTCCCAACCGATCTCACCTTGACTATATTCGAGCATGCGTGCATCAAGGCGTCGAAGAACGTCGGGTGAATCCTTCTGGGCATTGGATGAACGGATAGCCGTTTCCAAGGTGGCTGTCAGGTTATGCCTGTATAACGAGTTCGCTGGTTTTGACAAGCTTGGTCTATGAATCTGCAAGTCTGAGTGATGTCGCGAGTATACCGACATTTCAGCTTACCCGATCGTTTCCATGAGCTGATCTGCGAAGTCGCCATGACCTAGGAGAAGGTAGTTCTTCAAGGCCCGGAGATGGTCTAGCAACCGAAATTTGTCAAAGAATATGTCAAACAAACGCTGACTGGCTATCCGATAAGCAGCGTCTATCGAGCGCTCGAGCCCGAAGATATCACTGTACAGTAGAGCTTCTTTCAATCAGACGAGAGCAGACATGATTGTATCCGCAACTCACTACCATGTGTATTGCTCATCTTTTCGCGAGTTGCAATCCAGTCCGTGTCATGGCAGCTATATCGAATGAAGTTCAAACTCTTTCCCGTTGAGAAGATCTGCCGATATGAAGCTAGTTGACACTATCTGGTTGCGCATGAGATTAGACAGCATACCTTACTGCCAAACCCCTCTCCAACAAATGCTGGTAACATTTCTTGTCTAAATTTGTACTTTGCCTGCCACAGCCGGAGTCCACTTTCACGTTCTCCAGGGGGGTCATCTTGGTCCACATTGAAGCCACCGAAGCCGCCATCCCCTATCATAATGCCCGCACCAGTTGTAACGGAAGAAGGATAAACATATTGTAGGTGGGCAAGTTCTTGATCCACCGTAACAAAAAACTCCAAGTAGGGATCGTACAACTCCCCTGAAAACAGCCACTTCTGCAACGTCTCGAAGAAGGGTTTCGAAACCTCAATTAATATTAATACTCTCAGCTCATCCATAAGACAACTCAGAAGCGCACTTACCTCTTCAAGAAGTTGATCTGTAAATTTGCGCACAAACGGGTCACCGTTTTCCGTGTAGCTGTGAATTAGGTTGACAAGAGCACCACCGTGCGTATCTTGAAAGCGTCAATGAAGCTAATCAGCGGGAGTGTCGTTAGACCGTACCTTTGGCTGCTTCTACACAAACGCTCATCATACGCATCCGCAGCCTCCACTCGTTGACCCATACATCAAGTCGCTTAAGAGTCAAACCACTCTCCTCTGCTCGGAGGTCAGGTTCCACAGACATTGTAGTTAATGAAGACTGTGCATCCTGATCTTGTACATTGACAGCAATGTTCAGTTGTGACTCCAAGATGGCTATGAGGCGATAGTATTCCGTCAATTGGGATTGCAGGTGATGACAAAGACTCTGCTCAATCATCCCAATCCCAGGTCTCGCTTCACGTTCTCGGATGAAGCGATCAACGCGAACATACAGGTGCCCGACCTCGGATAGTCTATGTATCAGCTGTTTAGTTGGGGTTGATATGTAATATCGCTTCGAAAGCGATGGTTAATTCCTAAGCAAGTGTTATATAATGACGCGTACCGAGTCTTCCGTGAAAAGAAGGCTCATCTCTGTCCCTCCATCTTTTCCTGTCATCAACCGCACGTGCTTTCCTGATATCCCTTGTAGAAGATATAATGCATCTCTCAAGAGCGCAAGTTCCGGGATGTGTGGGTATCCTATTCCCCATATTGTAAACAGGTCACTGAGTCGATCAGCCAGCCACTATACCAGATCTCGTGCGCACTTCTCGCAAAAGCTCTGCCTTAGATCTCCCCATTCTCAGTGGTTGAGGTGGTGATGTTGCTGCGTCAATCGGTGAAACGACTGGTGTATGCTTAGAAGTGATAGGGGGCGACGGTGCAAGAGAAGGGAGAAAGGAAGGGGCAAGCAAAGGCGTTCGTGCTGAGGACGCTAAGGAATACAGAAATAAGACGGAGTCATATTTGCGTGATAAAACGGGCTGCACGTCTATTCAGTAGCAAATTACACACTCATCTTGGAGGGAAAGGTACCTGTTCCAGGAGTCTAGACAACAGATTTGTGAATTGTACAGATGAAGCGCTATCAGGGCGATTCTGAGCAACTGAGAAGTGTGCATACATTAGGCAGCGGGGTAGGGAGAAGGTTTACATGCGTACGGCGACGCTTGACGAGATCTGCTAGATGTCCAATATCTCTCTCACGACTTTGACCTATGTGACTACAGATTTCAAGTTATGTCAACCGAAGGGAAGGTCAAGGCCAAGTAAACAGTTTTGCTAACCTGGACAACACATCCCTACAGTGCGCAAGAATATCATTAAATGAGACTTGATCACTTCTGGACTGAGGAATAATAGAATGGATAAGAGATTCTAGGGAGGAGGACGAGGCACTGGTAGACATTCCCCTTCCTCAGGCTGAGATCTCTCTTTCGGCGGGTTGGCGGTTGAATAAACACCACACACGCTCCCGTGATCGGGCCGTCCCTTCCGGTGAACTCACATACCTAAATGGGAAGCGACTGCATTCGCACCAGCTTCGCTCCCAAGCATCGAGTCCTCCGTCCAACACCCTGCTGTAGAGGCGGTTCGCGCTTTCCCTCTCGGTTTCGTCTTCATTCGGCACAACCCCTCCTCATCCATCATCTGTGTATTGCTCACGATTCTTACGGCCTCTTACGATTTGACGCGACGAACATGGAACGATCCGATTCCTCGCCCTCTGGCTCTCCCATACGTTCGGGTCGGCCTGGTTCGTCCGTAGGCTTCGCTTATCAGGCTCGTCTTCTTGAACGCGGGTCTTCCCATACTGGATCGCTTTCGAGGTCTGGCTCTGTCTCTACCATCAATTCTCTGACCACTGGTAATAACACTTCTACGCTGTCAACTACAACTAGGCGGTGGACACCCTCCCATCGCGTCGGGGGGAGTGTCGATGCTATTCGCGGGAAGTGGGAGGAACGCGTCCGTGCAGAGGCAGTCTCGGATGAGAAGGAATTACCTAGCATTTTGGGTGAATCCGAAGCTCCCGACTCAAGATCTTCACCCACCTTGTCCCATCGTTTTTCCGTGTCGAGCTCCTCAGAGACCTCCCCTTCATCTCGAATACAGACCTCTTCAGATGCTCTTCAAGCCCCGACTTATCTGAAACGTCACACGATCCCTGCTCCAATAATCGCGTCCCCATTGTCACCGAATGCAACTGGTGTTACTGTAACGAACCCAGATCCTCCACGCACGCCGATTAACGCTTCCTCCCCTGCTGATACTCCCCATCGGATCCGTCTTCCCCCCTCCACACCAACTCCTTCCACAAGTTCCGTTCCCAGTCAGCCGGCAGTCTTCGATGAACGTAGGATTGACTCGCAATCTGCGCCAATACCTGCACGCTCACGTGCCCGTACCGTCGACAATGCTACCTCAAAAGTTGATGAAACTACCCGGCAAGATGAATCACCCCCATGGCGCGTTAGTCCTTCCCGAAAGGACCTGCTTAACCTACGTCGCATTCGGCCTACCTCGGTATATGAAGATCTATTAACGAATACAGCTTATGCTGGTTCAGAGCAATCTTCCTCACCGCGTGGGTCATCCACCTCCCGCCCTCGGGATCTTCCCCTTAGCGGTGTAGGAAACGTTTTGCCTCAAGTTGGCACGTTTCATTCGAGTGTAGTAACATCCTCGGCCATGCATCCTACTCCATACAAGAGTTCATATATGAGCAATAAGAAGGCATCGACATATAGCGAGAATCTCATCCTCGGACAGAAACTGGGGCGTCACCTGCCTAGGATTGCCAGTGGCGACGCAGACGATGACTGGGTAGCAGATGATAATGCCCAAATCCGGCGCGAGGAGGAAGAAGCTCGAAACGAGAGGCAGAAATGGCGGGAACAGCGTCTTGAGAGGAGAGTAGCCATCAAACATCGCGGACCTCGCGAACCATTACCCCCTAGCACAGCAAATCCGGATGGTGTTGCTGGTATCCCCGGGAGACTTAAGCTATCCCGAAACACAGTTCCTAGCTCCCCTGGATCCTCTCTCTCCACGATACGACTTACAAGAGGCCTCTGGGCAGATACTCAACGTCACCTTATACAGGCTTATGAGTATCTTTGTCACGTTGGAGAAGCACAGCAGTGGATCGAGGGTTGCCTTGGGGAAGAGCTTGGGTTCGGAGTCGTAGATATGGAGGAGTCCTTGCGGAATGGCGTTGTGCTCGCGAAACTTGTCAGAGTCTTTCAGGGCGAAGCTGTTGTTCGTAGGATTTATGAAGCCCCCAAGCTTGACTTTCGGCATTCGGATAATATCAACTATTTCTTCAATTTCGTCAGGCATGTCGGCCTTCCTGAGGTGTGTGCCAGTCTCCTTGCGCCTAATCCAACACTAAAATCAAGAACAGAGCTTCATATTCGAACTGACTGACCTCTATGAGAAGAAGAATCTACCGAAGGTCATATACTGTATCCATGCTTTGAGGTACATGAACATTTGGTCTCATTAGTCCTGCTGACGTTATTTACATTTAGTCATTTGCTTGCTCGTCGCGGCCTGGCTGAACGGATTGGCAACTTAGTCGGTCGTCTGCAATTCTCTGACGACCAGCTCCAGAGGACACAGAAAGGCCTTAAGGATGCGGGAGTGCCCATGCCGAACTTTGGAAACGTTGGCAGAGAACTCGCTCTTGAGATCAATGAGGAGCCAGAAGAGACCGAAGAAGAAAGTCAGTGTCTCTCCCTTTCCTTCGTATTAGTCTCTCACCCCTTTTGTAGTACGTGATCGCCTACTACGGGAGAATGAGTTGTCAATTATATCGGTCCAAACGCTTGCTCGTGGCTTTCTTTCCAGAAAGGCTCAAGCTACGCAGATTGCTCGCCTCCAGCTGGCTCAAAGGTATATTATCCGTGCTCAGGCACAAAGCCGGGGAGTCCTTGCCAGAAGGGCTGTCGCCGACTATCGAGACCAGCAAGTCAGTGTACTACCATGGGTTGTTACCCTCCAAGCCACATGTCGTGGATATCTTCTGCGACGGCAATGGTATGCATGGATCAAGCGGGTTAAGGGCCGCTCGCGGAGCGTCGTCAAGATCCAGGCTCACATCAGAGGACTTCTCATTCGTCGACGACTCGCCCTGCTACGCGTAGCTTTTCAGCGCAGTGTCTTTTCAGTCACAAAAATTCAAGCACAAGCTCGCGCGCGCATCGTTCAACGAAGGCAGGATCAACTAATGAAGGTGTTTTCCACCCGGAAGGTGTTTGGCTCTATCGTTGGCCTCCAAGCAGCAGCCCGAGGCGCGCTGCGGAGAGCGACCGTGGCCAGACAACTCAGCGCTTTGGATTGTCTGGAAGATTCCGTCGTTGCTCTTCAAGCGCAGGCAATGGGCGTTCTGGTGCGAAGGCGAGTTGGAAGTCAACTCGCAAAACTAGAAGATATCACCGACGTCGTGGTGCGTGTTCAGGCGGCTGTTCGGACGTATCTGGCACGCAAGCGACTCTTGATACTCATCCGGGGGTTACGGAAAGCGACTCCGGTCGTCGTCCAACTCCAAGCACGCGTACGAGCTAATCTTGGGCGACATCATCATAAGGCGTTACAGAAGTCCCTGGCCAAAGTCGCAGTTGTCTCGTCTGTTGGCGGGTTCCAAGCTTTAGCTCGTGCGGCTCTGACGCGAAGCCGCCATCGGGAGCAGACCAAACGTCTGGAGTTCTCTCTTCCTGATGTCGTCGGTTTCCAGGCTGTCGCGCGTGGATTCCTCGTGCGCCATGACTGGTATGCTTGGCGCAATCATCTACGTAGGAGCCAAAGCGTTGCTTCTGCCCTGCAAGCTCTACTTCGAGGGGTCCTGCAGCGCAGGAAGTTCCACGAAAAGATGCGATACTACCGTGAAAATCTGGAGAAGGTAGTCAAGATTCAATCTCTATTTCGTGCGAAGGAGACCCGGGACCAGTATCGGCAGCTTACCATGGGAACAAATGTCTCTGTCGGGACCATCAAGAACTTTGTGCACCTTCTTGACGATTCCGAGACTGACTTTCAGGAAGAGTTGGACCTTGAACGCATGCGAAAACAAGTCGTAGAGAGAATTCGGGAGAATCAAGCACTTGAAAACGACGTCAATGATTTAGACGTTAAGATCGCCCTTGTCGTACATAATGTCAAAACTTTTGAGGAGCTTGTCAAGGCGCGACGTAAATATGGGGCCGACACCGCAGCGGCACACGCGTCAAGAGCATCCGTGCTTGCTGCACATGGGGATCCATTTGCAGGGCCAAGCACTCTCGATCATGCTGCGAAACGAAAGCTAGAGCTCTACCAACAGCTCTTTTATCTCCTACAGTCTCGTGGTGAATATCTGGCTAGACTTTTTTTGGAGATATCTGGGGACAATGTACCCGAGAAGGACCGCCGCCTCCTTGAGAGAGTCGTCCTTACACTCTTTGGGTACGGGCAGGACCGCAGGGAGGATTACCTACTCCTCAAATTATTTCAGGTGTGACAACCGTTCTAATTCTCGCCTATGGAGCTAACATAAGATCCAGTTCTCCATAACAGAGGAGATGGAGTACGCGAACACACCCGCAGATGTGATTCATGGACATCCGGTATATATCAACATCGCCCTTCACTACATTCGGCCCAAGCAGACTATTCATGTTCGCGAGACATTGCAACCTTTGATACGTGATGTCGTCGCTACCGAAGATCTGGATCTGGAAGTTGACCCTAAGCAGGTGGCTGCATCTTATTCTCGCGTTTTCCTGAACTAACAAAACCTCCTCAGATATACCGTTCTCGGATAGACCTCGAGGAAATGCGCTCCGGAAAAGTGACCTCCAAGTTAAAAGACATATCATTTGCCGATGCCCTCAATGATCCCATCACACGTCCCGAATATATCAGACGCAAGTTAACGCAATATCGTTATGATTTTTCATCCCTGACATTGATCGCTTCTAGACCTCCAAGTATTGAGATGGTGGTCGGAAACCTTCATCACTGCCATTTTGCAATCGACAAGGAAGATGCCCTATGGCATACGATACCTTGCTCGTGAAACTCTTGTGGCCCTCAGAGTGAGTTCTTTAACCGAAATCTATCCACATTTTTTTCCTATGACAATTATTCAGAACAAGTTCCCTGATGCCCCCGACGAAGTATGTGCAGCTTGTATAGGCCGCCTCGTCTTCTATCGGTATATCAACCCAGCAATCGTGTAGGTTAGCTTCTCCAATATCCTTTACTCTAGCTCTGAGCGTTCTGTTTCAAGCACTCCTGAAACATTCGATATAGTTTCTAGCACTGTTGACGTCGGATCTCGTAAAAACCTTGCGCAGATCTCCAAAGTGTTGGCCCAGGTGACAAGCGGTTTGGAATTCGGAGATGAGACCCCGAGTTACATTCCAATCAATGAGTACGTGAAGAAAGCCATCCAACAGTTCACATCCTGGCTTTTTGAAGGTAGGTATCCTACGAATTTACCCTATCATGCTTTTAATCAGGTTTGTAGTCGCCGATGTCCCAGACGCGGAGACTCAATATCATGCCCACGAATTTTTGGATGTCACAGTACAACCTAAACCGATATACATCTCACCGAATGAAGTCTATGCTATGCACGGCTTGCTTGCGCAGCATATTGACCGCTTGGTGCGCTGTTTACTGGTCTTCTTCCCGTCTTCTCTTACCAACCCCGTCTTAGGGCCCTGCCCGTGACGACCCATTGCGGACAATTCTTCACGAACTCGACGGCGTACCCCAATTTGGCAGTGAAGAACTTAAAGATGCTAGGGACAGGGCAATTACATTGGGGTTAACAAACCGCTTTGCTCACGTTCGAGGCAAGAATTTCACTTACGACAGAATCCGGTATCCTAACTTGTGGTTTAGACCCTCGTGCTGAGGAAAAGACTTTGTGGGTCCAAGCCAAGCGCACTGTTCTAGCCATTCTGCGCGTACAACCCGCCAAAGATCTTGTCGAGTCTCTGATGCAGCCTGTTTCGAATGAACACGAGTCAATGTGGGAAGATATTCTCGAGTCTGAGATGGAAAGTGACCATCGCCTCCGCCATCCGAGGCGCATGCCATCTGCGGCTGCGCAGGAATCCGCATATCGTCTAGAAGACATACGATCGTGGGTTGATTGCCTTTGTTGGTGAAATGGGTGCTAACTTTGAGCTAGCTTGTCATTTCGTGAGGTAAAAGCTCATGCGATCTATTTCCTTCTCGAGTTGGAGAAACAGGGCAAGATTACGCGTAGTGATGGTTATCAGGGCATCCTGAATGCCATTGCCCACGATGTTCGCAGCAAACATCGTATGCGCCTCCAGCGCCAGCAAGAGATCGAGAATATGGCAGAAGCTCTTCAGCATCTCAAAGAACGCAAGAAGTACTTTGAGGAACAAATCAATAGCTACAATAGTTATGTTGAAGTGGCTATGGCAACCATGCAGCGAGGGAAATCGTACGCAATTATCCTGTATCGGTCGGCATGATCAGTACTGATACACACCCAGGAAAAAACGAATCATCATGCCTTTTACGAAGCAATACTTCCACCTCAGGGACCTTCAAAAATCAGGCAAGACTCCCCAGTTCGGTTCATTTAAGTACAGCGCACAAGACCTGTACGAGAGAGGCATACTCTTGTCAATCGACCAATACTCCCCGAGGCAATTTGACAAGATCGACCTTGTCATTTCTTCGAACCAACTTGGCGTGTTCACCGTCGAGATGTTCAACAACACGCTGGGGATTACAAATCGTATGGCAATTGCTGATGTCCGACTTGAAGATCTTCTACAGGCTCAATACCAAGACAGAGCGTCACTCTCCTTATTCAACGGGCTCGCTAAATTTAATCTCAATCTCCTTCTGTATCAGATCAATAAGAAGTGAGTGTACCATCACCTCGCTGTAACGTGTTTCTGAATTCTCTTTCTCAGGTTTTATGTATAAATAGCCCTTGTCCACATGCCATGTACTGCTTGTTGCTTGCCTAGTGTCTGACGGACCTTCATATTTCTCGTCAATCGGTTTGCTCTGCGATCCCCAGCGTGTTTGTATGCCACGATCAACATGTAACCAACACGGACACCTATCTGTTCTCCTTATATTCTCAGCGCACTAATGAAGTTATTTGAATATTACTTAAGTCCATACAACACAGACTCACGGTTAAAAAACACCGATGAAACCGAGAGCAACACCCCATGGAGGTCATCGTTAGTGTCAATCCTATCCATATAAGGTATAGCAATAGCGAGGGAATATTAAAGTTCATAAAACGGGATGGCCAACCTCCGGACGCTCCAGATAGGAAGTTAGGATAAACGAATAAATGAAATGCCCTCGTCTGCACATCCCCCTCGCCCTGCCAAGTTGACGCCCACAGGCATGAGATGTGGATTCGGTGAGGTGCCGTACCTTAAGTCTTAGGTCTTACGCCCTGGGGACCGATCTCAATGCGATGGAGGTTGGAGGTCTTGGGGGTTTCCATCAATTAAACTGGGCTGTAACCCAGCCGTGTGTTGAAACAGGAAAAGCATGCACAGGCTTTACCACACACCCCACCTGGCGAGCACGAGGTTTCCCTCCTTCACGTACCCCTCACAGCAGTTCGCACTGCCACCAACACCAAAACCTGTGGGAACACCAGACAGCCCTTATACAATCTATATTACCTTGAAATTATAGTTCTGTTATGTGTGTCACTACATGCGTGTCTGCTCCCATGACCTTGGTCATCGTTGCGTAGCGCGAACCAGACAGCGTAATCAACCTGCTCTATGCATGGTGTTAGGGAACCGCAAGAAAATGGAAACGATCGATCTGCTCCGATCCTTGTCATTACTTACGTTACTTGCTATGAAGACCATATGAATCCATGATGGAGGTTCCATCGATCAAGGGCGCAAACCGCGCAATGTAAACTTTTCGAGGAACAATGCCTGTAATACACCAAATTATGAATTTCTGGGGATCAAAATTCTGCGAAGAATCGACTCGGGTGTTTTGCCGGGTCTGTTGAACTAATCTCCCTTGCGATGAACGCCGGTCTGTAGACCAGTAATCCTCCTTATCGCCAGTGCCGAGTGTAGTTTGTGATCTCGACGGCGGAAGGACTTGTCACCTTCCAACCTGAAAGTCGCATGAGCTCAGATGGGGCCAAGTTATTGCAGATAAGGTGAGAAAAAGAAAGATATTGTCGTGCCACTGCTGGTACTACAAAGTTACAAGCCGATTACAAGCCCCAGTACAATACGTAAAGATCTCCGGTGATAGATACTAAATCCCCAATATTTTCTGGACCAATTCCCCTACCCAATTGGCGATCCGAGTTGTGCTCCGGATACCGGTTGCAATCGCGGGTTTGCACCACCCTTGAGGTAGCCGTTCCTCAGCGAACCATTCTCGGATGAACTTCTTCGGGATGTTCCCCTCCTCGTCGCCTAGTGTTTGTACGGCCAACGCAATCTCCCCGCGAGCGATGGCACCATGAAAGCTGCTGAGGGGCCTGGAGAGATTTGCGTCACGGGCTGCGCGTACCATCACAAGATCGTGGAATGTGAGGGTATCGCTACCCTTCGAACCTTCAAGTAGATGTTGGACGCGTGCTTTGTCGACAGCAATGGGCGCATATTGGCCGCCGGGAATAGTATCGGCGTGAGTTAATGATCCATCATGCTCTATGCGGTTGTGCCGGGCCAAATCTTGGAGATCAATCTTGAAATTGCGGCCGCACAAGAACGTGCCAACCACGCTCAACAAGATGGCCAAAGGCAGGGAGATGTGGTAGTGCTCCCGCATGGCACGGATAAGCTGAAAAATGGAGATATCGCGTCCGTCATGAGGCCTAGAGAACAAGTGTCAGTGCATTAGAAGCCTCAGCACGTGCCAGCGAACGCACAAGAAGGAGTGATTCGCGAGTGCATTGAGGGCAGGACACGGTGAACGGCTGTCACTGGCAGAAGCTGGTATGAAATGGTGCTGCTGCTCTGGGATCGACATTGGGGAAACGTAGCGTTGAGGTGGGGGGGTAGGAGTGGCTGGCCTTTAAACTGTTCGGATGATATTCGAGCTGTCATAAATTATCGGAAACGGCTAGATCCAGATCCCGGAAATCCTGAGGATATGGCGCATCGCTTGGTGCCAAGTGCCAAAGATGGCCAGAGCCAGAACATGTGAGCCGGTGCACGGAACTACCGAGGCAGGAACGGCTAATCAACCACATCTAAAGGTGCCATTTGTCAAATTACCTCGCTTCTGAAACACGCGGAATGGTGTACCGAAAACAAGCGCCTTGGATGCCGTGATACTCGATACGTGGCCTGCATCTGAGAGTGATGTAAGATGCAAAGATGTTCTCGAAGTGGCTTTAGTCAGGCCACATCGCTCATCACGTAGAATCCGAGTCGAGGCGACGTCGAAGGCAAGTTGATGGGAGGATGGCGGCGACGAAATCGGTGGCAGAGACGGACTCTGAAAGATGAACGCCATCAGTGCGCGCGCAGGGGTTGACACGAGGCGTCTGGCCCCTGTCCCTTTCACATCCAATTCAATTTAATAACTGTAGTGTTTTGGGCTGGCGTAGTCGGGGATGTCGGGAATGGCCGACTGGTGAGTGAGGAGAGGAGTGACTTAGGTTTTACGCCGCCACCGGCTCCTACAGCAGTGCCTCGTACAGTAGCGCCATACTGCACTGTACGTACACCGACACCGCACAGTTCCGCGCGCACACAATCAGGCACCGGCCTCTTCACTCGCCTAGGCCCTCGATGTCTTCACATCATCCTCTCGCCTCTATACCCCCTCCCCTTCCCACTGGATGGACGGAACATGTTGGTGAGGCACCCAGATACCCTCAATTCACAAACGTAGTCTTATCGAGCTGGTCCTTGATAAAGGTCCCTCTGGCCAGATATACTTTTTCAACACATTTACCAGAGAATCTACCTACGTTCGACCTTTGCCTGCACTTCCGGCTCCTGCACCCAAGAAGGAAAAGCCGAAGCTTAAGACAGCCATTCCAGGGACAGACTGGCTCAGAGTAACAACTACTCAGGGGAACGTGTTTTACACTAACAAGGCCAAGAAAGAAAGCGTGTGGACCGTACCTAATGAAATCAAGGAGGCGGTCGAGCTCCTCGATAAACAGGAAGAGGTTGAGAAGGTCCGGGCAGGAAAGCAAGCACAAGAAAAGGCACAGAGAGACGCGGAGGCTGAACAGGAACGTGAAATCGAGAGAGTTCGATCAGAGGTACAGGAGGTTGTGAAAAGGAAAGTGGAAGACATCTCCCCGTTAGATGAGATCGTGATCTCGAAAAAGCCCCGTATCGAGGGCCAGGCAGAAGAAAAGCCAGAGGAGGTGGATGGCACGGACGATGGTGAGGAAAGTGAGGAAGAAGATTGGCAGAGGGAGGCTGCTGCACAGCTCGCCAAGGAGGCTGAAGAAGAGGAAAAGAGACAACGAGAAGAGAGCGCGGAAGAGGAACGGAAAACCAAGGAGAAAGCTCCCCATCTTCCAATACCAGATCGAGTTGACCTTTCTATCGAGGAGGGCAAAGCACTGTTCAAGGTGGGTTCGCAAGGCAACACTCCCCGCTTGTTCCTTCACGCGTTGTCTCTACAGACTTTACTTCGGGAGAAGGACATAAACCCCTTGCATCCGTGGGATACCTCTCTTCCGCTCTTCATCTCTGACCCACGCTATGTGCTTCTTCCTTCCGTTGCTGCACGTCGCGAAGCCTTTGACGAGTACTGTCGAGAACGTGCGCGCGAACTTCGAGCGTCCCGTGTTAAGAAAGAGAAGGAGGACCCTAAGGAAGAGTTCGAGAAATTGCTCACGACAGAGGTGAAAAGCACGCGAATAGGCTGGACCGATTTTCGGAGACAGTGGAAGAAAGATAGAAGGTTTTATGGCTGGGGAAGAGACGATCGAGAGAGGGAAAAGCGGTTCCGAGAATTTCTCAGAGAGCTCGGAGAGAGTACGTGTTCCGCTATGTGCTGTAGTGTTCCTCGCGAGTGAGACTTTTTATTTATTTTTTCAGGGAAGCGAGCACTCGCCAAGAAAGCGGAGGCAGACTTCTTCGCACTCCTCAGGGAAAGCGGCATTGCACAAGCAGGCGCCATTTGGAAAGAGGTGAGCAACTTTGCTCGTTCATTCACTCTCCTGACACTCTTCATTCAGGCTAAGAAAACAATATCCGAAGACCCCCGCTACGATGCTGTTGGCTCATCGTCTCTGCGTGAGGAGTTATTTAATACCTTCCTGAACGCGCAGTCCAACCGAACAATTCTGGACCAACCTGAGAAACGAGGCGCCGACATTTCTTCACCTGAAGGAGGCGATGGGACTCAGAATCGCAAAGATCGAAAGGCCCAAGCGGTTAAAGAACGCGAAGAGAAGGTCAAGCTAGAGCGCGAACGGGTACAAGCGTCCATTGAGAAGTCCAGGATCGGTTTGAACAGGGAAGAAGGGGAACTGCAGTTTAGGTGCGCCGCAGTTACCTACTCCAGATTCTGTGGGCCATGTGCTGGCGCTCATATGAGTAACATCTTACTTTGTAGGACCCTTCTCACAGATGCTATACGTGAACCACAGGTACGGGAGGCTTTCTTACCCGGGCAATGATCTGACCAGTCGCACGTAGGCATTGTGGGAATCATCTCTTGCGCAGCTGCAAAATGATCCGCGTTTTCGACACTCATCCCTTTCCCTGAGTCACCAACGCCATCTATTCGAAGTGCATGTTGGTGGACTGCGTGCAAAGCACCTGGACAGTCTGCACGCACTCTTTCTTTCCCACTCTCCTTCGCTCCCCACTGAGTTTGCCGCTCTTCCTGTCACATCCTTGCTTTCCTCACTTCCCGCTACCAAACTTGGCATCGATGTTTACAAACTTGAAGAAGAATTTGACAGGTGGCAGCGCACACGAACAACAGAGGCACGAAAGGCGTTTGACGACATGCTGCATGAAAATTCCTTTGTCGAGTTCTGGGGAAGGCTGAACAAGCTTGGGGGCGAAGGTGCAGATGGAGGCGTAAAGCGGGAGGATGATGGCGATGAAGGTGAAGGCGAGGGAGGGGGGGGCAACGTTGACATGAAGAAATTGGCAAGAAGCGTAGACATTACGGAAATGGAAAAGGTCTTAAAGGTGCGTGCGTCGAATTGCTGGTTGAGACCAGAGTCGTTTCTCAGATGGTGATGACCAGGGAGACAAGCGGTACGTCATGTTTGATCACGTTCCTGAGCAAAGAGAACGATGGTTGCGGGTAAGTGGACAAAGACATGATACATGAACCTGAAAAATGACCAAAATCAGGATTACTTGTCGCGACTGTCTGCCCCGAAGCTATCTGTGCACGTCGATGTTAGTTAGTATACAGTATACCATACCGTAGCGTTTCCTTGACTCGTAACTGACACACCCGTGCGAATAAATGCGCTGAGATTTGACACGTCAGCGCGTCACGCTTCAGCTCTTTGGCGCCTTTGGCTTTTATATTCGGCCCTCTTGACGCGCCCTTTTCTTTCTCTTCAACTCTTCCGCTCCGCAGAGATGCGGCTATTTAGCTTTCTCATAACTGGCCTCACTCTCCTATCTTGTGCTCGCGCTCAAGATCTCACTCCGGAGGTCTCTGCAGAGAAACACCACTACAAGGTGCGACTTTGTCTATACTGTCGTCGCGTCTTGGGTCGTGATCTCAAATGAGTAATTAGAGTGATGTCGCCCGTCTCCGTAAAATCGTAATTAACAGGTTTGTTCCCTCTCGCATGGTGTCTTGCAGTTTCTGACACGTCGTTGATCAGTCTTTACTCGCACCGGTTGGTGTGCTCGCCCAATATTTCGAGATACATTCTCACCTAGCATTAGTGATGTATTTCTACGGGAGCTCATCTCAAACGCCAATGATGCTCTGGAGAAGTTTCGGTTGACTTCACTCACTACTAAAGACATGTGGGATGGTAGCGCCCTCAATATAACCATCAAGCCCGTCAATGATTCTGATGGTTCGAGTGCGCGCCTCATCATCACGGGTATTTTGATTTACTTGATGAAACCTATTTTGTGGCACTGAAATTGTATGTGACAGACAATGGCATCGGCATGACTCCGGAGGAGATGGCTATAAACTTGGTGCGTACGCGTTTTCCACCGTAAACGTATGTTCCTCTAACTAACCCCCACGAAAGGGAACACTCGCCAAATCTGGGACTGCAGAATTTCTTGCTCAGGCCGAGGGCAATCCCGACTCAACGACTGACAGCAACCTGATCGGTGCCTTCGGCCTTGGCTTCTACAGCAGGTGCACACCATCACGGTTTTTGTCAAGTCCATCCATCCTCACCGTTTTCCTAGTTTTTTGGTCGCCGATCAGGTCTATGTTGCCTCTGTTGCTGCTCGAACTCCTGAGAACCCTGATCCCCAGCAATACATCTTCAGCTCTTCCAGTGATGAGAACGATTTCTCTACCTATCCCGACCCTAGAGGTAAAACCCTGGAACGGGGGACAGAGATTACGCTCGTGTTAAAACCTGACGCCTTTGAATACGTCGGTCATCGTACACTCCTCGACCTTATTGAGAAACACTCTGCCTTTTCTTCGTCTTTTCCAATCTATCTGTTCACACAGAATGAGAAGGAAGTCCCTGAAGAACCAGTGACCGAACCTCCCGTTAGTGACGAAGGGAATACAGATCGTGCGGAGGATGAAGCTATCATTGAGGAAGTAGAAGATTCCCCAGTAAAGGAAGTCAAAAAGAAGACGATTGTGGTCGATGAGTGGCAACATATCAATTCGCGTCCTTCACTTTGGACTAGGTACTTGCGTCTTCAGCATCATTCCTGGTGGCTCCTACTTACAAGGGGGATTCAACAGAGATTCTAAGAACATCACGACGCTCGAATATGAACTATTCTACCAATCGTACTTCCTTGACTTCTCCACCAAACCTATTGCGTGGAATCATTTCTCTGGCGATTTGGGCTCCGGCGTTTCCTTCCGTGCTCTCCTATATGCTCCCGGGACCTTACCGGATGACTTCTGGCAGGGATCCCAGACACTCACCAAAGGCATACGTCTCATGGTCAAGCGCACCTTTATCACATCTGATCTCGGTGAAGACTATTTGCCCAAGTGGGCCAGCTGGGTCAAAGTCATCATCGATGGTGTGAAGATTTTCTCTCCAAGCGTTGGACGATTGCTGACCGCGTCGTCTTAGCTGACGATCTCCCGCTGAATGTCTCCCGCGAGTCACTTCAGAATGCATCGTTTCTTCGTCAAATTAAACAAGCGATCTTGAAGCGTATCATCCAGGCGTTCACCAGGCTTGCCGAGGATGACCCAGACAAGTTTAATGAGGCTCAAAAGGTCTACGGGAAAGTGTTCAAGCTCGGTGCAGCCGAAGACTCGAAGAACAGGGACAAGTTAGTCCCGCTGACACGCTTTGTAACAAACCAACGAAATGTAACATCTTTGGATGAAGTGAGTTTTTATCGTGCGTGCGCCCGTTAATCTGATCAGCTAACGATTTTTCGCAGTATGTCGAGAACAAGAAGGCTGGTCAGAAGCAAATATTCTACGTCTCTGATGCTGGCAAGAGTGTGTCGTCCCTGGCAAGGAGTGTTTTTGTGGAAAAATTGCACGCTCGGGGATATGAGGTGCTCCTATTAACCGATCCTCTTGATGAGGTTCTTTTGCACCACCTTAAAAAGTGGAAGTGAGTTTTACGCTGGTACGATGTACGTGACTTCCGTTGATAGATCTTCGTTAGGGGCATTCCATTCCAAGATGCAGCTAAGGCTGGATTATTGTTCGGAGATGAGGGTAGGATGAAAGGCGGAGTTTCGAAGACTTGCAACTGGGCTCACATGGTTTGACAGATCTCGATCCTGAGGAAGAGAAATCTAAACAAACAGAGATCAAAGAGAAGTTTAAGCCTCTGTTGAACTGGCTGAAGGTCCAAACTGAGGACGTCGTTCGCGATGGTTTGCATCGTATTGGTCCTTCATTTTCTTGCATCTTTGACGTCCTATCCCATAGTTGTCATATCTGACCGCCTGGTGACTAGCCCCTGCGCTATTGTCGCTGATGCAGGGGGTTACACCGCGAACATCCAGCGCATCATGAGGGCAACACATAAAAATCAGAATGAGGACAATGTGCTGTTCGAATTCGCGAAGCGCCAAAAGGTTCTTGAATTGAATCCGCGCTCACCGCTGGTCGAGGGACTGCTACGTCGTGTGGAGCAGCTGCAGGGAGAGGATGAGGAGCGCGATCTTGAGGCCGAAGCTGAACTCAAAGAAGTCGCAGCAATCCTGCTTGATGGTGCCTTGGTGCGCTCCGGTTTCGATGTGCCCGACTCGGATGAGTAAGTGTCTCTGGAAATACATACACATCTTCATAACTGTCTTGTTCCAGATTCCTCATCCGTGTGGACCGCGTCCTCCGTCGCTCTCTTGGCGTCTCGGAGACTGCACCAACTGATGCCAACGTAAAACCGGCGCCACCAGTGGATCCAGTAATCCTCGACGAGTCAGAGTACGACCCTAAGCCCGAACCTGCCTTCAGTGAACTGCCAGAGTACGACGATGGTAAACCTAGAGTGATTCTGTCGGATGAAATGAAGAAGAAGATTAAAATCGACATTGAGGAAATGGACGATGACGACTTCCCCATCCACGATGAGTTATAGTATCTATACACACGCATCTCAATATATACCTCGTTAATCATACAAAGTCTTCTCTTGTCCAAAACAAAACGAAACCCTACAACTACATGACAATACGACAAGGCTGCCACTTCAGTCGACGTCGATCGGATTCCAAGTAACAGCTCCATCTTTGCCGCGATCCAATCCATCGAGTTTCTCAATGTCCTCCCTATTGATCTCGAAACCAAACACATCAAAATTGGAACGCACACGGTCCAGGTTTTGAGATTTGGGAAGGGGGACGAAACTGTGCCCCCCATTAAATGTTATAGATAACTAGCTATCGATTGCAGCGCACCTATGCTGGAGAGACCAACGAATGAGGATCTGTGCAGGGTCTTTGCCATACTGTCGAGAAATATGCGGTGTTAGTAAGGGAAAAAGGGGGCCTGAGTCGGCTTACTTTCTTCGAGAGTTCTTGCAGCAGGGGGTTCCCAAACTCTCCCCTGACGAGGGGAGTATATGCCTGAACTATGATGCCATGGGAGCGGCAGTAGTCAACGATAGTCTTTTGTTGACAGAAGGGGTGGAGCTAGTATGATATAGGGCCATCAGTACAGCGGGGACACGCCAATATATGCCAGGGGGGTGCATACCTCTATTTGATTCACAGAGGGTACTTCGAGTCCTGCTTCGATGATTTCTTCTATGTGCTTGACGTTGCTGACGATTTCTCAGAAACTCAACCAATGGGATTCCGTCTTGACTTTACTCACTAGTTGGACACTCCCACGGACCTGAGCTTGCCCGCTTTTTTGGCGGTCAAAAGAGCTTTCCAAGCCTCGAGGCGGATAACCTTCCCCCCAAAAGCGCTGTGTATGAGATAGAGATCCAGATAATCTGTTTTGTCGATCAATCGATGTGCTCAGTCTTCACAGGGGACAGGAATCAAGATCTCGTACCAAGGCCAAAGTTCTTTAGCGAATCATCTATAGCGTCCAGGCAACTTTGGTAGCCTCCAGAAATCTTATTGACTTTGGACGCTAAACTGCTATGTCATTTATGGGGCCCTCTCAGGGGGGGGACACGAACTGATAAAAATGTCCTCGCGAGATACCCCACTTTCCCTGACAGCATCTCCGACTTGGGCTTCATTCCTGTACGCACGCGCCGAGTCGATGTGCCTGCGGGTTTGGACACAAGGAGGAATTAAATTGACTAGCGATAGTTAGGTTGTGAGACGGACCGATAGCCGCATTGCAGTGCCGCGAGACAAGCGGGCTTGCAATCTGCATTCTGGTAAACGCCAAGGCCGATGACAGGCATGGCGGCGAGGTCTGTGAATTGGAGACAGCAGGATTATGCACTACTTTACAGACATGATAAAGAGGGAACTACCGCCAGAGAGGGCGACTGTTGTGCGTATGGCAGTGGTCATCGAAGCAACAGACTGACGAAAGGCGCACGTGGTGGTCAAGGCAAAGCAAGCGGAACGCCAAGTGAGTGACACGACACGATACACGACCCAAGTTATGGCCTCTTTCTCACGTCTCCAGCTCGCAGCAGCCCTCATAGGTTCATTCAGCACCGTATACTCCTCATATCCCCACTGACATCTTATGTAGAGTATGACAATGACCCATCCGACCCTACGGTGCCATTTCGTTCGGCCCATGAGAGCGCCGTCTTCTCTCATTTGCGTCGCATCCCACCCTTACCTCCGCAACGTCGAAAAAGCATCGATTATCTCAGCGTAGAACTTCCTGGTGATAATGTTACTGAGTCAAGAGTAGAATCTGCCCAGGACCACGCTGGGTCACTGAACTCAGCCGATATGCTCAGGAATCCATTCGGGAGAGACACGGTCGTCTCTGATGGCGTCCTTGCAGAGGGCGAGGATGAACTGGAGGTTGATCTCGCTTCCTGGGGACTCGATCCCTTCATTCCCAAGGAGAAAGGTGGCAGCAAGAGAAAAAGTAAGGGGAAAGAGAAGGTAATGGCTCTCCCCAATCCTCACGCGACTACCCAAGCCTCCTCGTATCGTTCCACCCGTTCCCTGAGTGTGGGAAATATAGATTCCTTCGGCACTGGAGGCGCGTTTCTAGATTCAGTATCGACTGCTGCGCCAGATGGGAGGCGAAGGACCGTCGGATCTGCGCAGGAACTTGGGGACTACGGGTATTATCGACCCCCACCACGTCAACGCCCTTTGTCGACGCACGATGTCATTGATCGCATACCACCTGCACCTCCTCTTCACTCTATTCCATTCCCAACGCAATCCATACGCTCCGTATCTCCGGGCCCTAACGATGGGCTCATTAGACACTCTCACGACCGCGCACAATCTCTTGGCAGCATGGGCTCTAAGGACCTCCTTGCTGAGGCAGAAGAGAAGCCAAATCCTTTTGCGTTAGACCCTCCTTCCCCTGGTCATACGTCGCGTTTCGACCCAAAAGCTCGTTCACGGGCAATGTCAGTGGGTACCATGGGGTCAGCTGGCTCCCGAAACATCTTTGCGGAGGATGCTCCCTTGCGGTCCCAGTCTCCGTCTTCGCGCCTCGATCCCACTCACACAAGAACACTCTCGAACGCGTCCATGCTACGCGACCACGATGGCACTTCGTTCCTGAGTGGGATACCAAGCCGACGCCAGATTATCCGGGATAGGCCATATTCAACCCTTGAGCTTATGCGCCCTAAGGTCCTCGTCATGCCAAGCCCGCTCCAGGCTCAGGGTAGCGTCGTCGTGCCACAAGCACTGGAAAGAGAAGGCTTTGAGATTACGACGGATGGACCTCCTCTCCCACATGGAGCGCGTTCAAACTCATCTGGGGGACTCCTTGGCAACGCTTCAGGATCGGCAGTCCCAATAGCGTCCAACTCATTTACGCCTAATCCCCGTGCCAGTCTCACGCTGTCTCAACTGACATTCAGGAACACTCTCATGGTAGGAGGGCAGCGTGATGTCTCTTATGCGGATATCGACTCTGGTCTCCGCCGGGCCACAGAAGAAGGTGAACAAATTATTGACGAAGTTCCCGAGGAGGTTCCTGCGCGGCCCGTTACGGTGATCGTAGATGAACCAGAAAGCGCTGGTCGTGCCCCCGGAAAGTTGTATGGGCGTAGCCTTGTTGATGAACTCGAACATCGCAAAGCTGTTATGCGCAGTAAGCAAAGGTTGGTTTCTGATATTCTTTTTTGAATTCATGCCCCTCATAGAGCTCGCCATTCTTGCAGAGTGTTCACTGGCGACGATCGCCCTTCTATGATGGCGCGAGGTCCAACACAACGTACACTCATAGATCCCACCTCACTGAACCAACTCCCGGTATCACAAAATGCGTTGACTAAATCAGAAACGAGTCCTAACATTGTTCGGAGAGGCTCACTCGGCGGGAAACCCCTTCTCAATTTTGATGAAGACCGCTCTCCAGGAGTACATACCTCGCGGGATGGTGGACCCAGTGCCCCACGATCGGTCTTTGGTGTAGACACGCTGTGGGTGCGCGAGATGGCGAAGCTCAAGGAAATCGAAGCTCGAGAGGCAGAGGAACAGAGGAAGCAGGAAGTTGCCGAGGCGCAAAAGAAGTCCAAGAAGAAAAACAAGGGAAAGGAGAAAGCAATCCCTCCCGAAGTCCCTGTGGAAGAACCAAGGGTACCTGCCGGTGCCCCTGCACTACCTGTCATTCAGCGGTCCATCACAAGAGGTCCTCCTCCACCTCCGGACGATGATGGAACAGAAAGTAGTAGTGAATTAAGTGATGTTGACGTTCCGCGTCCGCCTCCCCAGGGAGCCAGCGCTGAGGGTTGGCACTCTGGGGAATCTGACAAAGAGATGGAAGGGCCAGTTCGTACCACCGGTGTTGGACCACGGTATCCCAACCGTACGCGTGGACGACATCCCGCCGCTGAGACTGACACCCAGCTTGTGGATGGTGACGATAGCGAGGAAGACATGCCCCTAGCTGACACCGTCAGCCGCGCTGTTCAGCGCGCAACACGTCTTGGGTTCCCTGCCACCGAACAGTCAGACTCGGACGAGGAGAAACCGCTGTCGCAATTGCTGACGAAATCCAAATATACGGAACCCTCGCTTTACGGCACCGACAAGGCTGTTTCTGCCACTCCCAATTATGTCGACGGCGGTAAAAATGAGGGGGAGGAAGAGGACGAAGATGATAACAAACCGCTTGGTTTGCGGGTATCGCGTTTCATATCTTCGCAATCGCAATTTGGGAACGGGGACGCCGAGGACGACGACGACCGTCCCCTCGCCTTCCACCCGGAACAGCAGCGTCGGACTCAGTACAACATGTTCGTGCAACAGCAGCAGCAACAGCAGCAGCAGCAGCAATTGTTGTTACAGGCGCAGATGCAACAAAGCATGATGTTTTCGCACCAGCCACTCATGGGTCCTGGCTTCTTCGGCGGTCCCGTGATCCCGCCGCCGCCGCCGATGATGCCGATGATGCCCCAGCCAGCTCCTGCAAGCCCACCACCCGGTGCGCAGGATATATCGAAGTTCGGGCGAGTGGATAGGTGGCGACGAGAAATAGTGGGAGGACAGCCTTGAGTTGTCTCCCACATCCTGAACGCTTCGCTATTTGTCTCAACACTTTATCATTTCTCTTATTGCTGGCACGGACGGACATGGCATTGTAGATCGTTTTCTTTAATATCATTTCAAGAGAGTACAGCGGCATAACGTGTGTGTGATGTCCGCAGATAAGTATCTATGCAAGGAATAAGCGTGGACCATATAGGGAGTAGGGGGGGAGGGGGAAGTGGGGGTGGGGGGTGAGAATGGGGGAAAGTTTAGTGAACATCCAATGCAACATAAGCGGGACACACAACAACATGACGAGATAAGACATTAACATGCGACGCTTGCGAGAGCGAAACTACGGGTATAGAGAACCGGGTGCGCAGGAGAGTGAATTGAAGGTGCGTGCTTAATAAATGGATGTGTCACGACGGGTTGGCTACCCATAATTTGCGCTTTGGGACAGTGACGATCGAGACATCGCGGCGCGCCATCTCATCCTCGATCCGGCGCTGTCGCGTCTCTTCGTCTTCGTCTGATTCGATCTCCTCTGTCTCTGACCGTAGGCCGGCGTACGACGAGGAGTGTAAATCGTCTTCCATGGCCGCGTGAAACAACGGCTGGTTGAGATAAGGGCTGCGAGGGTCAGGAGGAAAGGGGAATTGGTCCGTGCCAGCCATGGAGATGGGACGGGAAGCGCCTGGTGTTCCTACAGGAGCCGAGGCGAACTGCGCAGTCCCCCGAATGGTGCAGAGAAGAGCGGTCAGAGTTGAGTACCTCGGGCGTCCATTCCAGGACAGGATGACAAGGATAACGTAACATGCTGTCGTCCAGGCCAAAAAAGCTACGAAGAGTCCTCTCGGCGCCCGCCTCCAGAGTTCCACCAGCGATATGACGCAGAGCGCCAGAATTAGAGTATGCATGAGGACACGGAGGACAATTTCTTCCTTCGTGGGGATCAGAGGTTGCTGGAGTTTTCCAGATGGCGGGTCTGACAAAGCCTGGGCGCTGAGATGCGTCGTGGTCGCGGGCGTCGAAGCATGCCCTCGATTATTTATCTGCATTAAGGCATAGTCCAGATCACCCTATGAGCTTCTACCTCAGCAAAGCGTTCCTGATCATCAACCTTTGTACGTACCACAGCATTTACGCTTCGCCGCCGGTCGAGCCAGCTAAGATCACTCAAGTTGCGTGGCGTGTTGGGTGACCTAAGGGTATGCTCATATAAAGTGGGCGTGCCTCCGGCACTAGGATGACGCGTCCGAGCTGGTCGATTGACAACTTCAAATGTGCGCGGGACAGGTGATGATTCAGATTCTGAAGCACTTTCACTGGACGTTCTTCCATCTCTGCTTTTGAACCAGAGTCCGAATTGCCTCCGAGGTGGTGTATACCCTGAAAATGAAGCAGAAGGAGGAGGGCGCAAAACGCCTTGCTGGCTTGTGTCCATCGTAGTTCTAAAGGAATTAAGCTTCTCTGCTGTGTCGGAGGAGTCAGCGCGAGACCGTTCGGCGCGTATTTTCCCCACGATCTCCTTCGGAGTAGCAAACATCCGCCATCGTAGAAAGTAGGCGAGGAAAAGGAGGGGGATCAGGCCATACAGGGCGATGAACAAAGCAAGTCCCGCTTGACCATGGGTTGTCTTCAAGACCGTATGAGATGACATCGCACTCCCGATTCCTGGGGTAGAGATAGATGTAAAGGAGGACACCAATCCGACCAGACCCGCTCCGTAAGCGACGATCAACATCAATACAGACGCACATCGCAGGGCCAGGAAGCGCTGCAAAGGGGGACCGGAGATAGGCGGCAATGATAATCGATAGAAAATGATAGTGGGAAGAAATAATGCTAGAGAAACCGGAGCTAGGGACTTGTGCGTGACAGAAGTGTCGAATGAATAAGACAGGCCAGCAAAGGGATAGGATGTAGAGGATGAGGAAGATGGGTTCGTCGGAGAGCCGTGCCCCGAGCCCGAGCCCGTTGGGGATGACGCTTGCGACGGGCCGATCGCTTTTGCGCAGGTAGTGATGTACTGCATGCTGACGCCTGCGCCGTTAGCATTCACGCCTGTCTGTAGCTTGCCATTGCCAAAGCCGCTCCACTGTTGACCTGACTGGGTAACAGATGCATCGTATGCCCTAAGAACCCACATGTCAGATAAATAGTTGCCAGAGCCGTCTTGGCCACCGAATATGATCGCATCAGAATACGAGGTTCGAGAAGAGCCTACAAGTCCTAAGGGGAATGACATCGAGGCTGCTCCACTGCGAGGTGGTGGGAACGTAGGAGTCCCAGTTGAGCCAGGGTCACCCGCAGGGAGGATACGGGCCCATGCACCACCATTGATGTCCAGTACATCCTGGCCAAAGATCGTGTGAATGAACCGTGCAAGAAAAAATTGTCCAACTCACCACCTCGCCGTTTTGGAGGCCACCTCCATCATTCCACAAAGACGAGTTAAACAACCCGAGGAGAACAAAGACCTGGGAATTGAAGCTCGAAGAAAATGTGTTCTTATTTGCCACCACCGCAGCGCCGATACGAGGGACAGCACAGACAGCAGGTGATACTGAAAGTCCAGTGCCAGCGTCAGTCACATAGGAGTACGGCTGAACACAAGAAGAGTTCGGGTTTGGTGTGCCGATACAACCACTAAAAGCAACTAGTTGCTCCTTGACGATAGTGCCGCCTTCTCCCGATATAGCAGTGTTATTGCCTGCAGACTTTTTTGACCACATTCCGACGAGAGCATTTTGGAGGTTAGATGAGAGAGTTCCAGAGATGTCGAGTTGCCAGATGTCGGAAAGCGGGACGGGACTGAGTTGTGAGCCGGAATTCGAGACACCACCCATGAGGAAGAAAGAATTGGTTGGGCCGAGAGTGCCGGAGAGATTGAACTGGATGTTCGTATCGATCCCGCCCACTGCGCCTAGGAGGGCGGGGGGCGTGACGGGACTTGATGACGTATTGACCTGGGACCAAAATTGGTTGTTGTAATCAAATTCCTGTGAATAATCGTGAATTGAAGCGTGTGATGGCGGCGAGTGTATTGGTTGGCCTCACCCAGACGTCCGATAGAGGGAGACCATCAGCACCCTGACCACCAATAATAACATGTCCACTACGACTTTGGATAACGATAAGGGGATGAATGGTCAGAGAAGAGAGAATGACATACTAGCTTGCGGCGAAATCACCGCCTCCGATGGCGGCACTTCTTGGGGGCGGTGACGCGGAAGAGGTCCCACCTTGAGGTGAGGGAGTGGACCAGAGGAGGGTGTCGAGGTTGAGACTGAGGGAAAAGGGATGAGAGAGGCCAAAAAAAAAGGCAGGAAAAGAAAGACGGACAGGTAAGTTTGCTGCTGCGGAAGGCCGCCTTGGGATTCACCGCCGAAAATGATGAGAGTACGGGTAGTGTTATCGTAACCAATCGAAGCATCCTTGAGGGGCGGGGCTGAGGGGCCTTGAAGAAGACTCGTGAGATTGATCCATTGAAGGGGAGGTATGGGAGTGGAGGTGGATATGGATTGGGCAAGGGTGGTTTGGAGGGGCAAGAGGAGATAACCAGAGGAGAGGAGCAGGAGGGTTAGGAAAGGCATTCTGTGCTGCTCGCCAATGATGGGGCGCCAGCTGAGCGATTCGACCCGCTCGGGCTCACAGCAGCGGCTGCAAACTTGCGTTTAGGTGGTCTGGCCTGGCCTGGCCGACAACACGCCCCTTTGCCTCTCTCAGGGCAGGGCAGCGCCCCTCCATCACCACCTCACCACCCGTCGGCCTCTCTTCCCCGTCTCGGCTTCACCCGGCCCGGTATCTCTCCCCTCCCTCCTACCAACATGGACACGGTCGACCAACTTTCAAAGCGCCGTCTCACCCATGATCCCCGTGCCCCGCAAGTCCCCTCTCCCCCAGATCTGTGAGCTCTCCCTCTCTTGCTCCCCATATCACTCATCACTCACATGTCCAGCGTCTCCCCAGATCTGAATCTACGTCTGCAGAACATTGGAAGTCGCATACGGAGGAGTATGCACCAACTATAACTCGTCTATCTCACCCCTCACTCACCTCTTATCTCAGGCGTCTCCGAAGGTTACGCCACTCACAGATTCTCCCACACATCCATCCAGACGGAACGACAGGGCTTGATTAATGATGCCGCGATCTTTCGCTCTGCCAACGATACCCTACACGCGGTCTATTCTCAGTTTACTTCTCCCAATCTCGCACCATCAGATAGAAAACGCGTTCGTTCGGAATCCACCATCGACGAGCGTGATGAGCACCCCGAAGGTAGCACCGATGATGACGCAGGAATGCAAAGCAACTCTGTGATCACAGCCAACGATCTTGCCTGTTCACGACCCATTAAGTCGCTGCGCCGCACTCCCAGGACATTCGGACAGACCAAATCTCTTCCTGCGGTTGTATTTGGGTCATCCGGTGGCGAGCAAGACCAAACCTGCCCTGACGCGGACTTACAGGAAGAGGAGGACTGGAGCGCCTCCGCCTTCTCCGGGGATTCTTTCAAGACCGAAACCTTGGCATGAGCCTGAGAATGAGAGACGAATCCACTCGTGTGGCCATTTCCACAGATTGTCAGTACTTTGTTCTCGATTACGCAACTGTGGTTCCACAACCGTATGGACCGCAGACCATCACTACAAGTGAGCTGAAACAAAGTTATTTCATATACCGACCCCCTGGCCAGCGTGTTCTATGGATGTTGTTCGCGTTGTTGGTGAACAAAGGCTGCTAAGCGCCAAGACGCGAGCTGTTTCACCGGTTCTCGGCTCGTTCGCCACGTGTACATTCCCACGTAATCAAGCCTCGCCACACCATCACTCGCCGACATGCGCTAATCCTTTATGGGCGCCCATGTGATCGTAGTCAACCCGGTCACAGCCTCAACGGGATTTTTTTACAAGGTTGGTGCCTGTCTCCCGTTCCCGTCGTTTTTGTTTTTCAGCATTGTGGACCGAACCCTGGTCCTCATATCGCCGTTTGGCGCCGACCAAGCGCTCCAGCCGATTGTCTCGCCACAAACCGGAGACGAACTCCACGAGGTGGCCGGTGAGACAAATCACCTTACGATCGGCTTACGAGCGGACTCTATCTAGTATATCTTTTCTTTTGGCGAACGTTCAGTGGCGGCATACCGCTTACTTCACTTATAATGCGTTATTCATCCCTCTTCCTGTACGTCTCCTCTCTATCATGCCCCACCGCTTAGAACGTGAATCTTACCTCAAGTCCCCCTCTCCAGCGTCCAGTGACACTTCTGTGTCCTCCAGTACCCACGCCATACAGTGAGTACTTTAGGAAAGTCCGTGTGGACGAGACAGTCATAATGGATTCCAACACTCGTAGGCCTCGGTGTTCTCAGCGGGACTTCATCTATCCACGTCCAGTCCAGTCTCTGCCTCCACTCCGGGCTTTCCTTAGAAATGAGGGTATCGACACAGACATCCAGCCTCGCCAGCCCTGTCTCATCGGTGCCACGCATGAGGTCGCTAGAGAGGAGGCACGGCGGAGAGCTCTCAGAGCCGTTCCGACGCGGTATGGACTCTTGGAACATACCGAAGCCTAGTCTTATCGTTTACCTTCAGCTATCATAGTAGGATGGGCCCACTTCTTAGTCACGAAAACCGTAATGGTGCTTCTATTGATGGGCCACCAACACTTCAGCCCTTAGACGAAGTACGCAGGTCGGGCTACAATGGAAGGTTAGCTTTGACATCCTCAGTCGAGTGCTTTTGTAGATGGGGACCACAGGAACTTGCATCGCGAGTGCCGAGAATCGTCGCCTTACCAGAAGGTTGTTAGACGGTCTATGCCATCGCCGTCCACTAGTAGAGACGACCGTCATGCACGAAAGGCTTTCTCATCCTTACGACCATATGGACCTCGACGGGGCACAGTCGAGGAGCGTATGTCCAGAGAAGTGGAGACGTTTATGTGAGTATTCCCTATCTCTACGGTTTAAGGTGGGTGAACATTAATTCATGTAGACCACCACCACCACCGCCTGTTCTGCCTGCCTCCATCTCATCACCATCTAGAAAGAGACCTCGGCCTTTGTATCTTGAGTTAGTCCCATCGGCCACCGTATGCTCATTTCACCAACTACTAGTTTATAGGCAGCCGGATGATGAGAACCCCGAGGGTAATAGTAGTAAGCGTTTGCGTGCCAGTAATGTGCCCGGAGCAGGGAGGCGCCGACCGCCAGTCCAAGTTGATTCAGACGACGTTGAGGTGTCAGATTCTGATACGCGGGAACTAGGCGATGAAAGGGAGCAAAGGAGTTCACCAGACACACCTGGGAAACCTTCCGGTAAACTTAAAGCCGAGAGAAGCTTAAACAAGGGCCCCGACCGCGAATACTTCTCACCATCTGGCGTCAAACTCGAAGTCATCGAGCTCCCCGTGAAATACGATACAAAGGAGTGGCTCAAGCACGTCGAGCAATGCCCCGATGGGAGTAGAGCACCATGGCGTTGCACATGGCAAACGATGAAGAATAGCAACCCCGTGCCATGTGACTACTCTTCCAAAAAGCACTTGGTGAAGAGGCACATCGAGGCAACGCACCTTTGCATCAAGTGTGTCCTAACTAAATTTGGTTTGCTCTTTGTTCAAGCCCGATAACACCTTTTGTAGGAGGTTTCAATGTACTTGGTGCGAGAAAACTTTCACGCAACGATCAAATGTGGCGGGCTGTCACCTCAACACTCAGTAAGTTTTTTTTTTTGTTCCACCCCCATCCATTGAACCTTCTCAGTACTGGTGCGTCCCCTCATGGGTGTGATTTCTGCGGCGACCGTTTCAAGGACCCTTCCAAGAGGCACAAGCACATGCTACGCAATCATGGTTATCGTCCAGGAGAAAGCAGGAAGAAATTCAGGTCCGAGGAGTCTGCTCAAGGTCAATCCGTTCATGAATCTCTTGAACCATGGAAGGTGGCGGAAGAAATCGCTGATGATGATACTACTTGATGATGTAATCTTCGCTTTCATGTTTCCTTTTTCCTTTTTCTCGTAACCACTATCTGTCATCCTTTGGTTTCATAACACGAATCAGCCATGATTTGATATATCAGGATCAGGGAGTGATGTGATATTGGAGCCGCCCAGACGAGGTGTCGTCTCTTGGCTGACCAGGACAGGAATCTCCGGGAGCATGGTTACAATAAGCGACGCCACCAGACTATTGGCAGATCGGCCCCAATTAGACCATTCTTTGCCCTTTTGTTTGTAGCGAGAAACATTGTCGCCACCCATCAGATAAGCGACTACCATAGGGGATAGAGCGCTACGTGGCGGGCATTAATTATTGTGCGGGAGCCTTGCCAACTGGAGTGATCCTCCGGCATGAGGCAGCTGCGCCGCAAGACAATTGGTTAACCCCATAAAGGAGCTTCCGGCCGTACCCTTGGGCGTTTGGGCGTCTGCACACCGTATGCATCACGGCGATGGACACTTGTGGAACCCGGACAACAAAAGTCCCGATCCGGGATAATGGCTCTCAGGGTGCCTTACGTTTGCGTCCGGGTGATCGGCATTACTTTGTGTAACCGTAGCGCCAGCTTCCCGTAAGCAACTGTCTCCGCCGCCGAATGGGTTGGGTTGTTCACAACGTGAACAACAACACTGACGTCCGCATTCGTCGTAGTCGTCCCTACCGAATCACTGGGTGAAGTTTGGCCTGAACAGACCACGGACGTCTTCCCAGCCTTGTACTTGACTAATGTCTCCACGTTTGCCTACATTGGGCAGCCTTGCGGTCCATTCTCCCTCTCAATCATCGCAGTTGGTGCATGTTTCTCCTGCCACTTGCCATAACCTCTCACTCTTCAAAGGTTCGTCTTCCGGACTTTTTTCCCGATCCGTCGCTCTCGAGTTCCGGTGATGGGTTCTCAAGGACGTGAATCTTGTGTGCACATTATTATTAGAGCTCCTCAAGGAGTACCGCAAGTTGGACGATGCGGTCACGATGAGGATAAACCGGACGACCGCTCAGTTCCGTGATCGCGATCGTGCGGGAGCAAGTAGGAAAGGAAACGTCCAAGAAAGTGCGTGTGCATATCTATGGCAGGAGTTAGTTGGTGCGCGCGCGAACAAACCCTATTATCACGAGGGAAGGCTTCATGATGACTTTTTTTTTTCTTTTCCATTCACGCGGGGCACAACAAGCCAACTGGAAACGCCGAGCCGAAATTATCGATTATTGTGTCAAGGTTGTGGACGAGGCTCACCAGGTTAGTGAGTCGGATCAACGACGTCCAGGGGCTGCCAGGACACATTCGTCTTTGTCTATGGGTGTGACGGGCGAGGCCAAGGTATTTCTGATGGATCCAGTCCCCCCTCCCCTTTATTTGGTTCGTTTGTCTCCCCTCTGAACTATAAGTCTATTTCCTCGCAGTATCGGCAAGTGCATAACGAGCTTGCGATCGAGAAGATTGTTCGACAGCGTTCCATTGATGGTCAGCGCTCTCCCCACTTGGAATTTTCCTGGGAGTTGTGATCAAAAAAGAGCTGACTGTTGATCCATACCAGCGTTTGTTTCTCGATGCCGGTACTTTGACCCGCCCCACACTGACCGTGATGCCCGCGAATGGTGGGACGAGGCTCAGGCCCATAGTAGGCGGCAATAGACTTTGTAACTTTTTTTTTCACCGTACGTCTGATGGATGATGGGGTACACAGACGCACAGGGTGTTTCAGACGGCGGGGCGCTTGAGTTTCTTTTTTTTTTTAGTAAATAATACATTGAAATTACCCTCGGGACACACGGTGAACGGGTGAATCAATGGGGTTGGGGGGCCCGTGGGACACGTGGTGCAACAGGCGCAAATGACGCAACTTTGCTGAAACGCCGCTGTAATCGTCGCTTTCACCGCGACGACTCGGATCCGCTATGCTTTCGGGAGGCATTCTATCGGCCCTATCACTGTACCTTGCAACCACATTTGCTAGGTCCACAGGTGTACAACAACAATGGTCAACGCATCCTCTGCGGGTTCCTGTAACATTGGGTGTCATGTCGCGGTGTCCCGACGCTCTCTTTTGCGAGACGCTGTTTGATAAGGTTATACCCAGAGTCGTCCACAAGATTAATCTTTCTCTCGCATATGTTGCTACGTATGTACTAGTGCATACACACATTTATCAATCGAGCTGCATCCTCGGCTAACCCTTCTCAATAGCCTCAACGCATCAGATCCAGAATTTGGCGTCACTTGTTTGCATGGCCCTGATGAATGTGCCGGGAATGTGCAACAACTGTGCGTTGCAAAGCACACACCATTGAGTAATTGGTGGGAATTCGTCATGTGTCAAAACTATCAAGGCAGATACAGGATTGGGGATCCAGATGTAGCGCTGAGGTGCGCTCGCACCGCCAAGATCGACTGGGAGAGCAGCGGAGTTGGACAATGTGCAGGCTCAGATGGCAGCGGAAGAGGGGCCGAGGGTGTGCAGCTGCTCCATGACAGCATTCTTGTCACCCAGGTTTTGGGGATTACGTGCGCCTCCATCTCCCTGCTACCACCTCATTGATGTTCACTCGTTCAACCTTACAGCAAGAGCTGCACTATCGTCATCAATGGGGAGAAGGTCTGTATCCACGATGAAACCTGGAAGCAATGTGAGGTTAGCAACCATCGTCAACCTTGCCATGGAGCTTAGGCTAATCGAGAAACAGAATGGTCATGAAGTCAAAGATTTCGTGAATCAGATTGAGGCTGAGTATCAGAAGCTGAACGATTTTTCTATGGTGCAGAAATAAGCTGGACTCTCAAATTGGATGTTATGCTTCCCCCATACGTATTGTTCATTATTTTCCGAGTATGAGTTCGTATATGATGACTACGATATTTATTCCTATGAGCGGTACTACCAGGGGTTGGTTCTCCGTATCCAGAGCGCAATGAGAATAGAGACACGTACTTCGCATGACAGTTCGCACTGCACTTATGAGGTAGACAAGCCTGCCCTTTACACCAATATCCTGCACTGGGTTCCCGTATCCACCGCCTTGATCATAATTCTGTTGAAACCCGACATTGTTTGGTGGCCGAACGGACGACCATCCGACTGCAAAGGGGAGGTGTCTGAGGGTGTGAGGGTATGCCAAGGCAAATGGACACGCACTACGCGCGAGGAAACGGTCCTCACTGAGGACTGCTACGGCATTTATGAGGAGCAAGCCGATGTAAAATATATTCCCAAGGAAAAGCATGGGTAGCTGACGGCTTCTTGTGAATGATTTTGAGTTGTACTCTGTGCTCTGTGCTCAGTGCTCACAAGCGTGTCGTGTCGTGTCGTATCGTGTCGTGTCTGCCGTGCGCGCTTTTCGGATTTGCTTTTCGGATTTCCCCGGCGTCATCTTTGGCCCAACTGTCTTACTGCGTCTGCGGTCATTCATGGTCATGCAACGTCTCGCTGGTGAGGCACTCGGCACAGGTACGCGTTTATATTTTGGTGTTCTCAATGTATACTCAACGGGGGCCTAGCCTCTGTGCTAGGTCGTTTCGTCTCGTCGCAACATCGTGCTTCAACGTCGCGTCTGCTGTTGTGTGGACCACGTAGACAGTAAGCTTCTTCCTCAGCAATCTTTTCACCTCGGAAGCCCACTGGCGGCGTGTTGGTTAGTGCATCCTTCGGTAGAAACCCATTCGAGTGGTTCCGCGCTGCTGTGAGTCCGGGTTTACGACAACAGCGGTCGGATCGCGAAATAGACACTGCAAAACGGACCAATGCTGAGGACGACAGTAGCCAAAGCATCTTTGATACTGTCGCTTCGGAGGAAGAAAAGGCTCAACAGAAGGACTCAACAACGCCGTCGGTGGGCGTGCCGAGACAAAGTGACCATGTATGCGCGTGTACGCGTCTTTTCGACTGCTCGGACACACTCACACCACTTGTTGTGTGTAGCACAAATACTCTACGGCCAATTTCAAGATCTCACATAGAAAACTCAATAAACTCGGTCGTCAACTTTCCGGAAAGCCTATAGACTCTGCCATCTTGCAAATGACGTTCAGCGAGAAACGTGCGAGTAAGCGCATCCGAAACATGCTCGTCATTGCCAAATCGCATGCAACACTAAAAGGCATCGACGCTAGGAAGATGGTCGTTGGTACGGCAAATCACATTTTATCACCTTATTTGCACGCCCTGATGTAACTTGTCTCTGCAAAGCTGAAGCTTGGGTGACCAAGGGACCCAAGACATATAAGCGTTTAGAAATCAAAGGGCGTGGTAAATACGGGTTTCGTGTGCACCCGGATGCACGATTGAGCGTTGTGTTGAAGGAGGGGAAGACACGAAGAGAGCTGTTGGAGAAGGAGCGTGCGCGGAAATTGAAGCGAATAGTCTCAGCGGGGCTCGTTCGAGAAGATAAGCCAGTGCGGAACCCGAGGGCGATGTGGACGTGGTAAACCTAAAATTATATATTATTCGACACGTAGCCGTAGCGTAGCCAACATTTGATTTCGCTGCCCGCACAGCACTCTCTTTTCTTCTCTCCACGTCCGTGATGGCTCTGCCCAGCTGGCTTCGTCTGCCAGTTCTTGTCTGGCTCACATTCACATGGTCCCTTGTCTCTGCCGCTTCTCATTCGTTTGAAAATACCGCCATCGTGCGCACGGTCGACCTTGGCGGTTCGCTCGTCTACGTCACAACTACGTACGCTATTCGAGCACTTGACAATGGCGCGCAACAATACGTCGTTAGCCTCGGAGAGAAAGAGGCACAGTCAGTGAGCTGGTCCGAGGCAAAGTTCAAGGGCAAGACTGAGCCCTTACCGGTGACGACTGGCCTGCTCGAGGAGTGAGTGCTCGACGTTCTCCACCACACAACCTACACTGACGCATCTTTTTCCTCCCACAGTGGCACTTACTCGTACACTATCCACCTCCCAAACCCTTTGAGCATCAATGCCACGGTCAACCTAGTTGTGGAGACCGTTCATACCCACTCCACCTATCCTTGGCCTGAGAAGGTCGGCCAGGAAAGTGACCAAGCGCTCAAATATGAGGGTGACCTGCTGGTGCTTAGTCCATACAGGACTGCGACGCAAAGGATCAAAGTTCGGTGCGTACTAGCTACGCAAACTGTATGGGCGTAATATTAAGCAAGGCCGCCAGGGCGCCAGCACCTCGTATCATCTCGTATACCACTCCCGAGGGATTGGACGTATTTACAAGCGATAACATCGCAACAAAATCGGGCGCGACGATCACCTACGGCCCCTTTAGCAACATTCCTCCATCTGCATCTGCAACCTTCATCGAGCAGCACCAGAAGCACGTCGTCGTCCATTACTTCTATGGGCATCCAGTAGTGGAGATTACGTCTTTGAAGCGCGCTGCCGAGATCAGCCACTGGGGAGCCAACCTGAACATTCAAAACGACATTGCCTTACGCAACGCCGGCCCTTCGTACGCCTTGACCCATTTGCATCATCACCCGGTTCGATTCTAACCTCATTTATAGGCTTAAGGGCAATTTTGCTCGCCTCGTACATCAAAGCCAAACCTTTTACAGTCGACTGCCGCCACAGGTCATTCCTTCCCTGACCGTCCACCTTCCCCCCGGTATTCATTCTGCATATTACTATGACCTTAATGGCAACGTGTCCACGTCGCATTTGCGCGTTGCGCCCTCAGTGTTTAAAGCCACCGAGAGCAAGAAATATAGTACGCTTGAGCTGCGCCCGCGGTATCCCCTTATGGGGGGTTGGAATTACTCGTTCACCCTAGGGTGGGATTCGCCCCTCGCAGACTCGGCTGGATACGACCCCAGCACGGGCGTGTATGTCGTTGGCATCCCGGTCCAAACGGTCATTCCAGGTGCGGTTGTCAACGAGGCGGAGGTCAAGATAATTTTGCCCGAAGGTGCAACGTAAGCCACCGTGAATAGAGGACTTGCCTGCCTAGTTGCTCATCTAGGTTCTACAGAGACATTGACGTCTTTCCGCCCTTCCCTTCAATCACCCAACAGCGTTCTACGCACATCACGTATCTCGACTCGATTGGGCGCCCCGCTGTCACGTTATCATTCGAAAATTTGACCGATAAACACGACGGGCTGATCTACGTGAGTGCGCGGACGGTTATTTGAACACCGCTGACAAGTTTGGGCAGGTCACATATAAAGTTCCGCTATCGGCGCATCTGCAGAAACCTAAGGTCGTCTCGTTCGCCTTTGCGACTTTGTTCCTTGTCACCTTTTTGGCTCGGCGCGTAGATCTTAGCTTGTCTAAGTAATTATGACAATAGACGGTGAAACCCGATCATTTCAGACGAGATCAATCAGTGAATTGTCTGTCGGTAATTAATTGAATTGCTTCGAGGCAGGTAATCAGCGTTACTTTGGCTAGCTCCGAGTCCGAATCGTAGCGTAGCTTCAGTGGATAAAGCTATGTAGTACAACTACGTTGCATCCTTCAGGCAGTGACACGCTTTCTGGTGTTAACTCTGTCGTCAACGACTATGTGCGATGTGCACTCACAATTCAAAGGATGTATAGACACCCTCGCTTCCTCCTCTGGACACGCACTTATAATACAAGCCATTGTTGGATCTTTGGTCATGTTCGAGGTGCAAGAATGCCCCTCTCCAGCGCCACATGGCGTCTAGGAGGCCATCATGCTGGTTTGCTAGGGCTAACTTATACGGGAGAGGCTCGCCCATATCCCGGGTGACATTCAAGACATTGACAGGTAAGATGTACGATTCGTTCGTGTGATGTATGAGTTGCCCGTTATGCACAAAGAATAACGGGGCGTCATCCTGGCTGGATAGGAAAGATACCGTGAGGTTTCCGGTTGACCCTGCGGCCTCGTGTAAGATGGACGCAGGGCATGTCTACCTAGAGCGCTCGTACCTGTAGGTGATGGTGTGGTGAGATAATGCGGGACACCAAACTTAACGCCACCTGCAAGGAGAAAGCTGGAGCTTGTGACGAGGGAATCAATTGAGTTTCTGGTATTGAAGTTGTGCCAGATAGGGTGTGCGTGCACGAGAGCGAGGGAGGCGATGGCTCCGCAGAGCGCGGACTCGGAGAGCTTGCAAAGTACCATTTTGGCATAATCCGTGCAAGGCCGCCTTTATATGAAGGATCTGCGCCCCTTGGGTGGGTCAGGTGGCTCTCCTGCTCCTGTGGAGAATTTTTTGTGTGTTGGAACTGGAGGGAGTGGAGTGCGTAGCCTTAAGGCACTCGCCTCGCCTCGCCTCGCCTGCAGCACGTGCCAGTGTGTGTGGTGTGCTGCGCTTGCGCAAAGATCCATCGTCGACTCGGACAATGCAATGAGTCTGACCTCTCGCTCCTTGGCGACCCTTGCATTTGCCTCGTCCTCGAGACTGGCGGCCCTAAAGATATCGCGTTCGACGTTGACTACGCAGTCCAAGTCTCTTGGCGGGAAACTACAGCCTGCCGGTAGCAGACGCAAAGCAACGTCACCACCGCCATCCCTGGCGGCAACTGATCTCCAGTCCTCCGCAATCACCTCATCTCAAACTCAAACAGGAGAGCGCCCACTTTTGCAGCCTTATGAACTTTCCGGACGGCTCATCGCGCTTTGCAAGCGGGGAGATGTCGACCTTGCTTTCACCATGCTCCAAAACGCTCCACGGAACGCCCAAAATATCAAAGTGTGGAACACACTCATCCTGCAGTGCATGGACGCCGAGAAGTACAAGCTTGCTTACCGCGTCTTCACAGATGTACGTTCCTTCACGTGTCTCCTTCTCCCCCTACCCTTTCGTTTCACAACTTAGTTGGCTGGCTGTGGACATGTGCAGATGAAACGTCGCGGTTTCGTACCAAACATCAGGACGTATACCACGATGATGAGCGGTTACGCCTCCGTTGAAGACTGGGAACTATGCCCAAAGCAGCTGGGACTTGTGCATTCCATCTACGGGCAGCTAACGCAACACCTCAAAAATTCCCCCAACCTGGTAGATGACCCTGTCGGCGAGTCGGGCGCTTCGTCCATCCTGTACCCCATTGCCCTTTACATCTCTATTCTCGGAAAGGCAGGGAAGAATCAAAAGGCATTCGACGTCTTCCACAAGCTAGACACCGATGGTCCACTAGCGCCCCATCCAAAAGTCTACAGCTCCCTCTTGTGCGTCTTGGCCGACCGGGTGGACATGGCCGACGCAGAGGCAGAGGCCGTCGCACAATCGGTGTCTGACGCAAAGTACGTCTGGCGGCGGCTCATGCGCAGCCTCGACAGGCAACCACAGCACTACATCGAGCCGCGCTCAGTCGAAGCCATGATCAATGTTCTCTCCCGCGGCGAACCATCCGACCACGAGCTCATGTTCGACATCCTGCGCGACATCTGTGGGCTCCCGCGGCCAAATGAGGCCCGTCCCCCGCTTCCCCCAAAAGTGAAACCGACCACATGGATACTCACCGAGGTTCTCAAGAGCTGCGTCACGGCAGGCCATCCGGCCATGGCCGTGCACTACGCGCAGAGCGTGATAGACGCGCGCGAGCTGCGTCCCCTCCTCCGCCCGTGGCACCTGTACAGGATGCTCCACGCACAGATCCTCCTTGCCAAGGAGGGCTTGAACTCGCCCGCCCGCTCGGAGAACGCGGTGGTGTGGGTGGAATGGATGGTCGCACAGGGAAACGAGTCTGTGCCGAAAACTCCCGTGCTCCTGTCCGCGCTCCGGCTCTGCTACTTGTGCCAAGATGCCCCCTCGGCCCTCCGCATAGCCCGCGTGATGCTGGAGGGGCCCTTACACGGCCTCATGCCACCGACGGCCTGGACGTACCTGTTCCGCCTTGCGAACGTGACGTCCCCGGATACGAAGCGGCAGTGTCTCGAGCTCTTGAACACGCACAGGTCTGTTCTCGATATTTGGTCGTCGAGTTCCGCGATCGAGCAGTTGGAGCCGCGGGAGAAGAAGGCACATGCATCGCTCGCATTTTGCATAATCCAGGCGCTCCGGACAGATCCCCCGTCTCCAGGTCACGACGGTGCAGAAAGACCCGATGCTGCAGAACTTGAGCAATACATGGCCTGGTCGGATCTCCGAAGACGAGCTGAGCTGTTTTCCAAAAGGACTCTCATAGATAAACGTGCCAACCGCGACCGAAAGTAACTACAGACATTGACCAGTTGACTTCTTATAATATATATCAAGGCCCTTTCAGATCGGGCACTTGTATTCATTTTCGCCGCATACCAGGGCACGCACCGCTCTGACAGGGCCAGAATTCTCACTCGCAGCGTATTCATCATTCTACAGTTTGCTGTGGAGCTGAACTCTTAGCACAAATTTCAAGACTGCCATTACCCCAAGTAAAATTAACATATATCAATGGCCCAACTATCCAGTAAGCACATGTCCGCGAGTATGACTCCAATACGTGTAGTATCGACACGGGGTATCTGTGGGCTCATAAGTAGATGGCGCAGGAGGCAGACCATGACCTGTGGATGTACCGTACACATATTAATGAGACAACACTCGTGGCAGAGAAAGGCAATCCGGGACGCGTGACAGAGCGCGATTAGACGCGAATTCGTATGTTAGGCAAACACCAACCTACACCGTCCAGGCAGCTAAGTACCCCCCAAATGCCACGGAGCTCATGCAACAGACTTGGGCCGGTCGTCGAAGGATTGCGCCTTGAATCCGCCGCTCCCAGTGTGGTGGAAAGCGGGGGAAGGCGGGACAAATGTGTCATCGGTAAGTGCTATCGAGACAGGTTCATATACATGGTGCGATGAACTGCGTTGCAGCGATTCGAGAGGTGGTGGGGCGAACGTGTCCACAGATCTCGCTTCAAGAGGCATTGGCGTGAGCCGCCGAGCCGTCCTCCGCTTCAGCGCAGATGATGCATTACGGCGACGGCAGAGATAGACAAAGGCGGCAATAGCAAGTAGGAAAATAACAAGGGCATTCAGCCCGAGGATCGCAAGCATGATAGGGAAGTAAGTGTTGATCTTGTTGAGCGTATTTGTGATGTCGTCCGATAAGGAGACCGCAGTGATGCCTGCAGGTGCCGCTGTCGAATTCACTGCATTGTACGTAATATTCGTGCTGGCCCCGCTGCCTCGAACAGCTGCAAAATCCTTGGATGCTGCATTCGGGTCGACGAGAGGAAGAAATTTGACGTATGGATCACCCATCTGTCCCGATGCATCAAAATCGCCAAAGTCATAGACAGAATAGACAGAACGGAGGACGTTGTCGCCAATAATGATATCGCTGGAGGTCCGCGAAGTTCTGTTCAGTAATAGGGATAAATCTGCTCGGGGGAAGGACATACAAGTTACCAGCGGCTATAGCTGAGGTGTTTTGGGAAACGAAAGAGCCCACGCAACTACCTGAACCGGTGGTGCTTTCCGGAACCACATCAAGGGGATGCAGAGGAAAAACTCGACCACTGAAAAAAAAATTCGTGAGGTTGCATAATATCAAAGACATAAGGACCTTACTTAATTTGTATAGCGACATCAATCTCAACATCGCACGGGATCGACCATAGACCGGTTTGCGGATCTTGCAGTGCCCCTGTAACATTCTTATAGATCGCTTCGCACACTTCGGGTGGCGCGTAGCTATGGGATGCTCTGAACCACAATTATAGCTGCGCCAGAATGCAAGCACACCTGTAAGACGTCCCACTGTCCAGTAACGCAACTGCTCTGTTGGAGGGGGCATTTGAAACTGTGCTACTCATAGGAATAACATCTGCATTGCCAAGCAAAATAGCTTCTATAAGAATGTTCCAGCGTGTGGGGCTGGACACAGGGAAGGTGGGGATTGGAAGAGTCTGGTTGACCTCAGCATAATCGGGGTCGAGTTCACCGATGAGAAATGTCCCCTGGACATCAGAAGCAGGGTCTCCCGACCTTTGCAAAGAGAATGCTATAAAATTGGGTTCCTTGGGGTTGTCGCTAAAAAGATTGTACAGAAGGCTGCGTCCTGACGATGAACCCATCTTACTAACGACAGCATCGATACTGGAAAGGGAAGTAAAGCCTAGACCCATGATGCCGCTCGTACCATAGGTGATGGCGGGGTTCTGAGCACTAGAGACATCAAGAAATGCTTGATTTGGGACGGATATACTGAGAAAATAGTCTCAGAGCCCATGATGAACAATACAGAGAAGAGGAGAGTATACCCGGAAAATTGTACGGTAGAGTGGGATATGTGCCCAAAAGCCCACCCGATGCCATACTGTGCAGTCAATTGAGCAGGGATCACCTTTGAGAAAGAGGGACTCAGGCTTACAGTCAGATTAAAAGTGGTCGACTGACCAGCAAGTCAATTACAATGTAGTATGAAAGGCCAGAGCAAGCACTCACCGTTTGGTTGGAGTTGGGTAGTGGCGATGCTGGGCCCTGGATCCAAAGGTCGGATGAGCCTGTGTCCAATTGCAAATGATAATCTATGCGTAGATGAAATTTGTCACTTTAAAATCCGGTCAGGGATGCGCACCAACGCCTCCGAGCGTGATCTAGAGTGCGAGTTAACAAACGGATCGGGTGAATAAACTTTGGACACACATTGGCAATGTAAATCATGTCATTGATGGTGCTTAAAGGGAGCTCTGAGTGCGCAATGCATTCCTGGAAATATAAGCCGGCACACACCTGAGATCAGCATCATCTGGCAAAGCATTATGAGATGAGGCCAAGATATGAGGGGTATATATGCTTGCGGACCCGGATCTGCGCCAGAGGGAACGTCTACTCGTTTTCCTCACTGGGAATTTGATAGCCAGTGCGGTGACAGTGAAAAGAGCGAAAGAGAACGAAAGAACGGCTAACTTCATCTCCGAAAGGAAAAAAAGAGAGTGAGAAACAAGAAAGGAGCGTAGAACGAAGGTGAGAGTGACCACAGACTCGCAGCTCGCAGAGAACCGAGCCGGAACGGAAATAAGGCGAAGTGATGGCCAGTTTGACGATCGTGGGAGTCGGATGTCTGACCTCGACTGAGTTCAACTGACGGGCCATCATGACTGATAGCAATCTCACTGTCGAGAATACAGAGTAGTACAACTGCTAGTAACTAACATACTTTCGAGGCGATGATGTTTTCAATTTCAGTTTGATTGACCCTTTTGGCAAGTCAAGTCCACCGGGGCCTCGGAATCTGTAATTCGAAATTACCCCGGAAAGAACCAAAGTTACGTTGGCTGTTCAACCCAACTCACGGACATGTCACCCTCTCGCGCTGCAATTCTTCGTCTCATCAACGCCTCCCAACACTCCAACTGCCCTTGCCATGGTTCTCACTCCATTCACAACGTACATGCGATCGCTAACCAACTCCGAAGACTCGCAACACCAGTCGAAAGGGTGGACAAGGAGTATGCCTTTGAGGTATCTTACTCTTTGCTTGTATGTCGCGGTCGTCATAAACCTCCGACGCAGGTTGCCGCATCTAATCTACGGTTTGGAGATGGCGTCACCCGCGAGGTCGGTATGGACTTGAAAAACATGAACGCGACAAGAGTCTGTTTTGTTCTTCTTAGACATGGCTCGATTCTGATATGATAAATGTCACAGGTGGCGGTTTTCACAGACCCCAATGTTGCCAATCTTCTCCCCATGAAGACGGCATGTCCATTCACTGTTGTCGTGGCATACATTCACGCCTGACATTACCACAGGCGATCGAGTCGCTCTCATCGCAGCAGGATCTACCTTTTGAGATTTTCGACCGGGTTGTGACAGAGCCAACGGAGGATAGTTGGCGAGAAGCAATCGCCTGGTCAAGACAACATGATTTCTCCCACTTCCTTGCGTCCGTAGTTCGATCTCTCGAAGTTGCCATTCGGGCTCACGTCTGCAGCGTAGCATCGGTGGTGGAAGCGTTATAGATACGGCTAAAGCCGCCAATCTGTGCGATACCTGTCTTTAAATCCAGCTTCTGTATTGACCTCATCGAAGGTTCACAGTATACAAGGACGCGGACTTGTACGATTTCATCAATGCCCCAATAGGCAAGGGTCTGGCCATCTCAAAAACCTTACGCCCTCTAATCGCAGGTATGTGTAGCATATACTGGCCTTCTGCGAGTTGACTCTAGGTTATTAAGTTCCAACTACCGCTGGGACTGGCTCTGAAACGACCGGCACTGCTATTCTTGACATCACTTCCAAGTCTTTCAAGACTGGCATTGCTAGTCGCGCGTTGAAACCCACCCTTGGGATTGTCGACACTTTCAACACAGAGACCTGTCCTACCGCAGTGCACATTAGTGCAGGCCTCGATGTGCTCTTCCATAGTCTGGAGAGTTTCACTGCAATACCGTTTGTTCGTTTGTTGCCCTTGTTGCTCGGATCTAATCTGCCTTCTGCAGATACACGGAACGCTCACCGAGACCGGTGAATCCCATCCTCAGACCCGCATATCAGGGCAGTAATCCTGTTGCCGATATTTTTTCCTTCTGGGCCCTGGAGCAAACCGTCAAGTACCTTCCCAAGGTGGCCAAAGACAAGGGCAATACTGAAGCGCGTCGCCAATTATTGTATATTCATGTCTTGTTGAGGTTTAAGAGATGCTCACGTGTCATTTTCTCTGTAGATTGGCCGCATCTTTCGCCGGAATCGGGTTTGGTAATGCTGGCGTCCACCTTTGCCATGGCATGAGCTATCCGGTAAAGTCGCTGCTCGCAGTTTTGATGTCCGTTCACACTCATGTTCCCAGATTTCTGGACTCAACAAGAAGGGTCCTAAGTACCAACATGCTGGCTATGTAGTTGACCATCCAATCATACCGCACGGGATCAGCGTTGCCCTTACTGGCCCTGCCGTCTTCCAATTTACTGCACCTTCCTCCCCTGACAGGCACCGCCAGGTACTCGCTGTTTTCAAGCAAACAACTCTCCTCGACCAGTCAATAACCTCCATCCCGGACTGCGCTGTTGGTGCCCACCTTTTCGAAGCCATCGCGTCTTTCTTGGATGGCCTCGGTGTGCCAAGGGGTCTCGAGGCGGTTGGATATTCGAAAAAAGACGTGCCAATGCTCGTAGAAGGAACGTTGCCACAACGTCGTGTTTTAGATCTTGCTCCAGGTGTCGGAGATGTTGCCGGAGAAGATGGAAGGGAACACCTAACGAGGATTCTGGATGCTTCATTAAAGTACTGAAGATGTCCTCAGACTTTCAATGTAACCCAGACGCGAAACCACTGTCTCCGTTCATGGGAAGTTGTATACTAACGATTTTCCCATCGATGAGAATATCAAACGCGGCCATCCCCCCTTCTATGAGCGGCAAATGACTTTACGGCTCTAAGAGAACAGTCTTATTCCAATCAACTAAATCCTGAAATCTGACCAAATTTCCTCCGAATATATCCAGAGCACTGATAACGTTGCCAATCAGAACAGACATCACTAAGCAATAAAGGGCAGCCAACCTGCCGTAGGTCAGATCAACCCTTCCATTAGAGAGTCGCTGGACAGTGCTCAAGTCCGAGATATCTTGACGCGAATGAGAACTGGCCAACATGGACAATATGGCCACAACTGTCTCACCTTTAGCACCCCCCGCATATGTCGTTGGTATCGTGACCCATTTGCCGAGGACTGATCCCATTAGTACTGAGAGGCAAGGTCGAAGAGAGACGTACGAGCCACAAGATCCTCGTCTATGCCCTGACAGAGACCTTCCACATCCGCTGCATGCACGAGAAATTCGCTTCGATCCTAAATGAGTGATGGGTTTTCAAGACGGCGCTACATCCCCACCTGCAATAATTCGATAGCAAGCCTAATGTCTCTAAGGGCGTTTCAGCATGGATGGCTCAGCGACAGAAGCTGACCACTTCGCGCCTTGACAAACTTCTGTGTCAGTGATATCTTGCCACTTGTTCATTGCCACCATCCACCTATGCCCTCTCCGTCGGCAGCTGTCAAACATTCGTTCGATATCCTTAGTGCGATATCAGAGAGCAGTCACACCTGATATCGACGACTAGGCGCTCCTTCCCTACGAGCGAAGATATTGTTTGTAATCTTTGAAGAGAGAGTTTTTGTTCGGGAAACAGATACGAGGTAACAATGACCTGAACAAAGAAACTCTGATTACTACGGAGGCACGACATAACAAGACACACCTTGCTGGCTCCGCACTCTATCCATGACAGTGCGTTCTTGTCAGTTATTCCGCCTCCAATCTGTAGTCCCCCTGGCCATACATTCATACTCTGCTACTAAATGAGGGCAGGACTAAAGCGGACCTGACCAAGTTCTCAACGCATCCTTAGCTGCCTCATCATTCCCCGAACCAAGCTTAATCAGGTGACCACCTTCCAATCCATGTAGTTTGTACAGCCGTGCAAAGTCTCCAGGTGTCTCTCTTCAGACTAACTTAGTCATATGAAGTGACGGGAGCGGCTCCCATAGGCATACTTTGCAACGAAGTTTGTCTTCAAGGACCATGGGTCTGTTTCCGAAAGTGTACCGCCCACGATTTGCTTCACATGCCCGTCGTGAAGATCGATACAAGGGCGAAACAAGCTTCTTCGAGAAGTCATGATCGAGGAGATCTTTGCTCTGCCGGCTAAGTCGGGCCGGCATAACCTGGGAAAATGTAGAAGTGGCTGAGGAACTGTATAGTTCATCCGACCGAGATTTGCAACGAACAACTGCTCTACACCGTGTAACGCGTTCTAGGCTGTCCTTGTCAAGGTGGCAATTATCTTCGTCCAGACTGTGGTGTGATGTCCAATTACTCATACACCTTTCTACGTTTCCAGATTTTCCTCAAGTGATGCCAAACAAAGTCAAGGCATACGAACTTCAGTCAAAGTGCGTCTGGATTTCTGTGCCCACCGTGCGAGTTTGCTGAAAGTAGGGCGTTCACTCACCAGGTCCAAGAATGACTTGGCAAAGCAGCTAAATGAGCTGAAAGCCGAGCTTCTCACATTGCGGGTGCAGAAGATCGCTGGCGGCTCGGCGTCCAAGCTGACCAAGATGTATGTCTGCGCTTCTCGATCTGTAGGACCTGGGACTCATTCGTGTGCAGTAATACCGTGCGCAAGTCAATCGCTCGGGTCCTCACCGTGACCAACCAAAAGCAACGCCAAAATCTTCGGGAATATTACAAAGACAAGAGATACCTTCCTCTTGACCTGCGACCGAAGAGGACTCGTGCCATCCGGCGGCGGTTGACTAAGGTGGGAGCTTTTGTTCTCTTTGGGTTTTTCATCCACGTTGACTGAGACCTTTGGCCGTAGCACGAGAGGTCTCTCAAGACACTCAAGCAGCATAAGAAGGATATTCACTTTCCCCGGAGGAAGTATGCCGTCAAGGCATGAAGCAGCCCCAGTGTTGTGCTAGGGGACGGAACGCCTTGACGCCTACTTGTATATGTTCACATGCCTCACACCATGTCTCATATATTCCATCATGCACAGCTTGCTAGGCAAATCAAGCATCTGACTGCCAGTACCACGGAATACAGACGATGTACTTTTCTCCCGTCATGTAACCATTGTGATTTCAGAGTCTCTTATTCTTTGTTTCTTTGTCATTTGCACGGTGATTGTCGGGCACCACAATCACTTGACCTGGTAGCGTGCATCTAACGTTTTCATTTGGTTGGAGATCGGTACAGAGCGAACAACTTCCCGTCACCGAGGAGCATGGATAAGCTGCGTGGCACTCAAGATTCCTGCTCTCTGAGATACCCAAATGTAGCTTATCCTCTCGAATAAGGGCCATAAATTAGCGGAGTACTATCTTGAGAATTACATCTCACTCGCTGTCTGTGCTCTAGTCACTTTTTGAACGAGGAAATAGATCGGGGACAGCGCCTTCATCCTCTCGGCGGCCGGACACCTTAGTGAAGCTTTCCATAGCGTAGTCTGCATTCGTAAACTACGCAAAATGTGAGTGAAGGACGGGAAGCGGGGTAAAGCAAGGTTACCCATTGCGCGAAATCCCTCAAAAAGCTAGGAAGTAAGCGTAGTATTGGAGTGAAGTTCGCATAGAACGGCAAGTAGACCGTCTGCGAGTGTTGCCCGTCCAACGCTGCGATGATCTTTTTTACGACGGCAATCGGCTCTAAGGAAGGGAAGCAGAACCGGAAGAACCAGCTGTCGGGAAGCCGGATGGTTGAGAAAAGAGGTGTCAAGATGTGGCCTGGGACGATTAGACTGGTACGAATCTGGGGTGCGTGATAACTAAACCCCGGGAATTACATGTCGTTCTCTCGTCTGGGTTTGATGGACGCACCGCTTGTCGAGTTCGTACCGCAATGACTCGTGTAGTGAGATAGTGGCAGCCTTGGATGCATTGTAATCGGCTATGGCCATTTCGATAAGAGGACCAAGACAGGGAAACTTCATGCAAACTACGAACTCATCTGTGCAATCCCGACAAGACCGCTGACAGAAGCGACAGTGAACTGCACGGTCGATCAGCATTAGAAGTAATAGTAGTAAGGACGAAGAAATCGGAAAACTGACGATATGACCAGACTTCTTTCTGATCATTTCAGGGAGAAACGCTTTCAGAGTCCAAAAGTGAGCAAGTATGTTGACATCGAAGGTTCTAGTGTGCAGGTTAGATGACTGCTTATCTTGCAATGACAAGCGATTTTACGGACTGCCTAATATCTTCGGGTGAGAGCTCCAGGATGAGCTTTCCTTGGGCGACACCAGCATTGTTTACCAGCACGGTAGGATGGCCAATCTTAAAAAAGTGGTCTCAGTAGTGTGACGGGTAGAGGTGGGGTTGACGCCTTACCTCTTCGATGACTTTCTTCGCGACTGCCTCGATCTCCTCCAATTTTGTGACATCACATTTGTAGTAAGTAATGTTATCTGAAAACCGATTGACAACGGTGACAGTGGTGAGTTTGGGCCCATGCACGCACAATTCTCGGTGACGATAGGCTTTATGTCGAGAACAACAACAGTGACATTGCGGACTGCCAATGTGTTTGCGAGTAACTCCCCAATTCCAGACGCTCCTGTGCAGATGATTCAATGAATGCAGCGTGAACCACGGCTAGCACGCACCTCCGGTAATGAGTACAATTTGTTCACCCCAATCAACTGCGCCTGGCCCAAAGAGCAAGCTTCCCTGATTGCGATATAATCTAGAGTACCATTTCAACAACCCTTGAGGGAAAGGTTCGTCCCATATATGCAGTAATAGGAGACAACGCACAGAACGACGATACTAACACCCAATACAAGGATGATATCAAAATTGGAGTATCATTTAGCTTGTGGCCCTGGAAGAAGAAGAAGACAGGTAGAAGAAAGAGAAAGAATGGGCCTGAGGGTCCTGCATCAGAATATTTAATCAACGAGGAATGGCGAGACTCACTGAATGCAGTGTGCGACAGCACCTTGACAACCAGGTCGACGTCGAAGCTGTCGAAGACGAGGGTGGGTTCACTGTGAGACTGAGAGTTGTGTTCCATTGTTGAAGCTTTTTGAGTACGAGTCCAAGGGCCAGCCGTGGTGTTTATTTAAATGGGACGTGATGAAATGGAAACGCGTCGCATAACCGAAGACGTGTCGTCGACGGTCCGTCGTGTCCCGCGCCCCGCCGCAGCTAGCCAGCGCCGCTTGCTTAGCGGCGCTAGTCACTGGCACTGTCGCTGGCACTTGGCAGACACGAAAGATGCCTCAACAAACACGTAGAAGGCGAGATAATGCTGCTGCATCACAGAAAAAAGCAATGCAGACCGCAGCCGTCCCTGCCTCTTCTCGGGAGCTCCCACAACGGCAGCCTGAGCACAAGTCCCCTCTTTACATCTTGCTTATCGTTCCCGTGCTTCTGCTCATCGCCTCGAATTCGCTCGTTACCTTCCTATACGTCCGTGCCTTGGATCCATTGTATGGGAGTGTTCCAGTCAATCTTCACCTCGATAAGGTTGTTTGGGCTGCGACGATCGCCGGCGCATTTGGACCTGTGCCATCTTTATGGTTGTCTCTCGTTGTCTTCGGTAGTCTGATCGCCTCAATTCCCGCCTCCTCCTATTGGGTGGCACTCTATACTGGAAGGGTTGATAGACCAGTCATTGGGTCTTTGCTCACGCATCTGGTCGTGCTCTTTCCAGTTATTTACTTTGGTGTCTCGCTCGTGAAACGGATATCGGTGTGGACACACGATCCTTTTCTGGTCTTCTTGTGCACTCACAGTATTCAGGCGATATTCCAAGCCCGCTCATCCAATAACACCACCGCACGCTTTACGATTCTTCCAGCTTGTGCTACGAGCATTACTGGATTTCAACCGGTCTGGCGTGGCTTGATTGATTCGTATCGCTTCGGATACTCTGACAGTGACATTGTGAGTGGTGGGATTACCATTATCAACATGTAGGCGTGATGCATCCCCTAGCTTCGTGTCATCGGCGGAATTTTCATCGCGCTTCATGTCTTCCGTTCGGCATTTACTCCGATGATATCTTCCCCCCAGAGGAGACAAGACCGTGATGGAGATGACCCCCCACCACCTGTTTCCTCGAGCTGGCCCTTAACTTGGCTTGTTATCCCGGTTCTTCTGGCTCTACTTTGGCTTCTGAACCCTCCTTTGTTGCTGCAACCCATGACAGGGCCTTACACACACCCCAACTTCCCACTGCGGATACTATCCTCTGTACCATCCGTCACAGGCATCATAGTTGTTGGAGAGTCTTTACCATATGATACCTGGGTACCGGGTACGCCCGAGCGCTACCCAATGTCGCTCAGATATCTCCGCGCATCACATTCCATCCTAGGCGGCGTCTGGATCGGAGACAAAATTTCGACCCGAGCTGGTAGTGCTCCTATGCTCGACGCTGAAGGCATCCCCTTTGGGGATTCCATTTATGGCGCGTTTTTGCTGCAAGAAGCTGTTCGCTTGATTGACACAACTGATCGAGCGGTACAAAGTGGCCAGGAGAAAGCACTGTTCATGTAGGCTCTTGTGTGTTCATCCTGCATTATCCAAGCAAAGCTTGATACCTTACAGTGGTTTGGGAGCTGGTGTTGCAGTCACCTCTTTCGCGAGGCAGAATATCGACACAACTGTCATTGAAATTGACCCTGCGGTATATAATGCATCTCGTCAGTACTTCGGACTACCCGATCTTGGAAGCGATCGTGTCTTCCTGGAAGATGCTCGCCTCGTTGTCGCCGAGAAGCGACGATCAGCTCTACAATATGGGGTTTCTAATATCGACAAATACGACTACGTGGTGCATGATTGCTTTTCTGGCGGCGCAGTGCCCGCACATCTATTCACCCTTCAATTTTGGGAAGACCTAAGTATTATTATGAACCCTGAGGGCGTGGTTGCAGTGGTGAGCTGAGATGTGCACTATGGATCCCCCTCATCCATTAGCTGATGTGTTCAAGAACTTCGCAGGGAGGATAAATTCGGATCCCGCAAAGGCGATCCTCTTCACACTGCAGAGGAGTTTCGGCCAGTGTCGCGTGCTGCATGATCTTCCAACCGATCAACCTGGCCTCCTTAACACTTTTGTCAATCTGGTCTGTCCCGCTGTTCTGACTCTAGGGGTGATGCTCAGGGCTCTGTGATGCAGGTGTTCTTTTGCTCCCCTTCTACGAAACCGCTGTCTTTCCGCTCTCCGACTGAGGCGGACTACGCCGGGTCGCATCTCCGCGCCATGATCTTTGACACGCTCCAGGAGCGTGAAGTAGATATGAAACTAATTCGCGGGGATACTAAGAGTGGAGACAACTGGATTCTCAACGACACTAGCAACCGGCTAATGGACTGGCAAAAAAACGATGCGTTGGAGCATTGGCGTTGTACGTGCCTTCTGTGTTCCTCTATAGGCTTCTTACTCAAACCAACCACTCAGTGATGCGTAGTATTTTTCCTGAACCACTCTGGGCGACCTATTGAGGATCAAGGATGATTGTGGTAGCATAGTCAATATATGAGCCTGATGTACAGTATGCATGATTACCAACAAAGGGATAGGAACTCGTGGGAACTTGAACCTGCACTGGCAACCGAGTTGGAGCGGAGCGGACAGTAACGTTAACATAACATCGACTCGTTTGGCCATTGTCTGCAGGAAAAAGACCGAAGACTATGTCTGCCAGTGATCATTTGCCACACGTCGGATCTCCACAGCCCTCACCTGTGTCGTCAACTGGGCGTGTCTTGTCCCAGCCACACTGGCCATGGTCGACCTACTCCCATCGTTCCTCTCAGGGTTCTTTATCTACTCACACCACCAGTACCACTAGACCAGAGTCCTGGGATCAAAGACCATCAACTGGCTCCAGTTCTTCCAACACAATGTGGCACTCAACGAACACCACAGCCAGGCGTGCTGCGACCGGTGCACCAGCCACTTCTGCAAGCCAAGACGATCTCACTCGACACTGGTCATTCACGGTGTGCTCAGACCACAGCGTTTAAACCAGTCATTAACTGATGCGCGTGTGTATCCTAGGCCTTTGAGTGGGTTGTTCAGGATGTCGGGAAGCTTCGAGACTTTGTGGAGGGTAGAGGCCTGGAGGAGACTGCAGACGGAAGGGATGGACCAGACCGCGATGATTTCGAGATTCTTAGAGAGTCTCCTATGCTTGGAGATGGAAAATACAAACTTGAACTAGGTATGAGGCAAGCACGACTCCTCTCTTCTGTTGATCTTTGAGGTCGTTCTTAGCGCGGTCCCCGTCTGACGGAGAGGCCACAACTACGCACCTCTCTACGCTTTCCCTCTACGTGACGTGTCTTATGTTGGACTATCCTCACGCTGAGTATGAGATCTCAGCATCGATGTTAGCCGCAATCAAGTGCCAGGATGATCGCGTTGGGGAACGCGGTGCAAGGGCGGACTGGGCATGGGATATTTGGCAAACTGAGTGGACATTCAGACAGGACAACGAAGTTTGGCGTGAGCCTCTATAGTGGCTACGTCTTCTCTTCTCGTTCTGATTCTAAAATGTCCGCAGAGTGTGCATTGCCGTCACTCTCCTCGCTGCTCGAGAACCCGAGAATCCGCCAGAGGGACTCGTTCGTGATCTGCATACAGATCCACACCCCAATGGGACCTTTCTTTCCTCAGCATCCTTCGGCGTATTACGTGCCCCGAGATCTACTTGAGGGACTCGAAGCTTCGTTGGATAACTCTAGTCAGCGAGCGTTCAGTTGACTTATCCATTCGGGGCTAACAGGCCATCAGACACAGGCGATGTCCAATTCATCTGTCTTGAAAAGGCCTCTCGCGAATACTCACAGATTCCAACTTCTCCCACGCCGCCGAACACCGCTAATTCTGAGAGTCGGTTTTCCTCATCCTCTTCGCATTCCCTTAGTGGATCGAGGATCATAGCCCGAAAGCGCATCATTTATGCCCACTCTGATATTCTTATACGCAGATCAGAGTACTTCGCTTCCATGCTCTCTTCTGCATTTTCCGAGACAGTGCCATCCGGGGAACGAAAAATTCACACGGTCGTCGTGGAGGAGGCTGATTTTGTCACTATTTACTGGTTGCTCAAATGGGTCTACGCGGATTGGCTTCTGTTCAAAGAAGAGGACGACCCAAGGTCGGCCGTGGAGGGTATTGGTGCTGGTTGGAGTGTGCGCTGGCTGAGCACGCCAGGAAGCGCAGGCGAATGGGATTGGAAAACGTTTAGCAAGAACAGTGCCACGGATGACGATATTGTGAGCGCGGCTAGTGGCGACAGCGTTCATTCCCCTGTGGAGGGTCGCGGGAGCGGCTCCAGCCAAAGCAAATCTACTTTCTCGAGCAGCCGGCCCACCCCCGTCGCCATGCGGAATGCCGTTCAACAGCGATCTACATCCACGGCGTCCAAGTCGCCGTCTTCGTCCAACCTTCGCTCGACTGGCTCAACGGTGTCTCGCCGCGGTACCGTTCCCGACAGCTCATCAGTCAGCATCGCCGTGTCTCCACCAGCTCACTCTTCGTCCAGTCGCACGGCACAGTCGATATCTATCGGGTCGCCGCACTACGCAAGCTCGCCGCAGCGCCCACGTCCACGGACGTCTGCGGCGCCGTCCTCTGGGGATCCGCATGCGCACCCAACTTCGACCCCTCCGCCCGCATCGGCACTTTCGGTTTATCAAATCGCACATCGATACGAACTGCCTGGATTGGGTACCCTTGCCCTAGAACACATGATGATGACCATCACGCCTCAGTCGTGCTTCGCCCTACTCCTGGCTTCGGTCGTGTGGGACGAGCTTCACTCTCTCGTGGAGGTAGGGTTGAAAGCATGTCTACCTTGACGTTCCGGTACTGAGGAGGGTACTTCAGGATTTTGTTGTTGAACGGTGGAGTGAGGTCCAAGCCTCGGAGGAGTTTGAACGGGGCTGCGCAGAAGTGGCTGCAGGAGAGTACGTGTGATCTTTGCCTGTTTTGACATCACACTCATGATCCGAGACCAGATGGGGAGCAGACGGAGGCAAAACGTTGATGGCACTCTTCAGGCGTCTACGATCGCCTGGAATTATACCCGCGGTTGACCCTCATTAACTGCGCTCTGCGCTCGGGCTCTGTAGTGGCCGGAGAAGGAATGGGTTACACTGGGAAAAATATACCCACAAGGATAAAGGGAAATGGTTCACAGTTCACAGATAACAGCTAGTAACAAGTTCAGACTAGTACACAACTCTTCCTTGGACTCCACGCACCGCGCGCTTAGAACGGTACTCTTAATTTACTACCTGAAGATATTCCTCAGCTGGGCGACGAACAGAATAAGCTCAACGTAACTGGTAAATGATGCTTGACTTACTCTATCCCAGATGTTCCTCGGGCACTCGCGCGTATTCACGTCGACAGACCAATAACCACGCACACCATTATCAAGGCCCTGGCTAGAATTATAAAGAGTTCACCTGAGAGTGCGAGGGGATGTACCTGGTTGACACATGTGCGTGCGAGAAGATTCCCTCGCCCAGGAATCTGAACACGCTCCTTCCTGCATGCCGCATACCAGTCGTCCTCAACAAGGAGGTTGTACATGCGTGCCTCATACCGCCGGACGCGGTCCTTCGGGCATTGTCCGGTTAGAAGTCGAGGTGGGCCCCAGAAAGGCACATGACCCCGTCTCCTCTTCTCATTTTCCTCGCGCTCGAGCTCCCATTCTCGGCGCTGCTCATCACGCTCGACCCGAAGTTGCCCTAGGTCATCTGAAATACCTTTCTTCTCCACACGCAGTAGTGCAATATCCCGGAGCATCTCGCCATGGATGCGTTCCCACTCAGCCATCTCATACCGGACAGCGGCTGAGGCCATGGGAGTAGCTACCCAAAGGCTGGCCATCATGAGAATGAAGAGTAGCGGAAAGGCGTGGTGGAAGATCCAGCATTTGACGCTTTTTCCACCTTTATCCGTGCTCACGAGTGATGTCGTTTCGTCGGGGCTAGGAACACGCCACAGTGGTTGGTCATCGTAATCACATCCTATTGAACGGATGAGAAGGGTACCTTTCATGATAATATGGCATCCTAGGACACATGGAGAGTTCCATTGCCCTCAGCGAATTCGATACGGCAGATAATGAGCCTATACTCACTGGGAAGTCACATCATAAGGCGGTGGCGGGGAACTATAACTACTGTAGACTGAAGAAGGTCTCGTGTTATTGCAGCTCCCATACCGAGCAGCCCTTCTTCCCCTCGAGTTGGGCATTGCGAGGGAGGGTAGGTTCGCTGTCCTCGGTTGCCTTGTCCTCGGCCGTGTTATAAAGCACAAGGAGCGGAGCTTGCTGCCTTTGAAATACTCGGCAGTTGCCACCACTCCCAATCCTCCTGCTCCTGCACACAGGTACAGCACAGTGCAAGGAGCGTACTAATGGTTGGATGCCTTTTAGCTCTCAGATCGTCAAACTGGCGTGTACTACACGCTCACGGTAGAAATCTATCTAATCTCGCATCTGTTCGTGTCATTAGCATGTTCACTTGGCCTCAAGTCGTCCAATTCAATCGCTGGTTGTTTGACAGGACGTTCGTTCGGACCAGACGTTTCGAATTCCCCTAATCGACCTTAGCAAATACCTACATGCATCCTCGCTCTCAGAGAAGCGGAAAACGGCCGATGAAATCGTTAATGGGTTCAAGGAGGTGGGATTTATCTACCTCGAGGGTCACGGCATCCCATCGGGTACAGTAGACAACGTGTTCAACAAGGTCTGCGTCCTTAATACGAGACATCCTCTTGTTGAAATAGCTCTTGAATCAGAGTGCAGAATTTTTCCGTTTGTCGTCTTCTATCAAAGTAGGAATCCTATTGGTTACTTGAACGCTCCGTACAAAGGTGAACCGACCACTGCCGCAGGATAAACTCGCATGGGACGACCCTCGCGCTAACCGCGGCTACGTGAAAATCGGCCGGGAGCGTGTCACCCAATCTACGGATGCTGCTGAGATAACTGAACTACGCAACAAGGCTCCCGACACGAAGGAGACTATGGAGATCGGTCGCGATTGGGATGACACTTGGAAAAACCACTGGCCTCAGGAAAACGACGCCCCTAGATTCAAGCAAACGATGCTGGATTTTTTCCAGGTACGCAGCAAGACCGATTCATCCGTTCCGTGCTCACGGTCGTAATCAGACTTGCCATGAACTTCACGTCGTCGTGATGCGTGCCATCGCCCTTGGCCTGGATCTAGATGAGATGTTCTTCGAAGATAAGATTGATGAGCAGTCTCATAACCTTCGACTACTGTCATATCCCCCTATCAGGACATCGCTGCTGAAGGAGGGCCAGGCTCGCGCCGGGGCACATTCTGGTACGTTCGCATTCTGAGCATTGCAATGGGAAAGGACAATCACACGTCTTGCGTAGATTATGGCACGCTCACACTCCTCTTTCAAGATGATGTTGGTGGGCTTGAGGTTGAAAATCCACACACCAGGCATTTTCAGCCTGCCCGGCCAGTAGTATGTCTCACTCATTCTTCTTTTGAGCAATCGCCTGACCCAGGCTCGCGTTTTTGAGCCCGGGACCATCGTCGTGAACACAGGTGATCTCCTTGCCCGGTGGAGTAACGACACTCTTCGTTCAACACTCCATCGCGTCGTCGCACCCACGAAGAGCGCGAACGCAGACGGGATGACGCCTCTCCGCCAATCGATTGCTTTCTTCTGCAATCCCAACATGAACGCAAGGATTTCATGCCTTCCCAACTGCCACTGGCCAGGAAATGAGGCCAAGTATGAGCCTGTAACGACGGAAGAATATATTGTTGGCCGGCTCTCAGATACATACGTTTAAGTTTATTTTCCACGATTAAGCTTTTTATACGCGACGGGTAGAGGTCATGTGATGCGACGCGACCTTTGTTGATTGCCACTTGCCATTGCCCACCTGCAGCAGTCGCAGATGCAACGAACCTGACTTGACTTGGCTTGCCACACACTCGCTCTCCCTATGAACACATTCTACGACACAGACGACCCGATCGTCGTTAATGCTCTCTCCACCCTCGAACTTCTCTCTCCCAACGACATCCCAAACCTAGATGACTTTTGCCCAATATGTTTGCTGACTTTCCGTTCCGTTCTCGAATCGCGTGAAGCCAATCTACCACAGAACGCTGTTTTGGGCGTCGCGAGAGTGGGTGGTTGTGGCCATTTGTTCTGTGCGGAAGAGTGAGTCTCTTTCCACCCTTCGCTAAAATACCAGACCCACCGGTCTCCCTCAGCCTTTCGGAATGGATCAAGGGTCGCGTGCGTTTTCCCCTGCTCTTCTCCGCCTATCTCCACTTTACCTGACGTACACGTTTAGCACGGCACTTGTCCAACATGCAGGCACGAATTCCTTCCCGAGCTCCGTCCAATAGACTCGGACGCCGAATCCTCCGACGGCGGGGAGTACGTTCCCACCGAATACGACGCAGATTCAGACTTGGACACGGACTATGAAGATGGCTTCATGGACAGTGACGGCATCGACGTGGAGACTATGGACGTTGACCACCCTCACCTCGCAGTGGGTGGCGACGAGGCGATAGAAGGCGACGAACGCGACTCGACAGCTTCTCCGCACCACCTCTCCGGGTATCACGACTCGCGCGACATGGAAGCGCAATCGGTTTGTGGTAGTGAGGCTGGGTGGTGGGACGGGAGCGTCGATGGTGAGCAGGACGATTGGGGCATCACAGATGGAGATTCGATGGGCACGAGCGAGGGTCAGCTGTCGTTCGGCGACCGTTTTCCAGGTACGCTCCATATCGTCTTGCTACTGGATATTGCCTTACCTCTGTATTTTCTGGCAGAGACAAACGTTCAGGTTAGACTCGACTCTGAGGGAGAGTATGCCATATATGAAGATGGCGGGGAGCCAAAACGTTAAATCGTGCGTCCCAGAGGGACCTCACGAATGGTTTCTTTTTCGCTCGAGTTTTGCTGACACTGTATATCATCACTGTAATCTTTGTATATTCGTTCTCCAAGCTACACCCGAGGTGCTACGTACAATTCTATTCTTTAAACGGATCATACCTCGTGAGGATCAAATCCACGTTGATGGGATTGAGACAGGGCCGCAGTGGCAGTTTCTTCTTCCCTATCAACTAACCATACCCCAACAAATTTGCCACTCCACCGGATACCTTTACCACCACCTTTCAGCGTCTTGAACTGCCTTTTTAACTCCTCACCGACTGCCTTTACGCGTTTCTCCTCACTCCCGAATAGCATGACGACGGTCGTAGATGAGGATGTTTGAGAAGAGGGTGAAGATGCGAGTAGGAGTATGAACTGATGCGATATATTGGTTGGTTCGGGAAGATGAGCCGCAAAAGCGAGGGTGACAGCTTGCAAGAACGCTTGCGCGGTCTGCGAGTCGTCCGTCCTGCTGTGGCACCTGATCCATTCACCCTCACCACCACCACGACGCCACTGCACCATCTCCTCCGCAAACTGACGACCCAACACTGTGGCAAGCTCGCGCTCAAGATCCTCGACACGCTTCTCCCGCCGCTTGCTCTCGTCGACTACGAGGGCGACGCGCTCCGGCGTCTCCGGCGGACCGCACGAGAGGACGCCCGCGGTTCGCGTGAGGAGCGCTTGCACACTCCTGAGATGGTTGAGCAAGCGGGGGCCAGCGAGGAAGTAGTGTCTGAAGGAGGAAGAAGACGAGGAGGTCGGGGTCGGGAAGAGGAAGAGCTGCAGCGAGGAGAGGGTAGGGAGGTGCGTCCCACAGCATGGCGTGCGGTCGACGCCATCTATGATCACCGTGCGGTGCACGCCGCCGGAATAGTCGCTTGGGAGCCCCCGTCCGAGTTCGCGAGACGAGGAGGGTGCCAGGTGGCCTGTGTCGATGCCGGCTTGACCGGCACGAAGCACGTCGACTTCGACGTGGACGCGGCGCCCCTCGAACACGTAACGATTGACTTCATCCTGTGCCTGTCGGATTTCTGCGGCCGAGAGAGGTCGCGGGAGGTCTATGTATGCGGGGGACGGCCATGGAGTGAGCGACCATGTAAGAGTGGGAGCTTTGAGACTAGAGTCGATGACGGAAGAAAGTAGATGTTGTGCGGTGTGCATACTCATCTGAGAGCGACATAAGTGCGCAGTGAGGCAAGTAATGGGAAGAAGGAAAAGCTGACATGGTCCAGTCGTCTTTGGAACCCCGCATGGCCAAGCTCAAGGCTGACCTGCTTGCCTGGTGCAAAGACATCGGGCGCATCGCTGACTTCCTCCACGAATTTGACGTAGTGGACGGCTACGCCACCATGCCGCTTTACGTGTTCCACGTCCCAGATAACACCGTCCTCGGAAATCAAGGTGCCAATGTCGGTAGGTTGGCCTCCGCCCTCTGGAAATATAACTGTGTCGTGTAAGACAACCTGGAGTACGGAGTGAGGAAATGCAGGGACAGAAGAGGCCTTTGCCTGCTTTGTGTGACCGCCCTTCTTGATGGAGGATGGAGGAGAGGGTTTTAGAAGGGATGCGGATACGACTGTGGTTTTGAGGGAGCGAAGCAAGGGGTCACCTAGGCGGAAAGGACAGTGAGCGGTAGCTAACAATATTCGACGAACATACGTTGACACGCTAAGAGGCCGACTGGAATGGCGGCTGAAGTATCTGATGGGATACGAAGAGATGGAGAGATGATCCGATGGTAGTCTGAAGGTGTCCCGGACTCAGTTGTCGGGAGAGCTGAAGGGGCAGCGCGAGCAGCAGCCATGGACCAGAGCTTCCACCGCCGTTGGCCACGGACAGGTATCGTAAAAGAGGGTCGCACCCCATGGAGTTATCCCGCTGCCAATGCCAACACCCTCAGTTGAACCCGACCCCGACATTCTTGCGGACTTGCTTCGCGCCCAATAACTCTTCCTCTTCCCCTTCGTTTTCATCCCGCGGTCCCCGGATCGCTTGGAATCTGCCGGCCAGCTTGAGAAGTTGAGGGTATATAGCACTCGCCATGCGACCTTCTATCGACTCCGAACAAGGCCTGATGGACCGTACCAGTGAGGAACTTGCCACCGAGGAGCGATCTGCCGGCGTAGTTCGAGACGTCGAGACCGACTTCGAGCTCGAGTTTGGCGACCGGGAGGCCAGACTCATTCTTGAGCGAAGGCTCCTTCGGAAACTGGATTTACGGATGTCCATCCTTGTGCTGATCTATGTCCTCAATTACGTGCGTCTCGTCACTACTGTCCGGTTTTACGATTCTCATCCGAGTCATTTCTATCCACAGGTCGACCGGAATAATGTTTCGTTCGTCTTGTTGTGTCCTCTTTCCGGCCACTTCTGATAAACTTCTTCAGCGCAGCTCGTCTGGAGGGCTTCGAAGCAGACTTGCACCTGAAAGGGCAGCAATTCAACACACTCTTAAGCATCCTTTATGTTGGTTACATCTTGATGCAGATACCTTCGTAAGCATGTCCAACCGCCGCGCGGCCCCATTCTCAAAGCTACCAGGAATCTGTTTTTGAACTATATGGGAAAGCCCTCCATATATCTCCCCACTTGCATGATGCTCTGGGGTGCTATATCTTGTTTGACAGGTCAGCAGCTGACATCCCTTTTGCTGCCCTCGATTCATGTTCTTGCAGGCGCTGCCCACAACTTTACGGGGGCCTTTCTCACTCGATTCTTTCTTGGCTTCGTTGAGGCTGCCTTTTTTCCTGGTGCCCTCTTCCTCCTATCAAAGTGGTACAAACGCTCAGAGCTGGGTCTCCGTATGGCATTGCTCTCGTGTGGTATCCTCATTAGTAATGCATTTGGTTCGCTCATTGCCTCGGTTATCCTAAGCGAAATCCGGGGAAACTTAGGTCATGCAGCGTGGAGGTCTGTCGCTTCCATGCGAGAGTCAAGTTCTCACCATCATTCATCCCAGGTGGCTTTTTTTCGTTGAAGGCATCCTGACAATCCTGGTCGCTGTCATTGCGATATTCGTACTTCCTGATTTTCCTCGAAACTCCCATCGGTTCCTCTCCTCGGAGGAGATACGGTTCGCCGAACTCCGCATGCGAGAAGATGTCGGCATCGGCGATGACGATGAAACTGTACGGAAGGGCTCGCGCTTCCCCGGCTTGCTTGAAGCATTGTGCGACTGGCGCGTCTACTGGTTAGCGCTCGCACTTGCGAGTCTGGTTGTCTCGCTATCATTTAATGCCTTTTTCCCAACCCTCACGGCAACGCTCGGATACTCGCCTACTGTGACTTTGCTACTTTGCGCCCCTCCGTGGATATTCGCTACTGTAATGGCCTTCGCTGTCAGCAGGTAGGCAGATTCAGTAGCTGGTACTCGTCAGGGTTGACTTTCTTCCCACCGACCGTCTTCCAGGCATTCAGACGTGACGGAAGAACGATTTTTCCACATCGTTATTCCATTATTCGTTGGAATAATTGGTTTCGTGATAGCTATCTCGACAATGAGGCTCGTAGCTCGCTATTTTGCTCTGTATGTGTCTTTGTTCCTCCATGCCATTGGGTAGACACTTAACCATCGTCAGTTTCTTGATGGCGCAGTCATATTCGGGTTTCATCTGCTTCTTGACTTGGACATCCAACACCTTCGCTCGCACACCGTCGAAACGCGCTGTTGCGCTTGCGTTTATCAATGCATTCTCGCAGTTAGGGAACATAGCTGGCTCGTGGGTCCCACGCACTGTTGCCGGACATCGAAGCCACTGACAATAGCTTTTATCCGGACAGATACGTGTGGCAGAAGTCTTGGGGGCCGACCTACGTCCGCTCCTACGTGATCTGCGTTTCGACGAACGGGCTCTGCATCGCAATGTGCTTCATCTTCAGACAGGTACTCTCCAAAGAGAACAAGCGTCTAGAGCAGCACGACTTGTCGGCAAATAGATCGAGAAGGCCCGGATACAGGTTTATGCTTTAGGGAGGATATGAGCACGGAATGGCACACCGTTACGGTAAGTAGCGACGCGGCAGTGCGATCAAACGCGAGGAATTGGCGGCCATGTAAGCCCGTCCCAGGTGGACAATGACCGGGTTGGAGAAATCCAATCGAGAATTTAACCTTTTATTATCGGAAAGCTAATTTCTTGATCGATGTAATGAATAGACTTAACGTCGAATCAAGATATGGCAAGCGACTTACTCCAATGGTTACCAGCCACTACTATATCTATCCCCTCCTCTCATCTCTCCTGAGGTCATGATGATGCCTTTCCCTTACACATATCTCCTTCCTCTCTTTTTCTTGGCTTGCGCTGCATCCGTCCTTCCAGCCTACGCACATGACCCTCGCTTAGCCCTCCCAGACACTTGGCACCATCCACCAGGCCATCCTATCAATGCGCTATTCCGTAGACAGACACAAAACGGGACTGAACTCCCCACGGACGGAGGTAGCTATCCACCAGTCGGGTCGCAAGGTACGTTCCTTCGTCGTCCAACACCTGCGCGCCCCTACCCATCAAATTTCTTCATCTCTTATAGCTTGGGTCAGTGCATACCCCCAAGGCCCTCTTGATCCAGGAGCAATGCCACAAGCATGGAAAGACGCACTTAACAATGCCGTCCAGGAGGGAAAGATCCCCGACATTCCTCAGTCCACCCTAGTTAATGCCACTCCCGTGTACCCGCATGGCGTCGACCCCAACTCACCTGGTGTCTGTTCGGGTTCGGGGACGGCCAAATGCAGGATTCAGGGCGACTACTGGGATGGCCCGTCAGGTTACGTTACTCTCTCCTTTGACGATGGGCCACTACCGGTGAGTGAGTGATCTTGCACTTTAAATACCACATCACGACAACCGCGTTTCCGTGTCTCCCTTGAGCCCGCGGGCCATCCAAATTGCGAAAATGCGTCGTGAGACTGAGCTTGTCCGCTGATGATTAGTTCTAAACCACATTCTCACAATTTTACATTTCTTCGCCTATTGCTCGCAGCCCTCCACTGCGCTGTATAATTTCCTTCGAACGAATAACCTAAAGGCGACGCACTTCTTCATCGGGAAGAATATTATAGCTTATCCTCAAACGTTTTTGACCGCCTACAACACAAATCTAGACGATATTGCCGTACATACTTGGAGCCATCCCTACCTGACAACGCTCTCGAACGAGCAAATCATCGCAGAGTTGGCGTACACAATGCAGCTGATCTATGACTCCACTGGTGGGCGCGTTCCAAGATTTTTCAGACCACCTTACGGTGATACGGACACTCGCGTTCATTCACTTGCTAAAATCCTCGGCTTGACTACTATTGTTTGGAACCAAGAGTGAGTATTGACTTTGTCTTGGCTACTGTACCTTGTTGGATTCATAACTGGGCGTTGCACTTAAGCACCGAGGATTGGCAGCTCACCTCGAACGGGATAACGCCGGCCCAAATTAGTAGAAAGATGCAAGAATGGCTTGCAGGTATTTATTTATAGATTCCCTTGTTTTGCGGGCGGCACTCATATTACGTAACGAGGTCCTAAATCGCCTGGTTTGGTCATTCTAGAGCACGAACTCTCAAACCAGTCTGTTCAGGCTTTTCTTGACAACTACCATTTCATTGTTGAAAACGGCTGGAAGACCGTTTCTGCTGCAGAAATGGACGGACAGAATGCCCCGTACCAAAATGCGCAGGGGACAACTGGGGCAGTCACCTCTGCTGCCATTATTGCGAAGCAGAACAATGCCGTATCGTCTCTCCCGGCCTCGAACACGGCAAGCCAGTCGACGACAGCCAGTTCGACAAGCAGTGCATCGAGTGGTAGTGCTAAGCCAAGTCACCTGACCAAGGCCGGTGGAGCCAGCGGAGCGTCCGTTGCGACAGCGCTCACGTTGAGTGTGACTGTACTCGCTAGTGTTGCTGGTGTCTGGCAGTTATGAGTTGTCTGTTGCGAAGACATGTCCTGCTAATCACTGCTATGCTCAGAGATTTCTAGGCAGTGCTGTTTCATTTGTTCTGGAGGCAATGTTAGTAGTTATCTCGATTTGAAGTTGTTATTCGTCGAACGATTTTACTGTACATTGTTGTAGCATGATGACTGGTTCACCTGTCTAGCACAAAGCTCCGGCGCCCGCTCGTTTCGTCTCGGTGACTAAGCGTGGGTTCTTTCTCCTACCCACTTACTCACGGCACGGTCACATCTTCGTTACCTCGCTGCAATCTCGTATCGCCGACAGAATGTCCCGGGGTAGAGATGTGGTATTCCTGATGGCCATTAATAGAGCAGAAGGGTCAGGCGGGATGCATCCTTTCTGCGGCGTGCAGCACTTCGTTCTTCGTTGTTACGGCTTGCACGGCTTCACGGCTTGCGCACCGCACAAAGGCCACCCAGGTTTGATTATCTAATTGGTTACTCGTTGTGGGAATCACTTTTATTTATTTAGACGCAAAGCGCCGGGTGCCGGTAATTCGGACTGGGTGTACAGAAAAGTGATTAACGGCTCTCTTTTGCTTTGCCGCTAATGTCTCTACTTGGCTCCTTAAAAGGTCTCCTTCCTCCCGCCATGTCCTCTTTGCGGTGGGCACTCTTCCTCCCCCTCACGACCAGCTCAGCTTCTCCGTCCCATCATGATCTCCTTCCCTCGTCACGCTCTCACCCTCCTCCTCTTCTTCCTCTCCCTCTCCTCCTTCGTCCACTCCGCCGCCGTCCCCACTTACGACCATCATGCTCATACTCATGATCACGCATCCCAGGGCGCTCTTCCTGACCGTTGGTACCATGATGACGATCATTTCGCCCATGCCCTCTTCAAGCGCCAGTCCACAGCTTCTCCTACCTTTCCAGAAGTCGGTTCCCCCACCTGGTCCGCCGCATATCCTTCCGATACTCCAGATTCGAGTGCAATGCCCCAGTCTTGGCAGGACGCTCTCAATGCTGCGGTTCAGGCTGGTAAGATACCCAACATTCCACCGTCCACGCAACCCTCCCCGGCTGCCAATCCCGTCTACAGTGCTTCTTTTGATCCCACTAGTCCTCAAGTCTGTTCTGGCTCCTACGGTTGTCAAATAAACGGTAGCATCTATAACGCCCCCGCGGGCCACCTAGGTCTCGGTTTTGACGACGGCCCTCTTCCAGTGCGTGCTTTGCTCTTTCATTTTTCATTTCTCCGAGTTTTCATTCCGTGTTTTGCATGTGTTACACAGCCGTCCGATAACCTTTACGCATTCCTCAGGGAGAATGAACTCAGGGCGACTCACTTCTTCATCGGAATAAATATCATCGCCCATTGGCCCGAGTTTAATACTGCCTTCCAAACCAACCAGGACGATATCGCCGTACACACCTGGACGCATCCTTATATGACCACGTTGTCCAATGCCGACGTTGTTGCTCAGCTGGGTTGGACACTTCAACTGATTTACAACTCTACTGGGGGTAGGCTTGCCCGGTATTGGCGTCCCCCATATGGTGACACGGATATGCGTGTAACCACTATTGCCCAGGAGGTATTTGGTCTTACGGCCATTGTTTGGAATAATGAGTACACACTCTGATTACTATATCGCGTTATTCGCCTCCTGATTCCGCTTCAGCTCCGAGGACTGGACCCTTGATACACCCGGAGGGACGACACTCGACGCAATCCAGACTAACTTCCAACAATGGCTCTCAGGTAACTTTTTGTTTCCGATCTAATCCGTACCTTGTCTCAAGTAATACTCCTCAGGGCCTCAAACTACTGGCCTCATCGTCCTGGAGCATGAGCTTACCAACGATTCAGTGCAAGCCTTTATGAATGCCTACCCGCTCATGAAACAGTACAACTGGACTCTCCAATCTGTGAGTGAGCTGTACAGCCCAAGCGCATATCAGAATGCGGCTGGTCCGACAGACCAGCCCACGTTTGTCCCTATAACCGCTGCTGGCAATGGCGGCGCAGGGCTCATTACGTCCACATCAAGCTCTAGTTCAAGCACGCCCCCGCCTAGCCCTACAAATACTAGTAGCTCCAAAGGCACGTCACTCCCAGATAGTGGTGTCAAGAAGGGCGCAGCTTCGAGGACATCACCTCTCACGCTGTCAGCGCCTTTGCTGGCATTGCTCTTTACCCTCTGCCTGATTTAGTTGCGCGCGTCGTCCTGTCACGGAACATTGTTCTCCTTGAGCTTCTTTGTGGATCGACCTTCTAGTGTTCCGCTATACCCGTGCAATTACCAAATTCCCGTACGCCCTGCCTACGACATGACTCATAATCGTTGAATCCCATCCAGGATGTTCCGTTCTTGGACCTTGGACTTATGACACGAACTTTGCGATGCTTACCCTTCCATACCCTTCCTGCTTACTGGACTTTTTCTTTCTTTTTACATATTCATGATAGGGATGTCGTGTCGTGTGGACGATAATTGATTGAACATTTTTCAGACGTAAACTCGACAGTTATTGGCAACCATGCGTCACGTCATGCTGGCGTCAACATACTGTACAACCAAAGTTTATTGTGCCTTGTACTCATCCATGTAGCCAATCATGGAATTGCATGCACGTGCATGCCCACGGCAGTCGTCCTTTTGCGTTGCTGCTTTCCCAGGGCAACAATCACGTCACGACTGCATTTACACGGCCCACCGCCCAGGAACGGGCCATCGGCATCGGCCGGCAAATTTCCAAGGATGGTAGAACACATTGTTCATTCCGGTAGAACATTCCTACCTCTTCATGTCTGTTTCGTAAAGATCGTAACAAAAAGCATGGACCACAAGCAGGAGAACTAGATGTGGGTGAACCAGCAGAAGATAGAAAGAGACAGATGAAAGGGACGGTACGCTCGATGGGAGAATAGAGGAGGAGGGGCGCATACGGTAGCAGGTCAGGCCAAAACGTAAGCGGCGTAAAGGTAAAGCAGCGTTCAAGGTTGAATGGAAGATGCGGTTGAATGGATGATTAGGCACAGAGTTGCCACGCCTGCGCCTGGGAAACACAGGGGCAGAGAGAGAGGCTCTAGAGTGGGAGGGAGGCGGGAAGAAATTAGGTGTATCGAAATGGGGCGCCGTTTTGGCACCAGTAGGGGAGAGACGCTAGGAAGTGCAATAAAAGGGACCAACGGGATGATGATCATAATATGTTGGGCCATTTGATTTTCAAACCCTCTAGCCACCGCATGTATAAAAGTTCGGCGATAGGTGACCGTTTGACTGGTGAGGGCGAGGCGTCCGCAGCGCTGTCCCCCCGGGTGTTGTGGGTGTAGAGACTGCGCCAGATGGACTGGCGATGTCCTCGACCACCTCGGTCACAACAAGCCCACGATTCGTCATCTCGCTCTTTCGTGTGACCCGTCGATGGGGGAAGAGACTCCTCGAGGTCTGCACGTGTTGTCGCACAGCCGCGTTTCTGACCGCCCATTCATCAGCGCGAGTGAACGAACAAAAAGAAAAAGGGGTCGCCACTGACTCATTTAACCCTGTAAGGATGTCAAGGATCACATTGAAAGACAGTTCCGGGTTAACGTCCCTAAGCTCCTGGAAGCCACGTGATAGCATGCTGAGCGATTCGATCTCGCGCGCGTCCATATCGTCCGTGATGGCCTGTCAACCGAGCGATCACGCACTTGGTCTAAAAAGGCAACGGACAACCCACCTTCTGTATCGTTGGGAGAACGACCTCGTCTACAAGTGACCGCCCTGCTCTTACCACGTCGCTCATGGCACGCTTGTGCGCGGAAGACCTATCCTTCATCACGGGTGATACAGGGGATGTTGGCACAGATCCTCCGCTGCTACTTTCGCGCGCTCGAATGCTCCCCACGTATTCCGAGGACAGGCGCAGTGAACCCGTGGTGTCGATCTTCTTCACAGGGCGTATTGTATCGATCCCAGTTCCAATGTCAGCCTCTCGCACGATGGTGCCGTTTGGTGCCGTGCGTGCGGCATAAGACGACCGCCTTGGTGTCCGCACATACGCCGGTGGTGCGCCGAGGTCCTGGTTGGCAATAGGTTCCTTGAGCCCTGCTTGACTCGTGGTATCTGACGAAACAACTTCCTCCATTGACATGGCACGTTCATTCTGGGGTGCCAATTGAGACCGAACGATAACCGTGGTTTGCTGTTCCTGGATTTCTGAACCAGTTCCGCCCGGATTCGGTGGAATCTCACTTCCTTTTGTCGCGGCATCCGTGTCCAGAGAGTCCCCATCCTCTGCGGTCCCAAATAATGATACTCCCTCCTCGTCTTCATCAGGGATCACGCCGGGCCGCACAAGATCCTTTGCCATATTACGGAAGGATCCCATAGCGGCAGTGGATCTTATGGTTTCAAAGTTCCATTCACTCCTCAAGGTCCCGTTGTCCCACGACGCGATGCTACTCCGTGTGGCTGGTTGAGTAACTTGACCACGTGCTGGGGTACGAGCACGCCATTCTTGATAACGTTCGATTAGCTCAGTAAGATAAGATGTCTTGCGCGCGCCTCGTATGAAACGATGTTGAAGGAGCTCCTTTGCTGTTGGCCGCTGATAGGGGCATCGACAAAACACCCGGCCAGAACATGCGGAGGACATACCTGTGCGGGTTCCTTTGTCAAGCACTGAGATACAAAGTCTTTGAACGCCGATGAGAAGGCACCCTCGAGCACAGGGGCCTTTGCCTTGGGGATCAGAAATAAGACACGCATAGGGTGATACTCAGCGAGGGGCGGCTCTCCCTTTGCCATTTCGATGGCGGTGATGCCCAAGCTCCACATGTCTGCCTTTGCATCGTATCCCGCTTGCCTTATGACCTCGGGGGCCATCCAGAAGGGTGTACCGACAAAGGTGTGACGGAGAGTGCTTGTCAACTGGGCGGCAACGCCAAAGTCCGCAAGCTTGACTTTGCCCGATGCAGAGAGGAGGACGTTGGCAGCCTTTATATCACGATGGATGGTGCCCTCTCCATGAAGGTAATCAAGCCCTAGAAGGAGTTCGCGGCAGATGACGGCGATGTGCGCTTCCGAAAACACCATTGGTTTGAGGAGGTCGAGACAAGAGCCACCAGCTAGGTATTCCATGATGATCCAGAGCTTATAGTTGACAACAAAAGAGCCATAGTAACGAGTGACGAATTCTGACTCGTGCCGGGCCAAGTTGGCGATTTCTTGTTGTATTTCAAAGATATCGTCGTCCGAATCTTCAAGATCTGGGTGCAAAATGAAAAATAGCGACCAACCGCGAGGAAATAGATGCACCATCAGCTCTAGCGAGAAGAACAAAGTGGAGCAGGCGACGCACCAATTTGTTTGATAGCGACAATCTGCCTTGTCTCATTGTGCATGGCCTTGTACACAGTACCAAAACTCCCTGTGCCCAGCTTCTCCATAAGGGTATATTGACTTGCTGGATTACTGCTGGGCATTGGATAAGGTTCCTGGGGGCTTTGGGGCTTAGGTTCGGGAGAGGACGGAGAACGCGTTGGTTTAGACTGTGGAGAAACGGGGGTATCAATGGATGAACGCTTCCTCAACCGTGAACCAGGCATGACGAGGAATAGAGGTGAGGAGGACTAGGGGTGGAAAACTAGCCCCCCGTATACGGCGTGGGTGTCGAGGACAAGATGCACAGCAGTCGCCCACACACGTGGGGTGCGAGAAGATTAAAGTAATATATGTGAAGTGAGGACTTGCCGAAGGCTCGCCGAGCTTTGCTACCATCGCTTACCACAAAATGCAAGACGACTCACCATTGGAATGCCGTTAGCTGGGGGCTATTCCTCGTCCCGGGTAGTAGCCAGACTGGGAGGGGCGAGGGGAACGATGAGCGAGGACAGACCCTCGGCCTTAGTAAGCAGACTCCACATTGCCCATATGACCCAAGAGCAGAGCTCATTAATTACGTAAGGCGTAATGTAAGGGCGTAAAGATACCGTAAAGATTATATGATAACGTATTCTACTTGTACCATCAAGCTCGTGGCTTTCTGGCTTTCCCCTCCTCTCAGAAGCCCCATCCACCTCGTTGTCCCGTCATATAGTCTATGCGGTGCTGGAACGAAGCCAAGAACTCGTCATATTGATTAGCCGAGTCGAGGGATGGTATGGTATAGGGATCTTGCTGTCCTGAGGCCCGTTGTTTTCCATTCCCGGAAGGGACCGATGGATGCCTGTGGTGCGCGTGCGCGGCCTTCGATCTTGGATTCCTGGTGGCGGAAGCCTTCGTAGATGTAGGTGGAGACCGGCGGACGACAGGAGCTCTGGATGCAAATTTGTATTCCGAAGGCTCTGTTACAGGACACGGCTGAACAGGAGCAACAAGGGGCGCCGTCCAAGAGTGATTCGATGCCTGTGGGACGTGGGGGGATGTTCGGAATGCACCATAGTACATTCCTGACCGCGCCTGTTTGCCTGCGCACTGCGCCCATCCCAAGCGTTAATACAAGCATATGTGACTTGAGGGTCGGCACATACCAGGGCCTTTTGATTGCCCTTTGAAATGCGCTGCATCTCGTAATGACTTGCTCGAAGATTGGTCGTAGGAGGCGGAGAGTAGATAGACTGGGGGCGTGTAATGGCTTTTAGTGAACTACGCTGAGTTCGTATGAAGTTCCGTTGGATGTAGCTGGTAAGCCATGGGTGGGTGATTACTCTTTTATATCGAACCAGTATCGGTGGTCTCGAGACGTCGTAATAGGCGAGTCCACAAGACAACGCTGTTGCAGAAGTGCTCGTTGACCACCAGTACAACAAAGCTACAGACGTATCACCAGCATCAGAGGAGGCGGATAGGTTGCAACGCACAGACACTCAACATCAACTCCAGACAAGGACGTCGCCAGTGGGAGTGCTGAGATATCAGACAAGAGCCGAATCGGGAAATACATAACGTACCGCCACCTCTGACTCTCGCCACTTCTGACAAGGAGCATTATGACTCCAATTGTCTTGTAATTTCAAAAGAGTTGCGGACTGGATGAGCTATTGTTGTGATGCTCGCCCCCGCTGACGTCGATGGGCGATCAAATAGGGACCGTCGTCAGTAGGGCACAAAAGCTTAACGCTTACGCTCGGACATAGCTGGGTACAACAATTTGTACAATGCTAGTGCCACTGCCTTGAAGTCCGTTTCGTATGCATTCGTGGCCCCTACTAGTCGCAAGTACCCGCCCCATTTTCGCGGTGCCCAAGGTATGTGGTTATACGACGGTCTCAAAGTAACAGATGTGATCCCTTTGTCCCTAACTGCCCTGTTGTCTCCCGCTATCGCACGGATAACGCCACGAGGAATCCGCGGAGTAAGCTCCGCATGTAGATTTCCGGGAAGCCAGAGCAAATGTGGCAAACTTACAGCCGCAGTCCCAACCGGCATGAGATTCAGGATGAAATATCTGTGCATTGAGACTATCGAGAATGAATAAATGCAATGAGACAGCCATACTTTACATGATATGCCAAGCAAAATCTAACAATCTCTGGGGTTACCCGAATCCACTGTCAATGAACAGGGTCAAAGCGATAGATGCCAAAACTCATGATGGGGAAGTCAGGGTCGAAAAGCAGAAGCAGCCCTCTTCAGAGGTTGACGAGCCTTGTGAGGGGAAGTGGTGGATCCCGACAACGCGATCGCGCCTCTGGCCACCCGGGGATTAACATTCCGGAAAGAAGTCTTCGTGGCTACGGGAGGTCTGGCAACGCGGTACTTTCCGGCGACTTGGGCCGGCCTAGACGCTGAAGCTGAAGACTGGGATACGTTACGCGGGCCGCGCACAGTGGGTCGAGAAGCTGCCGTTCGTCTCGCTCCCGACGTGGTGGTTACTCGGCGTCTCTTTCGAGTCAGCAAGGCATCGTCTCCATGTGAGGCATCGGGGTCCTTGAAATCTTCATCGTCTAGTGTGTCCTCAGATACTGTGCCCTCACGTTGGGGCCTGAGAGAAACAGGTCGCGGAAGAGCAGTGAAGCGTCCTGTGCCTCTTGCTGGCCCTGGCTTTCTCGGACTTCTGTGGTCTGCAGCACGTTTACGGGGGTGGACGCCAATCTTGTGATTGGGAAGAGGCCTCTTCACTCCTGCGGCGCTTGAGCTACCTAATGAAGCGCTACGTGAGATCGTGACCGTAGTCGTGCGCAATGACGAGGCGTGATGATCCGTTGTTAACCCCGTCATCTCGCTAGGTGCTGAAGATGCCACAGTGGCTTCGGTAATAATAGAAACATTGGAAACTTCACGACCCATAGGCACAGCCCGGAGAATACGTCGATGCTTGGGGGTCTGGAAAGTGACGTCGAACGAGTCCTCAGTTTCGTAATCCTCCATGTCTCCTTCGCTATCGCTTGAAGTAACATAACGAGTCTCGAGAATTTGAACCCCGGGGTTTTTCGTCTCGTCGCTCAAGTCACCATCGGAGCCGGGGTTCAGTGGCTCACGCAGTGGCAGGAGCGACCGCCCAAAACCCTGGCGGACTCCGTCAGTCTGGTCATTGTTTGCGACAGCTCCCCCAGTACCCTGTTCATGAACGATACTGAACTGGGAAGGGTGAACAGGCTCCGGGATGTTGACCTGTGAGGGATGAACGGGTGTTGGAGGGTACGCGGAAGGGAACGGAGGGTATGTTGGCCAATCATCGACAGCAATCGTAGGGACCCGGGGCTCTGGCATGGCCACTGAGGGGACGTTTGTGGGATAGTCAGCATGGTCCTCGTCAATGTCTTCATGTGACGAAGGAGGTGGATGCCAGATCTCGTGCATTTGTGATGATGCGTCTGGACGTGCGTAAAATCGGGAACGAAGCGTGTCCGAAGAATTTCTTGTATCCTGGGATACGCCACGTGGATAGGGAATGTGGCCGCCTCTTGATATAGCCCCCCCTGACTGCGACTCCTCCCTAGACATTGGAGATCGTTTCTTCGATGGGGCAGGCTGATCATCTCCGTAGCTTCTAACGCTTTCAGAGTCCACCTCCGTTAGACCAGCCTGATCTTCATCGGTTGATGATCCGTACCACCACGAGATGGCTGCACTGAAAGGAAGAGAAAGGATCAAGAGAATGAAATCGCCAAGGTTATGAACGAAGTTTAAGACGGCATCGAGGGTTGACACATAAGGTTTGAGAAGGGGTCGGATGACGTGGAGGTAAATGGGCTCGGCACTCTAGGAAACGATTATTACTAGGGCCCGGAGTGAATCAGGGAATGATACAAACTCTGGCGCGAGACAAAATGAGAAAAATGAGGGTGACAGACTTCAACTCGTCGTAAAAAGGAATGAAGATCCAAACTATTCTCTCCAAAAGTGATTCATAGAGAGCCAGGCAGCACTTGGACAAGTACCTTCACGACTTCAGTCCTGGGCTCCAAAGGGCACACGACTCACCCAAATAATCCAGATCGCCATGCAACCTTTCATATCGCGCTTTCTCTGTGTGAGGGCTCGAGTGCTTGGTTGACCATTGTTTCGAGATGAGGGAGGGGGTAATTTGAGGGTTTTGAACGTGATGAAGACATTTTGGAAGACGAGATAGCTGCGTAGAATAAGCACAACGAGGCCCATGGTCAAAAGGCAGGGGAGCAATGAGCGCCCCGATAGAGGAGGCGGTGTTCCACGAGTCAGCCAGAAAGGTTTCTGAAGTGGGGTTGGTTCGCGGGAAGGACAGGCTTTATAGCGAAACGGGGATGCCTCGTTGCAAAAGTCGAACTGGCGGGCGTGCGTGCGTGTCTCGGACGCGCGATGTGCACGTGCCGTCCGAGTCACCGTATTAACCCCGCCCACTTTTCTTTCATTCCCCTCTCTCCCTCTATGCCAAAGATCAGGACGAGCCGCACTAAGAAAGCCCCTGATGGCTTCGAAGAGATCGAACCTGTTGGTGTTTATTGCCCCTCCAATGAAATATCGCTGATGCCTCCTTTCCAAGATCCTTGATGACTACGGGAGAAAGATGCGCGATGCCGAGAACGAATCCCATGAAGGCAAGCGCAAGTCCGAATCCCTTTGGCCTATCATGCGCATATCGCATGCCCGTTCAAGGTATATCTATGAGCTCTACTACAAGCGAGAAGCGATCAGCAAGGAGCTCTATGACTGGCTCCTGAAAGAGAAATACGCGGACGCGAAGTAAGTCCTTGATTTTCGTCGAGTCGTCTTTCTGATCACTATCACAAAGCTTGATTGCAAAGTGGAAGAAAACTGGATACGAAAAGCTCTGCTGTCTTCGCTGTATTCAAACAAAGGCGAGTGTCAGCAGAGTTGGTTTTCTTGCGTCCTCATTCAGACCGATGCATTAGGACATGAACTATCAGGGCTCGACATGCATTTGTCGCGTTCCCAAAGCGCAGGTACGGGCTGGAACAGTGGTGGAGTGCGTTCACTGCGGCGAGTGATTCCCTCTTCTGGTCCATACGTAAACTGGTCTGAAATGGCGCTCGGCAGGCTGTCGCGGTTGTAGTTCAGATTCATAAAGGCAACTTGCACCTCGCCGGGCCTTCAGTAGGAGGAGGGAAAGCAAGTCGTGCGTCATAATGTGTGGCGTACGATCAGCTAGGGCTAGGACAACATTAAGTGGTTGGCGTGTCTGGGGTGCTCGTCTTGATTGGACGGTTGTCTCATCGCTGTCGACGGACGCCAATCTTTGTGAAGGTCTATAGCGTACTGTATGTGCCTCTGCGTTTGATCGGGTCAAAGTGAAGCTCATATAACTCTACTGCCACTTCCAGCTCGGGAACTTCCTTTCCTTTTCTTTAGTGTAGCAATCAAACTTTTTTAGACTACTACGCCAGAAATTGAGGCTTCTTGCGAGCCACGTGTCTGTCCCCGGATTGAGTGAGCCCGCCTCGAATTAAGCCCAGCTGGATGACTGGCATCACCTGAGCCATTGACGACGGTCAGAACTCGGTGAGAGTTCGGTACACTACTAAAATTAATCAGAGTTTTTTTTTTTACGAGTGTATGATTGGCAGCTGAGACCAGGCACGTCGGTCAGGCGGGCGGGAGAGATTAACAGATTAGTAACCACAACAGGCACGGTCGGATCACCTCATAAGCGATGCAAGAACCCGGCGACTTGGGCTCATCCCCCTCCCGACTCTGCTCTGCTCATGGGTCAGTTCACCAGGGATATCATTGACACCTCCAACGTGCTCTTTCGCAGAGCTGCCCCTCAACAGGTACCGTAGACCGCGTATCTCATGCCCTACTTTGTTTTTATTTTGGATATGTTTTCTAGGCTGGCATCTTCAGCCACCTTAACCCAGCGACATACAATGCTAACGATCCCTTCGTCTTATGGGTAATTCAGACGAGTACGTCGGGTGCCATCACGCCCATCATGCCTTAACTTCACTTTACTAGTCATCATCGTTGGGTTCACTCAACTACTTTCCCTCCTATTTGCTCGGATCCGTCAACCTAGGGTCATTGCTGAGGTTATCGGCGGCGTCATCCTTGGTCCGACTGTCATGGGACGCATTCCCAACTTTACACAGACGATCTTCCCCACAAGTTCCCTGCCTATACTCACTCTCACAAGTACCATCGGTATCGTCTTCTTCCTCTTCATTGTTGGCATCGAGGTGGATCCCAACCTTGCTAAGAGAAATGTCAAGGCATCTGCCTCTATTTCAATCGCTGGGCTCGTGATCCCCCTTGGCTTGGGTGCTGCCATCGCTGTGCCTATTTATCACAGCCTTGTCGAACACGGCGTCAATTACGGCTATTTCATCTTATTTGTAGCCGTCGCCGTGGGCATCACCGCATTTCCCGTCTTATGTCGTATCCTCATAGAAGTTGGCCTCATGGATACTACCGTCGGCGTCCTTGTCCTGTCCGCCGGCATTGGCAATGATGTAGCTGGATGGATTCTTTTGGCTCTGACTGTTGCCTTGGTCAATGCTTCCACTGGCCTTATTGCACTCTATGTGCTTCTGACCGGTCTCGGCTACACCCTCTTCCTCCTCTTCCCTGTCAAGTGGGCTTTCAAGTGGCTTGCACAAAGAACGGGCAGTTTAGACAAGGGAGAACCTACAGCGTTCATGATGACAGTTACCTTAATCCTCGTACTCTTCTCTGCATTCTTCACGGACATAATCGGCATCCATCCTATCTTTGGTAAGTTGTCGGTTATCTTTACCACCTTGAGGAGTCTCATCCTCCTCTCTTTCTCCTCAGGTGGCTTTCTTGCTGGGCTTGTCATACCCAAGGACAACGGCTTCGCCATTTCCGTCGTTGAGAAGGTGGAAGACGTGATCAGTCTTCTGCTTCTACCTCAGGTGAAGTCCCTTTTCTTTTTTGTTGGTTCCTACTTGAGTCTAACTCCCACTGAATTGCATAAACAGTACTTTGCTCTTTCTGGTCTTAAGACCAACCTCGGTCTTCTGAACAACGGCCTCACCTGGGGTTACACGGTTCTAATTTGTGTAGTCGCTTTTCTAGCCAAATTTATCCCGTGTTCCGTGACTGCCAAGGCCTTTGGCTTCACTATCCGAGAGTCCGGTGCTGTTGGAGTACTCATGGCCTGCAAAGGGTAGGTTCAATCAATTTACGCTGGCAACCTAGACCACCACTCACAACTCTCGTTAGTCTCGTCGAGCTCATTGTTCTTAATGTTGGTCTTCAAGCCAAGATCCTCGATCAGCGGATCTTCTCTATGTTTGTCCTCCACGCGCTGGTGTTGACATTTATCACAACACCTCTCACTATCCTTATCTATCCAACTCGTTATCGCGTCCGTGGCAGTGCGACTTTGGGGACAGCAGTTACCCCTGGTACCGGAGCAGCCGCCATCAACGAGTTTATACGCTCCAAGTTCGCAGTCGTGCTGCTTGACGGAATGGAACAACTTCCCTCTGCGATGACTCTGACTCAACTCCTTTCTACGAGCACTCGCTGGATGTCCGCAAAGTCCTCCACTGACAAGTCTTCCCAATCCGAGAAAACCATAATCCCTTACCTCCCTGACAAGCACACCATCCATGTAGATGCCCTCCGACTTGTGGAGTTGACAGGGCGTACATCCGCTGTACTAAAGTCGCAATCTGCCGACACACTCATTCGCAACGACTCTGTCCTGTCTATTTTTCGGACGTTTGGACGCATCAAATGCTTGTCAATGTCTGCTGCTCTCTCGCTTATCAGTTATGATGAATTCTCCATCTATGTTGCCGATCACGCTCGTGAGAGAGGTTCGCAAATGGTCGTTATCCCTTGGTTTGTTGCTTCGCATGCGGCGGAAGCTGCAACCAGCCATCACACAGGACTGGCTTACAATCCATTTGACTCACTTTTCTCCAAGACGTCAGGGAAAGATGAAACTGCTCCACTCCTCCTTCGTTCGCAATTTGTTCGCAGAGTTTTTGCGAGCAGCCCGTCAGACGTGGCTCTGTTCATCGACCGCGGGCTCTCAACCGACTCAGGCTCTACCATATATCCTCATGTCTTTCTCCCTTTCTTCGGTGGGCCGGATGACCGTCTCGCTCTGTCCTTCGTGATACAGTTATGTATGCATGAGGCAAGCAGTGCGACCGTCGTACGGATGCATCGACTGGAATCCGATGGGAAGGAGTCCTTGGCCTCTATTGGTGATAAGCCCGTGTCCAACGGTGAAGTGAGTTTTCCGTCTGTCATATATGGCCAAAATTTGACACAACAACAGGGTGTCGCCTTCCCAAACACGGTGTACTCCCATTTAGGAACGCAAGTTCGCATCCAATCTGACACAGCTGATAACGTTCTGTGGGACCGAGTCACGTCTCCAAACTCATCCTTCAGCCCCGAGGTCCGATCAGCACTGACGCGCATCTCATTCCAAAGCGATTCAGCAGTCCGACCTCTGCACCGAATGTTGGAATTAGCTGGCATTGAAGCCTCTCGAACGTCCAAACCTCTCTTGGTGGTTGCGGGACGCTCGAGACGGATGGCTGTCGAGTCTCATAATCGTGAACTTCACCGGTTGGTCGCGGAGCGCAACACTACGCTCGCCTCGGAGGTTTCGAAGACGTTTGGCGATGTCGCGTCCGCGTTCGTTGTGGCTGGAGGGGGCGTAAGCTTGGTTGTGACGCAGGCAACGCTATCATGAGACGGTTATTATGTTTGAATGAGTTACACACGATCTGTTATATTCTCTGGTACACTTTGATACCTGAGATAGTTGTTCTCTATATGGAAGTCGGTTCTTGTCCACGTACTAGTACACCGTACACAATTACAATGACAAGACAACCTACTTATCAGTTCTTGCAACAGCGCTGCTGCTGGATACCTCCCTGTTCCTCTTGTCTAACTCAACCCAGCACTCTCCACTTCCATGCCCGATGACAACTGTAGCGATTGTGGCCTTGCTCATCACCTCCACATTCGGGAAGATGGCATTTACGGATGTCCAGGCGGTAGTTCTATTTCTGGTTCCCTCTGCGGGCACTGTCGTGAACCAGTGAGCTTTCACGCCGATCCCAACAGCGCAACAATTACATGTCCGGGTCGATATGTTTCCACTTTCCAAGACGCATCCTCGGAATACGCTGACTCGTCCATGCGGAGCGAATCTCCGGATCCTCTTCTGCTTGTCCCCGACAACCAGCTACCACAGCGGCACTATCCCGCATTGTGGCGCTCAACCCAGCCCGAGGGTGTGGCGATACCCTTGAGACGGTCCTCCCGCCTAGAAGGCCGACGGCGCCCTCGAGAGGATGCGGAACCGTATGCTCAAGCCCGGGCGAGACGATCGTCCCGCCGTGTGTCCTTGCAAGACACTCCGCCGTCTTATGGGCACTGGCACGACAACGAAGCCGCATACCCGGTGCAGGACCCTCTCCCCCGCCGCAAAAGCCTACAACCCTACGTCCTTAATCGCATGTTTCCCGTCGAGGATATGGATCCCATCGAGGGTTTCCGGCCTTTTACAGAACTCGACCCCGGACAGTTGCCGAATCCGGTTACGATCCGTGAGCCCATGAGAGATCTAGCGAAGCCCTCTTTCGAGTATGTGTGGAACCCAACCGTCGTGGTTCCCGCAGTGGGCGGCATGCGCGTCCGGGTGGGACAATTCGAGAGAAGAGGACCTCCTGCGCCTGCGGGAGACATCACGCCATTCGCATGTTCCACCACCACCGCCGATGAGAACGAAACGACCTCTTCAAGCTCTGGCTCTGAAGACTACTTCACCGCGCAGGACTGGTCCTCATCCTCCACCCCCGAACATCATCCTTCGGATCACGGAAGGCCCAGCTGTGAAACATTCCCACAAACGATGGCCTCCCCTCCTCCGAGTCACCCCAGTCCACCACAGCCTGAATTTATACAGGGCTCATCCAAATCGATACCACCCTTGCAGCAGCAGACCCTGGGCAGCGGCTTCAGAGAGGCTTATCTGCAGTCCGTAGAGAACGAGTTTCCTCATTTTGACGCACTGGCACGACACTACGCCGTAGTGCAGAACCGGGAGAAGGGCATTGACCCTCTGCAACAACGGACATCTTCTGCACCACGTCACGCAACGGAACCAACGCCCTCCGCCCCTGCCCTTGCATCCTATTCTTTTCGGCATCCTGAAAGCCACGGGGCACCATTACAAGATCCCTTCACGCACACGCACACGCACACGGCTCCACAACCCTTCCAGATCGAACAACCCCATTCACCACCGGCTGAACCCCGCCGCAGGTCAACGATGCCGGGTACCCTACCCGGCGCCACCCTCGCAGCAGAGTACCGATCAGGGTCGACGCCAAAAGTGCCCGATCGCGGCGCAACGGAGTTGGCGGTGGACGAGGTCGAGGACTGGGCGGCGCGCGAGCCCTGGGAGTACGTGCACCGCGTGCTGACGTCCTCGACGCGCGCGCTCGTCATGTTTCTCAAGACGCCGACGTGCGACATCCCCGCCGCGGCGCTGGGCGCGCTGGGCGCGCACCTGCACCTGCAAAAGATGCTCATCGACAACGAGCACTGGCTGCTGATCGGGCCGCGCGACGTCAACCTGTACGAGTTTGGCGTCAAGTTCCAGACGCGCGCGCGCACGCCGGACAAGTTCGTGTTTCGGTTCGGGAATCTGAATTGGGGCGCGGACGTCAATCAGATAGAGGACGAAGTGTGCAAGGCGGCGATGGAGTGTTCGGCGAGGCGCGGCCGAGGTAGTGGTGGTATGCCAGCAGCGCTGCCTGCACAGTTCATGGCCGGGGCCATGGGTGGTTTCGTGGTTTGGTATGCGCTCTCTCTCATGTGAGGCAGGGTCGTGAACGCTTCCCTGATGACCCTATTGTGTGCTCGATATCACAAACGCTTGTTCCTCACCCTCTTTTTGCTCGCTCTCGTAACGCTACCTTGTCTTGGCTCTACATTCTTTATTGTCTATCGGTACCCCCAAAGCTCTCTGTAAATACACAAAAGCTACGATACGATTTGCAAAACAGAACAGAATCAATCTGTTCAACATGACACCCTATTCATACATTGCCGCCGCGAAATAATACACCGATCATTGGGTATCGTGGTATAGAGATACTTTGTTTCCGGACTTGGAAGAAAGGTTTAGAGTCGAGACAATGGTGAATGACAATCGAATCGGAGGCTGAGACGTAAATGTTTTCGCCACGAGGAGCGGAGCGCTGTAGTACGATCAATCGTAAGAAAACTGAGAGGGTGCAAGATCTCACTCACCCACGTTGTAAAGACACGTAATTGATACCCAACGAATCCCCAAACGATGACTAAACGGCCCAATCCTCCATGCCGCCACTGAAGCCTCCGCGGCTGCCAAGCCCCCTGGCGATACGCGCCTCGACGCGGTCCTCCGGTCGACCGAGGGACAGGATTCGCGTTTGCGAAGAACCCAGCAGGAGTCTCTCCCACCATCCCTTCTCGTCATCATCATCGCTCTCGTCACTGTCATCCTCCAGACCGATTTTGGATTTGCCCTTGCCCTTTGCACTGCGCTTCTTCCCCCTTCTCCCGCTTCTCTTCTCGAACCCGCGCCCTGAGCCCCCACCGCGCTCGCTCCCGTACGGCTCGGGCAGGTCGGCAAAGGAGATGCGTTTTGGAGTCGAACGAGCGCTCGATCCCGAGCTGCCCGCAGCACCAGTGCTGCGACCAGGAGTGAGGAAGCCATCAGATGAGGCTGGACTCTGCGGGGTGCGTAAACCGCCCTTCAGTGCAGAAGGGCGTGGTTCTCGACTGGACGATCCAGAGTGCATGTGGACGGGTTTGGTGAACAGACGTGAGACGCTCGCAGTCGCGGTGGACGTCCCTAGTGTTGGGGCAGGTAAGGGTGTTCGGGGAAGGAAAGCTGGGCGGCGTGATGCACGCCCCTCGGATGATGCACGCGACATGGCTGATGCGTTCTGTTGGTCGTCCCAAATTTTGCGCAAGGCTTGAAGGCTACGAACAGGATTTGGATGAGGGTCTGATGAGGGAGTGGATGATGATGTGGAAGAGAGAGATGAAAGAGAAGGGTTCTCAGTTGGCGGAGTTAAAGGACGCGTTGGAAGCACAAGGGATGGAGGTGTGAGTGGTGGCGTCAATGAGCGCCTACTAGTTATTTTACGCGTGCGACCAGAAAACGCGTTGCGATTACGCGATGGGGCACGGTACTGGATACACGCGAGGAGCTTGTGACTGGGTCTGTGGAAGCCCTTGGACGGTGCTCAGAACGAGGGCTAGAAGAGGGAAGTGAAGTAGTCGAGCTTGTCGATGGGCGTCGGTTTAGGACAGAGGAGAGTAGTGTGTACGCCGTATTTGACGACTCGGATAGTGTGGAATGGGATAGAGAAGGAGGATGAGGATCAAGAGACGGTGGAGAGGATATTCCCGATGACAGGTGAGCAGAAGAGGACGAGCGTAGACCAAGGGTAGATGGGAGAAGAATCGTATTGGGGTCAGCGTTGGACTCGACATACTGGGTTAATGCCCGTGGTGCCGGCGAGATAAGACGACTACGGGGCCAGTCTGAAAGACGTAGGTGCGGGCCGACTGTGTCCCTCGTTTGGGCACTAATCTGACGGAGATCGACCGATGAGCGATTGCGATAGTGAGGTGCGCGTAGATGTAGAGGGGAAGGCCCGACCGGGAGACTGCGGCTTATGGGATCTTCCTGGCCAAGTCTGAGGCCGAGAGCATCGGGTGGTGAATCAGAGGCAAGATGTTCTGAGATGACTGCGAGGTCATCCAACCAGTTTGCTTGCACGCCCGAATTAACACCGATTCGTGAGGACAGGTTGCGCGCTCTTGCCTCCAACGCGCTCTCAACGACAGGGGAGCCCGCCGCTAGGACGGCCGAGAGGGACGAGTGTGTGGTGATGGAGGATTGGAGTAGCGCATTGGACATCTCAAGGGCATGCACGCTGCGGGCGAGCAAAGAGTCCAGATAAGGATCCGTGGGGGACGCGACGGTTGGAGAAGCGGTGTGGCGTCTCCGATGTCCGTTAAGGCGGCGTGGACGGGGTGAAGCTAATGGAAGGAGCGTGTCAGACGTGGAGCCGTCCGTGTCGGCGTCGGCTTCGTGGGCGCTCTCTGGTTCTGGGTAGTCTGGGGGGCGTTCGTCAGGGGATATTTCAGTTCGAGGATAGGCGGGGAGGGTAGCTGTGGTGTCGGTTGAGAGTCGAGTGACAGAGAAACGCTTTCTATGAGGACGAAAACGAGAGGAAGATGTCAAAGACGGACTAGGGAGAGAAGGCTTAGGATCCATGACACAAGGGGATGCGATACGATGATGATGATGACTGAGGAGGACGGGACGACGCGACGATACACCGAGTCACTCAAAGCAGCGCGCGCGCTACAGCAAAGCAAAGTTGACGTGTGGCATAGTCTCATTATTCTATCGCTCTCAAACTACACGGACCATTGCTACTCTGGTATTCGCCTCGTTCTGAGGAGTATCAAACGAGCCCGCAATCTTCTCCAACTTGCGCTTGCCTAGATGCACTAAAGCGTACTGCACTGCGGCGTAATACAGCGGCCCGGTCCAAAGGAAAGAGCGCGGGTACTGCGCGCCTACTTTATCGTAATCGCCTGTTTCAAAGTCAGCCCTTCCACGTCTGCCCCGAGACCCTGAGGATGATGACCTACCACTTAGTGCCGCTCTCATATCAAGCCACGTTCTCGTCGTGTCAGTCAAGATGGCGTCAACGCCCCACCGCACGGCCTGATATCACACGCTTCAGTGCTCTTAAAGACGCACGTGTGCAAGCTCGCTGGCCTACCTCCATCATTTGCGCCGGATCATTCACCGTCCATACCATAAGCTTCTTCCCGGCCTTCTTGCACTCGCGTCGGAATCTGACATGTCCTTTATCAGAGGGCCATTACCAGCGTATTATTGCAGCTCCGACCTTTCACCATCCCCAGTGGCCAAACCAGGGAACCACATGGAGAACGCATCACAGTCTTTCCAAAAGTATTTTCGTGCAATGTCTGGCGCAGCACCGATGTGCGACCGCTTGAAATATGGGACATGCGCTTTGGCTGCGTTCACGAAGCGTGGGTGCCAAAGCCCGAGAATGATGCGCGGTGCTAGCTTAGTTTCCCATTCGGGATACGAAGTAATAATCTTGTCCATCAGTGAGAAAACCCGCTCTGCCTCGTTGTTCACTTTCACGTCAATGTCGAATTTGACGTGTTGATTCTCTGGCTGCTCGTAGAAAGCATTGGCGAGTGAGCGAATCAAGGCGTCCGTTATGCTACACTAACCTTCATCAGCAGATCGAGGGTGTCCGTAAACGTTGGGATGGCTTGCTTGGGCTCCTTGACGGTCCGGACGTGCACCATGCCGTCCGTTCCGTACCAGTTTCTCTCCCGAATAAGTCCTGTCAATGGGAATTCACAAGAGTCAAGAACGGACTTTTTTCACGAACAATTAGGCATACCCTTTGAATCTGTGGCCCGTTCTAAACCTGCCATACGGGTACATCTCAGACCAAGGCTGCGGAAACTTTCACGCTCGGGACTTACCTGGGTCATGAAACATAATAAGGATGTTGTCCCGAGAGACGTGGACGTCTGCCGAAGTGGTTACGGGACACAGACGGTGTAGCCACGGCATAAAATACCGCTCTCAATCCCCTCGGCGCCATCGCGGATAGCGGCCGCGAAGCTGGCTAGGGTATTTTCTGGATATGCTGCAGAAGCCTGTGTGGACAACGTCAGGAGAGCTGCAAGATACTGGCACAACCATAGCCTACACCACGATGACCCCAACATTCTGGTATGGACAACATGTAATCAGCCCATGTTGGGACATGATACGCAAAATGGGATTACCTGGCAGCACCCGAGTGCTCGTCTTGGTTGAAGACATGTCACGAGAATGTGTAGGGGTAAGTTTTTTTTTTTACTGACGTAATGGGGTGAAGGTGAGTAGTGAGGTCAAGACAAGAGGTAGTCGAGGACTGAGACGATGGATTTATACATCAGCGAGGGTGGTGGGAGGAATTGATACCGGCTTGGGAGTTTCCTGACCGAGCGAGGGAGATGTGTTTTACGTGTGGTAGCAACATCACCAACGTGGAATGGTGGTGCTCGAACGTGCCACACAGGTGACCCAATGAGAACGCGCAGAATGGATGCGAGTTGCGCACATTCCGTCTCGTTGCCTATCCCGTACTACGGAGCCCCGCGGGCAGACCTTATCTGCAGCTTTCGGTATAACCCGCCTCCGCAGATCCAGCACGTTTGTACAAAAAATCAAAAACCATAACGGCAATCTTATAACGTGTAAACGTCCAGCACACCGTGCCTGTTGATGGATCTCTCTCTCCGATCCTGTGCCGAAGGACTCATTTCACAAGAACGTTAAACCTTGCCGCCCCCCGCAGTCCACGTCCCCAGTCACGGGAGGTGAGAGGTGTGCGCGGGACAGTCATCTGAGCCCATCCGTAAAGGAAAATATCGAACGTGACTTTGTTTCAATATATCGAGCAGATCCGAGCGCAGATGCCAGGATCATCTGGATTGGAATCACGCAACCGCGTCATACTCCGAGGAGAGCGCGTTCAAGTTCCCATCACCGGATTAGAGTTCCTCAAGATATGTCATCCAGACAAACTGACTCATCTCATCCAGCCTCGCTATCAATTGCCGGGTATGGGCCGATTTGGAGTGATCATCTACAGATGCTCTCGCTGCGCTGGCAGCCAGCAGTGAATACAACTTATGGCACGAGCCCAGAACGCATCGTCTCTATTGCGCTGATTTTCAAATCCCCCCTTGCGCACCCGTCGCTACCCTGACGAATTCACCATCACGAGTGCTCAACTTGCACTCAAACTCATCTCTTCGGAGGTCACGACCCTCAACCGTGAAGGCTGAGATCGCAGATGTGGACACGGGCAAGAAAAAGCGGTACCTGAACCTGACGTGAGACAGTCCCCAAAACCTTAACAAACGTGGTATTTATGATCCCGGGAAATCAAGAACGTAACAGAGAAAGAGAAGGACGACCAGATGCTATCTCAATTAATTGCTTTGATCGACCCGCGATGTCTTGCATCTACCGAGGTCGCCCGACCAAAACCATCCCCTCCTCTTCCTCAGTCTCATTCTCACTTCGTCGGACACTCCCCTCGGACGTCACTTCCGAATGTGGCGTCGCTGGTCTCTCGGGACTATCGTGGGGCTGCGATGCTGCCACATCGCCAGTGGTAGGAACTGGGGTTGTTTCCTTTGGGGTCGAGATCGCCCCAACCTGAACGCCCTTCTCCGTTTGTGATACTGAAACGTTCTCGGACGGTATGGCTGGAGGCGGAGGCGCGTCCGGATCAGATATCTCGCGCAACGTTTGAAGCATCTGCTCCCGAACGCGGGCAGCAAAATCGCCAACATCTGCTGCCGTTAAACCCTCCGATGAGATAGGTGGAAGCACTGGTCATTGTAATCGTCAGAAGAGCGGGGGGCACACGAACAAGAGGAATGCAGTCACACCTCTCACTCTCATGGTGCCGGGTTTGAAGTGACCCTTGTGGTAGATGTTCCAGTAATTCTCCGCAACCACGGGGACAATCGGGAGACCAGCCTGAATGGCAAGATGGAATGCGCCTTTCTTGAATGGCTGTATGTCATGATACGGACGTGAGGTACGCGTTCCCTCTGGGAAAACCCATATCGAGGTATGGCACCTTTTTAGTTCTTCTCCGGCGGCCTGGAGTGAGCGTATGGCCGACGCATTATTGCCTCGATCTACGAACACAGCGGCTGCAGCCTGCATGAACTGACCGAAGATTGGCAAATGCTTGAGCGACTTTTTGGCCATTATCCGGGTCCTCACTGGGAACAAGCTAACCGTATGATCAGAGCATTGGGGAAGTAAAAGGTGACTTGCGGCACACCTTCCGAGGATATGGACATCGATCATACTTTGATGATTGCATATGAACACACAAGGGCGCATTTGGAGATGCTCCTCGTCTTCCACTATGATTTTTATCCCAGATAGTCTGCTGAAAGTGGCGTAGAAGGTGCGGGCAACGACATAGTTGACATCATATCGCCTTCCTATGAGGGAAAGGGGAAGCGCCGCGCAAAATCCTAGAGTAGAGCAAAAGCTGAGGCAGCAAACATAGACGATGTTGTAGACATGATGCCTGACGAGAGGCGATGACTGTGAGAGGTGGTGAATGAGGTATACAGGCAGGCCGATATAGGCCAAGGGCTTCAGGATGAGCGCGATGAAGGACATGCCGTGGGGCTTGGTCGGGACGCTGGCTTTGGGGGCCGAATTGACCATGTTAATCATGCGCGTGTGCTAGCCTTGCCGGACCTTCTCACTCCCGTAATCCCAGTCGCGTGCTGGCGCCCATTTCTCCTCCGTGGTCACCTGTCACCTCACCCACCCGGAATGGCTCTCAACACTCATGCCTCTTCGTGTGAGTGAGACACATTATTCCAAATCACCATCTGACTTCTTGCACTCAGCAAAAACCCCTTCATATCTTCAGCCCACCGCTTCTACCACTCGGAGAGCAGCGAGCGCTGCGGCGTCCAAACGAACGTGGCCCCCTCCCAGACGCGTCCCACCCCAGCCTCCCGCTCCTTTGGCATCTGCAAAGGAGTCCCAACCAATCTCGGGTGACGACCCATTCTCCAAGGAAGGATCGAAATCGTCCGCGCCGAAATCGCGTGCTGTGAGTTGGGACAGAGAAATTACCCGCGCTTATAAGACTGACAGACCACTATCTTCCCAGATAGGGCCACCTCCTGCTCATCCCTGCCATGCTGAGGGCCGCTTCCAGCCGCCAGAGCTGCCTCACGACATTCTTCAAGTTGCGGCGCAGGTGCAATCGTGGCTCTTTATGCAGTCAAATCTCCAAGACGGTCTGTCCATTCTTCAGAAGGGTGCCCAGGTCCAATGTCTTGTAATTTTTCTTATTTTCCTTTCACTGACTTTCCCAGGACAGCCATACTGCTCTTGTAGATGTAATCTCCAATGACACTAGTCACGGAAGCGACACCTCTCGACTGGATGCGGGCAAGCTTGTTACCTTCTTGGATGGTCTCGCAAATGTACGCCTCTATACCCTGCCCTAGTGTTATTGTTGTCCAGCTGTGTCTTTGATATAGGCCGGTCCAGATCCCCGCTTCGCTCTATTCATACATCGATTTTTAGAACACGAAAAGTCGTGGCTCAAACTGCAGTCCGAATTGACACAGTTCGTCGCTCGCCTATCACAAGGACCTACCGATTCGCCGTTGGAAGAAGGACAGTGTCTCAAAGGTAAGTAACACTGTGCCTATTTATTAATGACGTCCGAAATCTTTGTTTAGCTCGCTTGGGCGAAGAAGCGTCGAGAATTGAGTCTCTTCTTGCAGAAGACGAATTGTCGGGGAATGAGTCCGGCCGGGTTCGTCGTACTTTGGCGCAGCTATATCCCGTTCTTCACGCAAGATCTGAAAACGTCTCGATAGCGTCAGACGCAATAGATTGTTCTCTAGATAATATACGGGCTATATGCCGTCTGAAAGATAACTAAAACAATGCCCCAGATACGGCTAAGCCCTAACCCTGCAGTACGCGAGGGTGTAGTGGCAGAAATCTGATAAGAAAAGTGGGGAAAGAGACACCATTGTCTTACATCTTTGATTTTGCTTCAAATTTTAAGCTAGAAATGTCTATATGGAGGGTAGTTTATGCTCCAAAAGAATGGCCAGCGCCTCAGATGTAACCCCAAACACACCGCTGGCCAGGGAGGACTTCCAGAAAGAGAACCCTCATTTATGCGTTCATTGAAGAGGCAGGATATGTGGGCTTAGTTTTACCATGCTGTCACTGCACGGAATATAATGAACTCATGATATATTGGGACTATGGGAAATATTAAGAGTCTGGGATTAGGCGCTTTGACCTTTAAGCAGCAGGCAAGTTCCCCACATCCAAAGAAGGCGGAGTCGTCGTCAGCCACGAAAGTATCGCTAAGCGTAAGAACCAGATACGGTCCTCTTAGGGCGTTCGAAGGCCAAATGACACCGAACGTTACTACGACTTTGTGTCAGCCCTGTGTCATAACCCGCTCGAGGTCCATTTTTGACACTGCTTGCGGCGGTGTTTGGGTAAACCTATGTGTACTTACGATGTACTTACGCAGGACAGAGTGATCTGTCACGTCCTGCCTAGCCCCAACTCCCGCCGGACCCAACAAGCGTAAATCCCCCACTTACGGTAGGTGTTCTGTATCTTAGTATCGTGGACTTGCTCTGCAGCGGTAGGGACGGCGTTGAGGAGTGGAATATTGCCGGGCTTTCCCTTCCATTCACCGTTCGTATCTTTGAATGTGAAAGGGCATCGGAACCCACTTCCGTTCTCAGGATCGCCCTAACCCTAATCTCGGGCTTTCTAAATTTTGTTTTTCCTTCAAGCCATCATTAGGCTAAGCTAATAGATGGCTGCAGCTATCGGTGAACCTTTCTTACTTTCCAGTTATGACAATCATCGGCGAGATTCGTCCACAGTCCCTCACCATGGCATATTCGTAACCCACGAACGGTCGAGCGGTTCGAAGGCGAAGGAGGGTTTCGCTACGGTCACTGTTCAAGGCGACGGCGTGCACGTTTTCGATGTAAGGTCTTGTCAATTTATCACTATGCACACATGGGAACTCTGCCCAGGTATCATATATGCATGTTGCCAGCTCCTATACACTCGGTCCATCAACAATGTTTGCTGGTCCCTCTGTCTCCCGTACCACATCAGAGAACGGCACGAGATCAAGGAGGATATATGCTGTAATTGAACGATCTCCAGGAGTAAGCAATGAGGACCACGGCCGAACTATTTGGATGTGGGATGACAAGCAGACATCTGAGAGCAGCGGGGGAGCTCAGGAAAAGAAGTCATCCATCACGGTGAGTCGTTAGTCTCTTTCCTGTGAATGGCCCCTGATCTAGCTCAATTTTTAGGTTCCCCAAAGAGTATCACGAATCCATGCGTCTGATGACCTTCCTGATTGTGTCGTTTTACTCTCCTCAGGTGGCGACGTAACGGTGCTGGACATCGACCTCGCCACACAGAAAAGAGAATGGAGGCCACGTAACAATCTGCCTCTATTGGGTTCTTACATGTTTTCGAAAACTTCTGCTACGTTCCTTCCCGTGCACTCGGTCGCGCCATTGGCCACTCTCGTCCTGTTTTTTTCTTCGGCAGGTCTTGTTCAACTATGTGTGTTATCTATATACAGGGACGAGGTCGCAATCGTCCTAGATGAATCGATTGCCGTCGACGGGGTGAGTAACAAATTATCCACACAGGGACCCTGTCTGACATATTTTTAGACAGTCATCGAGGCATCATGCAGTGCTTCTGGTTATATCAGTTGTCTTCGTGAGTCTCACTCCCCATTGGTTCCTACGTGTTATCAATGTGTTGCGGCTTAGAAAGTGATGGTCATTGGCTATCATTGGAGTTAGCTGTGTCATCCCCCAAGCTGTCACTGCTGCCGATTTCCTCACGCTTGCGGCTTGCTGGTTTATCATTCATCGAAGGCACCTCCGAAGCTACTACATCCAATCACAATTCAAAGGCCGTATCATTACTTTCTCTGGGTTCCTCACTTGTCCTTCTCTGTAGTGGCGTAATACAGTCTCAGGACCTTGTATTGCAGCTCTGGGACCTCCGCTATTCAGTTATCCTTGCGTCACACCGTTTTTCTATTCCGGCCAAAATATCAACATCAAAAGGCAGTGTGTCCTTGGAACTTGTACCCGCACTAAACACGCTAGCCTTGTTATCAGTCTCTTCAGGACCTCTAGACACGGCCCAAAAAACATGTTCAGCCGTCCTTGTTATCCCAATGACGACTCCCGCGACTTCCACGATTGCAAATGCCATGGGCCGTGCGTCATGCAGTGCTGAGTGGCTAGCCAAGCCCGAAGGTGTATCAGATGGCCACGCACCAAATGCGCTATTCGACTCTGGTCGTTGCGATCTTCTCAACAAATTGAAGGCGACAATTCGGCAAAACCGTCCTGATGCCGCTGACTCCGCATTCTTCGAGTGGCTCGAGAACCATTCGAGTTCGGCGCCCACAACCGATCAAGGAAATCTCTTATTTGGTCATGAATTTGTTCGTGAAATCTTAGATATAGTCCTACAATCCCCTTCAAAGTCTGCTTCCGCTCTGTATCCTGCGAAGACGGTCCATCATCTCTTAGAGAACCGGGTTGTATCTGCAACTATGCTATCACAAAGTCTTCTTGGGCTTCTCGTAGAAAATAGGGACTGGGTGAGTGGAGCTTGTCTACTCATGCGATACATAACACTCAGCCCCCTATCCTCGAACAGCACGCAATCGAACTGGCATTCAGGAATGTTCCCGACTTGCCAGAAGCCGAGGTGATCAAGCTGCTTCGCTCGGCTCAGAATGACGGCCAACTTCTCGATACACAGGACGCGCAGGTAGACGCAACGGGTTTTGACAAACCGACGCTACCATCGGTATTGGCTGCTTGTGTATCTTACCCTACGTCAGACGCAGCTCTACGCATGGCAATAAGGGAACAACTGAATAATGCCGAAGCTATTGTCCCGATCTTGGAAATATTTAATGATTGGCTGGCAAAACTATCCTCACATGGGACCAGACCCATTCTCGACGCTAATGTTGCTGTAAATGATCACCCGGTGGTGGTTCCCACTCGGCCCTGCTCTGGGAAAGTAGAGATTCCACCCCTTGATAAGGTCCGTCCGGAACTATTACCAAATACCTGTATTGATAGCGACCACAAAGATTTTGGCATTTCTGCGAGCTATTCTCGATGCGGCATTTGTGACACTAATCCAACACACACCATCCCACCAGCTTCTTCGATGCCTTGCTTTACATCTTCAATCTGAGCTTAGTATCATCGACGAGCTCCAGTTACTCCATGGACCATTGGGGCTTTTTGTCAAAGCACAAGAAAAGACGGTTTCTGAAAGACAGCGACGGTCTGTACAGTTGGAAGATTGGAGACGACGTAGGAAGCTTGCACACGAGCGGGCTACCATGGATGTGGGCTTATACCAGGTAGAAGAGTTAGTAATATAGGTCTGGGTTTCCACCCATTCAAGTTGAGGGCTCGCGTCAAGGCCACGGCCTGAACGGGCGCACGACGCTGAAGGTCAGCGTCGAGGTAGGAATGCAGTCAACCTGACAATGGTCTGGCAACAAACATGGTGGATAGGGTCAACGAATCTCATTGTGTCCTATCCGTCCTCTCCCTCGTGATCGCGGATATAGTCCCAACATGCTAGGACCTACCGCCGTTTCTGAGCTGCTTCCTTCATGGCAGTGAGTGAAGGTCTCGTAAATAGCTTGCAACCTACCATCGTCAAGATTTCGGATTCTAACTCCCGAAGCTGCACCTCGAGTCGTTCGCGTTGCTTGACGAGCATTTGTAGGCGACGATTGGCTCCACCAGGCGCCGAGCGCGACTGTGGCCTCGAATGTGCCGTTTCAACCTGACCCACGCTCAGTGTCGACATACAACGGGACATAAAGGATGTTCGGGACCTTTGTTTGTAACGAGAGTTGCTTCTTCTGTAGTGCCTTCATTCCTTTCTCAGCGCGAGATACCAGCTCGGTAATTTGGGGCTCAATCTCATCGCTCAGGTCCGCTTTGTACTTCTCCACTGCACCCTCATCTACCAACAAAAACACCTGGGAGGTAATCTTGAGCACAAAGGCTGACTGCCGCGCGGTTCCATACCTGTTGATTGTCCAAAACCCGCGTCATACGCAGAAGATCAAAAGTCCCATTCCTTAAGATGTGCTGCGCCTCATACGCCTGAGAGTATCGATAAATTTCTGTAAAAGGGGGTAAGTGGTAGTAGGGCTCGCCTCACCTCTTCACAGCAATCTTCCATAGCGAGGACGGTCTCGAGAAGGTCGGGGCTAAAGGACGATTGAGGATCCATGCAATGCCATTCCGAACCACCTGGGAATATCGAATCTCGTGCTCTTGGTCTTACTGATAATCGGGACTGTCTTGGTGCGTAGTATGACATTTGAAACACCAACGCTCGCGTCTACCGACACCAACAAGGCCGTTGTGCGTATCTCACGGCCGCGCATAAACGCGTTGGTGGCGTCGGGCGTCGATAATTCAAGTCCCGACTGGCGGGGGAAGATATAAGCGAGCAGCAGTAAGTTTTGCCTGGTTCTCTTCAGTGTTCGCTCGACCCCTCCGAAACGTCAGCTCCGGCGCAGAGGTTAGCTCTTCTGGTGACGCTCCCTTCAGGTCGACGAAGCGAGGTGCCCTTTTGAGGTGCTCACGAGAGAGAGCGTGGCTTCTTCCAACTCGCTCTTGACATTGGCTCGTGCTGCTGGATCCACTGTGAGGTGTTGATTCGCGACGCGAGGCATGGGGCTTGATGTTGAGCTGCTGTGCAGCGTTATATTTCTAAACTTGCCGTATTTTGTCACTATGTGGCTTTGACGGTTTAGTGAAACCATAACGCGAACATGTCTACTATCCCTTTGATTCATGTCATGAAGCATAGTCCCTTGGATTTATTGATCCAAATCACAGTTTCTCATACTCTGTTTGGGTCAACGTAGGAGATACGATGGAGGACAATTATGAAACCACATTGGATTTGGCAAATAACAATAGTCTATTAGGAATGCCTGCATCACTAATGGCTGTTTTCACCACCCTCATCCAAATCCCCGACATTAAAAATGGGTGATACCCTACCCTCCTGCGCACGCTCTTTACCTTTTCGCATGCTGGTTCTGCTGTCATCGAACGAATCCCTGTCCTCATCAGCAGGCAGATTTTGGGTTAATGGGATGTGCTCTTCCTCATTTTTTGCGATGGGTAATCCACGTAACCGTCGTCTACGAATGCGACACCAGAGGACTGCGCCGAGGACGGCGAGTATTAGTATAAGGACAACTGCAGCCGATCCGGCATTGTAATAGGCTACATCACTGTGAGACTGGCTCCCTAGACTCGAGGGACTGATCGTACCTTCCCACATCGCCTTGTCCTGCTCCGGCGTCTTGGCCGTAGGAGCCATAGGTAAGGCGGAAGCAGGTTTATTCTCGGTAAAGGCGGGTTTCACACTATCCCCGACGCTGCTCGGGATACGCGCTGTTCCATCAGTGATGGCAGAGAAGTTCATGCCCATGAACCGTAATATCATGTCATGCGTTGCGTCCAATTGGTCGTAGCCAGCCATATGTGATGCGTTAAAAATCTGTGAAGAATCGGCCATTTAGCACAGGCCAAACAAGACCATGATGGATATTACCTTCACATATGTTAGATTCCGCGAGGAAACCCACGTTCCAGCGGGAGTGTCGCTGACAGTCCAAGTTTGAGTTTCCACTTCCTGCCAAAGATAATCAAGTTTGCTGTCATAGGAAAAAGAATCTGTGCGTACCCCGAGCCCCGTGCCTCCATTCCAGGTCAAAGATTGGATGAGGCTTTCTTGCCCCAGGTAATTGCAGATCAGGTCTTGGTCTCCAGCGAAAAGCAAGACGGGAATTTTCTCTAACACACGGGGCAACACCGTGACCGCAGACGGGGCCTTTTTTTGACTTATCTGGCCATGGACCCGAGACTGGCATTCAAGCCAAGCCTCTGACTTGGCCTGCGCATGGAGAGCATTCACAACATCGGGTCGCTGTTTGCGTGAGTGAGTTGTCGAGAGCCCAATACGGCGATAACGAACGTACTTGGAGATACGATGTAATGTTCTTAAGATCATATGGCCAATTCAAACCACATGATGGTATTTCGTCTTTCAGACGGACGTCGTAAACATTGAGACATAGGCCTGCCTCTTGGCTGCAAAAATCGTTGGCACGGGGAAGCGAATGGACCACATAGGGACGTACTCCGCACCATCAGGATCGTTTACGACCAACTGCATAACCGCTTCGCAGAAGTCAACTTGTATAGGTTCTCCTTCTATCTCACTTAAAAGAGCAAGACAGTCGTCGGTCGCTTGTTTCCCTCTCCCATATTGCTGGAATAAAAGCAAGTAAGCTCCGGTTGGTTCACCTAATGCTTGCAATCTTACCACTGTGCCCGGTTCTACCAAACCATGCTTCACAGCATAGTCGAGATATGACGGGTATTGTCGTCTTGCATCTATCCAGCCGTTCCCAATAGCTGAGCCACGGAGGGGGACGCCAAGGCTGGAGTTCAAGACCGCCTCCGCTAAACGTACTTAGAATAGCATCTACTTTCTGACAATGCTGACTCACAAAAATATGGAATGTACTGTCCGGCAAAACTCTCGCCTGCAAAATAGGTCTGATCAGGGCGGTAAGCACGGATGCCAGGGTGGACGACAAAGTTGAGCCAACCCACATCCATCGTTCTATATTCTGGAAAAACAGAATAAAAGTTGCGCAGAAATTCCAAAAACTGAACGGAGGCCTAGGTTGTGGTAATGTGTCAAGAAAAAGACAGATAAATGCCTGAAATGACCCGAACCTCGGGTAAACCGTGTGCATAACGGTCTGTACTCGCATATGAGAAACCAGTACCGGCAGGTTGATCAACTACATAAAAAGGATATGATTCACCAGGTACGTGCTTCGAAAAGCTAGTACTCACTGTAAACCATCGTGGTGTATTCTTCCCAACCACCCTCCACTACTTTAAAACCACCGTTTCCATCCACACGCCAGGGCCCAATCTCCATCATCAGGCCGTCAAACGAGGAACATCCGGGACCTCCCTGCGTGAGAGGTGTGGAGGACTGCTCGCACTTGGTATGAATGTGATGCTTACATTAAACCAAAAAATTATTCGCTCCCTATCAGCAGTCCGACGAGGTTTAATAAGCACAAAGTAGAGGTGGGACGCGACTGTGGTATCTGGCAATCTTGCTGCATCGGGATCGGCATTTAGGTGACCAGCATAGATGTGAAGCGGGTGAAGTGGGTCTTGGTGAAGGCCAGGTAAGTTAGGCACGTAGAATGATGCTGCTGAGGGGACTAGCAAGTATGTCAGACAGGGACCTCCGTTGGAAGTGAAGAACCTGTACCGTCTGTAGGGGCAGCCGATGCAAATGGGGGGAGAAAAAGGAAAGGGGCAGCGCAGAGCACCGCCCAGAAGCGTAGCGAGAGCATAATGTTACTTGCCTAGAAGAGCGAAGAGTGTTGCATGGGCAATTCAGTTAGGCAAAGGTGGAGTGCTTGCGCGGGGAGAAGTTACCAGTACCTGTGCGCGACGATTGCCACGACACCCGTGCTCAGCGCTCAGCCATCCCATCACTTTTTGATCACACTTCACTTTGCCTACACGCCAACAGACTTCTCGGGCATCAAGGCGATAACACAACAAACGCTGCCAGGCTACGCCCGATCAAGTTGGGTCATCTGGCGAAGTTTGCATTCGCTCAAGGAAGTTGCGTACTTACGAAACTGGGCGAGTTCTTTGACGTTGACCACCACCCGTCATCCCATCATGAAGTTGAACACACTTGCCCTCGGCGCTCTCGCATTCGTCACACCTTCCTATGCACAGTATTTCTCTGCTGGCTGGACCCCTGGCCAGGCCATCTCTACCGATGCCCCATCAACCTCATCTTTCGAGCCAGAAACAAGGCCCTCACCTCCGCCACGCCGGAGCGAGTCCCCTTTCAGTTTGTCCTACTTACTCTCGGCCGGTCCTGTTTCCCAACTCCTCAATCGTTTGGGGATCAATATCACGGAACGCTTGGAAGCTGCCCAACCCGATTCAGAAAGATGGGATAACCGAATCCCCCTTATCACTGACGATAACTACAATGACCTCATCGTAAACGAAGTGCTCACAGAAGAAGATGAGAAACATCGCGTTTGGTTTCTTATGATGTGAGGTATCCTATATGAATGCGAGACTATTGACTTGACTTGTTACCATTTCTTAGCACGGCTTCGTCAGGTGATGGATCTGGCATATCCTTGTATGCAGATAAGCAGTTTGACGAGGTTTACAATGTCACACTAATCGAAAATGACCTGCCCCATGTTCGTTGGGGCCGCATCGACTATATGAATGTCACCTATGTTACTACCAAATGGGCTGTCTGGAGGTGTGTCACGCCTTGTTGGTTTCTTCGTTCCCCAGTGTTAACTTTTGCATAGCCCACCAGTATTGGTCGCCGTGTCTGACAAAGGGAAAACCCTTCGATTTTGGCGCGCTTCCCAGGTCCGACTGAGAGCAGAATTCTTGCGCGATTATATCAAGTCTGGGATATGGGAACATACACCCCCGTGGCAAACCAACTTCGCTCCCGGTGGTAGTAGGTGGGCCTCTGACTGACCTGTATGGAAGGGATTTGTGACGTGACATCATTTCAGGGAGTTCGTGATGGAATGGCAAGCTATTGTCATGACCAAGTACTACAACGCTATCCGCATTGTCCCTCGATGGGCACTCTACATCTTGACTGGCCTTATCGGTAGTTTTATCATGAATCTTTTTCACCGTGGAGGGAAGCCGGAAACCACCAAAACTGATCCCGTACCCCCAGTCAACCCTCAATCGACGATAACTGGTTCAAGCACGGCTGTTGCACCTTCTGCAACCAGCACTAAGGGGAAGGGAAAGAAAGGCAAGAAGTAGCGAAGGTCGAATGAGCGATCCCGGTACCGTACACCTCACCAACCAAGGTGTATGCTATGCCATGCATTAGTCAATTACCTGTATTCCAAGAGAATAAAGAAGGGACTTTAGTCTCAACAGTGTTCCGTCTGGGATGATAACATTAAACGTGAATAGCTCGGAAAGTGCAGTGTAAACGAGGGACAAAAGACGGAGATAGCATATCTATTCCTTGAAGGGATACTCAAACTTTGGTTGGTCCTTGCGACGCCAAAGCTTCCGTCTTATTGAAAGAATGAATGTCAGAACAGGGATGCATGTCATTGCATATAAATCATGGGAGGGCTTACTTTTTCTTGGTTGGTACGTGTTCAGCGTACACCTCTACGCAATACTCTTTTTTGAATCCGCGGATGAATCGTGGATCCCATAGCTCGCTGGCAACCCCAAGATCCTTGCAACAACGCATGAGAGCATTGCTTTTACATGCCTCAGTTGCTGTAGGAACCCCGGAGGGGTCGAAATACTCTTGCTCACCGCGGGCGATAGCAACAAGTCTAGAAAATCAAGGTTCGCGTGTTTGACATATCCAAAATACAACTTCGCTCACCGCCCAAGGCAAACCAAGGCATATTCCCGACTGACTATCTTTGGACCCACGTTGGTTTCGCTACGAGGAGCCAGACCCCAACCACCAGGACCGAAAGCCTTGTTCAAAATTCTGCGATACTTGATTTCTGGGAGATAAATCATACCATCTTGAGGATAATGTTTCGTCAGTAGGTGCAGCAGATATGGTATCCTCAAAAAAAGACGGACCAGGTTTCATCTCAATATCCAGAGGGTTGATTGCGGCTTGAAGGGTGTCAGCCACCTCTGAGGGGAACGGTTGAGTCGATAAACCATGGTAGCTACGTGACCAGTCCGTGGCACTGCCCGTAGGAGGGGTGTCAAGAAGAGGAGGAAGACTCAACGCGCCAGATGAGGGGACACTCTCTGTGGGAGTGTCGTTAATGATCTCACTCTGGGTGGCAACGTCAGCTTCGATCTCGCTTGCGGTGGTCGGGTAGCCGTCCACTATCTCTGGGTTGCCCTTCGTAGAGTTCGTTCGGGTGGTACTGACCCAAGCTGCCAGCGGTGTCTTGTTGAACGGGACGGGTCTGGCCAGGGTATAGGACCTGCCTCCTATCGAAACATAGGTGCGGATGGGGGATACCAAACGGAGTGGAAATCCAGCAGCTCGGAAGCTACTGAAGAGATAAAACATCACTCTCTAGTGTATCCTGGTACCGTCACTGGTCGTCACTGGCTGGTACAAGTGAATCACTAACAGAACAACACAACCAGCAGAGCAGCCGGGCCGGGTCTCTTCCCGGCCCGGTGGGACCTCCACTCACACACGGGCCATGCTGGATAATTAATTACAAGGAAACAGCAATGGACGTTCAACATTGACATTCACCTTAGCATGACATTCAGGATCTTCTGGGTACCAGCATGACAGGAATGTCTAAGGTGACATGACATAATAGCTATTTTTATTTTGGCATTTACCAGACAGTCACAAGATGTGTACACATGTGTGTGCATGAAAAAAATTTGGGCCAACCTTTGATGTTCTCTCTTTCTTCCTTCTGGTGCCATGTCTGATCGAGAGAGCCATGTAAAGGGCAACCTGGCGGGCAGGCGGTAGTGCCACCGCATGTTCTGGCCGTTGTCCCTTGCCCACCCTCACATATGATGTCCAAGATGACATAATATTATTTTTTTAGGCATTTGTCAGACAGTACCAACTCAGCCACCACATCCTTGAACATCTGTTAGAGCCCACTTCCCCCTTCTTTTCGAAGAGGAACTGTATCAAATGGGCTTCATCTCAGTAGTCCAATAAGGCCTTGCATTGACAGGCAGTTCATCCTCAGATTGAGGGGGGTTGTTCGATGGTACGCGATAACGATGAGAATTACCGAGCCGAGAATTGCCGAGATCGCACAAATGCAGGTTGCTGGCAAATGCCGGAAAAAAAAGATATTATGTCATGTCATATGTCAATGTCGATGTCGAACGTCTGTTAGGGGCCTAAAGGACAGTAACAAACCTCAATGAGCTATGTGGGATACAGAAGGTCTGAGATCTAGTTAACCACTGTAGTGCTGTCGATTCGAGGGTCATAAAGAAAGAAATCTAGTCCTCAAAATGCCAGAACGGCTCAGTGGGACCGGTGGCGTGAGCGGTGAGCGTAACTGAGGCTGGCGTGCACGTTCGGGTTCCACGGAACCTCGGAATAGTCATCTGTGGACATCGTTATATAACACCTCTAGCTCTAAGTACGGGACCAAACGTTCCTAACCGTATATTCCCTGATCAAACCTCATTCGTTAACTTACTGGCGTACTACCAGACAAGTGTTTGTCGTGACGGTGTGGTCTTGGAGCTATTCCACTGCGCTACCATGGCCTAGACGACTAGTTTTGATCATCCATTTCTTTCATTCTTGCGGATGATTTTGTCCTCTCGGCGTCTGGCTTATCGCGAGAAGAGCGTCAAACGTTCAGTACGTTATCTTCACACGCCCAGGCAAGGCACCAAGGGCCAACCTCCAATTTCTGTTGCTATTGCCGGGTCCCAAACAAGTTAGTTGTTCGCAATGCTTTCCACTCCGCGGTCATTCTCCCAGGGTGTTTCGTAACTACTACATAAGGGTCTACTTGCCATAACTTCAATGTCTCAGGTGATTCCCAAACGCTCGAACCGCGGCCCTCTGTGCCTGTGGCTTTGGGGCTGTCAGAAGCGCTTATTCGCTGAGGACGTTATCTCCCTAATGATCACCCCCAGTATGGGAAAGGCGTTCTTCATATTTGATTTACACCCGCATATTTAGTCTGTACCAGTCCTCGAATTCTCAGTTTTTGTGTTGATACATCCTTTTGCCCCCACCATCCTTCATGTCCACAGACGAAGAGAAGCGCTCCATCTCAAATGATGTCGTTTTGGTGCATCATGATACTAAGGCGATAGAAAGTACTCGGCGAGCAGATGACGTTTTACTCGCAAAGCTAGGCTACAGGAGCGAGTTTAAGCGGGAATTCTCTGTGAGTCTACTCTACGACGTACGATCCCTCGATACTGACGCGGAACAGCTTATAGAGACAGTGGCATTCGCCTTTTCTATCATGGGAGTCATTGCGTCTGTGACTTCCACCCTTTCTTTCCCCTTAGCAGCAGGTAATGATTCCATGACGGAAAGGCACTGGACACCTTATATAATTCATTATTTCTCCACAAGGGGGTCATGTCGGGATGGTCTGGGGCTGGCTCATCCCTTGCCCTTTTGTTCTGTGCGTTGCGGCATCTCTCGCCGAGTTGACTGCCGCTATGCCGTACGTGACCTATACTTGCATCCACTATCTTAGTGACCGGGCCCCGTGAAGGACAAGCGCTGGGCTGTACTATTTTTCTGCTAAGTTGGCTAAGCCAGAATACGCCCCCTTAGCAAGCTGGGTCACTGGGTGGGCGAATGTGACCGGACAAGTCGCACTTGTCTGCTCCATCGACTACACCTGGTCGGTCCTATTCCTTGTTTCGACGGTCTGAAATTTTGCTTCACTTTCGACTCAGTGCACAGATGATAACTACTGCAATCACCGTGGGCTCTGATGGAAATGTTGTGCTCGGCTCTGGGCCAACATACGGAATTCTCGTGGCTATCTTGATTTTTCATGGCTGCGTCTGCTCCACTGCGACTCAGATCTTGGCAAGGCTGAACTTGGCCTACGTGGTCGTGAACGGTGAGTCGCCCCCTCCACGTTTCTTCTTCACGATATCCTACTCAATTCCACCCAGTTGGAACGACCCTCGCAGCTGTGATCGTTTTATTGGTTTGCTCAGGGAAACAGAGAGTCTCAGCGAATGATGCGTTCACTATGTTTGAGAACAACACCGGATGGCAGGATAGTGAGCTGTTCCTGCTGATCCCTTTGCTATATCTGCTGACCATAAGAAGATGGCTGGGCTTTCCTCTTAGCCTTTACCTCTGTAATGTGGACGCTAACAGGATGTGAGCAATTCGTGCCTTTTTAAGGTGCGAACCTCACGCGATGGGCATTTCATGACAGACGATTCGGCCGCACACGTCTCCGAAGAGGTTACTGGGGCAGCCAGAGCGGCCCCAATCGCCATCATGGTTGCCGTAGGTGGGACACAGCTCCTTGGTTGGATGGTTTACATCGCCGCTTCGTTTGCGACGACGTCAGTTCCGGACCTCCTGACCACTACTCTCCCGCTGCCAATGGGCCAGCTGTTTTTTAATGTCCTCGGGAAACATGGGATGCTTGCGATATGGAGCTGTATTATTGTCGTACAGGTGAGATACTCCTACCGGCAATGTCACCCTGGTAAGCTCAAGTCCCCGAGTTCGCCACAGGTGCTGCGCAAGGCGTAGATGCTTCTCGCGTTGTCTTTGCGTTCGCACGCGATAATGCGCTTCCTGGATCGCGATGGTGGAAGCAAATGAACTCGTACACTCAGACTCCTGTGAACGCTGTCTGGCTGGTTATGTTCTGTTCAGCTTTGTGCGGCCTTCTGGGGTTCAGTTCTGCCGCATTCACCTCTTTAGCTGGGTGATATCTTATTATCCCCCGCTAATACCTCGATCTGATGCAGACAATCACCGTCTTAGCGCGTCTGTTATCGGGCTCTACACATCTTATGCCACGCCCATCTTCCTCCGTATCACGTCAGGGCGTGACAAATTCATTCCTGGGAAATTTACCCTGGGAAGGTGGATTGTCCCTATCGGTGCAATTGCTGTCGCATGGGTAACCTTTGTCAATATTTTGCTGATGTTCCCGACTGTGCAACCTACGACCGCGGGCAATATGAGTGAGTTCTATACTGAATTTCCTTCGCCTATCTGTAATCCTTGCCGTCCAGACTATGCAGTTGTCATCATCATGGTCGTGTTCATATATGCTACCCTGTCATGGGTTATTTCTGCCCGAAAATGGTTCACTGGCCCCATCCGAAACCTGAGCCAGGAGCCGTCTTTGGAGGAAAAAGATCTCTGATGAGGGTCGCCCTCGTGTTGTGTGATAATAAGTAATCGACAGCTATACCGTAATTCCTCAATACTTTGCCTTATAGCTCCCCAGGAAGCAACTTCCTCATCCTCATAGCGTCGTCCCAGTTCTCATCCACTGTCCATTCGATTTGTTTGTCAGCTTGTAGTGCCAACACTTCCTTCATGTCGCGTTTGCGGAGATGTGGAAATTCTAACTCTTTCGTTGCGTGATCGATTGCATCGAGCCAGGCATGGGCGACCTCCACCTGAGGAGCGGTTAGCTCAGGGGTACGGAATGCCCACAGGGTCCTGTCTGTGGCGTGCGTTACGTAACCTATGGGTCGAGTGAGTAAGGTTTACTCATCGGGATCAAGTTTGTTTACCGTTCGGGCGTGCCTGCTCCGGTGTCCATTTAATCGTATATCTAAACGTTGGATAACCTGCTCGTAGAAGATCTCTATGGAGGAGCCGAACTGGTAAGTGCACCTGGGCTGCACTGAGGATCACACCGAATAACATCTCAAGTTCTTCGACTTTGGCGTCATGGGCAGGACTCCCGTAAAGCTCAATCATGCCCCGGACGACATCTGGTGGATAGTACCTTCGGAGATTTTCCTGGATGTCCTGTTTATGCCTGATCGGGTGGGCGATAGAGTAGAGATACCACTCCTCGGAAAGATCCCCGATGATGACATTGCGTACTCCGTGTTCAAGAAGTCCACGGGCCAGATTTCCAGTACGTTGCCAAGCCATAGGATCTGGCACGTTCGATAGCCAGATGCCATCTAAACATCCTCTGAACGTCCCATACGACCCCAATTTCTTGTTGTCTATGAGCTCAGTAATAGACCGCCAATTCGTCCTCTCAGAGTCGCGTAAGACAGAAAGAGTGTCCGGAGCATCTGGATCTAGTCCCAGGGCATGAGACAGTGCCGCGAACTGAGGACGTAGTTCATCCGGTGCTTTAGGATTCACTCTGGGAGTCGCGCAACCTGAGTCCTGGTACATGGTTGAGGTAACAGGTAGGCCTTACGCTATGGCGTTTGACTGCAACAAAGCAGATGTGAACGGTGCCTTTACTCCGGGTGGCAGCCTCGAAGCGTGGTGTAATAACTGATGAACAGAGTGGGCGCCTACAATTTCCCGAGGTCATGCTCAAACGGAGTCCGTATCTTCGCAAAGAATATAAGACATGCCTGCTGATAATCCTGTGACTTGAATATTCTCGGGGTCTCCTGTTGTGTTAAGGATTAACGGAATGAGAGTTAAGCGCACCCGAAAAAACACCCATCTTACCTCCAAATACACTGATATTGTCACGAACCCATTCCAAAGCCATCCACTGATCTTTGAAGCCAAAATTTCCCTCGATTCTGGGCTTGTCACAGGCAAGAAAACCGAAAGCAGAAAGACGATAACCAATATTGACCCAGACCTCAGAGCGCTCAGAGGCTATGTACTGAGCCTGGCTTTCCAAGCTATGTGGGGATCCGAACTGGAGGAAACTACCTCACAAAACATGTCTATCAATGACTTCTCTAGTGGCACTACGAGTTGGGCGAACCCTCCGTGAATATAAATCTTGACAGTGAAATTAGATTGCACAGGGAACGACGGCGGTGCAATGATATTCAAAAAGAGCCTAATTATTCAGAGTATAAGTGTTCAGTCCAACAGTAACCACCACAACTGTCGTACGGGTTTTCGGTTGGCTCTCCTAGACCGACTTTGTCTTCGAACTTTCTGCCTAATGAATCCAAGGGTCGCTTATGAGCTCCGAGGCAAAAGTTCCGTCCATCCACACATACTTGCAGCTTGACCGTCATCTGTGGGCTGTGCCGCATCTGGCCAGAAGTCAGCATTAACTAAGATCGGAGTCGATAGAATCGTCTGAACTGACATGAATTCTCTTTGATGTAATCTCTGTCCTGGTAGCGGAAATCTGAAGGGAGTGGAACTGGATTCTCAAATCTACTAGATGGGAGAGCGTAAGGTATTTCTAAATATCCAAATTATGTCGGGTCTAACAAGGATCCTCATGGATAGCGCCCTTACCGAGGAATACTACAGCACCGTTCTTTGATCGGCCACCAGTTACTGGGCCAAAACGCGTTCTAACTACCACCCTATCATGGGTCTGGGCAAGTTCATCGTGAAGGTGGATTGAGGACATGGCCGAAGAAAGGTCGGCCCATACAGGAGTTGGTGTGCCGACCCCCGCCGAAGGGAATGGGAAGGCGGCACGTGACCACGTGACCGTTGTCTCTACCGGCAGCCATTACCGTCTACCGTCGTTGCTCAAACTCTGCTGAACTCAGCTTTGGTAATATGTCTGTATCGAGGTCAGCTAGCGTAGCTAGTTACCACCCAGATGGCGTGATTATGCCAACATCGCCATCTAGTGCGCTTAGTCGACCCCTATATAGTGAATCCTCGCGACCCACAAGCAGTGCTAGCTCTCATCGGCCGTCTTCACGAGCGACAACTCGACCACTGTCTAGTGCATCAAATAGACCAACATCTCGCACAGGACATGGGGTGCCTTCCAAGTTCTCTCAACGTCTACCATCAAGACAAATGTCCCGTATCACCTCCTATGTCACACTCTGGTTTCTCAAATTACTGGTTTACGACCCGAGGATGAGGAGAGTGACTTTCGCGCCTGGGCGGACATCGTCATAAGAAGTTTGGACTATAACGCGAAGGCGGCGCCGAGCTGCAGCATGAATGACATTACCAAGCAGCTTCATGGGTCTGTCTCTCACCTCGCCTTCTGCTCGCTACTGAGTAAGGTGTAGCCGTACCGAAAGGGCACGAATCAACTCACAGGACCCCTGGGCTGATGCTCTTGAGCATTCTTTCTCTCTATTGAAGTCAAAAATAGAGAAAATACATGTTATTGACTCAGAAATCACTGTGATTATCCTCAACGTTCTCACAGTGCATTTACTGACTCTCTTACATAGCCCGCGCACCTACCCGATCATCTGATGTTCTTGGTAACCCAAATTAGCCATGGTCTGACTTCAACTGATTCATTTCTGAAGATACTTCTTTCAGTCCCTCCGACGTTATCGGCTGTAGAACATGCCGAAGACTATCTAGAGAGCAACAGAGCTCCTCGTGTGGACCACGTGTCTATCAGTTGGAAAAACATCTTAGATGAGGAGCCGTTTGAAGGGCAACATTGGGAAGGCGTCTATGGTCTCCCACCCGGCAGCACGGTCGAAGGCTGGGAAACGAGGAGTCCCGATAGTACACCACCATATTCACCTTTACCACTTGACGACCTCCGCGATGTCTCCCCTTCTCTGTCACCGATTGAGTCGCTTCCAACGGTCGAAGTCAAACCCTCTCTGGGCCAGGGTGCAGATTCTGCTCATATGGCCACTATGTCGACTTTTGGTCATCGGCAACTGATTGAAGATTTACAACGAAGACAGTATTGGAGAACCGAATGGCAGACTGATGCCTCGCTGACATCTTCACTTGCGGTCAAAAATACTTCCTCGATTGGCATGACACTTAATCGCTGCACTAAATATTTGGCTGATTTTCCTTTGTACAGGACCCTTGATCGATCTCATATTGGGTGAGCGAAATTCGTTGAAACCCGATGCCCTGTACAGGGTTGTCAGTAAATCCAATTAAGTCTATTGCTAGTAATTCACTTTACTGGAACTGCACCCATAGACATACATCCACGAGCACGATGCTGTGCGTGAGATCTTAATAGCATGTCAAGGTTACAAAAACTCCTTTTTGAGGTGGGCTCAATCTGATAATGGAAGTTTCTCATTCGAGGTATGTGTTATCGTTGTTCTTTCCGTCTTCCATCTTAAGGAATATCACAGCCAAGCCTAGACGCGCCGAGGATCATTCACTTGACAAAAGGTAGCCAACTATCTATCACACAGTCATTCGCCCAAATTGCATCAACGGTGGAGCACCTTAGAAGATTTGTCAATTGCGTATCAGGGAGAACAGCAAAACTTAATTCTCGCTTCATTATCGGTCATTCCCGTCGCGTCACTCGCACCGTAGAAGCTTTCTCTGAAGCGGTGGAGAACCAAATTGGCCTATTCAATTCTTGGTGTGCAACCCGGGAACGTGACATTATCCTTTCCTTGGCTGGAAATGGGCCTCCATTGACCGTCAGTTTCTCAACTTGGAGAAGACTGTGCGGGACTCGTTCTCGCGCACTTTTGATGTTCTACTGGAAGTTCTTAGGAAAGTGATGAGTAGAGCTTCCGGGTCACAAGATATGAATATGGAAGTATGGATGCTTCTCGATCTTCCGATACGGTTCTCCCCCTTTACTATGTCTACATTGCTTTTGGATACGCTTCTCACCGCTGCCGATGGAAACTCCTCAAATGGCGACACGGAAACCTCTAAAGCTCTGATGCGAGTATTTGCAGCGTCAGCAGAGCCAATGTGGACTATGATTGGCTTATGGTTGAAACATGGCATGCCAACACAGGATCCAGCACTTCGGCAAGATGGCGACAGCCTTACCGCTCTGGACGATGAATTTTTTATACAAGATAATGGCCTGTCGATCCTCGACCCAGACTTCTGGACTGAGGGCTTTTCAATACGCGAGGCGAACCCAGATGCTCATGCATCTCAATCCACACCTTTACTCCTGGACCTTATTGCAAACCACGTTCTTCGTGCCGGGAAGGCTGTCGGTCTTCTGCGTATCCTCGATCTACCACTTACAAGCGATGCGACGCCCGAACCTAAGTGGATGACCGACTGGCCCACTTTCACTGCCTTGCTACACGAACATCACGCCACCGCGCTAGTCGAGACTTCCAAGGAACATCTAGCCCGTTTTGTCCACGATATAATCTTGCCCCGTTGTCAACTCCCCCAGAAACGGCTGGCACAGAGTGCAACTAGCGACTGTGACCTCTGGTTGCATCTCACTGCTATCGAGGAGCTGTACTTTATGAGGAAGGGTGACGCCATTTCGTACTTCTCTGACATACTCTTTGCCAAGGTCAGTCACCGCTTCGACCCTGGTCATCGACATGGGATAGTAATACACACATATCTAGATGGAATCAGGGCAAACTTGGAATGATTTTCACTTCTTAAATAACACATTCCGTGACACCCTGAAAAAATGCACCATCAACAAGATGGAACCGACATTAGTCCGTTTCTCGTATTCTGGATCGAGGGACATGGCTTTAAGGGGAACGGTCTATGCTTTAGATGACCTGCTCGTGGAATATGCCATGCCGTTTCCCCTCACCTACATCTTCGGCCTGCACCCTTCTAGTGTCTATCGCTCTGTCTTCATTTTTCTGTTACAGATCCGTCGCGCGAAGAATGTGCTAGAAGGTGGGCGCATGCGGGACATTGCCAATCGCCAGCAATCGAAAGGCTACGCTAATAAGATCATATTTGCCATGCGCAGCAGATTGATCTGGTTAATCAAGTGTGTTCTCCAGTCATCTTTTTTCTCATATACTGACGATATACTGCGGAAGTACCCTGCTTAATTTTATAACGACCCACGTCAGTGATTGCCATTTTTCCCCTGTCTCCATCTCAGCCCCATGCGCAGGTCATACATCGGCAACTGCTTGGTTTCCACTCGTCTTTGAAGCGCGCCGAATCCCTCGATGAGATAATAAGTCTACACAACTCACAGTAAGTCCTTCGACACGTTACTCGAAATGGTTTCTAGACACAGCCTGCAGTCTCCAAAACTTGGAAAGCGAGTGTCTGTTGCAGAGCAATGTCTGTCGTTTGATTTTGTATCGCTCATCGCAGGCTTTTAACACGCCAGGTAGATGACCGCCTTGCGTCGAGCCATCCTCTCGATTCTCGACATGACCTTGCGCTTCCGCGACGCTCTCACCGCAGATGTAGGCGGGACCCCTACGATCGCACAGTCGTCTGCAAGGACTGTGCCCCGACTCCATCGCAACCGGCGGGAACACGAAGGAAGAAGGGGTGTAATTGCAGTCACGATGACATCGCGGGAAGCCACGCAAGCTTCTGACAGTGAGTCTGACCTCGAGGAAGAGGAAGCAATGGGGCACGGCCCCTCTGGTTCACATCATTATCCCATGCCGCCGAGATCACGGGATGGTCAGCAGTTGTTGAGTGACATCTACGAAATGCAAGACGAACTGGACAAACTCGTACGATTCGTCCATAGAGAATTCGAGGGTCTGGCAGACAGCACCTCAGAGACAGCATCCGCTTTCAGTGTTCTTTCATTCGCTTTAGAAGACTGGGGCAGATAGGACAGCTACCCTAGGTGCATCTAGGCAGCTAGACAAAGGCTGAGCACACTTCACGCTATTGTAATACTACAGTGTATTCAGTGGATGTAATGACTACATACTGTAGCTACAATCTATACACTGTACGGTTACAATGGCAGTGGGGTCTGGTGTGTCAATGCGATTCCGGTCAATCATAAACCATGAGTGTGCGCACAGAAGAATGTGACTACTGTGCACTTTCCAGCAGCCTCTGACTAGATCAGTATAATGCGAAAGGCATCGGACGGTCTGCAAGTCGGGGAAAGGCATTGGTATTCGCCAAGACGACCATTTGTTTCTCATGCGATATATATCCTCGCATGTAGCCCTTGTAGATCATATTTGCCACGAGACATTCCGCCTCTTCGGATGAAACATCCATGCCAGATACCCGCAGCGAACTGTGGAACATTTCCACAGGGATACGATTCCTCTTTTCCGACACTACCCAGCTAGGATGGTATCGTCAACCGCACTGTCCAAGAATGAGCCGGGTATCAACATACACTCGTCGGAACAACCCTCTGATACAAATCTCCCGAGCCTTCTCGAGTGTAAGCCAAACATTCAGGTCCACTAGACGGCGTTCACACTTATCCAGAGCGGTGTCGAAGCCTTGAATATCCCCTTTTCGAATCGCAGAAATAAAAGGGGCATAGAGTTCGTCTAAGATGGGGAATCGGCTTAAAAGATCCGCGGAAGGTAGGTGACCACGTAAGATACGTAGCGGAATCAGGTATGTTAGTATGCGTCTGCAAACAAGACCTGAGGCAAAAGGGCGATTCCAGCAGTTATGATGCGCACTCTTGATTATTGCGAGCTTCTAAGTGGCAATTATAGAAAGCGAAGGTCAATTCTTGCTCCGACTGCCTCCATTTTCAATAAGAGTCATGGTTGGTAGGCGCAGTACCTTACTTTTGTATAGTCTTCGTTTAGAAAACTGAGCATGCCCAAGTAATACCTATATGTCACCTGATTTCCGGTCAGACTCTGTTGAGGGGAGGAAAAATTTTATCACTTACCTGATGGGCTCTCGGGTATTCATGCAGCGGAGGGATGTCTCGGTTTGCCTCCAACGCCCTGAGGATGTTCTTCGCGAGTGAGATACGTCGAACCTTGGGAGAATTGTCCATACATAGAGCCTACTATGTAGCGATGCATTGGCTTACCCGAAAATAGCTTTTGAGAACTAGGCCAACAACATAGTACACTCCCCACTTCCTTGACATCTGATAAGAGGAGGTTCTAGAGATGTGTTGACTTGCGTATCTGCACGCGTAAAGCGGAGTCTGCACCTGTCTGTGACACAGTTAGAGAAAGCCTTGGATATTATCCTAGCAGCCTCCTCCATGCAGTCACTCTTCTGAGTCAGGTCCCGTGCTTGCACGTCCGCCTGAAAAAAATCAATTCTGTGGGTTGAACCAAGGGGAAAGCTCTCACGTCGAACGCTAGATCGCGTAGGTCGCGGAGGGTGGCAAATAGTGCGGGAAGAATCCAGCCGCTGTTGTTAGTAAAGAACCGGAGAAACAAACTAACAAGAAGACGCGTAAGACGCGTGGGTTGAGAAAAATATGGGGAAGGGGTGGTACGCTCACTTGACCAGTTGCGTGTGCTCTTTAAATGCGTCGGCATAGCGCTGTTTTGCAACGTGTGTAATGACCAAGACATATTGAATTGCTATTTCGTCCCAAGGACCCTCTATCGCGCCTTCGTACCGAGACAGAGATTGGCGCTGTACATGGACGTCACATTTTTGAGAATTAATTATGGAGCCGACGTACGGTTGGATTGCGAAACTCTTTTATAAGATTTTTACCGTGGGAGCTAACCGGGCGAATGAGGTAGGCTAGGTCAAGGCCATTCTCGTCGCGCAAAGCAGTGGCTACCAAAGTCAAGAATTGAGTGTAAGTTACGGGCATGAGCCTGACTTTGAGTGAATCTGAGTCCATCACCTTCAGCAGTCGCTGCCCGTCGCTAATTTAAATCCCACTCTCCCTCAATTAATTACGTAACAAATGGCTCTCCAACCCTCTCTTCGACCTCTCCTTATCGCTGGTAGGCCAGACGCCCCCCACACCCTCGACGTCTTCCGTAGGCACTTTCTATATATCGCAGCAACCAACCATTAACATCTTGTGGAAACAGTCGATTATGTCTGTCCCTTCAGGTGACTGTTGTCTATTACCTGTGCTCTTCTATACTCAGCATTATCGTATATATTACCAGCCGGAAGCTTTCGCTAACCATCGACGGGATCGTGAAGCCTTGGGTCGAAGCCGGTGGTCGATACGAAGGCAAAATAAAGATCATCTTCCGAAATCAAGTTCAGCCCTGGCACGGTAGCTCGACTTTCACACATGAAGCTGGCCTTGCGGTAATCATTTTCGATTTCATCTCCTGACAATCCCTGATGTATATACAATGTGTAGGTGGCCCGCATCACGCCGGAAAAATTCTGGCCCTTCTCTTTACTTGTAAGACTGTCCGAGAGCCTGCTCCACTCAGACTTTTCCTGACATCCCATGAATAGTTGCTGAAGAGACAGGAGGAATACTACGACATCCCTACTTCCACTCTGACACCCCTACAGATCCGCGAGAAGCTAGCTTCATTATATGCAGAGACCGCTGTCAGGAGTGATCAGGTGGATGCATTCAAGGAACTCTTGAGAAATAAGAGTACCCCTAATGGCGGTGTGTCCGTCACAGATGAGCTCAAGTACACCAGTAAGTTTTACTATTGCTAGTCGCTGACGCGAAAGCTGACGAACGTGTCCCACAGTAAAGTTCTCCCGGCAAAACGGGGTCCATGTTTCCCCTTCGGTGTTGTGGGACGGAATATTCGCCAGTGAGATCTCGAGCTCGTGGGGGGAAGCTGAGTGGACGGAATTTTTCGCACAAAAAGTCAGAGTGTAAGGTTTGGGGAAAAAGAAGTACCAAAGATAAGAAAGAAGTTGATAGTCCAGTGTACTGAAATGAATGTGACAATAACAACGGCATCGCGCTCCAACGTTCAACGTTGAACTCTTATAGCGGATAAAGTAGATTCTGGAGCGTCTTTCGAATGGATTGAGGGTCCGCTGTACCTTTGCTGGATCTCATAACCCGACCCAAGAGCTTGTTGATAACATTAGGGACCCCCCGACGCGTTGCGTCCGCCTCTTCTGGCATGTCAGCTATCGCCTGCATACACAAATGTTCGAGAAAATCATCTCCTCGATTAGCTAGAAGGCCAAGACGCTGAGCTAAGTCCGACGGGGCCTCGGAGGATGGGTGATCAAGCATATGCCGTAACAATAATTTTCCTGATGATCCTGAGCTGCTATCAGAAGCACGATCAAAATCCCAGATTCCCCGCCCTCACCGGTTACGATGCCACCTTGAACCATGTCGACTAAACCTCCCATCTGCTCCACAGAGATAGGACTTTCGCGGAACAATTTTTTTCGTAGCGCAAGCTGTCCTAGAAGTTCGTGTATTATCCTTTACCATGCGGTTGAACTGCTGAGCCCCGAGTCCAATTTATTAGGTAATGTAGGTGCTACGCACCAGTTTACTACGATCTTCGAACTGCGTCCCTTAGACACTGCCTCGAAATATGTGACGGCCCCACGGTTCAGGCAACCATCAAGGCCAACCTCATTTCCAGAATCGACAGCCATCAAAACGTCGATGTCTTGCTGACCGAGGCCATAAAGTCCCAAGCGTTCTCTGATCTCGTTGGCAAGTGGAGGCATCTCATCACGAACGGATGTGATGTATTCCTACCAAGCGGCAAATGAGCGGGTAGACGCGGTGTGTTCGAGAATTCTCACTGATGTCAGAAACAAGGGGGGTAGATTTGGATCAGGCATATAACGATAGTCTGGTGCATGTTCTTTGGTTCGTAACGTGAAGGTTTCACCGGTGTCCTCATTGAAGCCGCGCGTCTCTTGTGACACTGATTCGCCACTGCATAAGATGCCAATTTGCCGATGTACCTCTGACCCTGAAAGCGGAGAGTGCAAAGGTAAGCCTTCCAAGAGAATCGGATTGATGGAAATACGGGATTACTAATGGCGGCTACCATAAAGCGGATGCTATTGAGATTCTTAATTTCGCACCGTGTCCCAGGGGGTTGTCCTTGTCGGTTGATAGACACGTTCACATCACAGCGCAAAGATCCCTGATAAAATGAGCAAGTATTACTGACACTCTATCAAGGGTTTACTTACCTGCTCCATGTTCCCATCACTGGCAGCAATGGACCTGAGCACAGCCTGCAGGGTCCGGACGTATTCACTGGCCTCCTCTGGCGATCTAGGTAGGAAGTGGGGTGAGTGTATTGCCATCAGATCGTAGTCTAGATGCCCACTTCATATCTGGTTTTGACACAATTTCCATGAGACCCATACCCGCTCGATTCAAATCTATTGACGAGAGTCGGCGACGAGGTTCAAACATTGATTTCCCGGTATCCTAGTAACAATGAGTTACTCAATATGAGTGTAAAAGGCCTAAAGGTACCTGTTCTAATTGCATCTGTTCGATACGAACGGAAACATTGCTCTGAGGGAGAAATATATATCCTCCCCGCGCTATTGGATCTAAAGCATAGGGGATCAGAGGCGCGGCTATGAAATAGGTCCATGGCTTAATCCTCACTATAGTGCTGGGTAATCTGATACCCTGCGGGAAGGTCTGAGTAGAAATAATGCTTCCTGTCAAACGTTGATCGTTGTTGAATATCCGATTGAAATGCAAAGGCGGTTCTGAGAGCGAGGTCTACACAGGTAGAATTGAGACGCTAAGCTCGGTCGTGCTCAACTTTTGTTGTCCAGACTCCCGATTAAAGGTTGCTCACGGGGAGGGTTCCTGGAAAAGCAGCATCGTAGGGAGAGACGTGTGAATTCGGCGTGCTCCCAGGTTCGGGGGTCCATGTCTCTGACAGAAGGCGGTAGCGGTATGAGCGTTAGTACGGCAAGGCCAGTTGTCAGACAGACTCACGAGAGAACAGTTTCTTGCGTGATTTGATCTGGGCGTGCACCTCGATGCCAATGATGACTTGCCAACCCGACCATCGGTCGTCTTTCTCCAGCTTGATGGCATTGGTGGTGCCGTACAGTCTGCGAAGCGACCGTAATGATGAGGTCCGAGATCGAAGTGCCATGGGAGCTTGGGCAGAAATAGTGCGGGCATCACTCGCCTCAGGCAGTCTATTTATCGTCTACGACACCTCACCCTGTTTTTCTCATTGAAATGGTTCGCATACCCACCGATGACCCTTCACCGGCATATACCCCCTTGAACCTGAAATCACCCTCAGCACGCATGATGCCAACTTGTATAAACAGCCAACCTGTCTTTTTCACCCCACTGACATCACCTCCGCCCCCATCCCTACATAGAACGACGAACAGACGACTACCGGAATTGCCCCATTTCTCATTCATCCGCTCCCCAGATGGGTACTCTTCCCCCAATTTCTGGCCACTCTCCCGAGACTGACCCTCTTTAGCATTTCAGCGCCAAATATGCGCGAGGTCGTTCATACATACAACTTGAACATTGGCGATGTAGATATTCGACTATTCATCACGTTCGTCTCCAACTCAGTTCAGGGCTCGCTTGATTACTCCTCTGACTTGTCACTGGGCCTGCCAATAGGATCGAACAAGTACGCGAATTGTCGCGCGAACATAACTTTTTTCTCACATTGAAAACCGGCACACTTGAACGCCCGATATCTGAATCGGTAACGCTAAGTTTGAGTGTTGATCCGCGTAACCTTGAATTTGTCGTCTTGTCAATACCTGTGGCTTTCTGGTAGTGAAGCGTGGTTCTAACTTAGTAGATCAACAGCGCCTATCCTCCCAGGTCAAGTCTTCCCCATGGCTGTTTATATTCGCTACGCGTTTGGCTCCGTTCTGGAGATATCGATCATCGACTGTTCTCTGAGGATGCTCTGTGGTTAGGCAAGGATCCTGACTTTTATTCGATCCAAGATGCGTCACTCGCAAGGCTGCGCAACGCCACTCCGCAGATGCTCCTTTACAAGATCGCCATCGGTAGGGCTCTCATGGACTTCATTATCAGGTATGCACCTTCTGTCGCTCTCCCCATAAACTATTCAACTTTTTTGCTCTAGGTGGCGAAAAGTTTTTGATCGCATTTATAGTCTGAGTCTCGAATATGATGGTTGTGGCGTTGGCCGCATACTATTCAGCGATTTCATTGTGGGTCTGGATTGCCCTCCAGAGGACATGGATTTCGTCATCTAGTAAGATTTCGAAGAGTCCGGTTTATCTTCGTTCATAACTAACTCTAATTCGCTTCCAGTACTATCCCTGTTACCTCTACCCCACGAGGGGCCACTCACCGCATCCGTCTTTGGCTTCGTGTCCCCGATCAAGCGGAGTCCGTGTCATCACCGATAGTTGATCGGTCATCAACTGGATCCATCTATCAACGCATTTGGAGCACAGACAGTTTCAAGGTTGGGAACTGCTTGGACTTTAGTGCCTTGGGTCCAAAATTGATTGTAGGTGTCCCTAATGGCGATGGTCCAAGGACTCTCAATAGTCCCCGCGAGCGATTATTTCCCCGCGAAAGTGGTTTGGCTGGTGTCAAGCAGCCGACATATGGTGAACCCACCGCGGATTTCCGCAAGGAAATGTTATGAGATGCTGCAACCAGTGTTATACCTCTTTCTTGACGCTTGCTTGTTTACGACATACGTGAATTATCATGTTCATATTATTTATAAAATCCATACGAATAGGAATACATGTATGATTTGTCACACCGAAAGTACATGGTAGATAATCCACGCCCTGTGGAGGAATGCTTGCAAAGAAACAGTGAAAGTACAAGCCAGAGCAAAGAGAATCGGGTACCGTCGGGCCGTTGAATTGGACCACAATCTTGGCAAGTGTCAGATGTAGTCCCTAGAGATGGAATTGAATAAATCCAAGTCAATACTGAACCAGAAGCAATAAGACTCTTTAACCGGTACGTGGTCAGCGGTTCCCTTCTAAAAAGACCGCAGGCCTCCTAGAAACATTTCACTATGGGACACTTGCGCCAGTCGTAACAGCAACGGCTTCGCCGAAAGAAAGCTGTGGTGACTTGATGTTAGCTGGGTCTTTGATATCTACAGAACACATCGACGTCGGGGCCGCTGTAGCGACAACAGTAGTTTGAGGCGTACGAGGGGCGGTTGAAACCCCATTCTCAATGGGTTTGGCCACCTGGGAAGATGGTGTTGTTGAATCCGAGGCTACATTATAGGACGGCCTTTTGGAGTTGCATCAAAACAAAACTAGGTCGCGACAGTCCCAGAGGCGTACCGCAGCTTCTTCGTGACAGGGAGGTCTGGTGACACATTGTTGGTCTTTTCCGCAGGCTGAGGGTGGGGGATGGCGGCACAAGATGAGAAGAATTGTACACGTCTTCTCGCAAGCCACACACCTTAGCCTGCTTCGGCCGCTTCTTGGGAACCGGTTTGGGTTGACGCTCTCCGGGATCGAACACATTATCGGGAAGGCCGGAGCTGGTCTGGTTGTAAATCCCCAGTCAGGAAAGTGGCGCTCCACTTACCTTTTCAAGTGCCGCACGATGATGCCCATCTTGACCTCCTCAAATTGATCCCAGCTCTTAACCATCTTAGTAAACTCAGTAGTTGGCCAAGAGATATCAAGTCTCCGAATACCCGTTGATCCGGCTTTAGTGGGATGGAACCATGAGCAATAGATTTGGTCCTAGTACTTGCTAATCCACCCACGTTGCTTGGCTTCAATTCCCAGCCCGACGTAAAAAGTTGTCGAGTATACTGGTCGTGCACCTTCTGTGCCCTCGATGTCCTCAGCTTTCCGCATTGCAATGGCCGGTGACATTTCACCCTGGGCAACAAGGCGGATCTCTTCGTCTGATAGACAGTATGCGACTTGCTCAAACCCCTTAACGAAGGGATGGGCAAGAGTCAGAGAATCGACAAGCTCTAGCTTCATGACCAGTTGCCGTAATCGGGACTCAACGGTACCAGCCCTGGAAGTTACAACGTGAAAAGAACGTGAGAGTGTTTTGGGGGAGATAGAAAGATATATACCACTTGATCTGGAGGTCGTGCTCACCGGTGGACGCAATGATTTGGAGGTAATATCGGTATTTATGGAAGAAATCGTGCTTGGCAAAAAGCTCCGACCAATCTGCCGTTCCGACGATGACCTTATCCACGATGTCTGCCCCTAAAATGAAGCATTAGCATAACGGCGCAGAACGATTTTATGCCAGGCAAACCCTTTTTGAATTCCTCAGTCATAACCATCTGCGTTGAGGCAGTAACATTATGGGTAGCACACATAGCAGGATATGCGGGTGTAATGATAGGCATTCGATGTGCTCGATCGCTGGGATACAACTGGAAAGTCAATCAGAATCGTCTCGCAAAGCCAGGGTAGAGCGCTGTACCTTTGGGTTCCATACTCGAACCTGCAATGGCCCGTCCTCGATCTGTTTAAGAAGCACAGGTTGTGGCCACGACCTGATGGAAGTGAGATCGGATTCTTAACATTAGGAATTTGGTGCGCACCACTGATACATGATGATAAAAAATCGACTGACGATTGCGCCAGCGACGGCATTGGGGTATAGTTGGCATATGCGTGCGACGAGCATGGCCCAGGCGACTCCGCCAAGGAATCCGTTGACATTCGAGTATATCGCTCGTCCTGTAACAAAAAGCATGAGGCTGGGAGACTGAGCAGACGTGTTCGAGATACGAACGGGATGCCCAGAGCTTGATACATCGCAGAGCATCACGAAAAACATTAACGTTGGGTACAAGGCGTAGTATCTGATCGGTAACGCGGGAACCTGACACCCGTCAACAAAAAATATTACGGTTAGAGATCGAGTAGGGCGCATAAGATACCTCCTAGACTTCGGATGCATCTGTCGTCCAGGTTACGGAGTAGATTATCATCCTGCAACGTTAAGTCGTCCGGTATTGACGAGAGCGCAAGACGAGCCATGAGAAAATCGATCGGAATGCCCGAGATTTTTAGTTTGATGATGGGAACATAGGCATCGGGAACTCCCTGCACGAAGTAAGTCTAGTGGCAGCGTTCTCAGGAAGACCTAGATAACTCACCGACACCTCTGTCACACCTTCTGTATTCTTGAGCATTCCCTCGAAGACGTTGAAGAAGTCCTCTCGGGAAACATGCTTTGGAACGACACATAACGTGTCAATATCAGTCCCAGGACCATGCACACCCAGACGGTACGACCCGAATGTAAAGATTTTTCCTCCAGCGGTTTCCGCTGCGGCCTCTGAAAGGCCGCGAGCCAGTGACACAGTTTTGACGAAGGATTTGACAAGGGCTGCGAGACGACCAAGTACGATTTCTCTGGAAGGAAGCAATATAAGCAAAACAAGCTCACTGAAACATCTATGGCTCAAGTCATAGTCGATAAAGCCAAGGGAAAGGGCCAGAATGTGAACAGAAAGACCAAATGGAACAAAACTTGGGTGACAAAAAAGAAATCAAGTGTGTACTGAGGAAGAGGCACAGTACCTTGTTCTAGCTTCTTCTTCACTCTCCATCGTGTTTTGTCTGCGAAGTTCATCCATAGACTAGCAGTCACCTCTTTTCTCTTTCGCTTGATTCACTGGTTGAAATTGGAGGGGTAACCCAAGATACCTGTGCCAATACAGGTCGATATTATGTTGTTTCGGTCAGTGCATCATCAAACTTACCCTTGATTATTGTCCATTCGTGGCGTACTCTATGTAGGTGGTGGCCCTTCGCTCGGGGCAGTTAATCTTTTGTCTGGGCGAGAAAGGTTGCAGACAAGCGCCGCGCGGCGGTCAGTGTGGGAGCTTACGTTATCCGAGGGGCGCTTCTACGAAAAACGCAGCGATGGTTATTGTCAGTGTCATGGCGCAAGACCGTGGGGTAGACCTGTCGTCTATCACTGGAACAAATAAATAAAACTAATATAAAGACATAATCTCGACCACAGATCATTAAATATACGCAATGGTTCCTAATAATACATGAGTGTCGGAGGACAAAAGGGACAGCCAGTTCAAGTCGTGACATGCGGACACTGAACTCATCGCACGCAACACAGAAAAATTACCAGTTAGAAGGCAACCGAAGCCCCCGAATGCTCAACGCTCAACCCTTCAGCCCTGACTTGGAGCCTGAATTTCTGAGCTCGCGTTTCAGTGCCCATCGCCGGACGAAAATGATCGCTGCGATGATAGCGACAACAACAGCGACAATGCCAACAGCCAAAGCGGCTTTAGCACCAGCCGAGCTGTGTCCTGTAGAACCCCTGGACGACGAGGATGACACCGAGATGGGTGGCGTAAAGTTTCCTGGGGAAGGGTTGCCACCGTACGGCCAGTAGTCGCCACCGTTCGGAGGCTGGACACATGTCAACAATTTGGCGTCTTGCACAGGCTGAAATTCAGATTGGAGCGAGCTCGCAGTCACATTCGCAAGGCCGGCGATAAAGGCAGCACTTGCTGGCGTGGGATCGGAGGCGCTACAATTTGGCCCTCGGGAGCCAATGAAGGAAGTGTTTCCGAAGAGGGTGTTTCCTTGAACAGTGAAGTTATTGGCCGATGTGATAGCAACCCCGTATCCGAAGGCGCCTGTGAGCGTATTGTTCAGGACGCTGCCCGAATAGCTAATATTGGCGCCGAAATGGTCGGCAAACCACGTCTGAGGCCCGATAGCTATGCCGATTCTGCACAGCCTGTGAGAAAAAAACGATGCGCTTAATGAAAAATGACCGACTTGACTATAACATCGTCCACATTCTGACCGTCCGTCTGAGAGGCTGATTTTGAGTCTGTAGCAAAGCCCCCAATGACGGTGTTGTTTTGCACGATAGTGCCAGTATAATTACCGCCCCATGGTAGCACATCAACCATATTTATGCCACCGAGTAATGTGTGCTGGCCAGATAGTAAGTCTCCACGACAGTGGCATAAGAAAGTAGGAGCACACATTTACAACCCAGATGGTGTTATTCACCACATGTGTGCCAGGGGAGCCGAACAGAACGATACCACCATCTGTCGGGTTGTTCACCAAGTTGTTGCGGACGATGGCGGAACGGCAGCTGACACTGATACCATCGGCCCATTGCTGATAGGCGTCTGACCCACAGGGGCCAATGTCATTGTTCTGAACGACGACGTTGTTGCAAAGGAGACTGCCCTCTGTAATGTGGAGACAAGACCAGCTGCGCGGATCATAAGAGTGCACGTATTCGATCAACTGGTTCGAATTTGGACCGCCCATCTCTATATTTGCACCACCTGCCGTTGGAGGAGCTCCTGCGCGAGTTCCATTGATCTAGGGATGAAGTAAATGAGGGTGTTGACGATTGGGGATGCGAAAATATTTGCCTGAATGTTGCGCATGATAGCGCCACTACAATTTGCGCAAGTACCGTCAACAGCTGTTGTATGACCCTGGCCATTTGCGACTGGACCGCTCACAACGAGAGTCGCCCTAGAATTATCAGTAGGATAGCCCATAGTGCTAATCTCCTGATTAGGTGCGGCAAAGAGGATTGGGGCCTGAATCATATATTGTGCATTGGGACAAAGTTGCAGAACAAAACCAGGGCCAGAAGAGTTGAGAGCAAGGTTCAAACGATCGGTAACAGTGTTAGCTGGGCCTGGGGGGATACAGGCTGCACGTGACTGGACTGGGCTGAAGGACAGAGTTAGCCAGTATGATACACGTTGCAAAGGACTATACTTTCTAGAAATAGTCATGGGTGCGACCGCTGTGGACGAGATGTTTGTATTTCGACGAGAGAGCGGCGAGAGCAGGTAAAGTCGGTGCGCAGGCTATGGCTAGAAGGACAGGATGGAGGAACATGGTCAACCGCTAGGGAGAGGAGCCAGAGACGAATTGGATTGAATGGATGTGGTGGCCCGTCAACGGTCCGTCCATGAGGCCATGAGTGATGTGAGGCCGTGCATGTGTTCGGCTGGAGCCACTCGGGCGGGCTGGGGCTGGGCAGAGGCAAGGCGGCCCGGAAGCCGCTTTTCGGGCGTCAACCACCGTATCACCGTACTGTAAGCGTACAATGGCATTCATCGACGTTTTTGGTAATCTCGATATCTCTCGTCTGCTCCTCGAGCGAGTCCATCGTCCGAGTCGCGCGCGCTCCGACGATGGTGAGGCGACGGCGATCTGTCACCATTTGAGGGTGACCTGCGCCTATCCAGAGATCTAAGCAGTGCTTCCACGCCCTTCAGGCCTTCAGATTTACTTGCGTTTCGCCTCGCCTTTTTCTCTTTCTTCCGCTCCTTCCTTTCCCGCCTCTCTTCCGGTGTTTCATCTTTGTGCTTCCCTTTCGATTTGGATTTTTTCTTTTTCTTCTTAGCTCGTTCTTCCCGCCACTTTTCCAGCAAGTAGTCGCGCATAGGATCGTCGGGGTCAATATTAGGAGCTGATGAAGCTTCTGAGGATATCGAGTCCCGGTCGTCTGAGATGTGCATAAGCGAATCAAGAACATGAGGCCGCGTATGCCATTCACCAATTATCTCGGGCTTCGCATTCAGACTTTGTTCTTCGCCTTCTTTCCATTCACCATCCTCACCCTTGACTCTTGGCTGCTTGTACTTCTTCACGTGGTCAACACGTAGTGTTCTGTCCAGTACAGTTGCGCCGTTGAGATTATCGACCGCAAGGATGGTAGACCGCTGATCTTCATACATGAGGAAGCCAAAGCCTTTTGTCTTGCCTGTTTCCTTGTCACGGGGGAGATTGACATCGACAACCTCACCATATCTCAAGTCACAATCAGGATAAGCAGTGGAAACACATACAACCAGTTAGCTTACTGTGAGAAAATAGCAATGACGTCTCCTTCAGTCAGGTCATAATGAAGACCCCCGATGAATATGTAGGCCGACCCTGACAAATTCATTCAGAGTATGGAGATGAGATTATGCCAAAAACCTACCTTTGTATTCATCATGCCAAGAGGCTGAGCCTACTCCGAGCTCGAGCTCACGTTCATTGATTTTGTTTATTTCCCGGACAACGCTGCAACAGATGAATAAACGATGATGCCCCTTAACATTGAGCGAATCAGACCCACTTCATCGATTGTGGTCGTGTTGGATTGGGTTCGACGGCGACGTGGGTCAGTTCAGTTCACACGCCACACAAGCGCGCGATGATCTCTCCCGCGATTTTTTCTCCTCTCGAGTGGTCGTGATATGGCTTCATTCTCACTACCTCCCATTCACGATAATCCAGACGGCAGCTGGGGACCATCGTCCTCAAACCTACCAGATACATTCAAGTTCAAGGATATTCCCTACGCTCCTTATTCCAAGTCGGATAAACTTGGTCGCTTTGCTGACTGGAATGACATCTCTGGCGATAACCGACAAGCGCAATCGGGCGCTGCTGTAAATCCTAGAACTGGTACTCGTGGTCGCAAGGATGGCGCTCAGACTTTCGGTAGTGGCATTCCGAGCGCCTTCTCCTTCCAGGTTGAGGATGAATCAAGCTTCTCTCTTGTCGACAACAAGGCTGGCGCACCTCGTCGTGGCAGTTCATTTACAAGGGGTAGGGGTGCTAGCCGCAATACCACTTCCTATGGCTCCCGTGCTCCTCAAAGAAATACCCGTGGTGGTTCTGTGGCCAATCGTGGTGCAGGGTCGCGGGGTGCGAGGAGGGGCTGGCGGGATTGGGAAAAGGTCAGCAATGTCCGCGTTGTTTCCCGAGTACGATGTTCAATCCCTTCCAAGAACAATCGCACACGCGAATCATCAGTGGCCATTGATCCCAGCTGGCAGATGTTGGAAGAGGTCGAATTTCATCGCCTTGCGAAGCTCAGGCTTGAAGTTGATGAGCCCGAGGAACTGTAACCTTCTTTTTTATTTGATCCTTGATCCATCTTACGTCGGACTGGTTCCTGCCAGCAAGTCATACGGCCGACTTTATCCTTACAACAAGGCATACGATCGCATCACCACCAAGACAGAGCGTCCACTCCAACCTGTTGACCGAATCAAGTACAACACAACGACATCCGACGATCCTGTCATCCAGCAGGTATAGACGACTATTGTCTCATAGCCAGATGTTTGAACTTACGTTCGCTTGCAAGCTTGCGTCCAGGGACGCCGCAGCAATTTATGCGACAGATGTCATCCTTAGCGTTCTCATGTGTGCACCGCGCTCGGTCTATCCTTGGGACATTGTTATTGTCCGTGAAGGCGACAAAGTGTTCTTTGACAAGAGAGATGGTGGCCCGTTTGACACGGTCACCGTAAATGAAAATGCGGCAGATCCCCCTCAAGACCCATCCGCACCCAATCCGAGCAATCCTAACGAAAAAGCCCCCGAACCACCTTCTATAAACACCGCGACGTCCCTTTCCCTTGAGGCAACTTACATCAATCAAAACTTCGGTTTCCAATCTGTCATCGAGACCCCCCCTCCCCCCGCGGTCGACTTTGACAAGCCCAATCCTTTCTATGGCCCCGATGAAACGGAACCTCTAGCCTCATGTGGATACAGGTACCGTGTTTTTGACCTCGGCATCACTGAGGAGGAAGATATCAAGATTTGCGTGCGGACGGAGGTCGATGCTTATTTACCGGGTCAGGGCAACCCGCTGCAGGGACAAGGCCTGACCACTATCCGTGCGCTGAATGAATTCGATCCTCGTGCATCTGGAGCCGGGGGTGCCCCCGATTGGCGCTCGAAGCTGGATTCCCAGCGGGGGGCCGTCGTTGCTACCGAGATGAAAAATAACAGCTGCAAGCTTGCGAAATGGACCGTTCAGAGCATTCTGGCAGGGGCGGAACAGATGAAGATCGGGTAAGGGTGTTTTTTTTTTTGTTGAACTCACCGCATGTCCTCACACCTGATTTACAGCTACGTTTCGCGAGCGAACCCTCGGGACAACACCCGGCATGTCATCCTGAGCACGGCGTCCATGCGCCCGATGGATTTCGCCGCGCAGCTCAACGTTTCCTTGGCAAACGGTTGGGGCGTCGTGAGGACCGTAGCTGACTTGTGTTTGAAGATGCCGGAGGGCAAGTACGTCTTGGTAAAAGATCCAAACAAGGTACGTTTGTAGCTTTGTGGCTTGTGTCGCGGTGGGGTTGGCGCACTGCAAAGACACGTGCGAAACTTCGGGCCTGTTTCCGGTGGTGCCGATATCTGCTTTCCCCACTCACTCACGCTCTCTTTCTTTTTTTTTCGTAGCCTGTGATCCGGCTGTATGCTGTCCCTCTCTCGGCATTCACCGGTGAAGAAGACGAGGAAGAAGGCGCGGCCTCCGAGGAAGAAGTCGAACCCTGACCCATGCACGTGTTTGGGACTGTCGTTATATTCACAGCCTCGTCGCTAGATGGGGAGTAGGACAAATGTATTCATGCCACGAATTACATGTCGTAAAACAATCGGAGATTATTCGCAGAACCTCCGACAAACGTTACTTGGCAGTGCTTGGTCGCCAGGAAATTCTCCTATGTGGGTCATGGCAAACGTACTCAGGATGCACTAAGGAGTGTCTCTACCGCCCCTTCGACGTTCGCGCTGTTTCTGGTCGTCATGCATATAATTTCAAGGATACAGCAACGACTTACCTGCGTTGCAGAGCAGCTACAATTACGTCCCTTTGCAAATCCGGGAATATGCTCATGAGTTGAGATATCTCGGCTTCAGTGGGAACCCGAATGCCCGTAGATGCACGGTCTACTCTGCCGGTGAGTTCGTTCACCCATTCTCGCATGACTGATGGCCCAGGTTGCTCAATGGCTCCACGTGAATCCCGGTGGTCGAGCGAGCAGAACGTTCCGTGCGTGACGGGTGAGCCGTGGTAATCACTTCATCTTCCAACCGAGGTGTTGAGTCGGATACCTCGGTCACGGGTAAAGCGCGAGTGGTGCGACGGATAGCCCGTGTTTCACCGACAAGTGAGAGCAAGTAGCGCGAGGTCAACCGTACAAACCAAGGAGGAAGCCGGTAGCCTTTGAGACTGGCAATGTCGGACCGATATATGGCGCCGGTGGAAAACCCAAGCACCGCGGCGAGCGTGGTGGACCATGGCTGACTGAAGGCGAGCTGACACGACGGAAACAAACGTAAGGGTGAAATCGCTTAAAGCTCGGCGGCATGTTTACCTGCAACGCGAGTGCGTAAACGAACGCTTTGTTTGAGAAGGTGACTCCGAAGATGCGAAATTGATACGTAGCAGGAACAAGACTGAAATACTGGTATACTAAGCTAAAGGCTAGGCCGACCGGGCCAGACGGAATGACGTTGAAACTTGAACCAAATCGATGGAGCGCTAGAAGTGACGGAAGCTCGAGGGCGGTGACTAATAGGGTGGACACCACGAGGAAAGACTGGAATATGCATGAGAAAAAAAAGAGGGACAAGATGAACCTATAGCCTTACGGCGTACTTCACCCCTCCAAATTGTCGTTCAATGCTTACGCCAATGTTGTAGAGGATGAGCTCCCAAAGGAAGAGCTCGCTCGAATTCGAAAAGGCAGTATGGTGTACAAGGAGCCGCCAATACTGAATGAGAACATAGTATGGCTAGGCAGCAGGTTGATGACTAACTTGATCTTACCTGGTGATCTCTTGAGATGTGTGGGACAAGCTGAGACAAGGTGTTAATGCCGGAGAAATAGAACGAGACGGTAGGAAGCGTACCTGTAGGTGGAAATTATACTTCACGTCAAATATTGCGACAACGACCGACGAGACGGCAAGGGCCATCATAATACCTACGAGCGTGTTAAATTGCGAGACAGCACAGCTCTCTGTACGGGGAAACCTTTTGTGACAGGTGCATGCTGGAACGACATGGGAGGTTGAATGAGGTGGCTTGAAAGAGAGTCGACTATGAGTGAAGGCCCGGGGACAGAAGTCGATGAATAACACGTGACAGCGAAGTGGATTGGACGGTGTCGGCGTGTGTGGGGCAGGCTGTTGCGGTCCAGTTGCAGAGCTTTTCTTGCCTTACTTCACTTCTCCATAACGTCGCCCGCTTCGTCTTCGGCCAATTTTCGACAACGCCTTGCGCCGATGGCCTCCACTATTGCGTTTCCCTCCACTGAACCCCGTTCGCAACTCAACAAGTCTGACGCCTCCCTCTTTGCGCGACACACGGCTGCAATTGAAGTCTGCAACCTCGTATACGGGCACACGGACCCTGTCTCCTGGGACACATTGTGTAAATTCTACGAGGCGGATGCAGGTAGGTTATCATTTATGGGTTTATTGCAATTCAGCTATTTATATGCCTCCCCCAACAGTGTAAGCTTTCATATCTCCATTTCGTTCAGGGCCCTGACTTGCATTGGTTTCAAAGTTACGAGAATCCGGTCATTACTGCGACGTCTCGCGATTCCATAGGGGACATTCATTCACTTTCACAACATTTATCCGAACTAGACGCGCCGAAACCTACATCACTGTTGCGTAGCCTCTTTGGTTTGGCTCGCAACGCTGCGGAAGGAGAGTCATGGTTTCAGATTTCCCGGATGTGGACGGAGGTTGACGACGTGTGTGAAAACGAAAGCTTTGGTGAGTCAGCGTTGACGGCCTCTAACGCGTCATCACCTCTGGATTTCTCAATCGGGTATCTTTGTCAGATGGGCATAGGCGATGCATTGTGGAGCACACACTCAACATTCTCCTCCTTCCCGGGCTGCATGCCGAACGCTATCTAGGCCACATGAACGCCGCCCAACCATATGCTCTCACGTCAGAGGCACAGCGTAACTCGCCCAGCCGCTCATTGCATGTGTCCTTTTCTAGTGTTAGCGGACCGCAGCAACCGTCATTACCGACATTGATGGTGCCCGGCATCGGAGTCTCCCTCCCAAGCCCGCTCCACCTACAGCTCCACGTGTTTACCCGGTTGTCCTTCAATGAACAGGGTAGAATCATACACCACCGCGATGTTTGGGATCTGAAGGACCTAGTTGGCCTTATCCCCGGCGGAATGCTTTCCCAGTGGGTCGCTTCTCGACTGGCAGCGCGAGCACTCTCGGCCATTTCCCGTCTTGGAGCATGGGTATCGGACGAAACACGTGGAGAGGCTGTTGGAGTGAGAAGCAAGCGCGGAGGATCCGAGTGAGCGAAGCTCAATGCTATATTCCTGTGCTCCTCAAAAGTGGCCTGTTTCGGACGCACCATTGGTTTTCTGGTGCAGGTGCTGGGAACGAGTCAGAGGCACCGCCACCCGGAATGAAGGAAGCAGTGAGGGGAGCGGAGATGTCTCCAGACCTGTGATGCATTCATTGGTCGACGCCCAAGTAATGGGATCTGGTTTTGTCCAGTTTTGACAGTAGTTTTGCGCACTAGGGCCGAAGTCTGTACACCTCGTGATACCTCTTTGATAGTGTTCATCACGACCGCTCGGAGCACCGCAGCCTTAATTTTTTTTCGACGTGTTTTGTTGCATGTTGTGTTTTCTGAGCGAGGGACGACAGACCTCGCTAATCAAGTTGGCGAGTATTTGTCCTCTAGCACCGGCTAACGGAAATAAATAAAAGTAAATGCTATCCCATGAGGGGGACGTAGTGGGGACGTGTTTCACTTTCTATCGGGCGTTGGATCTGAAGACGCCTGAGGGTGGGTAAAATGGTCTGTCATACAGCCCTCGTCCGCGGACTGTGTGCGATTTGACGGGGGTTGGCAGTGGCTGTTTTTCCTGTTTTGTGCCGGCGACAAGCACCGCCCTGGAGACAGACAACACATGTGCACATGCGCACACCCGATCAAGGTTCTGGGAAGCAGCCTGGGAAAACTCAATGCGCCCGACGTGACGGCGTCATCTTTTCAATCTCCGCTGAAAAGGCTGTGCGTAACGGGGAACCGCAATGATGCCTTTGTTTGTTTGTGGCGTGTCAAGCCACGCCAGCCGGCCAAATGCGGCGTCCCCTGACAGGCCTGACCTGAAGGGGGGGGGACCCGGCGCGAGGGATATAGCAAGGTAAGGTAAGGTGGTGGTGGGGTTCGCAGCTTGAAAAAAAAAAAAAAGAAAAAAAAAATCTACCTGCCAAACCAAGCGGGTCTACTCGGCTTTCTCTTTCAACCCCGGCATATTGGCGCGAAATAACAAGTTCTCCCCCTTTGCGATTACTGTAAAAAAAACAAAATTAAAAATAAATGACAACCCAAAAATTAACCCCCCCTCCCGAGCGACTGGACCGGGCGCTGTTTCGCTTGGCGGTACCACGACCTTGACGGATTATTACGCACGGTGTGCACATGGAGGTGGCGGGGGCTGGATGCGCCGGGGGCATTGTCGTCGTTCGTCCTACGCGTTTCCCTTTGGTGGTATCCAGTGTCTGCTCCGGCAGGCACACCTCGAAGCACCGGGCTGGACGTCATCTCCCCCCCCTTTGTATACAATGACCGTCTCGGCGATTCGAACCCATCTTCCCTACGTATGCCGTATACTGTACGCCTGCGCCGGCTGCCTCTCGGGGGTTTTCCACCATTGTGGTACGACCAATCAACGCCCTCCATGCGTTTGTCAATAGCGCCGCAGAGGCTGGGCAGACCCAGATATCACTAAGCCTTGGTCTGGCGCTATCTGGTTACGGCATCTCAGAGGCCCCCTATGGCGGCTGACGCTTCGTTAGTGTTTCATCACAACCCATGGGACGCCCTGATAACAAGCCAACCTGGTACGTGTCGCATTCAATCAATCCGTGAAGCGGATCCCGCCATCCTACCCCTGGGATGGCACCGTTGCTTCCTCTTCACGGCATCATTATCCAGTGGGTCATTTCTGTTTGCCACGATAGGACTCGATCGTCAGCTTGCACCGCAATATGAAGCTGATGGACAATACCGAATACTAGACAGTGATAACTGTCCTCCGGCTACTTGACATTTTCGTTTCATCGATGTTCGTTATTTTCTACCTAAGATTACATTACACGACTGTAAGACGAGACCGAATGTAACGTCCCAAGCAGAAAGCACCGCAAGAAATAAATTTAATCAAACGCACGAATCGAGCGAGAAAATAATACGCCATGAACAAAATACGAATAGGAATGGATACAATGCCGATGAGTACAGTGATGAAGCGACTAGCCACAGGCAGACAACGCTCCGAATGACATGCGGATATGCTGGCGATCAGTGAGCAAAGAAAAGGCCGTTTTGCGGGGAAAAAAATAAATATATAGATAAAGCGAATATCATGGGCGTACAAGAAGAGGCAGCTGGATAAAAGGACATTTCATGCAGCAACTGCTTTTCGCAGGGCACTCGGCTTGGTTGACTTGTTTGGTGGCGAGCCAGCCATTGGTACGGGTTGCCAACCCGTAATTTCAGGTACTTCAATTGAGGGAGCCTTTGCAATATCCACGGGTAGCGACGTCCGGCGAGCGTAGTAATCTTCTTGAATGGCGGGGGCCAAACCGTAGTCAGGTGACGTCGCGGACTTGCGCGGAGATACTGGTACGGACTGAAGGGATGCGATGTCTGACAGGGGAGCATTGGGAAGGCGAATCCCACCATCACGAGAGCCGAGAGGTGGTGACTGAGAGGAACGCTCCAGTGGTAGGAAAAACTAGTAACGGCGGGAGAGTTGAAGGACGACGTGGGCGCCGAACCGGAAGAATAAACGGACACTATTGAACGAGATCAATATCCATGTACCAATAAATAATTGATGATATCGAACCTGAATCATCCCAATCGCTGCTACTGTGCACTGAGGACGAGGATGAAGACACAGATGCGCGGCGAGTCATCGCCTGGGACTCAACCTCCTTCTTGATTAACTTGGAAGCAGAAGAGCCAGAAATGCTCTTAGACTGCTTGCGTGACTTGTTTCCGGTTCGAAGCTCATCAAATCGAAGGGGTCGTGGACGCAAATGAGTGCGCTCATACAAGCCGCATTTGTTGCAGACAATCTTGCCGGGGTTCAGCGTGGACCGTCTCCAGCTTGGGGGCTCAGTCTGTGAACAATTGAAACACCGGCGACGAAGATATTGAGTTTCCTTGGAGGCGGCATCATCAGTGTGCTGAACGGGAAGACCGGCATGAGGGAGATAGGACATTGGGTGCATAGCACCCGATGAGGGCGGACGGTAAAGGCAAGTCTGTGAAGGAACAATGACGGGGGCTGACTCTTCTAGTTTTACATTATGATCGAGGTTTTCAAACTCGACATATGAAGAAGCGGGAGATGACGCGACAGACATGTCATAGTGTCCGGGATGGAAAGAATGATTTTCTGGACCGAAAGAGATTAGTTGGGGGGAATTGTCCATGAGAGGGAGAGGTTCCCCATAGAGGGTATCAGCGCGAGGAAACTGAGGGTGGATTGGCTCGCAATCTTGGGGGATAAATGACGCTTGGGAATAAGGTACCGAGGCGTCGCGATCATGGCGAACGTAAGGATATGTAGCCCTGCGCATGGCAGCTAATTCTTGAGAGGGGGGATGGGGGACTTGACGAGAGAGCTGCGACTGCCACTCCCCAGCGTCATTGGGACGGTCGTATATATTAGCAGGCTGATCAACCGGAAGATCATGATCGTAAAGCTCCCCGAGAAGGGAACCGTGTGAGCCGTTAGAAGATAGGGATTGGTGGGATAAACCCTGCCAAAGAGAATGGCCCTCGAGGGGGATTGCGTGATCGTCGACCATTCGATCGGAGAAGATATTGCAAACAGGTTCAAGCTCGACTTTGAAGTGAGCGGGCGAATGGGCTTCGTCAGAAGAGATGGAAGTTCGAGGGGAAGGTGTGCGTGGTGCAGATGAGCCGGAGTATGGAGATGAAGTGAAGGAGTCGAAATGGAAAGTGTCCATCGAATGTGGCTACTAAGAGAAGCGAGGAGGGGAAATGAAGGGGAGGAGTGGGGGGAAGATGTAAGGTGAGCTCTTTTGAAGGATAGGAGGCGAAGAACGCAGGAAACGACGTACGAGAAAGAAAGACAATAAAATTAAGAAATAGAGGGAATGAGGACGGGTGTGAGTGTGAGAGGACGTGGGGGTCGAAGGGACGCGCTTCCTGGAAGGTCACCCTATCATCATGCCGCTGGGTTTTGTACCGATTCGGCTTGCCTCATCCTGTGCTTCCCCTTTTCGGTTTAGTCCATCACACTCTGTCACCGTCACGCTGCTTCTTTTTCGAGCCATCCCCTCGGTTTTCTCGTTTGCCGAGGCTCTGGCCACTTGTGACCTGCTCCTTGATTTCTTCTTGCGCTCAACCCGTCCACCTTCCCTCCCCCCCTTTTTTTCCCATGGAATTTCGAACTTTGAGGGGAGCCCCAATCAATCCCGCTCTTCCCGACCTTCCACCCTTGCGCCCCCCTTTATTGGTATATGCGACCCCGCCTTCCTCTCTTCCCTGCCCTGCCCTCCCTTTCTTTCGCGCGCTCTCCTCCCTTCTTTCTCTTTCCCTCTTCCCATCAGTCCCTCCATCACCCGGCCCGCCTGTACATCACTTACTCCGGATCCCTTCACGAAGTATCCTTCCTCGCCTATTTTAGATTTCCTAGCCCCATCCTCGATCTCCGGCCCCGCAGCGTCCGCACTCGGGGATCCTCCGACTCCCCAGCAGCACCTTTCCTGCTGTATATGGTAACTTCCTCGCAGACGCTCAAAGGTCATCCCGGCTAGGCCTTACTGACTCCCTCAATGTGCCAATGCACCATTGGCCGGTGTTTATTTCCAATCCCTAGGTCTTACAGTAATCATTGCTGCTCTGCCGTATCCGTCACACGTGTACGATTATCAGGACGGCATCCCACTCACCTCATCGGCGGACGTTGTAATTGGTCATTCTCATGACACTGCCACCGATGACTGTTTCAGCCTGTCTGCACCCATCACTGCCCTTCCCCTCTACGGTAAGCACTATGAATGTAATAAGATCTCTTTTACACTTCCTTGAATGCCGTGCCCAACGTGTACGGCACTGCAGTGGTCGTTGCCATTGTTGTCACAAAACTAGACAGATATTTTGAATGGCAGACTCATTTCGACTAATACGGGGACAAGGCGGCACATGGCCTGTGCCAGTGATAAGATGGTGTAGAGACATATTCAGCATAGATGCGCTGACCACGGGGTGACGAACGGGCAGACAGTCAGACGGAACAGGAACACGACCGACTATTGTACCTTACTACCACTACCAGGGGTTGCATCCCGGATATACCCACCACGGATACAACCAAGAGGGGTTATCCAGATAGGACAGGACAGGAAAGAAAATAGCGTGGTCGGATCACAGGGCTGTGTGACAAGGCCGTGGTGGCATTGGCATGAGCACATAAACGCATGGACAGCACCGGAGGAGGACCACTTCACATGTTACAAGTTATGATAATGAAAGACTAGTCGCCAAGTCAGAGGCTATAACCTTGTGGCACAAGTGGTCGCTCGTCCCGCTCGCTAGGGATATATCAATCGCGATTGATAATTTAGTGCTTTAGTAGTAGCGACGTTTCGCCTATCACCATATACACTCGTTCGATCGTTGAAAATTCCAAGTACACCCCACCATTTTCTTTCACCTTGATTAGCTAATAGTATCATGGTCTTCCCGGCGGTTCATTCTCCCTGCCACTTCTGACAACCTTGGGCCTCCTCGTGGCTACATGCGCACTGGTGCATATGTTTCGTAGGACATGCAACTAATGTATCGAGGAACAGTCTGGTCGTCACTACAACGCAGGCATACTACCGATCGGTCTCGGCCATAACGTCCGTAGCTTGGCCCGTGATTGACCCCACGATCTATCCACTCGGCCTACTTTTGATCCACTTCCGTACTAGTAGATTGTATGCGCCGCCGCCGCCACACTTTCCAAATGCCATATGCCCATATGTCATATGACGGTAGGCCATTCCGCTGGGGTCTATCCCGCCTAGCATGTCCAGGCGGCGCACGTTTAATTGACTACTTACCAGAGCAGGGTATATGACCTCCGTGTGTGCCAAAGAATGTGTGCGTTCGGTGATGTGCGTCCCTGTTTAGTTGTGACATATGTGGTATAATTCTAAGGGCCTTCTTCGAATTACAGATGACTGACCGCGAACGTGTCGCATATACGAACTTATGTCATGAAGGCGGTTACCGTGGTACACAACATACAATAGGTTCAAAAGTGCTATGCCCCCATACGTGGTGCCGCACATTTTCAGTGGCCGGGCCCTGAACGAGCTGAACTTGCGGCGCTGCGCGTTTTTACAACTTCGGACGATGCCATGTTTGTAACAGGTGTTCCCATCCCCTTCATGACCCCGAAAAAAGAGCTAAATAATAGATCGGAAGCTGCGTGGACATACAATTAATTAACACGTTTTTCGATCAGATCATTAAGCGACTGTGCTATTATTGTACGCTATAGCTAAAGGGTGAAAGCAAAGCGGAGAGAAAGGACATACATTGTGCTGATAAACCCGAGAAAAAAAGATAGTCAGGCAAGGGCAAGCCCCGTGAAGGTTGCTACTGCCCCTGCAACAGCCCCACCAGCCATCGCACGAATCCCACTTTGTTGTGGGGTTCCATCCCGTGATAATTTTGCGAGTAGATCTTTAACGGCTCCAAGGTCTCTCCCGAGGATTAGTAGTCCTTCCTCTCCGGTCCCTGTCTTGGGATGCACGATGCCGGTATGAAATCCGAGCGTTGAGGCGGATTCGGCGATGTGACGTAGTTCGTGCGCGTGAATGGTGTACACGGTAGCCGGCGGCCCCCGCGACAGCTCTGCAAGCCCGTCCAAGAAGGCCGTCCTTTCCTGCATGCTCATTAAGCGAGCAAAGGGAGCAGCAGCAGCCTGGAGCGACTGTGGCGGCATAATAACTGACACCTTGCTATCAAAGTGGTCATTGGATCGGGGAGTTTCCTGCGCCGGAAACACCTCCGTCAAAAGGCTCGGACTCGGTGTGAGTGTCCCAGGCATAATCCTGCCGCTTTTGAAAGGGGGCCTTGAAGAAGAGTTGGGGTTCCAGTGAAACTCAGAGGAAGGACTTGCATCCACATCCTTGTCCAAGAAGGCGAAGGGATCACGCATGTTTTCGGGTTCGAGGAGCTTGTTCAGAACATCACTGGAGTCTGTGGAGAGTGATGCGAGTGTCATCTCATGGGTGGGTGGACACCGGCGACGTTCACCAAGTGTAACCTTCGTGGGAGATATGATAAGTGAATCCATTGATGCGGTTATGTCCAGATGGGTTGGCTGCGCACGAGAATCTGGGGATTGACTGTAGGGACATCCTTGACGAGGGTGACCCGCTCGAGGGCGTTGGCATTTGGTGCAATGGGGGGTTTTACGAGGTGACTTGGTCGGGGTTGTCTCAATGACGGTCCTGCCGTGCATGGCATTACTAGAACGCAAGGTGGGTGACATGGTAAGACTGATCACTGGTGGGGGAGTTAATCAAGAATGGAAGGAGTCTAACTTTCGTATTACAGTTGATTGAGCTCGGAGACCACTGATAAGTTGGCTTCAACGAAGGTGGTACACAAGTAGACACAGACACAACCAAAGAGCTGACCGGGTCACATGACATCTTACCACAATAGGGGCGAGGCGAGTATGATCTCCGGCCCATACCCTCCGTGTCGAGCAACATATGGGCAAAAGCTCACAGCTATCGCAGCTCAAGTCGGCAGTATCGCAAGCGGGTCCTTCGAGGCAACACAAAACTGGGCGGAAACGAAGATACACTCAGAATGAGGAAAAGGATAATTCAAAACGTGCCGCTAGACTCCGCGAGATCCTGAACCAGTTTGACGTCAAGGTCACAAAACTCAAACATGACGTCGGCGGAAGGAAGCTACGAGGTGTGTCCGGAAAGCCAGCACAGAGTAAGCAAGCAGGTATTGAAGCGGTAAGTCGAGTCTACGTCTTCGTACCGTCGTGCCTTTCGACCTTTCTTGTTGTCTTAGCGGAAGAAAACTCTTTTCAAAGAGTTCGAGGAGAAGGACCGCGCAGGCGGAATCCTTGACAGGCGCTTTGGCGAAAATGATCCCACTCTCACACCAGAAGAACGTATGCTAGAACGTTTCACGCGGGAGAGGCAGCGCGCCTCCAAGGGTGCTGCATTCCATCTCCAGGACGAAGTTGATTTAACCCATTATGGACAAAGCCTGTCCAAACTAGACGATTTTGCTGATGCAGGGCTAGAACTCGAAAGTGGTGAAGAAGAAGCAATAGGTTCGCGCGCTGTCTTGGTCTGTTTGTCTGTACTGAACTCTCTCAGGTCAGATTGACGGCGAGACTGTCAGGAAATCACACTTTGGTGGGTTCGAAAGCGAGAGCGGAGACGAGGATGAAGTAGCCGGCCATCTTTTTGACTTTCTTTCTAGCTGATCGAATCTTTCCAGCCTGCACGCAAAAAGTCAAAGGTGGAGGTAATGGCCGAGGTCATGGCGAAGAGCAAGGAACACAAAGTGCGAATGACAGTCTCTACTCATCCAGTAATAACATTCAATGTCTCTTTTTTAGGCACTAAGACAGAAACAACGGGAAGAAGCCAATGATATCCGCCACCAGTTGGACCAGGAACTTGACACCATTCGTGGGCTGCTTTCCGGCCCAGACCCTCTGTCAAAGTCTCTTGAAAGGGAGCTTGGCTCGCAGTTGCAGTCTTTTGGCGCAGCTGGAGACGATCGTGACCAGAAGTATGACCAGTTCGTGCGCGAGTTGATCTTCGATCATCGATCCAAACCCAAAGATCGAACGAAAACTGAGGAGGAGCTAGCCTTGGAAGCTAAAATTGCTCTGGAAAAGGCAGAGCGTCAACGAATCAGACGGATGAACGGAGAGAATGACGCCGAAAGCAGCGGAGAAGATGGAAGACCGGCAAAGCGAAGGCGACTGATTGGGGGAGACGATCTAGGAGACGACTTTGATGACGCTGGTGACTGGGATGGACTGGGCGAAGGCCTGAGATCAAGTTTGGACAATGCCAGTGAAGAAGGTGGCTCCGTGGATGATAGCGGTGATGAGGATAGCGATGCATCAGATGATGAAACGGGAGTGGGTAACAATTCAGAATCTCCTTGGCATGGCCTTTCCAATGCGAGTGAGTCAAAGCCATCTGGTGTAGAGAGAAGTGGGCGCCAGGTGTCAACAAATTCCAAAGAGCTTCCCTATACATTCCCCTGTCCTTCATCTCACGAAGAGTTTCTTGATATCACCAAGACTATTGCGGATCAGGACATCCCAACTGTTGTCGAACGCATCCGTGCTCTACATCATCCTAGCTTAGGCGTAGAAAATCCCTCAAGGCTGCAGGTAGGCTTTAATGTCATCGTTGTCTATATCTTACCGTATGTCTCACATAAAACTACAGGTGTTTACAGGTGTTCTCATTGACCATATTCTCCATGTAGCATCACCACCAAATCTGCGATTAACTGTCGTCTCCGGCTTACTTTTGCACCTTCGTGCCCTCACCAGAGCATACCCTAGGCAGACCGCGGAACACTTTACCCGGAAATTGGTGTTGATGCACAAGAACCTTAAACGAGGCCTCGATCACGGTGCCTCAGATGACGATGCGAAAACATGGCCTGGTCTTCCTGAACTGGTCTTTTTACGGGTTCTGGGAGTACTATGGCCAACAAGCGACATGCACCATGTAGTCGTTTCTCCGGCTCGCCTTCTGATGGGATCGTATCTCGGCTTGTGCAGGATAAGGTCTTTTGTTGATGCCGCAAGTGGCTTATTCCTTTGCACGCTTTTTCTCCAGTACGAGCAGCGTTCCAAAAGATTCGTACCCGAAGTCGTCAACTTCTTGATCGGCGTTGTTCGTTCTCTGTCACCGTGGAGAGGTGACTTCAATGGATCGGCACGAAGAACCCCTTTGTCTCAAAGACACAACTTTGTGCAGTTGTGTGTTCTCAATACGCGCGAGGCGAGTACACTGACTGTGAACCGGCCTCACCTTGTTGCCATCCTCGGCGGCAAGGGGGCCGATATACAAACAAATGCGGATCTCCTGGGTCTTGCCGTCGATCTCCTGGCGCGATTTTCTGAGCTATACAGGGCCCTCGAAGGATTTGTCGAGTTGTACGAACCTGTACTGCAAGTGCTTCGTGATGTCGATACCGATGTTCTGTGTCCTGTGCTTCAGGTGAGCTTTCAATTAATCTCTATCAGTATCCCTGTCTCTGTCTCTGATATCATTCAAGGACCGAATTTCTCAAACCACAGACTCTACCCAGAGGCTCTTGAGGTTCTCGCGCGAGGCCCGCCAGCCTCTACGCCTCCAATCGCACAAACCTATCCCAATTCCATCGTACATTCCGAAGTTTGAGAACACCTCCTCATCCTATCTCCGTACGCGTGATCCCGATCATGAGCGGCAAGAGGCTTCCAAGCTTCGCAGACAGTATAAGGAAGAGAGGAAGGGTGCCATCAGGGAGTTGCGGAAGGACGCCAGGTTCTTGGCCGGAGTGGAGCAGGAAAAGCAACGTGAGAAAGATAGATCCTATCACGAGCGCATGAAAAAGGTCTTTGGGAGTATGGAAGTAGAGAGGGCAGAAGAGAAGGCACTAGAGCGAGAAAAGGCTAGAAAAATGCGGAGAGGTCGCAAGTGATGTATCTATCCACAACACTAAACACGCTATGTCTCTGTCCCGTTGCAGTAACGCGACGCGTCGCGTCGCGTCACGTCACTCTGGCATCGACGGTCGACGGTATTGATATTGACGGTCTAACAGCAGGACAGCCTGAGGCCATGCGATGGATACGCCTTCTTCTACACCGTTCCCATTGTTAACGTTTCAAAGTTCCACGTCTACGGACTCGCCAGCAGCCTTGCGAGATTTTCTCCTGCAGACTATAGCAGACAACCAGCCCAGCCTCCCCTACAAGATCAAGCATCCCCACCTCGAAACCTGGATCCCCATCTTGTCTGGACTCTCCGACTACGTTCTCTCTTCCTTCCCATCTATCAGCACAGGGACGTGGGATATTCTGCATGAAAAGGCTGTCCTAGTAACTGCCACCGTCGATGTCTTTCACCTCTTCCTTCAAAGATTCTCCAACCTGTTTGATACCGCCTCACATGTTGCATGTAAAGCACTAGCGCGGTTGATAACCATTTGCCATGTGCTAGATTGCCGCAATGATGGCGTTGTATCCACTAGAGACGGCATTCCCTCACCTGAGCAATTACGTGAGAAGTGTATGAGCGTCGCGACAGAGGTCATGCGATACTTGGGCGATAGCCTGGGCTCCGGAGGTGTAGACAGTCCTACATGGGAAGCTTTCCGAAGTGTTTATGCTGGTTTCTTGGGCATCGGTGAAGGTGAGCGTTACCATGTTGCGTTCCTGCTCTTATTCATCTTTTCAGCCTTGATACTCGGGAATGCTACATTGGAATTCCCACTTGAACTATTACCATTTCAACAGCCACATGTGAAGGAGGTTACTTCTATACCTGACAAGGTATGCGGTATCCGTACTGGTTCGGTTGCACCCCGTGATAACTTAATGTGAGTGCAGCCGAACATACAAGATATGCCTTCTTTCTTCGTCCGGGGCCCTGTTGAAGCCGTCGATTTGCTTTGTCTCTTTTTCGATACGTTGACTCAGCCTACGTTGCCGCCGTCTCCTCCCAGTCACTCCACACAGACCTCGTACTTCGTCTGACAAAGCTAATGCAGTCTGTGTTCGACTCATGCCTCTCTGGAACGTGGCCCATCTCGTCAGAGTCTCTGGCAGGTTATCTTATTCGGATATGTTTGGCAGAGAAACGGCTCCTAGGGGTTCAAAGTGCCTATATGCACGGGGTCATTTTCGCGGACATGGTATCTCGCTTGTTGCTTTATCGGTTAGGCAATCGTTATACGCTTGCGGAAGATGTGATGTTACGCAACCTGCTGAATGAATGTCCAGACCCCCACGAGAATTCTGAGAGCGGGAGCAGCCTTGCGATTCTGTCTTCAATGGCGCAGCTGCAAAGCGATGATGAAAGCGGTTTCGTAAGTGCGAGTATAGCGCCCTCAGATATACCCAAGTACTCATTCCTACACAAAAGAGCTTGGCACTGACATATATCTGTCGGAGAATTCCCTCCTTCAATACGGGTACCTTGAACATTATCAAATCGGTTTTTTCTTTGAGCTCATTCAGTGACATGGCATGCAACGAGTTGAGCATGGTAAACCGTCGCCTTGCTGAGCTAGCTTCTGCTTCTGCCGATGCACCCAACGCAGGCATTCCTCCGGCATCAAAGGTAGAGCGATTACAGACACTTTTGTTATCTGTTTTTCCGGAGCCTGAGGAGTCGGGGTGGATTGAATCAGTTCTTACTCAAGGCACTGGCTTTTCTGGCGCGACTGTCTGCCAATCTATTCGGGAAAGATTCTCGCGGTAAGTGACCAGCCCTTCAGTTAGATCCTTATCATCATCTCAATTTAGAAAATCTTTCGATGGTTATGATGCTCAACGGAGGACATCAGTTGCTAAAGCCCTATCAGAGTTGGCCTGTCCGCTGGTGCATGGCGAAAGCCCAGAGTGTTCCCAGTCTGCAGGGCAAGATCTATTGCTACTTTCAACGTACAGTGTTGCAATACGACAGATCCTACGCGGAAGAACAGATGAAGTCACGGCCACCGTCCATAAATTGGGGAATCAGGCTCTGTGTCTTGCTGTGCGACACCACTCAATTGAGCTTGGATTGAAGGACGTGGACGATCTCGTTATTGGCCTGTATGAGTCCCTGGTTCACAGGGACAGAGCTGTCAGACTTAGCGCTGGGTCGGTGGTTTCACTCGATTGCGTTTACCTTCCACTCATAATGTTCTGACCAGCCTTGTCCTCGTGGAGATCATGTCATTTTATAACCGTGTCGGACACATTTCATGGGTTTGTGCGGAGGGAGTCTTTGACAAATTTTATCAACTACTCAGGGACGCGCGGGACCCAGTAAAAGAAACTGTTCTCATCACTGTCGGTCGGGTCGGAAGGTTGGGAGTTTGACCTGATAGCCCTGACAGTACACTCATTATTTCCCAGGGTTACAACGGCCAACTTCCTCAGCGTCGCAATTAGTTGCCTGATATCTCGACTCGCCGATCCCAACCCCGCGCTGAAAGGCATCGCATATATGCAGGTAGGTGCCAATCAAACTGTTTAACACAGCGCTGTTGACTGATCACTAGAGCTGCAGTTGTTGTCATTGGCAAGATCCCACGGAAAAACACCTTACAAGCTACTCGGCCCTTACATCGGCGAAATTGCTCGTTATCTCATTGCTCATTGGCCTCACCAACCCGTATTACTTCTGGAGACTTGTCGTCTTGTTTCCCAAGAACCGTCTGAGTTTATATCGGGGACTCTGGTCCACACGCTTCCTTCGCTATTTGCAAACCGTAACAAGGTCGTGATAGAGAAGATTGCCCTGAATCTGGGCTTCACACCGTCGACACTCTTTTTACATTTCACTAAGGATATTCTTACTCAAGTTTTCCTCCTCCCCGACCAAGTGCAAACGGACAAAGCGCTTGAATTCATCCTACAACTCATGCCGACACCTAGCGGGGGTAGTATAAATGCCCAGACCTTGGCCCGGAGTTGTATCATTGAATTATTGGGCACGTTCGTCTTTATGCTTGGGTCTGAGGAGCCCAAGAAAGAGCAAGAAGTAGGTGTCGTGTTGCCTTCTCGTCATCGGGTCAGTGACATACTACTAGGCTATACGAGCTTTACACAGGCTGGAGAGCATTCTTCCCAGTTCCAAGGGTCGGAAAAAGGCGCCAGCCTCAGAGGGCGTTGGAAATTTTCTGAAATCACATATGCTAGGCCTCATCTCATACCTTGTCGACAAATTACAAGGTGTTCAGGGAAGAGAAACAATGGCATCTAAACAGCAGACTTTACGTGGCTTGGGTGCCTTAATAAGCCATATTGGGACGGAAATAAGTATTGTCGCCCCCCAGGTAAGTGAGACTTCGAAAGCCGGATTCACAAGATTTCTCAGTCTCATTAACTATAGATAATGGCCACCCTTCAAGTGACACTTAGCGCCCCTGAACTGTCGGATGTGACGCTTGACAGCTGGTTTATCTTCCTTAGGACCTTGGACCCTAGAGACACTTTAGCACACGCAGGACCAACTAGCGCATCATTGGTCTCATATTGGCAGTCGCTATCCCCCTACGGACGAGACGTCGCTGGCAACATATTGCGCTATCTTGTCTTGGACATTGAAAACGGTGTTGATACTGATGCTTTTGACGATTTCGTTGATGTGTCGTCCATAGGAGAGCTCTCTGACGTTCAGACGAGGTTACATGCCATACGTCGAGGGTGGTCCGTGGAGGATAGGCTTCACAGATTGTTGGAGCGCGTCTCCAGTGATAGCTTGACAGTGACACTCCAGGCTTTAAAGGAGGTTAGGTCGCTTCTCGATGAACAGGGGAATTTTCTCCAATGCCTCACTTCTGGGGACTTCTTTGATGCTCTTATTGGCCGCACTCTTCGGATCTTGTCTTCAGTTGCGGCCCGAGATGTCGAGGGGATGGAGGACATCCGCTTAATGGCTTTGGAATGCATCGGCGCAATTGGCGCTCTTGACCCAGATAGACTTGACCTTGGCATGGGCGACTCAAGACCGATTGTCCTCAAAGACTTTGCTGATGAAGAAGAGTCCATTATCTTTGCAATGCACCTCATCAAAGATGTCCTTGTAAGCGCATTTCGGTCCACCAGCGACATGGGCTACCAAACAAACTTGGCATACGCTATCCAAGAGTTGCTCAAGTTTTGCCAGTTCAACGTATCTCTTATGTCGTCTGGTAGGTTTACCACTACAGCTTCGCTCAAAGCTCGAACACGATGGGATAGCCTTCCAAAATATGTACTGGAGACAATCACCCCCCTGCTTGAAAGTCGCTATACGATGAAAGAGAAGCCCCTGCCTGCATTCGAACTTCCAATATATCCTCAACACGGGACCTACCGTGAATGGCTCCAACAATGGACTACCTGGCTGATTTCGGAGGCCAAGGGAGAAGCCCAAAAGATTTTCCAACCCTTCCGGTCTGTCGTTCGGAATAAGGATGTCGGCGTGGCACACCACTTGCTACCGCATCTGGTTCTACATACACTTATCTCCTGCGAGGAAGGGAAAATTTGGAACATACGGTCCGAAATACTCGTAGTCTCCAGGATCAGGTGAACGATAAGTCCTCATCTTCAGCAGACAAGAAGTTGCTGAGCGCTCAGGTAAAGTCCTGTAGTCTCGTTAGACCTCCGCTGACGAACTCACACCTAGGTCGTCTTTATGTTGCTAGACCATCTTAGCAAATGGGCGCGCCTTACACGAAAAGATCTTGGTGACAAGAAGAACGAGGCGAAACGTGCACGAGGGAGCCGCTCCGGTGCCAGCGAGCAACTCACAAAGATTGATTCAGTGCTGTCAAGTATCGATCAAGACCTCATGGCCAAAGCTGCCTTTCAATGTAAAGCATATGCCAGATCACTGATGAGCTTCGAACGCCACCTCGCTTCTCTTCAAGAGCGGAACGCGAATAGCGTGGAGATCCAGTCTTGCTACGAACGACTCCACGAGATTTATTGTAACCTAGATGAACCAGACGGCATGGAAGGCATTTCAACTCTCATTCTCTCCCCTACTCTGGAGCACCAAATACGCCAACATGAGAGCACTGGAAGATGGACTTCAGCTCAGAGTTGCTGGGAGCTCCGCCTGCAGCAATCCCCGGGCAACTTGGATTATCATATTGGTCTCCTGCGTTGCTTACGCAATTTAGGCCACTACGGTCAGTTTTTTGTACCTTGCGACGGCTCTCAGCTCACACGCGACCAGATACATTACGAACACATGTCAAAGGTGTGCTCACTCGTCATCCCAACTGGAAGCCATCACTGCTCGGTTTCGAAGTCGAGAGTGCCTGGATAATTGGAGACTGGGGTGACGTTCATGCTCTGGTGGATGGGACTGACGTATCTACACCACCTGGTGTCATGGCCCGTCTTCTTCTTGCTATCCGAGAAGGGGATTCAAATAATATCGCCCATGCGCTTTCTCGGGCGCGTATGGCCTTGGGTAATCCTATTGTGGCATCTGGTGGTAGAGAATACAGAGATACTTACGAAGCGGTCCTGAATCTTCACCTGGTTCATGAAGTGGAATTAATCCATCGATTCTCCTCCGAGCAAATGCAGACGGGTAGAACTCGCCGTAGCGAAGCTCAAGACGAACTGACCAAAACTTTGAACGTCCGTTTGAGCTCGACATTACCCTCATTCAGGACGAGGGAGCCGATTTTGAGTATGCGGAGAACGGCGTACGGCATCAGGTTGGTCTTTGCAGTTAGGTCGAAGCTGTTTTACCCATAGACCTGACGTGTTTGCTAGTCGACAGCGTTGTGGCATTCTTGCCGGAGAAATCGGTCGCTCTTGGTTAACCACCGCAAAAATAGCACGAAAAGCCGGGCATTGGCAGACAGCGTATAGCGCTATCTTGCAGGCTCAGGAGTCGCGCACGGCGTTCTCATTGATGCAAAAAGTCAGATTGTTCAGAGCAACTGGCGAGCCTCTGCGTGCGCTGCAAGAATTGGAGCACTATCTGCAAACTACCCGCAGGCGGGGTGACTCAGCCGATGCAGAAGTGATCGACCTTACCAAAGACAGAACTGAGCTGAAGCCGCTGAAAGCGAAAGTGAGTTCGATATTTCGATGAGATACCCCTGCCTTACGTCTCGGCAACAGGCTGAGCTTCTCAGAGCACGCTGGATGGAGGAGTCAGACCGCTACGAAATGTCAGAGGTGCACAAGGTCTTCCAACAAGCAACGGAATTATGGCAAAAGTCAGCCCCGTTTCTAGGAAATCTTACCCGCTCTAACGTCACAACAGATGGGAAAGTGGAATGTTTTACTATGGGAAGTACCAAGACCGATGTTTCGACAACATACCCGCCGGCGACCCCAAGATTCGGTGTGTTCCCCGTGATTTCCTATTATTACCTATGCTCACGATGGGTAGCGGATTACGGATGCGGCTTGCAACCATACGTTGCTTCACGAAGGCGATGAAGTATGGGAACAAATTTATATATCAGACAGTACCGCGTCTTTTAACTATCTGGTTGGATATGGGAGAAGATCCCACCGTCTGCTCGGATGAATGTTTTACAAAGATTACTGCTGAAATTTCTCGTGCCATTGGCGGTGTGCCAGCCTTCAAGGTCAGCAGCTGAACTAAAATCTGTCACCTTTATCTAAGACCCTCCTAGTGGTACACCGCATTTCCGCAAATTGCATCTCGTGTTGGCCATGAATACACACCTGTCTCCGAAGTCTTGGCGCATCTCATATCAACTGTAATCAAAGAATTTCCTCAGCAGACCCTCTGGTTGTTCGCGTCTGTCGTGAAATCGCGCAATGAAACTAGGGCGTCGCGAGGAAGGGCTATTCTTGAGAAACTCAAGGTCAGGATTTCGTACATATTTCTCTGATCAATGCGGGCTTATTTCAGAAGAGCTCTTGCCGGAATGAATCGATGCATGTTTCAAGCCTAATTAATGCCTCTCTTGCCATGGTAAATGGACTTCTCGCACTTTGTGATTATCCAGCCCCCGAACCACCAAGGAATGCTGGTCCCGAAGCGAGAGCAACACTCTCAATGAAAAGGGACATCCCACAGCTGGCGAAGCTTATGCCATCCCCCTTGATTGTGCCTCTCCAAGAGTCATTGACGGCTACCCTTCCTCCGACATCTTCGACTATAAACTCCCATCACCAGCCATTCCCCCGAATCTCCCAACATTCGATCGTAACCCCATTTTTCCTTGACCTCATATTTTTGGGTTTCTCACCAAACAAAATTTGCAGATTTCTCAGATGACATCGACGTCATGAAGTCCCTTGCCAAGCCTCGCAAAGTCACAATTCATGGCAGCGATGGCCAATCATATGTGTTCTTAGGAAAGCCAAAGGACGACTTGAGAAAAGATGCCAGACTTATGGATTTCAACTCCATCATCAATAAAATCCTCAATATGAATTCCGACTCTCGTCGACGCCAACTCCGTACGACTTAAATGCTACGTACTATGACATACTTATAGCCATACGCCGCACAGATATCCGCACTTACGGGGTTGTCACTCTCAATGAGGAGTGCGGCTTTATTCAATGGGTCCCAGACACGATAGCTCTGCGCTATGTCCTCCTCCCATTATATGAGGCAAGGGGCCAAAAGGGCTGGGTATGTCAGTATACCGGTAACAGAACGCCAACCTCACGATACAAAAACAGGGTGCAGAGATGCAAGCTATTTTTGAAAGGATTAAGAAAGTAGGCGATAATGAGGCAGGCAAATTATTTGCAAATGAAATCCTGCCAATGTAAGTCTGATGACCTCGCACACGGTTCGTTATTGATCTCGAGACTTGCAGGTTTACCCCAGTATTCCACGAATGGTTTCTAGAAACATTCCCAGAGCCGTCGACGTGGCTTGCCAGTCGCCTCGCGTATACCAGAAGTGCGGCTGTCATGTCTATGATTGGCTTCATCTTGGGGTACGAGGAGACCAATACTTGTCGCGTACTGGTTCTAAGTTGCGTATCATAGACTCGGAGATAGGCACTGCGAGAACATCTTGCTGGACACCAATACTGGAGCCGTCGTCCATGTTGACTTCAACTGCTTATTCGAAAAGGTAGTCTCCTCTGGGGTATACGTGACTCTAGAGCTCAACAGGTGCAGGGAAAGATGCTGGAAGTCCCGGAGAGAGTGCCATTTAGACTCACGCAGAACATTTTGGACGGTTTTGGCATAACTGGAGCAGAAGGCTAGTCCGAGTGCTTTTGCTCGCCGCTGCTGCTCACAGCTAACCTCAGGAGTCTTTCGCATTGCGTGCGAGATCACTATGGGCTTGTTGCGCGAGAACAAAGACACGTTGATGACGGTACTGGACCCGTTTATTCACGATCCACTGGTTGAATGGGAGGACGAGAAGCGCAAAATTGTGAGCCCAGAGGCGTCAGTGTTAACCAAACTTAATTCCATGCACTGTCCAGGAACGACAAGCGAGTAGGCGTCATGCCCACAACAGGTCTCAAATCGACCTGCGCATGCTCGCCAAGAATGCCCTAAGTTCTATTGAAAAGAAGTTGAGAGGGATCCATAGGACTAGCAGGGATCGGGTTGAGAAAGAAGTATCGACAAGCAATCTTGTGCAGATGCTTATCCAAGAAGCCACAGACAATGCAAACCTTGCAAGTCATGATATGCTTCAGATGAAACAATTGTTCTGACTTTCTGACATTTGTAGGGGAAAATGTATCCCGGTTGGGCACCATGGCAGTGAGGCGACTCCGATGAGCTACCCATCATGCATATCAGGCCTTGCTAGTAGAGAGTGGAATTGAGAATGACATAGACAAGCTGTAGTATACACATTATACAAGGTTCTTAACAATGATCAGGCCTCATGTCTCGCCCAACTCCCTTTTGAGTCTCTCCAGCTCCTTTTCTTTTTCAATGAGACTGGCGCGAAGCTTTTCCTGCTCTGCGAAAGCGGTCTTTCTTGCGTCTTCTAAGCGCTGAATCTCATCCTTCTCCATCACTGCGGTGAATTCTGGTACACCTCCCTTGCTTGCTTCAAGGGATCCGGGGTTTGCGGTGTGGAAAGGGACTGGCCGGCGACGAGTTTTGGGAAGAGGCGTGGGCGGATGTGCGGTGAGCGTGTTGAGAAATTGCTGGAAAGGGTCGGTGAAGACAATCTCATCATACTGCCAAGAGTGGACGGGTCCGAACTGGGCCGCCACATCGGCGGACGGGGGCGCCTCCACGTCTGCGCCAGATGCTGTCCATGGATGTAATTTGAGGTGATGGTATAACAGGATAGGCTTCTCCGCAGCTTCCGGTATGAACGTAATTCTTATTTGAATCTCAAACTCACCCCATCTATCGAGCATGTCCAACAGCTGAGAAGACAACACTTAGAAGGACATGGCTGCGAGCGTACCCCGTTTCCGTTACTTCAAAAGGAGGCTTGTCTACATCTGCACGACTGGTAAAGCCGGCCAGAGCAAAGGTGGGGTAAATGATTCTACGCACTCCGTGAAGGGTTAGGGTATGTTTCGTGAAGCTTGAACGACACACGGCGAATGAAGTAACCGAGGTCGTCCGCGCCCCCGACAATGTCCGAGTCCTCTGCGGATGCGGCGCTACGCACGGCGACGGTCCAGCGATGGGTGTGCTCACGCGAAGGATGCGCTTCGCGTTCTTCGGGAGTCAGAACGACGGCTGTGTTTCCATATATGATGGGTCTATAGATAGAGAGGCCCTGGAGGATAATGAAAGGCGACGTAAGGCCTCTACGAGCTGAGAGAGACGCTGTGTGCATACCGCACCTTGACGCGGACACGCTCCGTTGACATTAAACCACTTGCGCAAGATTCCCTTTGTCAAGGCCGTGCCGAGGTCAGCCTCGGGAATTGCCGCTGTGCACCGAGGTTGCTCCGTCGCTGGGTCTTTACTCTAGTCCCACTTTGTACACCGCAGACCAACACCAAATCGCACGCAATGCTTGATGCGCTCACTTACCGTTCGTCCTCAAATTTCACCATGGGCCTAGGTCAGAACTTATTATTCTGCAGGAAAAAACCTGGTTCCCGAGAGGCAGAGGGTGTACCAGGTTTGTTTGATTCGTTAGGCTCTTCCCGTTCTTTATACTCACCCGGGTCGGTTCACTCCAGCACTCCCACAAGCCCATTTACTACCGCCCTCCCCGCTCACGCCTCTATCTCGGTATCCATGATTTTTTTCTGCATTAACAGAAGTATGTTAACTGGGGTGTCAGGCCTTTATCAGACCGGATTCGCGATTGGCGTTTGTGGAATTGTCTACAGTGCATACTCGCTAGTCAAAGTAGGTGAACCATCTGTGGCGATGTCCCCCTATCCCACTGAGAAAATCTCTCACACCATAGGGGAAGCACTGAGCGGTATCATCATAGCGTTAGAGTTTGTCCGACAATGTACAGCGAATGAGTGCATAATCACATTCTGACGCTCTGCGATTTGAGCTTTTTCTCTCTGGAACAGTCAGGCCACCTAAGTTTTGGTTTGATATATCATGCATCATGCCCCAATGTGTATCGATGACTGGGGAATTGAGTTGTTTACTTTCCCCGCTATCGAGTTCATCAGAAGGTAGGAACTGGTGCTGCAGCGGGTCAGGGTCACATGCATCACGCTATACCATCGGCCCGCTTTTCGCCGTGTAGAGTCAATTCCGTATACCACACTCACTTGTGGTACCCTCTATGAGTGACTCACAGTATATCAATCGGAAGACCGCGACGGGAAGCTACCGTCCAAGTGGCCACGTACGTTTTATCTCAAGCCGTTTTCATCCCTAAGCGTTCTTTTATGGCTAAACTTCAGATGTCCGCCGGGTTGATACGAGCACGGGAACCCTACAGGGTGAAAAATACGTTCACGGGGCTTGCCATTGGATCATTTGTCGTCGGAGTGTGGTTATACTCTATGAGCGCCGTCAAGCAGGATAATTTCGACGATGTTGATGAAGAGGCACGCGCAATGGCAAGGGCGGGGGTGAAAGTCGTGGAGGACAAGGGACCACAGCGGAAGGGCGTTAAGGCGACCGCACGACCGCACCAAGAGACCAAGAGTGACTGACGGCAAGGAGGATGCCAAAGCCCTCGGACTGCTTGTGTTACTGGAGTCGAGCGGGGCGCCATCGGTGGACAAGATTAGGAGGATCAGAACTGAATGGGAAACGAGGCGGGAGTTTGTCGGTCGCGTGGAGGTGACATCATCGGTGCGGTGCAGACGGTTGTCAACAATATTTAATTACTGTGTTTGTATGCGCAGCACAGCAGCACAATCACCCATCGCGACCATGTCTGTCTCTATCTCGACTCCTCCTCTTCCTCCTCTCGTCTTACACCATCACAACCTCTCTATCAGGTCAAACTCCTCTCTGCTCTCAGAACAGGTGGATAATCCCCTCTCTCCTTCTCCCTATAAATAAAAATTATATATCTAATCCAAGGGGACCCGGCCCTCATCCACCCATTTCTCGCTGGACTTGGAAAAGACCGGAACCCATCTCGTCACAACGAGACCGACCTGGGCGCTGCCGCGCTTCACCTCGCGATCCGTTGTGCATCTGGTGCGCTCCTAGATTTATATGCACCTCCTCTCCTAACTCTTTCGCAGTCGAAACAGTTTCGCTTCTGCTCTCCCACAGGTCCATCTCACCAAATGCTATTCACCCGCCGGCTTCCGGAACAACCGCACTTCACCTCGCTGCCTCGCTCGGCCGCACCGATGTCGTCAACTTACTTCTCGAACAAGAGGAGATTGACGATGCCCTCCGAGACAGCAATGGGAAGACATGCATAGACGTGGCCAGGGGAAAAGACGTGCTATCTGTCATCAATGGCACGTCCATCCCTATCTTGTCATCACCTCATTATTTTTGCTGACGTTCTAGTCCCTCGTGTACAGACTCTCGATCTCTTTTAACTGCGTCTTATAGATCTCTATTACGTACCTATATTCTGTCTCCGCGCATCGACCCACCACCACAGGCACTCATTACCCTCCTCTCCTCCCCACGCGCGAGGTTAATTGACCTCTCTTACCTTGATGATGCTTCTGGCACAACTCTACTCCATGAGGCTACCAGGCGAAAAAATCTTCGACTCGTCGAGTTGGCCGTACGCGCTGGTGCAGATGTATTCATTCGGGATCGCAAAGGCCGCCCTGTGCAGGATGTTGCTGGCAAAGATGACAAGATGCGCGTGTTTTTACGACAATGTGAGTACAATCCCACTTCGGTCTTCTTTTGTTGTCATCCCGTTGCAGTTGCGAATAGCGATACTACACTTTTAAATGATGGTCCTATATCTGGTCCTCCAACGCTTAAAGGTTACCTTAACAAATATACGAATGTTGCCCGGGGATATAGCACGCGTTGGTTTGTTCTCAAAGATGGTGTCCTATCATGTACGCCATTGTTTTGCCTTCGAGTTCCATCCTTTCATTCCCTGAAAAATCAGACTACCGTCACCAAGAAGACGAACAAGTAGCAAGTCGTGGTTCTATCTCAATGAAAACTGCGGTTTTGCGTCCTCCAACAGGCGCTGAAAAGCTGCGTTTCGAAGTCCATTCTACCCCTTCACGAGGACGTACAACTGCGCCAAAATGGTATATGAAGGCTAATCACCCTGTCGAGGCTTCTCGGTGGACGCAAGCTATATCAAGAGCTATTGAACACGCGAAACAAAACTACAAGTGCAATGAAAGTGACGCTTCATCATCTATTTCCTGGCATTCTGGTCGAGGCGTCGTCGGTTCGACGCTCTCTATACAAAATAAAGATCGAGATACCGAGTCAGTTAGCAGCTCCGTGGTACCCACAGACGACGAAGGCGGCGAAAGTCTAGTAACAAGAGTTTCCTCCTTACAGGAACGGGACAACGATGAGCAGCATGACGCATCCTCGGGTAATGAAAGCACAGACCGTATTTATGACACCGTCACTCCCCCCTATGAATCCTCCTTCGAGCTACACGGCAATTCCACAGCCGCCCAGCTTGAACTCACAACACAGCTTCTGTCCGACCTGTCGTCCCCCTCCACCACCGTCACTCGTGCTGTCGAGTTGAGTGGTGCCCTCAACGAATCTTTTGGGACAGTGCAGAGCATGTTGAATGAGTTTCTTTACATGGCTAAAGAACGCGATGATTGGTGGAGGGCCCGACTCGCGCGTGAACAGCAACGCCAGACAGTTTGGGAACAGAGCTTGCAATCCGTTGTCCAGGAAGGTGAGGCCCTGGAGCGCGAGCTCCGTAGGCACTCGCGAAGACACAATCGTATCGATTCAAACACATCCGGTGCGGAGGGCTCGGGGACGGTTAAATCGCGGCCATCCGCGCTTCCGTTGTCACCTCCGATAGAAGAAGTTGAACTTGGGCTTCCAGAACCCACTCCGGATACGGCGGTCCCGATCCCTTCAACAGCTCGACGACGGTCTTCGCCTGATTCTGCAAGAGCCAGCGCGAGTTTGGGGTCAGCCCTTACTCGTGCTTTATCCACTACGACCTCCGTTGTCCGCCGCATGTCCCTGCAGCGACCATCATCTTTTGGAGTAGCGGGAATTACTCGACCGAGCGAGGAGGATGAAGGTGTTGACACGGACGAAGAAGATGAATTCTTTGACGCGATAGAGTCAAACGCCTTACCGAACCTGGTCGTGCACGAGGCACTTGCCGGACCCCCAGAGCCTCTCCTTCCTAAAGACATTGACAAGGGTCAATACGATGGGTACCGAGTTCTGCGTAAGGAGCTGGACCTTAAGAGCGACAATCGGCCTCCGACGAGTCTTTGGAGCGTCCTCAAGCACAGTATTGGCAAAGATTTGACGAAGATAAGCTTTCCGGTATTCTTTAACGAGCCTACCAGCATGCTGCAGCGCATGGTATGACCCTTTTCCCAAATTTTGGGGGCGGAACGCTGAAGCTGACTGTTCCAGGCAGAAGATATGGAATTCTCGGAGTGTCGTGAGTGAATGATCTTACCCCTTTGCTCACATGGAATGACCTGGATCATATATCTTGCAGTTGATGCAGCTTTCGGAGAGCGCGACCCTTTACGTCGTATAGCATATGTGGCGGCGTTTGCGATGTCGAATTACTCGTCGACGATTGGCCGCATTGCGAAACCTTTCAACCCCATGCTTGTAAGCGTTGACTTCTTGGTTCATCTATCCTCTCAAACTTGACTTTGTAGAGCGAAACTTTCGAATATGTTCGGCTAGATAGAGAGTACCGCTATTTCTGCGAGCAAGTGAGCCACCACCCCCCAATATCGGCATGCTGGGCTGAAGGCCCTAGATGGCGATATTATGGCGAGGAATGCATTGTTCAACACCACCTTGAATGATTATAGTGACTTTCTCATGCAGGTCGACGCTCAGAACAAATTTACCGGCAAATCTTTTGAGATCCGCCCAACAGGCGTCGCGAACGTTGACATCCTCCTTCCTGCCGAATGGGAACCCACGTATCCAATGCTCGAAAGCAAGCATATAGATTCGGAATGTGTGGTCGAGCACTACAGTTGGAAAAAGGTCACCACGAATGTTTCCGGCTTCATTCTTGGATCACCAACGATTGATCATTACGGCGATATGATTGTATGTTCATCTCGCATACCAAACCATGCCATATGTTGAGCTGATCCCACAAGATCACCAACCACCGCACTAAGGACCAGTGCCTGCTCACATTCAAGCCAAGAGGCTGGCGCGGAAAAGACGCGTTCGAAGTCTCGGGCTACGTCGCAGATGCTGAAGGCAATGTTGCCTATGAAATTGCGGGGCGGTGGAATAGCCAGCTCATCATGCGAGCAGTAGGCACTGGCTCAGGGACGTTGAACCCGGACCAGACGGTCCGTGGACCAAATTCGCCTTCACCAACGCCCGAATTTATACTTCTATGGCGCAATTCTGAAAAGCCCACCGCGCCTTTCAACTTGACGCCGTTCGCAATCTCGCTGAATAACCTCCCTGAAGACTCATTGCGGCCCTTCCTGCCTCCGACGGACTGTCGCCTGCGCCCAGATCAACGAGCGTTTGAATTTGGGCGGTACGAGCATGCAAATACGCTCAAAATACGCCAGGAGGAATATCAACGGGCTACACGAAAGGCACGCGAGGAAGGGCGTTGGCCACCGCATCGCCCGCGGTGGTTCTCGGTGGAGACAGACGGCGACACTGGCGAACGGGTGTGGTCCCCCGTGCGCATTGGCGAAGACGTTGCATACTGGGTGGAGCGTGAAAACGCGTACAAACAGGGCGGCAAGAACGCGTGGACAAATGTGGATCATATTTTTATCGATGATAAGCCGTGAGTGAGGCCTGAGAGAAGGGACCCCAAAGATGATTTGGACAGTGTATTGGCTCCTTTCCCCACATGCCTGACGGGGCTGTATTGCTGTTACCGTATTCTTGCTGCTATATTCAGGGTACATACAAACAAAGATATAGTTTGGAAGAATTGTCATACGGGAGCTATGCGCGGTCGCAACAGAACATACATGCTTAAATCTCCACACAGGGGCAAGACGGTGTTCATTGGCACCTTCTGGCGCACGTCTGAAGACCCAAGCTAGCAGTCCTATGCTTTGCATGTCAGTGGTCGTAATCGATGCCCGTGGTGTAAATTGAACGCACCTCATCGAAACCCATGCGCCTGAGACCCTGTTTTGCGGCCTCATTCTTGGCTATCCTTTTGGTGGTACCGCGGCCATGGCCCCAGCAGTTACCGTCGACGAGGGCCTTGGCAACCCAGAAAGGTGTGGCGCTGGTGCCCTCGGTGATGGTATCGTCAAAGACCCACTCGATCGATTTGTTCTGCTGCTGCAGGCGCTGGTTGAACAGGCCGAGATGGCCGATCATGGTGACGTTGGCGGGCGGCCTGCGGAGCTCCGGAGGTGGCGTTGGGGGCGAGTGAGTCGCGATGGCAGTCTGCAGCTCGTTTTTGGTTCCGACGGGGAGCAGGTGGTGCTGCTCGCGCACAATGCGGTAGGCCTCGCGCACGTAGGGTGTGAAAAGCTGGTCCAACCAGACCTTCACGGCCACTAGCCCCTGATCCTTGTACAGCCCACCGACGTAAGACTGAAAAAAAGAAAAAAAAAAGGGGGGGAAGAAAAAAAAAAGGGTTTTCTTTTCAGAAAGGAAATCCTTGAACAAATATAGAGGGTGGCATGACAGATACCTCGAACACGTCGGCTTGTGATGGGGAAAGAGAGGATGTGATGATGCAATTGAAGACGAATTAGGGTAATGTGGTTTGGAATATTGGAAAGCTTTCTCGTCACTCGTACCTTGCACGTGGGTGGATGCCTTTAGGGTGACCGATTGAGCTCGGTGGAGTCGGAGACGCTCCGGAAGCTTATATTGCACAGCGCTGGCGAGGCGCATGGGGATGGGAGGAAGTGATGGAGAAATGTCAGTTAAATGCAACACAATACAAAAAATTGTATTATTCTAACGTACATGGTGGCCAGCGTGGTATTGCCAACGACGAGCGCCCGCATTTTCTACAAGAAAAAAGTTTCCCTGAATCAGAAACACTGATGGGTAACGAAATGAGGCGCTGCAACATGCGTACCGTTGATGGGCCAACGCGCAGGTGAGGGAACTGGCTCTGCAGGAGATCGGTCGCGATCAGGCCGAGCACTTGATCCCCGACATGCTCGAGCCTTTCGAAGGAGCCGAGACAGGGCGCGGGGGAGGTAAGGGGGAAAGGAAGGGAGAAACCGATGTTTAACGGGCGGGATGCGGGGATTTGTCAAGCAAATGGACTGACTGCTCATTATCGGGACTCGGATCCTCCGGCGAATCCTCAAAGACGTGGGTCGGGCGAGCGGCGAAACTACGGTGCGTGAAAACGCGCTCCTCGATCTCCGGTGAGTTGATCTTCGGGAGGAGTGGGAGACCACAGGGTCCAAAGTCAGGCCTGGGTTAGTGGGGGGGAGGGAGGGTGAGTTGGGGGAGGAGGGAGGGAGCGGCGGACGGGCAACGCAGAGTCGAGCACGAAGAGGGGATCGTGGGGAGATGGACGTACTTGAGTAGAGACATCAGGCGTAGGCCTTCAAGGGTATCTTGTATAGCTTTCAAATCGTGGTCTGAGAGGGTTGGTGCAGCGTAGCCCAGACGTCTACGAGGCACAGGGGAGTATTTATATTTTGGCAAAGAAGACGCCCCGACTTTGTACGTTAAGCTGTGGGTATGCCCAAGGCGTGCGTAAGGCTGAGGACGCTTGAGGTGCGATACCATCAGCCCAGCCATGCTCACCGTGGTCACGGGGCGATACATCAAACGGCTGTGCATACACAGGGGCTCTGGGCCTGGAGGCTGTTTCCTTGCCGTGAGCGTTGGTAGCGTTACGAGCGGTAGACAGATATGCTGCAGTGACGGCAAAGAATAAACAAGTTTTTAAATGAATTTACGGCATCACGGTGCTTTCCAGGCCGGGCCAGGCCAGGCCAGGAGTCTAGTAGAGTAGAGCGAGAGTAGAGGTGGAGATGAAAGAAAGAGAACTCAGGATTGCTGCGGCTTGGCCTCCAGCTTCATCTTGAAGTAATTCTCGTGCAACCCACACTCCGTCTTTTCCTCCCGCCCTGCCCATCTCCCCGCACGCTCTCCAGCATCCCCCTCTCCGCTCTTCGTCGTGCTGTGCCAGTCACCCACACTCCGATAACCCTGCTCCAACAGTTTGTTGTGCGGAACGTTGTTCTGTTTGATATACCAGTCCACGAGGGCAAAATTCCACTCAAAGAACGGGTTCAGCTTCAACAACCCTGTCTCATCCACCTCGAGCGGCTGTAGGGATGTACGGGCACCCCCCTGCGAGGCGCGCCGGCCTGTGATCACAGCCTTTACGCCGAGCTCAGAATATGCCCGCCTTGCGGGCTCTACCTATGATTAGACAGATAAAAAACATTTCAATATCGGGCGACAATATAAACCAACCTTAACGGCAAGATCGTACGCTCGCTCATTACGCTCCCAGAAACGCTCGCCATATTTGCGCTCAAATTCTTCCCTGGTCGCGCACCCCTCAGGTTTGTAAACAATAACTGGCACAGCATAATGAGCCTTGACGTCCTCAACAAGTTCGTACGTCTCCGGGAAATGATATAGGGTATCCAAAAAGATCAGGGGTGGTGGGGATGTGGTCGTCTTTGATAACATATCGATTGCGACAAGGCCCGTCAAGCCAAAGGCTGTCGTCTGGTAGAGGTCTGGAATATGTTTGATGGCCCATCGCAGGATCTCTTCTGCTGTAAGGGGGTTTAGATGTGCATTGATGGCGTCGATATCCTCTCCGGATAGTGGGAGCTTCAGTGGTTCCGAAAGCGCGAGTGTAGTCATGGATGAACGGAAAAGTTGTATTACTCTACTCGTACTCGGCCCGGGGGATACAACTCGGTTCTAAAAGTCCTTCCACTCCTCATCCCAGCCACCCGACGACTTTGCTGGTTCTGCAGCAGCTTTTGAGGCTCCCACCTGAGCGCTAGTTGCGTCGGAATGGCGATTGCCTGTGCCATGGTATTCGCTGAATAAGTCGTCATCATCGTCATGATCACCGTAAAGCGCCGAGGTCTCCTCCTCACGCGAACCACCAGAATATACCGAATCATATCCACTGCGTGCAGGTCCACCGCCTATGCGATCACGTACGCTGCCCACGGCACCACCCAGCTGTCCGGCAACATCGACCCCGAGCTGTGATTTTCCCCACTGGTTGACGGAGCTTCCTACTTTCCCCGCGCGGCGACCTGCCTCGCCGACGTAGCCACGCACACTTGCCTGGAATGTGGGGTCTGTGACGCGTTCGATGCCAGGCTGGATAACGTTCTCCGAAACTGCACGAGATGCACCCACCACCGTCGACGAGAAGAACGACCATCCTTTCGAGAGAGCGGCCATCGGATTGTCCTGCAACTCTGACAGTGTGGGGGCAGCGCGTGAGCTGAGACCGTAGGATGTCTGCTCAGATCCGGCGGACGGGCCCGGAGAATTACCAAACCCTTGATAGCGTCCGCCCAGAGACGGGGGCAAGTCGTCAGGTCGTGAGGAGTTGAGCGAGCCCAGTGACGCGAAATAAGCCTCGTTGGCTGTTTTTTGATCAGCTAGCTTACCACCGCTCGAATTCGGGCTGACCGGATTCGAGGAGGAGAGCGATGGAGAAGCCGAGTCGGCGCGTGGGACCGTGCCCGCACTGGTACGGGTAGATGCACGCGACTTTCGCAAGCCTTGCGCAGATGACGGACGACTGCCGGGGGTGCTGATGCCGCCGCGGGTGGATGTGAAATCTTCTGGCGGTGTGGAAGGGGACCAGGGCTTATCTTGAAGATCAGCATCTAACTGAAAACGATGAGGAATCACAGTATCAGATATGACGCCATGTTACGATATATCAAGTCGGACTTTTTCACGGTACTGAGCCGCGGCCCAGGAATGGTATTTATCGTGGATTGACATGCCCTCCTTGTATCCGCCTTGCCCTACGGGGGTATATGACTGCATAAATGCGACGAAGGGGCCATTTCCTCCTATCTTTGCGACGTTAAAAAGGTAGAATGGCTAGGAAAGCACGGTTGCCATACCTTCATTCTCCGAACTTGATCCTCTTGCCAAGTATCCATCGATACGGAGCGGACGAAACTGAGTATAGAATTTACCCGTTAAGAAAAAGTTGAAACTATCACATAATGGGGCCCACCTGATGTGCACGCCGAAACCTCTGTGAATTCCCGCGCACTGCAAGCAAATAAATACGGCGAAGCTGAGGGGCTGATTGGTTGGTGTATTGCCTAAACTGAATGAAATGGTGCGAACCTTAGAGAAGCCCATTGGGGATTGGGGTTTGCGCAATCGACGCAGAACTTGTTCTTGAGGTCCTCACGCTTTATGAGCTCTTGGAGGGTACGCCTAGCGAGAGTCTGGTCCATGGGTGGTGTTGGGATCAAGTTGTGAATGTTGATACGAAACGAAACGGTCTGCAGTCGCAGTCGACAGCTCGGCTCGACAAGTTTTTGGATCAAGACGGCCGAAAGAGGAAGGTAGAAGCGAATCGGGCCGACGGGGCGGGGACGTCAACCGGCGCGTCTGTACAGAACACTCCACTCCATCGAGCCAAGGACAGCGAGCCAAGGACAGGACAGCACTGGGAAACACAGCTTCATCCCAAGTCCATTCACACGAGCCATCACTTCGTGCGAACCGGTTTTCTTAGTCGTCCATCTTCGCCTCGCCACTCCTCGACTCGCATACTTCTACGGCCTCATACAATCTCCTCTCTTCGAATTAGCAGGGGGACCAGGTCATGATCCAGAAGCTGAATGACAGACGCGGTAGTGCCTCATTGGCACTACACAGAGAGTGCACATCTCTGGCTGCCGACAGTCCAGAGACTTGGGGCTCCTGGTACAACCAGAAGTTTGTCCCCCCCCCACAAAGATAGTCCTTGTTTCGCATCGCTAACCCCCACTTCATAGGTTTTACTCCTTGGAGGTTGTCCAAGAACCCATTCGAGCCCGAATGTGTGGCTTTGGGGATAAAGTACGCTGTCTTATGGCTTATTTCTACCTTACTATACTTATAAGCCTCAACCATCCCTTTTTGTCCTCCACCAGGATCGGCGACCTTTGGCTCCAGCAACTGTGGCAAAATTGGTGATAAAAAATGAAGATCAGACTCTTGTGACTGATGAGTGAGTCAAGTTGTGCTATGCTCACACACTGTCGTCTGATCTGCCTGTCATTACAGCGACATAGATTGTTCATTTTTCGTTGTCACAGCGGATCTTTGGTCCCCAGACGGGAAATTGGACAGGAATCTTGTTCTTCATCCCACCTCATCAGACCGTTGCAGTGCAGCTCACGCCCCAAAGAAGCGGAGACCTAATCACCCTGCGACTCCACATCCTGGAGAAGAGCCATCTTCTCAGCCAGACGTCCCATCCACCTCCAGATATCCAATGCGCCTGGCAGTCGAGGACCAGGTTTGTCTTAAGCGCTGGCATGCTCATTCTCCTGTCTTACACCTGGATCTAGATGAGTGGGCTATCGCACGTTCCTACCGGATACGATGGTAGCTACCCATTTACACATACACAGCACCATGCCGGAGCCAATTCAATACCTCTCCAACCCGCTGCAAACTATAACGCTATAGCCAACAATCAAGATTTGGCGTATCATGCAGGCACAGCCGCCCAAACCACCCATACATGCCGTGTTCGCCCCCTTTCCTCCGGTTTGAGCACCACCATGGCTGGTCAGCCTCCGATATCCCCTGTACCTGCAGATGGATGGCACTCTAATGGCATATCGGCTTCCTCGGACGCTAGTACAAATGGGTATCGTCCTTGGGGATCCAGCCCACAGTATGGTACATTAGACGCCCAGGGACATTCCTCAATTTCATCCACCTCTGTTCCTCCTGCCTTTGACCCTTCCCTTTCTAGCACGCTCTCTACCCAATATCAGGGTATTGAGCTGCAAGAGGGTCAGCCCGCCTGGTCACAACCTGTCTCGCCACCATCGCATGCACGTGTTTTCACCAACACTGGCCCCGTCCGGCCAACGCAGGAGATGCCGGTTAGCCGCCCTGATACTGGGCCATCTCCTATCCCTGTCTCGTCGGAACATGCGATGTATGCGTCTGCCTCGATCGCCCAGCAGCAAATGCGAGAGGGCCACTTATCCCCATCAAGTTCCTCGAGTCCAGCAGCAAACGTTCCTCTACCAGGACACGTTTATACACGCACGCTCGTCGGCCCACTCTCAGCTAATGCCTGTCGCTTGCTCGACGAACATCGCAAGCCCGGTGTCTTTTTCCTCTTTCAGGACCTATCAATCCGAACTGAAGGTACTACGTGTTTCGCCGCCCTTTTTCTTACTTGCCTTGATAGTCGCTAACTCGATTTGGTGTGTGTGTGTGCAATATACAGGGCGTTTTCGCCTCAGGCTACGGCTCATGAACGTCGGCGCGTAAGTATACCCCCATTCACGCCTAGTGCGATCGTTGTATTGGCACGCTGATAACATTTTTTTTGATACGGCAGACTACCCGCGCCTGAAAATGGCGCTCTTCAAGTTCACAACGATGTTTCACCAATACTCGCCCAGACTTACACGCAGGCATTTGACGTGTACTCTGCCAAACGCTTCCCGGGCGTGCCGGGTAAGTGAACGAATAAGATTGACGGCATTCCTCCCCGCTGACCCATCAAAAAAAAAAAACCAATCTGAACACCGCAGACACTACTGCGCTTTCCATTGCTTTCGGAAATCAGGGACAGAAGCTGCCGCTGGTGCGTAAGCCTTGAAAAATTTAGTGTGACACCTTTTGCTCCCGGGCTAATGGGAATCTATACACGTTTATAGCGAAACCGGCATGGCTCAAGCAAACACGGTCGGCGTCGTCGTAGAGCCGGATCCGATGGTTCTGATGATGACGATTCGGATGGTGGCTAGGTTTAGGGGCCCCACCCACGTTCGACGCTCGCGCATCACCGTCACCTGTCATGTGCCCCGTGCCCGTGCTGCAGACGATGAGGAATCGAGTTAGTTGCTTTCTAGTCTTTCTGTGTGCGCTATTGTTTGTTTTCTTTACAATTGCGGGAGGAGTGGAGTAAATAATAATGTACTAGCGAGATCAGCGTCTAACCTTCATCCATCATCTTTGCTAATTCCCGACGTACGCGTATCCCGTATTCATACTCTCTCACCATCGCCACGGCTTGCGGGCAGGATGCACGTATTCTTTTGAGCAGCGCCCTCGCCGCTGACACCTCACTCTCCTCACCCTGCCAAGTCGTCGATCCAGGTATGTTCGCCAGGAGCGGGGGCGGAATAGGTGGAATCATGTGCCCAGCCTCCAGTTGACGAAGGACCTCCATCAATAGATTCACGACGGCCGCATGCGGTTGCAAAGTATTCCAAGATGGCAGAATTTGTTGCAAGATGTGCAGGGGATGGGCAAAATCGGGACTGGGGTGCCCTTGGGCGTTAGCGCTAGAATTCGTCGTGGAATCAAGAGTGGCGTCCCCGACACTCTCTTTTGCCAATTTCACGGCAGACGCCCTAGCCCCGGCCGAAAGGCACGCCCGCCGAGAGCTGCGCGTGGCCTGCTGCATCGCCATCGCCACGGCGCTGGGGTCCTGGTCCTGATCCTGTGGCGGCAAAACATTATCGTCGTCATCATCATAAGATAGTGGTGTTCGTGGCGCGGCCTCGCGGGGAACGGATGTTGGATCCGCAGAGCGCCTGACAAGGGGTATGATAACCCGCTCCAAGATCTGGAACGCGCGCTCGATCTCACCGGCGCGTACGAGGACGACGATCAGGTGATTCCAGTTGTGCGAATCCAGTGCAAAGCCATGTGCGCGGACCGTCTTCCAGACTTCCGCGACCTCTGCATGCGCCCCGGCGGCCGAGAGTGCATCCATGTGGATCGAGAGGGGGACACAGATGATGTTGGCGTTCCGCTGGAGGTCTCGGGGCGGCACGTGTGAATCCGAGTTGCCGATGAGCTCGCCAGTACGGAAGAAGCGCAGCGCGACGGTGAGAATTTCATCCCACACCCGTCGGCACTCATCCACGTTACCGGCATTCCGGTATGCGTTGAGTAGCAACGTCAGGGTTGCCAGGGTGCGCTCGCCTCCTGCGCTGATCATGTTGTCCATTAGCTCCTCAACTTGCTCCGGTTTGGCCTTGCGAGCAAACAAAGTCATCAAGGGGCTGTACACGTTCTCGTAGCCTGAAAACCTGCCGTAGGACGCTAAGAGCCACTTTCGGGACTGGTCAGGAGACTCCATGAGGGACTTCATGAAATCACAAGCAAGCTGGATGCTCTCCTGGTAGCCCTCTGAGACGTAGGCTCTGAGGATTGAAGCATACGTGACAGATGTGGGGGCAATACCGCGAAATAGCATCTCATCGTAGATCTCCTTGGCTTTCAGCTGATCTCCTACGCGCAAGTACCCGGCCATGAGAATGGTAAGGGCGTAGACATTCATCTTGAACCCAGTCTCCCATAATTGTGCGAGGCTGTCCAACTCGATAAACACGCGCATGGCTACGTCCATCTGACCTGAGTCGCACGCGGACTTGATAAGGATAGAGAGTGTATGTGCCGTCGGCCGAATGCCCGATTGTTCCATCTTTTGGAAGACGTCAGAGACTACTTCGAAAGGCGACCCCGCGAGAACGTATGCCCTTAACAGGATGTTGTAGACATCAATACGTGGTCGAAGGTGACGATCATCCGAGGAGGTCAGGTAATCAAAGGCACGAATGACACCTTTCCACGAGCCAACCTCTGAATGAGCAGTCATCAGCGAGGCAACCATTTGCCTGTCCGGTTCGATACCTTCTCTGAGAGCCTTTTTGTAGAAGGCCTCAGCCGTGACAGAATCTCCACGTTTTGCAAGGGCAGTGATAATGGTTGTATATGTTTCGGCAAGTGGGGGGAGTCGATGAATGCGCATCTCTTTAATGATGGAGGCAACATCTTCAAACATTCCACGGCGGGCGCAATCTTCCAGTAATATGTTATAAACATGTCGGTCGGGCTTCACGCCGTCCGCGATCATGTTCCTGAGCCATTTGCTCAGGCCAGCACTGTCACATGCCTTGGCATGTGCCATCAAGACGGCAGTATAGTGGAATATATCCGGTCGATCTCCAACCTCGGTGTTTCGCGGAAAATGATGATGAAAATATCGGAGGACCGTTTCAACATCCCCATTGTGAGCGTGTGCAAGAAGTCGCAACCCGACGGCCCGGTGGTCAGCCATGCCTTTATCCTCCAAGGCCTTGAAAGTAGTCTCAGAACGGGTGGTGTCGCCTTGACTGGAGAAAAGATGAAGTGCGGTTGGGAGAAAAAGTATATTCTCAAGACCAGAAGGGGCAGCAGCTGATATCTCGGAAAAAAGTAGGTTTGCCTGCTCAACGGCATGACCTCGAATAAGTGCTTGGACAAGCCATAACTTTACGGGTGGCTTGATATCGACCGACAGTCGCCGCATCTCTCTGTAAACGGCCAGAGCATCCTCGGGAACACGCCGTCGGACAAGATACCTGATGAGCAGTAATCCAGCGAAGGTGATGTCCCTCGATGACCTCTTGCCGCGCATGTTTGCGACCACGGCCATCGGGGAAGGGATATGATCGAATATTTTGAATGCGATATCGCTAAGCTCGAAGGATGTCGGACGACGTTGACGCATCGATGATGACATATTGACCAGCCGACCAAGAGGGTGCCAATGAGAGACGATGAAGTCTAGAACGGCGACAGCGCCACGAGAGCGGAAGAGGGCTTGTAGGACGGTCTCTAACATCCTGAGCTCCGGATGCCCAGGACAATGCGCTTCATCATTGGTCCAATCATCCCATATGTAAGGAAAGTGTGAGGCCACGTCGTCGAGGCGACAAAGTAAGGCCTGTATGCGCGTCCAGAGACACATAGCATGAATGGACTCTGCCCGAGGAAGAATTTGAATATCACCAAGCTGCCTGAGGGCACGCCGTAGACGAACCAACCACCGAACGAGTTCGCGCATTTTTTCTCCGGGCACGAGCGTCCCCTCGATGGTGGAGAGCGCACGATCGACGAAGCCGAGAATCACGGAGGGCTGGGGCGGAAAAGACTGTTTTCGAAGTTCCATGAAGGCGCTCCAGGCGGCTTTAAGATCGACCAGCTGAGAAGAGTTGGGCAAGGGCTCGCCGTTAACGAAGCGATCGACTATTGAGGAAGGCGGCGTCTGTTGGGTGTGGCCAGTATCGCTGTGCCGTATCGCCTTGGCTTGAAAACTGAAAGATCGCACATTTTTGTGCTTCCAGATGCCGGATGAAGGGCGTCTTTCCGAGGGGGAGATAGCAGAGCTGTTGGACAAGGAGGAACGTGTATGCTGACGCGGGGGCCCTGGGTTGCTAAGGCGGAGAAAAGGGCGGTCTGATTTGATAGAATGAGTGATATGTCGGGGTCAAAGTTACCGTACATGAGCTAGGACGACTTACGATGGGCGATATGCAACCAATCTGAGCGTTCGAATATGGTATGCTCATCTCCGAATACCGCCTTGCCCTTCCCCTTCGAGTTTTGGGCGTGTGAAATGTCGGACTGGGTTGAAGCAAGGTATAAAAGCAGCCGGGGCATGTGTGTGTGGAGAGCAAAAAGAGAGCGGGAAGAGGACGTGGAGTGTGAGAGAAGGAAGTTGGCGGCGGCGAGGAAGGGTTCGACCATCAGCTAAGCGTGGGAGGAGAGAACGCGTCTTGGGACCAGAAACACGGATCTGGGAGGCCTAAGACGGTGAGGGGATAAGCCCGCACATGAGGGAAGAGATATGTGCGCGTACCAGGTTCGGTTCCAGTCCACGTCAGGGCTGTCGGGCTCGGGCAGTCGGGAGGGCGTGGGGAGGTGGAGAGGTGCAGCGCGGTTCCCGGCAAGAGCCGAAGTAGTTTGCGATGAGATCTAGTTCACCGCCAGGACATGAAATCATCCTCGTCCCCTCCGTGGGACAATCTGGCCGAGAGCAGCTCAGGCAGCAGTGCTACGATATCCGCATCGACGTCTTCCATCGTGAACAGGGTTTCCCGTTGGACGCCGAGATCGACGAGTTATGTCTAATCTTGCTCTGCCCTCCCCGTCCATCCCTTCTCTTTGGCGGGTGGTCTAAGGGTTTACTTATTTCCGCCGCATTGACAGACTAGACGAGACAGCTGACCACTTCTTGCTCCGCCTCTTGCCCTCTCTTCAACCGATTGGGACAATTCGCGCCTCTCGAGCTCAACCTTCTTTCGACGGCGTCCCTTATTACAAGCTGAGCCGTCTCGCCGTTCTCAAAGACTACCGCAAGTACCACTTTGGCCGTGAGCTCGTGCTCGCGCTCCACGACTGGGTCGTCATCGACGCTCAGTCACGCGGCGAGCACTCCGCCAAAGTGGTCTGCCATTCACAAATTCTGGTCAAAGCATTCTACGCCAGGTAAGCCCGACATCCCTTTCACACCCTCCTTCGTTCTTCTCACAGCCTCTTTGTTCTATTGTGCGCTAGATTTGGCTATACCCCTGAGGTGAGCTTCGGCGCACTGTCTCCGTCCGTATCCCACTTTGGGCCGACTCGTCAAATCCCACCGCTTAGGGACACAAGTTTGACGAAGACGGCGCTCCGCATCAGAAGATGGTCGTTCATTTGCCCCTATCTTTCTAACAGTTTCTGTATCCATCCGTTCTATCCATAAAGGTCATGACGTAGTAAGTAGAGAGGTATATCAATACAGCGGAGTGGTATATAGGTATACATCAGAAATAAGGTCCGTCGGGATTCATCAAGGGTCAAGGGCAAAGGTGACAACAAGTAGTGCAGGAATGTCTTAAGCCCCCTCCCCTCCCAAAGAAAGAGGCAAAAAGAAAGTAGGAAAATCAGGATATCGTACAAGAGGTATCCGTGTATCCCAAATGGTTCGCCGCATGGAAGGTAATCAGAGGATCACAAAGGAGTAAGTCCTCAAGAAGAACGTGGGAGACATCCTGGAAAGGATCAATCGTAGAAGCCATCTCCCTCAGCCCCCAGCCCAACTACAGCAGTGCTACTCTTAATCGGTCGGAGCGGCCGAATCGGGACGGCGGCGGTGGAGTGGAAGGGGCTCTCTGGCAAGACACTGAAGCTGATGCTAGTGCCATAACCCGTAGTGCCCTCCTCATACAGCTTACGGGCAGACTCATACTCTAACTTCTCTTGCTCAGCTTGGGCAAGGAAGGGCTATCAAAAAATACATCAGTTGGGGCGTCATCGGTAGAATCATGCCGTCGCGCACCTTGCGCTCCTCATCGGTCATCGAACGCCACTTCTCCGCAGCTAGGACACTCTGTTTCGTCGTCTCTGTTTCATCGCCAAATACGCCCTTCACTAGGACGGGGTCCGATCTAATTCGTTGCAAGAACATGAAATAAGCACTCAGAGGCTTCTTGGGAGCGTTTGGGTCTTTGATGTTCCCTCTACGCGATTTACCTGCCTTGCGCTGCGCAGCACGAAAGACATTTTCGCGCTTGATGTCCTCTGGTGTTAATGAACTCATATAGGCGTGATGTTCGCGCTCCCTAATTTCCTTCATAGCAAGGGATCGTCGCTTGTAAGGCTAAGGGTAACGAATCAGCTGAGTGCGTTAATGGCTCGCGGAATGAGATACCTCTTTCTCTTCGGGGCTTAACCTAGCATACTCTACTCCAGCTTCCTTTGCCGCCTGTGCGACATTAAGTTTACGAGTGCTAGATGCCTGATGTCGCTGAATCCAGTCCGTAAAGTAGAGTTGCCAGGCGGAAGGTGCTAGCTTGGGGGGTCGCAAGAGAGACTTTTGCGGAACTGTTAGTTATCCTTCATGTCAGCAGGAAAACCCAACGTCGTAAAATTAGAATATACCTTCGGCCTGCCGCGTCTGGTCACCGATTGCCGAGGGCTCTGCATCAGACACTTTCCTCTTCCGTCGCACGGTGGCATCGTGATCATCGTCAGTGCTGGCCGATCCAGCCCGTCTACTATACCCGCGCGTCAGCGGGGGTGTGTGGGCTTGAAGGCCAGAGGGTGCGCTCGAAGACTGGAAGATAGCATGGACGGGTAAGGAATTGTTGCGGCCGCGCTGCGGACGCTGCGTAGCAAAGTTGTCTGATTCATCGGGGGGATAGAGCAGTTGTGGCAACGGAGATGCATTGGCGCCAAGGCCTCCGTTGTCTGTGTGACTCCAGAGTTGTATGGCCCAGGAAGGTTGGGAGATCTGAGGAGGCGAAATAGACGCCATAGGCGTGTCTTCGACAGAGCGCAGCATGGGACGGAGAGTGGCGTATTCGAGAGAGGGAGAAAAGGAACCCATCTTGGGGAAGGCCAGAGAACTATTATCGCCACCATACGGTGTGAAGGTAGTCTGGGGTGGCGGCTGAGTGTTCGCTGGTGCGGAAGATACGACAATTGGAACGGCAGATGGTGCTGCGGACAGATCATCTACGAGCCAGTTGGAATACAGATTGCGATCATCCAAGTCGACAAAGGCAGGATGAACCTCAGCGAGACCCGGGATGGAGCCAGGTGTAAAACTAAAGTCACTCGATGGAGGAGAAGTGCCAAAGTCAGGTAAACTGGCAGAAGACGCGGGGGAAGCGGTGACTGAGTGAGCAGGGACGGGCGAAGTGGGGAGAGCGCCTGTTGCGTCCCATGGGAGGGAGAGGGCGGGATCGTGTCTGCGACCGTCGTCCATATCGAGTGGACCAAAGAGGAGCTGCTCGGAATCGAAAACGGGGGACTCTGGGGGGAGGGGATGATCCGTGAATGGAGAGTGGTCGAGCATTAGAGGAGAGCAATCAGGAGGGAAATGTTGATGGTATAGACGGTCAGAGACAGAGACGGATTGTTGCATGAGGGCGGAAGAGAGACGCCGGAGGGGCGGGAGGGGGCGGTTATATAGGGGTGGAGGCGGTGGAGATGAGCGCAGGAAAGAGTGGATCGGCCTGAGGAATCTGTGCATCTGTGAGCGTGCGGTTGCGGCGCTGGGCTGCTGACTCTGACTCGATCCTCGAACAAGTATTGACGGGCGGCAAAAGGGAAAAAAAAAACGAGTCCTGCCTTGGCACATTCACTTCTTCTCTCGGGTCCAACCCGATACCGTCAATCTCTAAATGGAGTTTTTTTTTGGCTGAAAAAATCGAGAATAGAACCACTCCTCACATATATATATATATATATATATATATATCTAGATCGGGTATAACCTCCCCATTCCTCCGGGAACCCCTCCTTCTGACAGCCGGCCCTAAATATACTCCCTGATGGGCAACTCTGTCCCGGCAGCTTGGGCTTCATTCTGCACCGCCACTAGCCCCAGTCACCACTTAACTCATACATACAGACCGCACAGCAACGTCTCAAACGAATTCAAATACCCTCTCATCTTGTTCATGATCAAAAGGCGGGGTGGAGGGAGACAACAAAGGGGATCAATTGCTCATTTTCTGACTCGCACCCATCTACAAAATTACAATCCACTCGGGTGACCGATAACGCGGATTATTATAGACGCTCTGGCCAACCTAGGTAGTTCAGGGGCAATCCAGGAAACAACAACACACGCGCTATCAGTCAGCTAATCAGGCATACGCCAGGCGAGGCATTACCCGTACCTCCCAGTCCTTCACACCTTTCATTATCTCCTTTTCCCGCGCCAATGCCGCCTGTTCTCGTCGGTACGCATCCCTATCACCTTCTGCAAGTAGCAGCGGCACAAGGTGTATGCGTGACCAGATCTTCTCCCTCTGCAGCTCCCTAGAAAAAACAGTCGCAACTCAATCAGTCATCCTTCCCAATTCCGGGTCGCCACGAGTAGACAACGGCCCGATCTTGAGCACGATAAGGCATCTCCAATCGTTGGTTGCGTGCGTCACGCGGCCGGATCCCAACAGAACGCCACGTTCCCCGTTGGGCTCGACATATCACTTGACACGTTTTCCGTCCCGCAGACCGGAACGGTTCGCACATTCACCCTTCCTTTGTTGAGCACGCACCTCCTCTCAATGTTTCCCTTTCCGACACGATAAAACCCGTATGCACACAGGGCGGTCACGCCGCCAAGAATGGCTAAGCCGCTCGGGCCGCGTAATGGAAGATTCCGCTTATACCTGATGGCCTCGAATCCCCCCGCCGGGGGCATGTCCCTGTGAATGAAAAGTTATCGATCAGAGGGGACGGTGGCACTCGATACATGTGACTGACTGTCTGTAAGGGGTAGACACTGAATTGAGACATAGTCAGCCAAAGATGAATGCGAGGGAGAACATGTGGAAGACCAACTAGGAGATGATGACGGTGAATGTGGTGGTGTAGACAAGTTGGAGAAGCGAAGCCCTTGTCGGTTTGTCCTTGTTTAGGCTGCCCCGAAGGTAAATAATTAAACCACGTGATACTGTATACCCGAACCCAGAATTTGTGCGCGACGCCGCACCGCGCACCCATAATTGTCTGACGCTTCGGCCGGCTCGTCTCATTCTGTTTTGCGACTTCCCAGGCGGAACGGGTGACTCCTATTCGATACCCCAACTGCTTCTTGAAGAATCCGACCGATCGGTGGTGGGAACTAATATGTATTCCACGTCGACGTCGCGCGTGCGTTACACTGGCAGCCCATCAGTGCATCAACCCATCAGTAATTCTCAACTAAGCGAGTGTTGTGCTAAGATCCAAGGAACGCATTCTGGAAAATCCGACCGCTGCCAAAGTTCGCCGATGGTCTGCCAACATTTCCCACCACGACACTGCCCAACTCTAGATCGCATGGATGTCATCGTTTATTGATGGGTTCCACACAAGTAGAGTATGATGTCCAATATTTGATGACGCCGAACGCATCGGCGCCCGAAGCGACCTTCCCTAGGAATTTTGGCAAAGTTTCGGAGCTGGCTGGAAGGAACTCCTACCTGGACCTCAGACCAGCATGGGCACGGGGCAAATTTTATGGAGAGTTCCGTGCTTTGTCACAGAAGCAGGCCAAGATGACATGACTGGACTGTCACTGGCGTAATAGTAGTACGACCGACAGATTGACTCATGGCAGCGCTTTGATTAACTATCAACACCAAGCAGGATAAACATCACAAGGATCACAGAAAGATGGGGCAGATTTCCTTGCTGCGCAGACGAGCTAAATTTGTCTCATTCGGAAATCCTCGGACGGTAATCACTTGGTCCTGGTCGATATACGTGATGATGGAGGGCTGACTCGATTGGTTGGCACACCCGCGCCGTTACGCGATAGCCCGTTGGTGGGTTGGCCGACTCGGCCCTGAGTGAACAAGGTTTCTGTGCATATGATTCGTCCGGTGGTCCCATCCTGAATGAGTTTTGGTGGAAGCCAAGTGAGGGTGAGCACACCGCCATGATCAGATGGCCCAGCTTGCGCTGGCGCGGCCTCGAATAATGATTGGGGCGGTCGGGATGCCTTGTGACATAAAGCATGTGGAGATGTGCAATAAGGACTTGATGCCGATGAGCTGAGTGAATAACAAGGACTGCGGACGGAGATATTCCTTGATTCGTCTATTTGGGTGCGGTGAGAGCACGTTTTATGGCGAAGAGGTCTATGGATCAGGCTGAACCTCTCGGAAGAAGAGGGCTCGGCTCGCTATTGGTGAAAAGAACAAAAACTGTCAACCGCGTTTGATCAGCAAGGATGTTATGTCCATCCGTGCCATCTGAGGACGAGACGAGGGGACTTTGTCTTGTATTGGATCTGAGCCGAGCGTCTACGCGCAAAACGCCGAATGAGTGTGAGAGACCAAAAGCCAAGCCATGCGTGAGGTGAGGCGGCGTTGCATCCCTGAAGGGATTGGAACAGCCCTGTCTGTCAACGTCACCGTCACCCACCGTGCAACCGCCTTTCCAGTGCTGTCCTATTTCCCCTTGTCCCTATTGCACACTGTCATGTCTCGTCAGCCCTCCCCAGGCCCCTCTCAATTTCCTCCATCTGCTCAACACGCGAATAATAATAGACAAAAATCAAAGAATTACACACAGGGTATTGCAGCCGGTGCCGAGGATGCAAAATACAAGACCAAGTACAGGGAACTTAAGAAAAAAGTCAAGGAAATAGAGCTGGTGAGTCACCCTGACGCCACCCTGCCTTTAGCTGGCTCACACACAGCCACGCAATCAGGACAATGACAAGTTACAAATAAAGATACTCCAATCTAAACGGAACATTCAGCGCCTCCGGCTAGAGCGAGCGTAGGTTTTGTATGACTTGCAATCGGCTTTGATGTGAACTAAGAGCACCGCAGCATTTTGTATGAACGTCTCTCCTCGCGTCAATCATTTCCCAACACGCACCCTACTCCTTCCGCTCATTCGTACCAACCGCCTCACTCCCAGTCTTATGGCCACCACCAGTCCAGGGAATCCGTCGACACGAATCTCGTCGTTGTAGATGCAAATGATCCCGCCGCTGTGGAGTGGTATAGGTCTCGTGGTATACCTCTCAGGGTTGTGACCGGCTCCGACGGGCAACCCGTACATGTCGCCGATATGGCTGCTGGTCCTTCTTCAACTCCCGGGGTTCACACCCCGTCGTCCGTACCTTCGAGGTATACCCCTGGACATCGGGATTCTAGGCAACAAGCACCAGCACCCATACCACCTGCGCAACATCTGGAACCCTCGCATAGTTATGACCGACACCAAAGTTCGCATAACTCATATCCCCACCCTCCCACCACTCCGTCACACTTTCGCTCGCGCTCTCGGGGAGCTCACCCATCAGCTCCCTTGCAGACGCTGACTTCGGGATATTCTCATCCACAGCAGATTACGCCAGAGGCTACGTCTCCCTCGTACCGTGAATATCCGCCTGGATATCATACGTCCGAACGCGAACGACGCGCACATCGCTCCAACGTTTATGAGCCCCCTCTTTCCCGATTACAACCACCTACGCAACCGCTGCCGGGTTCGCACTCCCCATCATCACACTCACGCTCGCCCACCAGCTCTAGGGGGTCAAATCAGGTCCATAATCATCAGCGGATGGGACCTGGCACAAATATCAGCAACTACGGGCCACCAGAACGTGAGCATGACCGAGAGCTCCGCGACCGAGAGCGCGACCAAGAGTGGGAGCGAGAACGAGGGCAGAGATCGCGTGAGTGGGAGTGGGAGCGCGAAGAAGGTGATGCCGTCCTGCGTGGTGGTAGTCCGCCCTATGCGAGCTCTCGCTCCCGCTACGCAATCGATGATCGTGATGGCTACATGTCCCATGCGCGCGAGCCTCGAGGGTACCACCACAACGATGGGCCACACCCGGCCGCGTCGCGATCGTCGTCTCCACGATCACGTTCTATCTCCCCGCCTCGGCGTAGCCCCCGTGATGCGTACTATGAACGAGAGGTCCCGGGGATGAGGTTGCAAGCCCATGGTCCAGGTGTAGAGATGGATATGTCTCGGCGAGCACTGCCCGCACACTCTGAGGGTGATCTCGAAAGAGATATTGATATGGAGGATGGTCGTGACCGCGCCCCCGAACCTGCCGACTGATGTATGTGGGCGTTGCTTTGTCGTATATTGTCCCATCAGCGTCAGCCATAACTGGCCAATGATTGATGTCTCTGTATATGTCCTGCACTGTTTCTCGTTCCCTTGTTTTCGTGGTATTTTAAAAAAAGCATCGCTTCGATGCGTGTATGCGTCTTTGATTTCCCTCGTTTAGAAAAAATATATGAAGCACTAGCCTGCAGATGCAAACGCGCGAACAATTTCATCAAGACTGGATCCATCCCATCAAATCATTTACCGAAGTACTGTACACCCCCGCGTTCACTTGTTCACCACCACCTGAGGGCGCGGTCGATCCGCTTCAGGCGCTGGACGCAGACCCGGTAGCCCCCGAATGCCCGATCGAGCGCAGTCGCCACTTTTATTTCCGTTCAACGTTCAAACAACTTGAGAGCCCAAAACCACGGAAGCAATTTTTATTTAACCCCTGTGGCGACGAAAGGATGGGGTCTGGGACTCGTGTTCGCGTAACCCCACTTCTTTCTTCTCTGAAAATCACGGATTAAGCGAGCACGGGTCTGGAATTGAAGAGGCCCCCCCCTCGAGGGGTCCGGACGGCCGCCTGCGCGGTCTCCGGCGAACGATCGGGCGTGCCGCTGGATTGTTTTCGCGAAACAACTGATTGACTTGACATGTTTTTTCTTCGGACCCCCAATGGAGCTATATATGGCAAGTGCCACACACATACATAACCTCGCCTCAAGCAAGCGACTTCTTAGTGACTCTAGTGGCAAGCATGTGTAAGTGTGTTGTATGCGCGCGCGCGCGCGCTAAGCAAGCTCCGAGACTTCAAATAAACGTACGTTGATCGCAACCAGAAACGGATCGTATTAAGCCTTATCAGTCAACGTCAACGTCAATTGCTGCAGATGGAAAAAGACAGCCGAAACATGGACAGTTTCTCCGATGTCTATGGGTGCCTGAGGCCCTTGGACAAACCCATTCGGGCGGGCCCAAGTGGTAAGGGGGCTGCGTGATCGTGTCGTGCAGGCGGCCGGGCCAGCCAGCCAGCCACCAGCCACCAGCCACCAGCCATGGGAGAGCCGAGCGACCGGAGCGTCGGGATCCGCTGACCCCGTCCGAAGCCCCGCCCCACACCTCTCGCAAAAATGGCATAGACACGGGGAGAGCAATGAAACAAGCTTTCCACTGAGAGAAAAACCTAAACGGCACTAACGGCGGCACTTCTCCCTGCAATCAAATCTCAATCAATAAAAGCACACGATGCTCCACGGAGGATGCGGACCGAAGGCAAAGCCCTGGAACCCGGAGCCCAGACAGCGCCGTAAACGTCAGGCCGGGATGGGATGATTCCTACGGTTCGAGGCTGAACCGCCCTTCAGTGCTTTATTGGGTCCGAAGGGGCGGGGGGGAGACATGTAGAAGCCTGACCCCTCGTGGGAGCGGATCGACTCCAAACCAATAAACGGGGCCAAGGAACTCCTCAAATGTCGAACCACCGTCTTCTTCGCTTCTTCGCGTCTTGCATCCCGCGCTCTTCCATCGCAGCTGACCAGGGATAAGACGGTTTCTGGATGAAATGACAGGACATCGAGAACGTTCGTCGTTCTAACAAGATCGTAAGTTTCAAATGGAGCCAATCAAGGAAGCACTCGAGAAGTTTTTCTGAGCACATGGCCCGGTGGCGGCCACGCGTAAACTAATCTGAATTGGCAAACTCGTCCTAGAAAAGGATGATGCGAAGTTCCCATATGATAAAACAAGAGTGAGAAACCGCCGCTTATTTGACATTGTCAAAGGATTGTGCCTCTACCATTAAACTCGGGAAATTTTTCAAAGACATAGATTGAGACCGAGATGAAGGGCTCGTTTGCATCGATGTACTGGAGGATGGCAACGGTTCCTCGGCAAAAGATAACCGCGACGCCCTACGCAGAAAACAGACACTTTCCCCGAGTAGTTTGGAAGATAGGGGCTTGATTGCATTTCTTACCCGAATTGGGAGACCACAAGACGTCAAGGCGCTACGCACCCGAAAATAGCCACGCCTGCCATCTCACACCGGTCGGGGGATTCCGCATCTTCTCCTGCGCAGCTGGTCACGATGCGTCCCGCCTGGGGAATTTCGGCGAGCATGAAACCGCGTTTCTAAAATGGCACGTAGACAGACGCTGACGCCAATAAACTAGATACCGCTGTGACAAGCAGCAGATAGTCAACGTTCGGCCAAAACGTGTCGTCGCACAGTACTCGCAAGGAGGTTTGGGTCCACCGACGTGGTCATTCGGGACTCAGACCCGAGATAAGGACGGTGGAATTGTGGGATACGGCATGCTTAGGGTTCGTGCGAGAAACCCAAAACATTTATAGTCCACTCGTACATACCCAAAAACACGGCCCCGCCAGCAGAGATCCACATGGTTCTCGGTATGACACCAGAAAATAGCGCAGGGATCCCCTCCGACAAATATATCTGTCCAAGGCGGTGGAGAGGAGGCAGGTAAGCAGGATGAGAGGGGTCCTAAGACAGGTCAAGGGGATACTTCCTGAGAAGCTGGCTAATCTCACCCGGAGATCAAGCATAATACGAGTCTTCAAAACGTCCAGAGGTGTCGTAAGTATGGCTGCAATTCCACCAGCCGCGCTCCCACATAACGAAGCTTCGAAAGGACGTAAAGAAGAGGGCTTGTGATACAGGCGATATGAGAGACGCTGCTTAAAGAGTTCATACATCGGGAACTGCAAGGACGTAAAGGGTATCTATATCGAGTCCACGGATAAGTGTCAGCCAAGGAAGCACAAGCGGAAGTATTACCTCCCGTATGACCGTGGTACCAAACCCTCTGTAAAAGCCTTTTAACCCGCCGGTTTTCCATACCAGCTTCGCCGTTGCGAGGGAAGAGTTAGCTAGAGTGCCGTAGGAAGATATTTGTGACCGTGTTTTGATGACCTCCGTCGGTACCCTGATGAGACAAGCTGCCTTGAACGATCGGATTGGTGTGGATGGTCAGCGGGCCGCTTCACGTGGGCATGTGTTAGGATCACATACCACTTCGCCTACAGATGCTGATAACATATGGTTGATTGGGGCGAGGTGAGGAGGGGTCGGAAGGATGCGCTTGAGTGTGTCATAGGTGCAAAAAAAGACAGCAGCTAAAACATACACAGGAAAAGTTGGGGGTCCGAATAGGCACAAGAGATTGCACAGGCATACCTCCCGGGGCACTCCCTACGATGACGCTACCGACGCCGTTGTATATCCCTCTAAACCCACCCGCCTTGTAGAAACCGTGGTCAGATTGTAGACGTGTCTTTATCGAGTCTATCGGGTAGAACAAAAGGTCGACGGATGTCCCTGCGAGACCGCCAGCCTAGAACAGTTAAGAAGTGGGTGCGATGAGACGCGTGAATGGAGTGGCTCAAGTTGGACGCAGGACGGACGTACGATGAGGGACTGACCAAATGTGGGAGTGTTTGCGGAGGACATTGGTGACGAGCTTGATTGACTTGGAAGGAAAAGGAGCGCTTTAGAATTGGAGTATGTGGCCGTAGAACGCCCGCAATATCCGAACTGATAATACTAGTAATGACCTTGGCTGTCTCGCTCGGTCGTCGCGCAGGCTTGGGCATAAGACGCGCCGCGATCACGTGTCACACTTACAAAGGCGGCTGACTGACGCACAAAGCGTGCTTTGCTTCGAAGGCCGCCAACAGACACTTGCCGAGAAAATGCATATCTCAACATCGTACTCAGGGGAGTGTGAAAGAATATTATAACGTTCATTGGGAATGCTCAATTAGCTCTACCATTTACCGGAGCTTAACGTCAGGAAACTCCGACGATGCATGTGGGCATCATATCATATCCATTTTCACAAAGCTCTCTCAACTGAGCTTAGCGGTAGACATGATCGGCTGTCAGGCATTTAGTATGGGATCATTACAGATGTATGGACACCATACCGTGCAAATTCGCAGCAATCTCGGCTTCAGCACGGTCCCCAATTGCGAGTAATTTCTCCTTATTGTAGAGAAGCTCCTCACGCGTTTCAGTAGAAAACTCCTGATTCTGGGCTAGAATAGGATATTAGTCACTGTGGAAGGTAGCTCACTACGATGGTGCCTACTTTCAACGATGGCGTCCACAGGGCAGGCTTCTTGACAGAACCCGCAATAAATACATTTAGTCATATCAATATCTGTATGAGATGTGTGAGCATGCTAATTCAATGCCCAATTGTGTACCAACCGTATTTTGTTGTACGACGAGACCCATCCAGGCGGGCTTCACTCTCAATTGTAATAGCCTGGGCAGGACAGATCGCCTCGCATAACTTGCATGCTATAAGTCATGAGAATCAGCCATGGAGAATACTGGAGAGTGCGTATACGAACCGATGCACCGCTCTTCACCACTGGGATAACGACGAAGCGCATGCTCTCCACGGAAGCGAGGGGAGAGAGGACCCTTCTCAAAAGGATACATGATTGTGTATGGGGGACGGAAGAACTGTTCCAAGACTAGCCACATGCCTGGGATGATGGCAAGTAAAATACGGCGGAGACAACAGAGGCAGCAATCGTGAACGAACCTCGGACAATCTCGGTAAAGAAGAACAGATGTGCAGCTTTTTCGAGGGCACTAGGCCCACTCCCATATGGATTAACATACTTGTCTGGTTCTACATTTGCAGAGTAAACGCCTGTTCCGAGTGGCGGGGATTTGACATGATTGGCAGAATCGTGGGTGTGGTTATGCACGGGCTGAGCTTGTAAGGCGCGCCTTGAGGTAGAGAAATGCCGTAAGGCAACTAGCGAGACAGACGGAGTACCAATGACTGGAGAAAGTAAGAGTCGGGTAGACAATCCAAGAGAGGGACGACGCGCGAACGCCATGTTGAATGTCGAGCTCATCGTCACCAACCTCCGAGAGCGGAGCGAGGGACCGTCACGCTGTCGTGACAGTGCTGTGACGACCTCCTGGACCAATCGGAACTCGCGAATTCCGAATCCCGTCCATTCAATTGTCCATTGGCATTGCCAAGGTCGACTTGGGTGGTGGACATGTCGTCTTCCAAGAAATCGAAAGGCCCCACTGTTGCCCCGTTATCTGGCCAGGGTACGTATGCGCAATGAAACCGTACTATTCCTTGTTTATCTATATTACCGGACAGAGGTGCAGCAAACATACTCTCGCTTCCAAAGCGATCTTCAGAATCTCGCTTCCAAAATTGGAGAGCTAGAACAAGAGGCGGAAGAGCATGGGTACGTTCGGAATGCCCAACATAAGTATTCTTCTTCTGATGCAAAGTCAATTCAGTCTGGTTCTATCAACTCTGGATGAGGCGCTAGCAGGAGAGCCAGACAGAAAGTGCTTCCGTCTGATCGGCGGTGTCCTTGTAGAGAGGACTGTGAAGGACGTTGTGCCTGCGTTGCAGACAAACCGTGATGGGGTCAGTCCTCGAGAGTTTTGTCTGCTGCCAGTCATAAACCTCTTCCTTCTTCCCTTGCCAGATTCGCAAGGTCATTGCTAGCCTTTCCGAACAATACAAAGCCAAGGAGGGGGAGTTTGACAAGTTTAAGGAGGAGTACAACATACGCCCGGCTGGGAGGATATAGCACGACCGTACAGTACAGACAAGACTGGCTCTAGCGTTCCATGAGCGACTTCATTCATCGACAACTGGTAGCATGTAGCATAGATCTGGCATTTGCGCATTATCTAATCTTATTGGAGTGGCATGACACGGCCAAGGACGCGAACCTCTAGCTCCTTGATCTCCCTCCGTTATTAGTCGCTATGCCCCTCACCCTCGAATCACTTCCGGTAGAACTCGTAACTGCCATCTTGGAAGAATTGGATCTCGCATCCCTTATCGTCGTATCCTATCTGTCACGTCGCCTGCACACCATCGCATCTGACCGTTCACTGAATCCATGGAGAAGTCCTATCCTCCGTAACCTTGATAGTGGGGTATACGAAGAAAGCTTGAAACACCTGAGTGTACGGACGACGGTGCCAAGGCAGAACTGGATCGAGATTATAAGCATGGCTCAACCTCGGTTCTTGCTTTTCGAAGCCACACTCCCGAATATGAAAGAAGCAAATTGGCATGAGTGCTTTAAAAGGCGCTTCTTGCCTGGTTGGCAAAAGTGGAAAAGAGACTTGAGCTGGCATGAGACTTTCAAGAAGTGCGTGCACGTCGCCGTCTTCGATGCCTAGGTCATTCATGTAGCGAGAATGTAGGCTGCTGTTCAGGGTATGGCACCGCAGTATGATCACTTGCACAGCTGACGAGTCCTGGACAAAGTAAGAGAACTGGACGTACATTCCCTCTCCATTCCCAGCTCAGATGCGGGCCAGATACATCGTACTGAACAAGAACGGCACAGCCAATGAATTGGAAGCACAATCTCGCAACTATAACCCTCTGTCCATTTTCAACGACATGAAGTGCGTATATACCCTTTTTCAACATTTCATCCTTTCTCAGGTGACGACTCTTACAGACTGCAAAGTAACTTGGCCCACCTGGAAACCCAGATCAGGGTATGGGCAACTGATCTGATCCAGCGCGGTTACGTTCTAAACAACCCTTCAGCTCGTTGTTCAACTAGCCGATGTGAGGATACTTGCACTTGGCGTACTCAATAACCCGCGCGGTCCCTTCACCATAAACAAGAATGCTCGGACATTTCTACACCCCCCTGGCATCGAAATGGCTCCCGATGAAGCGAGTGGCGGAGGTTCCTCTGGTCCAGTTGTTGGCCAACCCAGGGGCGATTATACGTATGAACGCCTCACGCACCCCCTGCCGGCGCTCTCACATGCCGCATACCCATTCTACACACCCGGCGGGGGAGATAGACGATGGCTGGTATCCGGTACCCTTGAGGAAGAGGGGCAACAATGGGTTGGTGGGCTCATGTCAGCGTACAAACCCCCTTTGATGTCGATCGGGCTGTTGACTTGTTACTTCCAGGCTGACCGCCCAGATCACAAATACTCAGACGATGATGCCATGGGGTGATGGTCCATTTTTGCAGGACCTTGATTTAGTCGTTGGATTTGGGAGGAGCCAATATGCATCTTTCACCTGGACAGACTTGGATTGCATTGCGCCGTGGATGAAGGATTTGGTGACGAAGAGGATTGAAGGACCAGGACTAGGAATTTAAGAAAGGAACAGTAAGGATTTGTCGTCCCAGATGTCCCATAGCTCAGTCTCTCCCTCTCCCTCCGCTGGGGGATACGGGGGTGGGGTGATTGTTGTTGTGTAGAGACATGTCTCAGTTTTAATTATGTACTGCCGTACGCACAATTGTGTCCATTTTAGGAAGGTCATTCTTAAGTGGCCTTACCTCACACAACTGTCGTGACCTCAGAAACAATAGAACCTGGAGAGCCGCCCGAATCAAACTACTTCTACCCACTTATAAGGGCACGGCGAGTGAATCATGCCGCTACGATCCCTCGTCACCATCAGTTCTGTTGTTACTGGTTTTAAACAACGTCCCCTCATACCCACGACTGAACGACAGTGCTGGGCATTGTCGATTCCCCCTTTTATTTCCCCTCTGACCCTTCATTCATCACGACATCACGAGCAGGACTTCAATACTGTATATTATTGTCATGGATGCTGTAAGCTTTTGAATCTCTGGTCGCGGGGTGTTCTGAGCTCTTCTAGTCTAAACCTGGAAGTGTATGCACAAGATGTGGGAAGGTCTTTTCACGCAAGGCCGACTGTAATCGACATAGCCGTCTACATGATGGCATTAGGTGAGCGATCGCTATCATTAGAGCAGAGGAACATTTCCTCACTAGTTGTTCAGACCACATCTCTGTGAGGTGGCAGGATGCGGCAAGCGATTTGCTCAATATACGGCACTGAAGACACACCTCAACGTCCAGTACGAGTTTGTATAAGTCTGATTTGGGGTTACCATCACTGATGAAGAATTCGTCTAGTACGGGGTCGAAACCGTTCAAGTGTGACTTCACGGGGTGCAAATCCGCTTTTGGTGATCCCTCGTCCTGCGCCCGGCATCGCAGAGAAATCCATTCTCCTGTAAAACCTTTCAAGTGTGATTTTCCGGGTTGTACGTCAAGGTATATCACACCTTTCTTTCCAGATACTCGATACCCATTTCTGGCCTTGCAGAATACGGCGATCATCAGCTTTCAAAACCCATCTGAAAAAGCACGGGTTGGATCCTGATCAACATTCTGGATTCTCCACCCGCGACCATTCCCCCACAAAGGTACGGCGATCAACAGAACCCAAGGGGATCCGGGAAGAGCAAATTTCCAGCTTCCATGGCTCGTCTTTCAATCAAGAGACTCCCTTGGCTGGTCCTCCCTACTCCTGGGATTCACTCTTCCTGGATTCCTGTAAGTCCATTAGTTGACATGTTCCCCGCCCCGAGAGGGCTTACCTTATTTTTTATGACATCCTTTCCGCTTCCATCGCAGCAGTTCCTTTAGCGATGCAGCCTGAACTCACCTCAGGGGTTTCCTGCAGTCAACCATTGCTTCTAGCCCCGTCCCCCCGGATCGCACCGGACTACAACGGCGGGTATTACTTATCGCCCCCGCGAGCGTCCTCGGTGGCCTCTTCTCGATACTCTTCACCCATGGCGCCAACTCCAGCATTGACGCCTGAGACGGTGCCGGGGTTCGCAAGCGACGTTGGTTTACAGCTGAGCCCTTGTCGTGCGACAACCCAAGATTGGGCACCAGTGCCTGGCAGGACCACGGCATTCGGTTTGTCGGATGGCGGAGTATATCTGAGTGGTGGCTTAGCCATTCGTATTTGAAATCTGCTGTAGCATAGATAGATAGGTAGGGATGTGTATCGTTATTGAATTGTATGCGCGAGTTGATGAGGATCAACAAACGAGCGTGGCACGCGCGGCGGGGGCGATTGCCGGTGTGTCTGTTTCTCATTTGTCCTCTTTCCCCGCTCCGCCGTCAGCCAATACGCTGCTCGATACCCGTCTTCCTCTTTCTCTTCCTCCCCTCTTTTCGCGTCTCCGAGCTCCAAGGTCATTCTCCTCGCTTAGAATGCTCGCCTTGCCGCTTTATCCTACCTCTATTACTTCTCATCAGCCCCCTGAAAGCGTGCCGCAATACAGGCCAGCCAAGGACATTGAAAGTTTCAACAAACTCTTACCCCCGGCCGTGGAGTTTGTCGAGGGGTCGTCCTCTGGCACTTTGTTGATTGCTGAGGGGAGATATGAACCTGTAAATGATTCACCAAAGTCTGCCGCTGGATCAGAGGTACCTTGCCATTTCATTATACCATTTCGTCCCATGACCCGTCTTAGGTACAACTACCTACCCAAGCACCTCAAACTTTACATCAGTATCCTACCCCTCCGTCGCCGTCTTCTCCTGCTAGCAAAAAGAATGCCACTCTCTTTTCTGGCCCTGTGGAGACCTCCTGGCCCATGGGGTTGACCGTTGGCTCTGGGCTGATCAACACTGGCAATAGTTGCTTCTTGAATAGCGCGCTCCAGTGTTTACTGCACACACCACCCCTTCTGCACGTCCTGCTCTTGCATAACAAGATACAGCCTTGTATGTGCCATGCCCCTGTTGAGCCGATAGGGGAGTTGATAAGTCTCCAGGCCGAGTAAAAACTGGATTTTGCATGGCCTGCTCTCTACAAGCTGTCATGGAAGAGGCTCATGGTCGCAGAAAGCATGCTTTTACGCCATACCAGATCGCTAATAGGCTTCAGTGTAGGTCGTTTTCTGATCTCTTCTTCAGATTGGGCTTCATTCCACTTCGAAGTGATTGCAGGTCACATGCGACGTGGTCGTCAAGAGGATTCCCATGAGTTCCTCCGCTACGCCATTGATGCCCTACAAAAATCCTGTCTTGCGGGACACTCGTCGTGAGTGTTTCAATTCGCGGGCGTGAATCACGTTTCATGTTGACTTTTTATGTGTAGAAAAGCTGATCCTAAGATCGCGGAAACAACTTGGGTGCATAAAATTTTCGGCGGACGGCTACGCTCTCGAGTGACCTGTGATGAGTGCCACCACAACAGCGACACTTTCGACAGTATACTCGACCTTAGTGTGGATATCCACGGCGTTGATACTCTCCGGGACGCCCTGCGCAAATTCACGGCGGTTGATTACTTGAGGGGTGCTGATAAGTATAAGTGTGAGAAGTACGCGCTCCATAGCTATCGCTAGCATCCGAAACCTAATGGCCACTTTACTTCAGATGTATAAGGCGTGTGGTCGCTTCAAAGAGATTTACTATACATGACCCGCCAGTGGTACTTACCATTCACCTCAAGCGCTTTTCACCCCTTGGGCGTAAAATTGGGCACCCCGTTCGATACGACGAGCGTCTCTCCCTGGCGCACACAGTAAGCGAAGGCCAGTATGGCCCCTCATACTCGCTTTACGGCGTTATCTCCCATGCTGGAAGTGGGCCTAATTCTGGGCACTATTACGCTCACGTCAAGGCATCCAACGATTCCTGGTACGAGATGAATGATGACTCAGTGATGCGCCACCCTGGGCCACCCACCAATATGAAGAACGCATACATTCTGTTCTACATGCGCGAGCGCGGGCAGGCGCTGCAGGCTGCTGTCACATCTAGGCCTCAATGGCGGCCGGCCACACCCAATGACATCAAGAGCAAGATGAAGAAGAGGAGGTCCTCAGATACAGACCCCGACGCTGATGCCGATGCCAGTGAAAAGCGGGATCAGCCATTCATAGGTCCCTTGTTACCTTCATCTGTGATATCGAAACCCGTGCCTTCAGTGTTGCCAGCGCGCGATCCACAGGCCGATCTCCTGAAGAGGAAGATCGATGCAGTGTCGAAGCCCACACCGCTGAAGCCATCAAATGCATTGCTGAGTCTTTCTCAGTACGCCGATGAGGACGACGATGCGGAGGACATTGGCGAGAAAGTCGAGGTGTCTACTTCCACACCAAAAGAACTACTTCCAACTCCTCACACGTCATTGACACCATCATCAATGCCGTCGATACCACCCCGTCAATTTTACAGCAGCTCGCCATCGGTGCAGGGCACCAAGCGAAAGCCACAAGACTACGATGGAGAACTTTCCCAGCGCCCTTCTTTGACGCGACGATTCAAGACGTCAAGTTCAGCCTCTATTCATAGAACCCTCGGACTTAGAAATCCCTATTCTCGCACGAGTAGCATCAAAAATTCTATGCGGGGACGCCTTGAGAAAAAGAAAAGGCCCACCAATTAGCGCTGCGCTTTCTCGCATAGACCAAGGACATTCCCGTATTATATGTCATTTGGACAGCATGTAGGACGGGTGTCAAGCAAATACATTACGTTGAAGGCAACAAACGAGATTAGAGTTTTGCCTTCGTCCTACTCTCCTGGGCTTCCTCCCACCATACTACCGTTACTGTAACGTCATCTCTATATCGTCTTGAATGTGGCGCAGGTATGCTCAGGATCTTCCTCAACTCGCCCTCATTGCCACCCCCGAATGCGTTTCGGATCAGATGAGCACTAACATTGTCGTCTACAAAAGCCCACGAACCCTGCTGCGCATTTCCTCTGGTTATTTCCTTACCTTGCACGGTGGGCGAGCCAGTCGTGGTGGGAACAAGTGCCGGCAGAGAGGACTTGGTGATGGTACCTTTGAGACCAGCAAAGTAACCTCCAACAAGCGCGACAACTTCTTCCGATGAGAGCTCATCCCAGAGCCCGTCTGTTGCAAGGACCAGAAATTTCAGTGAGGAGGATGGTTTTGGTTGTGATGACCCAGGGTTGGGAAGGCAAAGCTTCCGGTGTGTGACGACTGGCGTTGCGGTGACATACGGAGGCGTTTTCAATCTAGCTGGGGTAGGGCGGATGTTCTTGGCCGTGCCTGCGATGAATGCCCTGTGCAAGCTACAGATGATGGAAACTCAAGCTCTAAGTTCTACGGGATACAAACAAGATATTAGGAACCCACGTCTCTTGCACTTCACGAGGCCATTTATAGCGGGCGTCACCAAAGGCTCGGGACGGCTCAAGCCCCCCAAGAATGCGTCCGCGCAGGATCACATCTTCAGCTTCGTCCTCAGGGTGTTCCGATCGTATTCTGGATAAATATTGATGAGAAAAATAAATGATCGCGTGCACAATACCGCCTACCGTTTAGCTTCGCTTGCGTTGCGCCCGGTCTGGTCCTCAGTGAGAACCTCCACGTGCCACTTACCCGTACCATCCCCGTTCTCTTCCCAGACCCCTGCGACAGCGCGGCTGTCTCCGGTACAAGCGACGTAAAGATCACGTTGTGACGGATCTAGGAGTGCCATCAACGCGCAGCTACCTTGGCATGAAGTCAGAGGACCATAGCAGGAAGGGGTGTTCGACTACATATAAGGCACACCTGACAAGGCGGGTAACATAGATGCCTCTGCCATTGGGTGTTGGCTGAGGTCTGGAATGTTTGCTTTGTCTAGCTTGCCAACATTAGCCGCGAGCACGCGAAGAGGACCGTTTATTATCTCAAAGTCAACATTATCGAACGCTCTCCGAATAGCCTGTGATACCCTCTCAACATGTTCGACTTGGGGTGCATCCACGTGTGAGAGGGAGCTGGGGGAAAACGGGGATTTGATAATGTCGGGTATGGATGATGGCTTGACGGAGACACCGTCGTCGGGGGCAAACGAGGATAGCTCAAGAACGACGGCGGGTATGAGCACGTGTGAGAGTAACCTAGACGTATGAAAACCGGCGTGTCCGTCCATAACGGAATAGAAGAGAAGGTTGCGAGCAGGGTCAGAAGAGGTAGCTTCAGTGGTGATGACCACCTGGGCGTGCGCATCCTCGATGGGGTCGTTGGAAGAGACGTGCGCGGTGGCGTGTTTCCAAACTAAACCTTGGGAGGGGGGCTGGCTCACGGACACGGCAAATTCATTGATTCGCTGATCGACTTGGAGTTTAGAGAGCAAAGAGAAGGAACGCTTGACCATGTGAGTCTTGCCGTCTGCGCCCTTCTCTTTCACGTTGACGCTGAATGTGGGGTTTCTGTACCAGAGGTAGATATATGCTGACGGGGCAATGACGGCTGTCGCGCCAAAGATGGGTTTCCAAGCACGCCTGAGCATCTGATGACGCCGTGCTGGGAGTCGGAGCGGTGTGTGGGTGGGTTGTATGCGGGGCAGAGGCAGAGGCGCATCACATTACGCGAAGAGACGCGTCGATCGGATTGGCGGGGTGGCGTGGTGTGCCTTCTCAACGAACAATTGACCTTCTCGTCAACGTTCATTCCGTCCACGTTTGTGTGGGCTCAAAGACCTGCATGTCCAACTAGAACTGGCAACCGTACGCACGATTCGCGATTATACCATGTCTATGTCAAAGGTGCTTTCAAATGATTCAAATGAGCATTCAACGCCGTTCTCAAACAACAAGGAGCGGCGCAGGTCCAACGCCTCGTTGATGAGATCTGTCTCGGCGCTGGACAACGACGACAATAATGATGAACTATCCGCTCCTATCGTGAGTCGAGGCCTGATCTCGTGTTCAATTGTCCTACTTCCTCAGAATTGTGTCTTGTAAAGTCCCCAAGCGCCCAATTACCCAGCCCGTCAGCATCTTCAAAGTACACGAGACGTCCGTCCCTTGCTTTTCAAGAGCAACAACAGGGACAGGACCAGGACCAAGATGAACAAGGACTGCAACTTTCACTTTCTTCTAAGACGTTGGCTCGTCAGGGGATCAAAGTCAGAGACTTTGCATACGAGAGCAACTTACCCTTAATTCCTTCAATACCTCGAGTTCGACAACTCGTACTGGGTACCCGCCCCCTCAAGCGCACCAAGCGTTACTTCGAACAATCAGATGATGTCTTTGCGGTTGATACCCGTTCTCAAAGTCAGAATGCCACTGCGGGGCTTTTCCAAGCTCCGTCGCTAGAATCGGAGCAGCAGCAGGATGAATGCGTCAACAAATCAAGACCACTCGAGCGCAAATCGACCGAACCCGTTGTCATTCCGGAGCGAGAGCCACAACGACCGTACCGCGATGTAGGGTACGCTGACCTCTCACAGCGCCCTTCCGGCTCGCAGGCTTCGCAAAGGAGCTTACACTGCACACTGACGCCCATCACCCCAACTGTAGTTAACAGCACCTCTACTTACTCTCCCGTATCTCTGCCCTTTCCCTTCCCTGCCACCAAGAGATCTACGGCATTGGGCTCCCAAGAGTCAGAACTGTCGACCGACACGCCTCTAGTCACGCCGAAAGGTTCGCTGACGTGGCCGACTATCACGAGCGACGTGCCCATTTCCCAACTGGATCACAAGAGCTCTCAAGTTCCCTTCTTAGTCCAAGAGACAACCACCTATTCACAACAACTCGGTTCCTCTTCCTCGTTTTCCCAGGCACCCAGCGATACCGGCGCCGGTGACGCCGCCAGCTCGCTGCGGCCGACGGAGGTGGCTGCCAGTCCTCCACAACCATTGCTAGACCTAGACCACCTCGACGACGACGCACACGCGTCCTCATCGCCGTCACCGACTCCCCGCCGCCGTGCAGCCCGAGCGCCGACAGACCCCGGCCAGCCGCTAACCCCGAACACCGGCGCTCGGCGGTACTTCCTTCGTAAGCACGCATCGCCGAGGCTGGACCCCGCATCGTCGGCTTCCTCTCCGCACCACAGACGTAAGCCGTCGACGAAGGCGCCGGCACCTTACCCAGGCCGGGTACCACCCACTACGCGTCAGGCTGTGCATGCTGCGGCTTCGGCTCATCCGGGCGCTCACCGCGTGCAAGACCCTTGCGAAAGACTAATGCCTAGTGAGCCTCTCATTGCTTCCGTTCGTTGTCATACCTGTCACTGGGATTCCGGGTCATTATTGAGGCGAGTGCCTCTTATGCGGAACATACTCTGGTGGACTGACAGGTCTGATTGCAGATAATTTATTCCCTGTATGTCTTACTTTTTCAACGGTTGTAATTTGTATCGCTATCCATGTTGTTTGCCTGACTCAAGATCGCGGCTCTTCATGATGTCCTCCTGCTTTCCGGCTCTTATACCATTTATGTTTCCTAAGTCGATGGGAACCCATATGTTGCCCCAAAATATAGCAATTACAAGACCAAGCAAACCATAGAGTGATACAAACATACAACGACAAGATTACCATCTGACAACTAGATCATACCCAACCGGTCTTCTCTCCAAATCTGAGAACATCACCAGCGCACCTGAGCCTTGGTGTGGTTGCCACAGCCGGTTTTATTGGAGCAGCCATCTTCCGTCGGCCAGCCTTGGTCGCTACAGGTTTGTACGCTTGTACTGACTGCACACTCTGCACCAGTAAGTTCTCCACCTTGAGAAGGCAATCATAGCATTGTCGTTCCGTGAACCCCGAACTGGTTGGAGAATTCGTCTTCCTCGGTGGGCGTAAGTTCTTGGAATTCAGCAGCTTGATGACTAGGTAGTGCAACCACTGCAGAGGTTGGACTGGCCATTGAACACATAAGTCGCATAAAAGGGCTGGGGCGCACCATCACATTACTAAGAGGGCGAAAATCAGCCCAGCAACCGCCATTGTGCTTGCGCATAAGGCGATAAATATCGAACTGATAGTCTCCTGAGATGCCAGTGAGCAGAGAATTCAGGAGTCCAGAACAATGCACATGCACTAACCTTCACCTTCGAATATCTCTTCGTCGAACGGCGTCCAGTGAGTCTCCGTAGAACCGTCGTCATTCGTCCGCGCATCCATCCTTGCAAGTCCAAGATCGATTACAGTAGCCTTTATACCATGGCTTAGGTGATCCATAGGAAGCCATACGTCAGTAGTCGCTGTGCTTCTACGGGAGGATATACTCGGGGGAATATTCTTAACGAGAATCTGGCCCCAATGAAGATCCCTATGCTATATGTAAAGAAGGTTCAGCATCAAGGAAAAAAGAGCGACTGAACCAGTGCACCTCGAAAGACACCAGATCCTCTGCCATTGCAAGAGCGCGGGTAATCTGCCAGAAGAGGCTGCAAGCTTGTCTCCAGCCTGTCTTTCCTGGTTGGCTGAACGTGTATGCTTCCAAATCTGGGCCGCCATTGGGTAGCACTATTATAGCGTAGACCTGCGACACGGCTAACATGTCTGGGCAAGTTTAGGCTGAGGGTATGGTGTCGAGACATGGTGGGGTCGCACCTGGTCGAACACTTTCTGAACCCTTGGTTTGATTGTATTCGTCCCACAGGTCAAGCAGTAGCGAAGGATATTTTCCGCGAACAACATACGTTTTCAGGAGGTTGACGAACCCGTTGCACATCTCGCCCAAAGCGCGTGTCACGACAATCTCCTTGAGTACATCTTTGGCGTCACTTGGGGCGGGGGTGTCCACATCAATCCTGTCGGGGCATCCCTCGTTGCGAATAGGGATGATTTTGAGGACGACATCACCAATGCCAAAAACCTCTGAGTATGATGCCTCCCCGATTTTCTGGAAAACAGCTTCCCTAGAGCAAGATGACCAAACAATGGGATGTACAGGAAACGCTTCGATAAAAGCAGAGAATTCTACAGGCGCGTCTTGCCCACACTCGTCTAATAGCGGAACAAGGTAAGGTGGTTGGTCGGGGAGTGCATAGTCCTCAATAGGCGTTGGTGAAAGGGTCAGCTCGGCAAGATCAAGGGAAACATCAAGATCAGTAACCGTTGATGGGGACAGGGGCAACTGCGGGAAGGAAGGCCCCTTTTGGCGAATAGGTGTGAGCTGACGGTGCTTACTACGGGGAGGTCGGGGAGAATCGTAGAGCGTAAGTCCTTGAGGTTGGGATCGCGATAGTGCTGGGGACCGAGGGCTTGGAATTTCCACCCAGAAACGTGACGTCGGGAATGTTGTGGGGTTTGGACATGAATGACAAGGGATGAGTGGATCCGAGAGATCCGTCCCCACTGGGGCGTGCGCTGGGCTGTCTCTATCGGTATTGTGCCCAGGTGAAGTAAGACAACAGGCGGAACGGATTGGGGACTCCACAACATCCTCTTCGTCCGAACTCATGACCTTTGGCCATCGCTTGGCGCGTCGTTTGAGCTGTGGCGATGGATCATCATCGTCATCACTATCGGAGACTATGGTAGCAGTAATATGTCGATGCATTTCTGGCCCATGGTATAGCTCAGTGTGTAGCATCGTTCTCTGATTCACTTGTACCTTCGTCTTGGAAACCCTCCTCTCCTGGCTGACCCTCCGGCCGGTCTCATCTAGGACGATTATGTCCACGTCGACAGTTGGAGATTGGGGGAGGAGTGTGGCTCTTGACGTTGAGAGCTCGGCCTTTTATTAGGTCCGCTGAGAGAAGAATGTTGGGAAATGTTGACAGAGTGAGAACTGAGAGGTTGGCGACAAGAACCAGAAGAGCGACGATGTTTGACAGGTGAGTAAGCCTGGTCGTTCTCACGTCTCTTCTTCGAGCGAGTGTGGGGCAGCACGGGGGACGAAACGGTCGATGAGGGTGAAGACATGATTTCAAGCTTTTGTCAGTGCCATGCCTCCGTCTGAATGGGGGTGTGGTGAGGATAACAACTGCGTTATCAAGCCCTCTAGAGCCACGGGCGGCCCCAGATGACTTCCTGGTGTCCTCCACATCAAACAAGTCTTGCCTGTCGTTGATGATGCGGCGGCTCCTACGGCCATACGAAAAGACCTGTTTTGTGCGTGTGCCTAACATAGGCAATATCACTGCAGAGACAAATGCAGAGGCAAGGAGGGCGACGAGAAACTGAGTGGTGGCAGAGTTCAACAGCATATACTCTGGCCGTAATCGCGGACGCGACAGGCCAACCTTGACCAAACAGGCCCCAACGCGTCGCATCACATGACCAGATGAATCGATCTTATCGTCACGGGATAAGTCTATCGTGGTCTTCTGTGTCAGTGCAACTCAACCTATGGCACTCCCTCTGTCCTTGCGAAACTCAATCACACCGCCGGAGCTCGAGCTTATCGCCTCGGAAGAGCTAGTAGAGATAATTCCCCTCATCTCCATGGAACGTACTGCTTTTATTTCCGTACGGCCAACACTCCCCAAGCCTTGACTGTGGTCCTCTAAACAAGGTCCCCAGGGAGCATATGGGCCCTTACGTCCGCCGAATAAGGCAAAGATTCCCTTATGGATAGCCATGAATCTCAAGATGAAAAAGAAGTGCCATATTGTCCCACCGGACTGGCTGAGCGTCGGTGCGCCATGATGTCAATCCCATGTGCCTGCCTGCTCACTCGCGTGGACAGATTTTCTTCAGGAAAGGTTAGCACAAGAGACAAGCCGCCCGGAGTTCAGTCAATTTCCCTTCCGCTTTACTGAAATAGCAAAACTGCTTCTTGATGTGTAAGTCCTGTCGTCCCTGGTACGAGTCTCCTCAAATGTATCATTCACACAGGGCTCCGGACGACATTCAGAACTCCGATAAAATCAGATCTCTACTCAAGGATATTCGTGAAGCCCGGCAGGCGAAGAGTAGAGAAGGTCTTCAGAAAATTGACCACAGTGAATTGAGTGTACGCAATAACCCCCGCCATCTATTATGCATATTCACCTGTGGCCATCAGTTACCGAATCTATGTTCTATGGAAATCAATGAAATACGACCTTTCTTTGTGCGCGCCATGGGTGTACTTACGCAACTCACCCGCGACCCTACGGCCGACTCGCGACAATTCGGTCTCTGATTTCAGGAGTATAATTCGTACGACACATTCATATGTACCTGGAGAAAGAAAATTGGGAAAGATCGCGAAGTAAGATTCTTGTTCATATGGTCGTAGTGTCTTAACGACAGAGAAGGTGATTAAGACCTCTGCACGTCCAAGGATCCGATCAAACCATCCAGCCGTGTCTTTAACTGATGTATCTCCTTTACAATATTGGCTTCACTTGACTGCAAAATATTCATGTCTGAGTGGGTTATTGGGCACAAATGATTGGACTCACTTCATGAATATTTGGGAATACCTTCACGAGCTCGGAGAACGGGACCGTACTTATGACGAGGCCATTCCTAGCATCTTCTCCATCAACTTCAGGATCACGTGCAGCTGGGCTATCGGCTTCGTCCAATGGTGTCCCACTAATGAAGTCGTCCAACCATGTATTCTTTGATGAGCTTGACTCGTAGAGAGCAACTATCGTCAGAGGAATGAAGAACAGGACGGTCATCAAAGAGCGGTTGAGCTGCGGTCTACGTTAGACACTACGGTGAAGCCTCGAAAGTGACTGCACCATTGCATAGGCTGGTGGGCTCAAAATATATCTGTGCAGAATTCGTCAGATGATCGTGTAGGAGGAAATTGATAGACTGACTCCAACGGCGCGATGAAGAAAGTTTCAATTAGGTTGAATGGCGCAGGATACACGTATGTATCCGGCGCGCGAACCATCGCCACTGTTTTATTCGCAAAGAACGTGAGATACTCTGCCTCCGAATCGTTTACAACCTACCGTGCAAGTTAGACAGCAGATTGACATTCAGTGAAGTTATCTCGATGGAATCACCAAGGACAACTTACCTCAGAATATGCAGACGAGAACAGAGAGATCAATACGTTGATAAGTATAAGGACGGTGACAACGTTCCAGAAATAATAAAGCAGCATGCTACCCGGGCTTGACAGTCATAGTTAGCCTTATAGTTCGACACAGATATACGAAACATACCTGCGAGCGAACTTGTCATAACTAGGAGCTCTAACGCAAAGTTGAGTAGAGCAACACATCAGGACTTTGCGACTCAGTGACGCACTGCAACAGGGACTGCACCATGACGTGCGCAACGTCTGTCCAAGTTTCCACTTGTCCATCGGCAACGTCGAGGGCGTACAAGCCCTGAAGGAATCCCATCCCAAGGATGGACAGTAACTACGGATACATATTAGTACAGAAGATGTCACTCTGGGTTGTGCATACAGCAAAAAATATCCCAGACTCGCGAAGCATCCGAGAAACACATATCTGCATGGTCCCAACGTACTTGTTGCCGTCGAACACAGTAATAAGTTCTATACAATATCAGCTCTACATGGAACAGCCTGTAGAGGGTCAAGGGCACGCACTCATCCTAGATCGTGGTTCTCGATAACCGAGCGCTTCGAGATAATTAAGCACGCACCATATAAAAGGGGACACGAAGCTCAAAACCACAAAACTGTGGAAAAAAAGCTGGTCTCGCTTCCCAGCGGGTGACGCAAGACCATAGATTCTCAAAATGAAGGCCGCGAGCAGCAGTGCATCAGTGATGCCAGCCACTACATCCCAAAATCCGAAGGCTCGCCACGTCGCAAAGCGAAGGATTTTGTAGACCTGTACCTTATGTGAATACCACGGCTGCAAGAGTATCAGAAAACACAAACATTCTGCAAGTCTATTTATCATCACTTGGAGGCAGTCTTTCTCGACACGGTGGATTGACGCACCTTCGAATGTAAACGCCAGAGTCATGACATATAGAACAACCTCCCATATATCGAGGTGACTATGCAAGGGGTTCAGTCGGTCAAGAGGTTCACGAACTGTCCTGACGACTTCAGACGATCTGCGAGAACCAGGGAAGAACAAGGGGAAGAGCATACCAGCCTGAGAATACACCACGAGAAAGAGAAGCCATATGACTGTGCGGAAGACATTGTGATAGCTATGGGCGGAGTAAGCTAAAGGCACCGCTTGCGACCACTTGGGACGAACCGAGGAACAGCGATACGAGAGACGTCAAAGTGGCTCCAGAAGGAGGAATCCACACGGTCATACGCAGGGACGTCTGTTACTCGTTAGGGCGGCCACCGAGTCCTCATGTGTAAGACTTACAATCAACACTATGGTCGTCGTTACTTCTTTGTACTAAATCTCCTTTCCAGAGGGAGTTTATTACTGCCTAGGGACTCAGAACGGTGGGAGGGAAGCGAAGCAATCTGTACGAACCCTCCTGCGTCTCGCACGAGGACAGAAATATGGGGCTACGTATATGTTCCGGATTAGCGGGATATAGAATGAGCCATGTAGTTTCTCACCAGTGGGTGTCAATGGCCAACTCTATCGCGCTGCTGAAATCGATATCACCATCAGACTGGCGGTGCCCGTAGCGCAAAGACAGGACGACAGGTATCCTATCCGTTGGAGCATTATGAACAATCCTCCTCGCGAGGACCTCGCATGCGATGGCTATGAAGTATGAGATGAAATACAAGAGAGCCAGGGAGATGGTTTACCCCGTCCACGATTCTCCCCATAGTCCGCAGGGTTACGATTGGCCTCAACCATGAAGTCACGGCGAGCACGAAGAAGGCAATATGGTAGCTGCGGCATAGTTGACAGGATTAGATAAACACATCGGCTCGAGGGGGGAGGGGCATACGGCCTCGACAAGGTCCCCCGCAGCCTTGGAATATGCTGAGATGACCTTGGGAGTAATTATTCTGGTCGTTGCGTCATTGATGCTTTGTGCATCAACCTCAAAAGGGAGCAGGGTCGTTGTGAGGATGCGTAGACGTTTGATGAGCTCTGTGAATAGCAGAGTCAGAGGTTCAGTCGGCAGCAGACCGAGATGTGTAAACTTGGGCGCACTGGCAAGAGTGTCTGGGGTTGGCACTACCGGCTTGACGGACGCAGAAGATCTGTTCTCCTCCATGACTGCTCGTAAAAAGCTAGGGTGGCGATGAAGACAGGCGACACGGTTGGGCTTAAAATAGAATGGTTGGTCGCGTCGCGTAGCGGCAGTGTGCGGCCCGCGATTGGTGTACCTCGCCGCAGCGCTGCCCGATCCGAGTCGATAACCACGGACAAGGCTATAGACTTTTACTCATGCCCGTAAGTTCGTGTCTCATCGGAAGTCTGTCTGCATAGCGCGCGCTCATATCCGTGCAGGCGTATCATTCCGCTCTGAACGAGGAGCCAGACATCCGGCAGGTCGGAAACCTTGGAATCTACCCCATCAAGACCAGGTTGCGCGGTCCTGCTCCTGTCGCAGGTGCATTCTTTCTCTACATCCGTCCTCCTTAGCATAGCTGACCTTCGATTGCTCATCTCTCAGCGAGTAATGAACAGGGGGATATCATCGACGAGACCCTCGACCTCTTCCGCGCCAACTCGCTCTTCCGAAACTTTGAGATCAAGGGACCGGGAGATCGTCTCCTCATCATCCTCATCCTTTTCATTTCGGATTGTCTTGCGAAGCTTGGCAGTGCGCGTACCGCGCCGACTCAGATAGAGGCGTTTAAATCGCTCAATACGCTTGCGCTCGATAACTTCCCCATCCCCGGTGACGCCAATTTTCTTCTCAATGCGCATTATGCACCACCCGCGAGTCGCGCAGATGCAGGTGAGCTCTCAGAAATTTGGAAGTAAATCGTTCCTTCATGTAGTGTAGACTACCTTCGCCAATATTTGGTACAAGTCCGCCAGGAACTCGCTGCTCGACTCATCGAGAGACTGTATGCTGACGGAACGGGTAAACCAAGCAAATGGTGGATGTCTTTCCAGAAGAGGCGCTTCATGAACAGGAGTCTGGGCACTTAAATGTATGCGAATCAGGAAGCACTAATGTACTACAACCCGAATACACTACTACTTTGGCCGATGACGAGGAGGTATCTTCATTTTCGCCGTTTACGCTCATTGGGGTTCCTTTTGCCGTGGCCAATAGTCGGCATGCTATCAGCCTGTTTCGAACTTCTACCTTTGCCCGTCGAGCCCGCGATCATGATCTCCGGGATCCAATCCGGGTCCATCCAGCTGCCCACACTGAGCTTGCCCTCCCCACCACTCGCAATAGCACCGTCCAAAAGCTTCTTCTCATCCCTCTGCCTTTGAGTCTCTGCTCGTTTCACTGCGCGCATATACTCTGCTTGATCCTCGCGGAGAATGAGGCCCTCACCGCTTCCTGTCTTGGCGGAACCAGGCTTGGGCGCAGGAATAGAATAGATCGTACCACGTGTGCGGTACTGAAAGTTCTTTTTCAAGTGCACTTGCGTAGCAGGTGCGTCCGAAGAGGCAGAGGGAGATGATATAGTGACAGAGGCGCGAAGTAGTGTGGGATTGCCACAAGAAGGGCAGAACTTTTTCGACGCATCTTTACAGATCCTTGATAGGAATGAGCATGGTAGGTGCAAGGGAGGTGTCGGACGCACTTGAAACACGCATGACACCGCAACACCCACGTCTTTACTTTCTGGATCTTCTTCCCCTCCATGCCAACAAGGCTCAGATCCATTTGCAGTAGGACATTCTGCATCGCAAAGTCCGCCGTCATGCACCCAACGGGAATGATTTCCTTGTTCTTGCCTTTGACCGAACCATTGTCAGACGGCGTAAGACCCAGCGCGCGGGCTTTGTGCAGGGAGACATTTTCTGGCGTTATCCATTCACCTTCGTTATCATCATCGCCTGTTGGATCTTCATATAATGGGGGAGGTGGGGATAATGATGGAACGGCATGGGGCGATTCTGGATCATCAGAGGATGAGGCTGCTTCTGCTGGAACAGTGTTTGTTTGCTCCTCCCTAACGTTTTCATTGAGAGGAACAAGCTCGATATCTAAGCGCTTTAGGGCGTCTTCGAGGGGTTCTAATCCATCGTCCACTGTCTCAATTTCACCTTGAGGATTCCGATCTTCTTCTGTACCTTTCTCTTCCACGTGGTCTGCAGTTGTTAGTTCATGGGAGGCAGCATTGCCTGTGACGTTCTGTGTCAGTGTGTTTGAGGGTGCAGCGCTCCCCGACGAGCTGGGCTAGAGTTCATTGGTAAGAGAAAGTAATAAAGAAAGAACATGTGCACACACCTCATCAACGCGTGGTTGAACATTATTTTCTCTTTCTGCCTTATCCAACGCATATGTTAACGCCAGAATGCATAAATCTGCATGAGATAGTGCAGAATAGTCTCCGGTCTTTTTCGCAAATTGTATTACTATGTCCGCACATCAATCCCATCGAGACGGGTAAGCAGGACAGGTGCGCACCATAAGCTAGAGATGCGGGGTCTGGAGACTGTACCTTCACGTTGACACCTGCCATCAGGCCAAGTTTTTCAAAGTGCTCTCGCGCGCGCTTGTCCTTTAGTTCATCGAGGACCTGAGGGACGGTAACGAATGTTTCTGCCAATCCCCGGAGTGGGGAAAGCATGAGTAAAGGCCCAGTATCGAGCACAAGATTTCTGCAAGCTACGTTGGACATTGAGGCGAGTTCTGAAAGGGATTTTCACTAATAATCTTATCTTTACTAAATTCGTCGATCCCCCATAATTTATTATCCGCATGGCACTGAACATTACTGCGAGCACACACAATGTCAAAGAAATCGTACGCATCGCACAGCATCGCGTGATATATTTTCACTGACAATTGACATAGCTTCCGCGTAGTCGTGCTTCCAGGAGATGGCATCGGTACGAGTTCTTTATAACGGTCGCACTTGTGTCCTCAGATGGTCACTATATCATCATATTACTAGGGCCTGAGGTAGTCGCCGAGGCCATCAAAGTCCTTGAAGCCGTCTTTTTCGAGTCATCCGAGGTCGAGCTCAAGCTCGAGAAACATCTCTTCGGGGGTTGTGCAATCGAGGAAGTTGGTGAAGCGCTGCCTGCATCCACCTTGCAGGCGTGCAAAGAAGCAGATGCCATATTAATGGGTAAGCAAAAAGCACCTCACTTCACCCCCTCCCCCTTTCTACAAAAAAAGAACAAGACAAACCTCCCCCTCCCCTTCCGTAGGCTCCATCGGCGGTCCGAAATGGGGCGTCAATAGTAAAGTGCGCCCCGAACCCGGCCTGCTCGCCCTCCGCAAAGCCCTCGGCCTGTACGCCAACATCCGCCCGGCAAACTTCGCCTCCGACTCGCTCGTCGTCAACTCGCCACTGAAGGAGTCCATCACCAAGGGCGTCGACATCATCGTCGTCCGCGAGCTCATCGGGGGCGTCTACTTTGGCGAGCGCAAGGAACAGAACGTCGCGCCGCGGGAGAACGTAGCATGGGACACCATGATCTACAGCGTCGAGGAAGTGCAGCGCATCACGCGCGTGGCGGCGCAGATCGCCCTCACGTCTGACCCTCCGCTGCCGATCCACTCGATCGACAAGGCGAACGTCCTGGCGAGCTCGCGTCTGTGGAGGAAGGTCGTGACCGAGACGCTGGAGAGCGAATACCCGCAGATCAAGCTCGACCACCAGCTCGTCGACGCCGCCGCCATGTTTCTGGTCTGTGATCCGCGGAAGCTCAACGGCGTGGTGCTGACGGAAAATCTATTCGGGGACATGTGAGCCACCGCAGCCGTTGCTTTTGTCTAACAAACAAGCGCTGATCGTCCCCCAAAACATACCATTTTAGCCTTTCCGACGAGACAAGTGTCATCCCAGGCTCTTTGGGGCTTCTCCCATCTGCGTCACTCGCGGGCGCACCTGCACTACCCTCCTCGTCTTCTTTCAAGCCCACCCCTGGTCTCTATGAGCCCATCCATGGCTCCGCCCCGACATTGCAGGAAAGGGGATCGCCAATCCCATCGGTACCATCCTCAGTGGCGCCCTGCTTTTGCGCTACTCCCTTGGTCTTGAGAAGCAAGCGCAACTCATCGAGACTGCCGTGCGAAAAGCCCTCGATGCAAAGAATGCTGGAGGCTTGGAGCTAAGAACAACAGACATGGGCGGGGGCACCGGGACGAAAGAAGTTGGCGACAGGATTGTTGAAATTCTTAAAACCTTGTGATTGTAGAGTGAAAAAAAGCATCTACCCATACCCGTGGTTTACCGACCAGAATCCGGTTCATCGGCCGTTTCATTGAAACTTCTGCATAGACAGAAATTACGGGCAGCCAAGAGAAGGATTGCATGAGTACGGAGTTATGATGCGAATACACAATCCATGTAGAATAATGTTGTCGGTTTCCTGTCTCTAGCCATAGCCATCCCACAGCCTAAAAATTACTGCGAGGGTGTCAAAACATGTTCGCAAGCTTGCTCGCGGCCTCTCGCGCGTCCAACCTTCGCCTTGTGGGCTGCACACGCACGGATGCAGACATATAGGCCGGACGGATTCCGCCAAGAGGGTCTACATCACTCGCGCCCCGCAAGGTCCCATCTGTCGTACCGGGACGGTGGATAGGATCAGAGGTCACTAGCGGTCCTCCGAGAAGCGGGTCTGTGCTGGGAGACCATGGCAAAACCGTGGGCGATCCGGCGCTCTCAGCTTGCGCAGAGGATGGGAATGACGATGGTGACGACGGTTGGATGAACATAGACTTCGTTCCATCGGCGAATCGTCCACCGATAGATGGTTCAGTACTTCGTGCTTGGGCTGACGGTGTACCAGGAGAGGCGTTCTGAGAGGCGAACGAGGGTCGAGGCGGTTGCGGGGCGGCAATGAATGATTTAGACGAGCCTGCACCTGGGGATTGAGGAAGCACAGGTCCCTGGCTGATGCCTGGGCGCCCAGAAACTACACTCGGCGGGATGCTTGATGCTGGTATAGGGCCGCGGTTCAGAGAAGAGCTCGGCTCTGCCAGTGGCAACGAGGATTTGAAATCATCCTCTAGAGGTAGGATGACTGTTGGTCTGGGAATCCCGTTGGTCTTGGGAGCGATCTTCGCGTTTGAGATTGCCACATCTGGTCGAAGAGATTCGAGCTCCCTGAGGAGCTGCCGCTCGTACATGATGGACGAACGGGTGTACTCGATAAGAGTGGTGGTAATATCATCTGTGACCAGGCGCCGATGGGTCTGTAGAGAGCGATGAAGATTTTGGGAGATACCGTCAGCACGTCGAACGAGTATTTGCTCGTATTTGTTTGCCTAAAAAGGGTTGCTGTGAGTTAATATTAACATGAATGCGTGAGCAGCATAACCTCCTCCAAATCCTCCAGTGCCTCGTCGACTTTCTCTGGGCGAATATTGGCGCTCGCTTTTAGTCTCTCGATATGTCGTCGCTTTGAAATCGCAGACTTTACAGCAGCCTGATATTCCTCAAGGACCGCTGTGCGCTGCTGTAGCGTCTCTTTGGCAGACCTGGCGTTCAGTCCTTGGTACCCAAGAGAGTCGCTTAGTATCACACATTCGCTAATCGCCTGAGCTTGATCGAGATCCGCGAGGGTATGCCAGGTCCTGCCTAACTTTCGCAAAGCATTTGCGATTGGTGGATGCGTTTCGGTGGTGGCAACATTGACCAGTTTGTTCCCCATTTCTGCATGAGCAACAGAGAGTGCTGAATATGGAAACAAACATATTTTTGAAAATAAGAAACACTCCGCCGCGGAATAACCGGATGACGGCTTACACTTCCTGGCAAGCGAGACTCTGTCAAGAGCCTTTGCCGAGTCGAAGAATTGGCCCTCCAGCTTGGTGAGCTCAAACCGGGCCCGCTGAAGCTCCTCATCTTCATCAGGGACATGGCGGCGTATGAGGCTAAAACCGGAAGATGTTTTCCGTTTTGGGCGTGGTGTGGGCTGGTATCCAAAGTCGCTTTCTACGAACGACCGCAGCTCCTCGTCGTATACGAGAATCATATCCTCGCACACACGGGTAAACCACCGTTGGAGCATTATTTTCACCAGTCTGTCATCTTCTTCGTCAGTTGGAGCGGATGTTTGTGCAAGTGGGAGAGCGGGTGCAATAGTCTGCGGGTTGTTGTGTATAAGGGCATCGTAGAGTTGCTGAAACTCCACATATGACCTCGACACGTTTCGGTACGCCGTGCCAGTGAAGTTCGAAAGGTTTGTCTGTGTTTTGTAACATTCCGAAATAAGCCTCGAGGAGGGTATCAAGGCTGCATACCTGTGCATCAAAGCGAACAAGGATGTCTCGCCTGTTTCTGTCGAGGCCAGTTATTCTGACCTTTAGGTATGGCCCTGGCTTTTCAAAGTGGTCTCCGTTTGAGGCAGGATTTGTGGCCGGGGAGATGAGGCCTGGCTCTGGCTGACCATAAATCTGAGGCTGCTTCTCGAACGGACCGGGGTCGGAAATCCTGTCGGGTGTCGGGGCAGGGCGGAGGTTAGGTATAGGAGAATTTGGTGAGTGGGGGGTTGTTGGCCAAGGTGGGATACTGTCAAAGTTACCAAAGGCAGGAGAGGAGGCTGATCCGAGAGGGTCGTACATGATATGATATGACGACAAGAGCCAAAGCAAGAGGAGCGCGCGTTGGGCGTAAAAAGTGATTATTTCTGCTTTCTATGTCTTTAAGGTACACTTGTGTGGGTCAATAATAAATAAATAATATCATGGGTCTAGCTGGAGCATGTGTCCCATCCGCAATACCTTTGTCCTCAAGTACCTCTCTAAATCTTCCCCGTGTACAGCATCGCCACCAACCATCGTAGCACCAGCCTTCCTCTCCCCTGCATCACTACCGATTCGTTCTTCATGCTTCTTCCAGCTTCGAGGTACCATGGGCACCCGTTCAGCAATTCTGAGCCCCTCCTTTTCCATCGCCCGTACCTTGTCCGGATTATTCGTCAAAAGGCGAACACCCTCTCCATTTGAGGAACCTAAACCTAGATCCTGCAGAATTGCGATGGCAACCTCGTATCCGCGTTCATCGGCCTTGTGTCCGAGCATCAAGTTGGCGGTGACAGTGTCATGTCCAAGATCTTGGAGATTGTAGGCCCGGATTTTGGAGAGGAGCCCGATACCTCGACCTTCTTGACGCATATAGACAACAACACCACGTCCTGGAATGGATTTGGGAGACTCCGAGGGTTTCGGAGATGGTATCGTGATGGGTTGTGACATGAGTCGAATAGCCTCGTCGAGCTGTTCACCGCAATCGCAACGCATGCTACCGATGGTCTCCCCCGTAAAGCACTCGGAATGAATGCGCACTAAAGGAGGAGGGATTGTGTCGACTGTACGTGAATTATTCTGATATCCCGGAGAGGAGGCAGTGTGAGAGGTTGGTGAGAGCCGCCCTACATATGCACCACGTGTTAATCGATCTGTTTCTGTCTCCAAATCGCTCCAAACGGCGTCGAGAGAGCTACTACGAATGGGGGGTGCGGATGTTGAAGAATCGTCGTCGGAAAACTGGGCGGGGTCAACAACCATCGCAAGATGTTCCTTGCCATCGCGATTGTTATGGTACAGGTGGAGGAAGGCTGTGCCGTGAGGAGTGGGTATGCGAGTGCGAGCCATACATGTTACTTTGACCGGAGTAACAGGACTTGATGACGAAGATGAAGCAGGAGATGGGATGGCGACGGAATGCGAAAGAGCTTGGCCCCGTTTGCCTGTGGGAAGATTGAGGGAGACGGACCCCAAGGGTCGTGAAAAGTCCGAATCGAAACCCGTGTTTTCCTTGCCCTCCCGTGCACGTAAGCTCCGAGGGCCTTGTTTGCTGGTGTAAACGACCTTCTTCGCCTGATTGACCGCTCCGACGCGCTCGCCATCCCACTTGGACCAATCCCAGGAACCCTCTGCTCTGGGAAGTGCGAGACCAGGAAAGAAGTCATGAGCGTAGTGATTACGGGTGACATTGGGTCCCGAAGCCGCTGCGACTGCGAGCAAGAGTGGGTCGAGCTCTGCGTCCCGTCGTCGGAAGTTATCGTTCTTTATGGGAAGAGATGGAGATGTCAGGGCTTCTAGGATAGAAACGTTTGGATCGACGTGAAGGCCGTCGGGAGTGCGAGTGAGTAGCGAGGTCATGAGTTGCGGGGTGAACGCTCTGCAGACCCTCAAGTGAGACAAACGAAATTTAAGCAAGCCGGAGCGCCGGGCGGACGTGGGCGTGTCGTGCAATGTCCGAAGCTTATGAAAGGGAGGTGAGGGGATGAGTCATCTCACTTTGGTCATGCAGATGTCGCCTTGGCTTGGCTTGGTATGTGTGATTAGCGAGGATTAGTGAGGGTTCTACGGAAAAGGATATCGAATGATTGTATGAACGATTGTGCTGTTGGCTTTGGCTTACAGTATTGTACTGTACTTGTAGCATGCATGGCATGGTGCTGGGGATCTCGGCTTTTCGTTTTCACACCCCGTTCTTCGTTCGTTCAGTTTCAGGTCGCCTTGTTGGGGCTGTGTAATTTTTATACCCCTTCCCCAGCTGCAACAGCCAGCCAGTCACTCCCTTGTAATATGGCCCACACTCATTCCTTCAACTTTTCTTCAGTAGCAGATCTTTCCACGTAAGCATATTCAGTAACACATAATACCTTCCTCACCACCGTTCAATCTCCTCTAGCACCGCGGTATCTTCACCCGCAACTTCCACCGAAGATGGCTCTTCATCGGACACTCGTTTTATTTCTTCCGGCATATACACAGCTCATTCACTATATACGGCTCACCACACCCTTTCATACACCTACTCATCCACACCCACTTTTCTTGATCAGTCGCCAACCTCGGTACCAACCCTTGGATCAACGTCGCCCTACGATCCCCCTCCCCGCCTTTCCCCTTTTCATCAGGGCCACAAGGGGCTGGCAGTGATCGTCTTTGTGGTAATAGGCGGCCTTATTGGACTTGTCTTCCTCGCCTTATTCACGCGGCAAGCAATCGCTTACTCCCGCCTACCCCGACATAATGTGGGGATGACAACTGCTGAACGTGAGCAGCTTGTACGAGAAATGGCCAATTATGCAGGCCGACGCCAGCGCCAATCGTGCGTGGTGCCACCACCTCCCTACGAACGCGCACCCTCCTACGAGTCATTATCACCACCACGATCACCACACTAGCAGTTCTGACGGTGTATATTTGGGTCCTTCATGTCATTCGTCATTCGACGCTTTGTGCAATTTTTTTGGACACCTCTATCTGTTGGTTTGTTTTGTGTCTTACTCATTCGTGCTTTACTCCTGCTAGTTATCGGTCTCATGCGGTGCGTCCCATATCTGTACTTCATCAATACAATGCTGTCATCCCAAACCCATGCGTTGCGAAGATTATTATACTGCATCATACATGGAACGCTCCTTTTGGTCTTTTTCCATAACACCAACGGCATGTTGTAATCTGCCGATGGTTGGCCAAGCGCAATGCTTGTCACCATACCGCACGCTTGTTCGAGGCGGGAACAGACATTTGTTCCATTCGCATACGAATCAGTTATCACAGCCCAATTATATGCGCAGACAACTCCATCAACCAGCATTGGGAAGGGACTTGCTTCTACTGATGACGAGTGTTACTGTGACTGCTACCATAGCATCAACACAGCAATAGCGAGTGGAGGAGAGCAACCGCGTGGTCAAGATACAGAAGTGGTGAACCGGAGGAACTTAGCCCGAGTGTAAATCCCAAGCTGGGTTTGGGTTCTGTTGACATCATCTGACGTAGCGCAGCGCAGGCGCAGGCTCGCCCCTTGACAACACAATGGGGAAGGCGCCTTTCCCTTTTCAATCATCGGACTCGCCGGTGTTACCATATGCAGACACCTTCGCAGCCGTTGAGGAGCCCTCCTCTGGTGCTCGTGATATTCCCCATCCCCCGCTTCAGCTACCGTGGCCCGCATCGCACCCGAATCCGACCTGCGTAGAGGATCGCGGACATTTTCATTGATACTCCTCTGTAATCATGATTACAAACAGACTGCACCTCGGGTGTCACGGTATACAGTGTGTAATCCTCCACCAGAGTGGTACATGCAGTGCGTGTGGCGTGAAGCAAAATTCGTTGCTTGTCGGGTTCGGACAATCTCGCCACCATCTTCGCTGTCCTGGAGTTGCCTCTTGCTGTTCGGTCTTAAAAAGGCGACTGTCCGCGTATCCCAAAATAGATTTCGGTTATTTTTCCACCCCAGGTGATTTTTTTTTCACAGGTTTCGTCAAGTGATATCCTGCAGGCGCAGGTACAGGCATCTTACGTCCCCTAAAAGTTGACGGTCGAGCAGAACAATGAATGTGCACTCCCAAGCACGCGGCAACGTTATTCGCGTTGACCGCATCTCCGTGGCGTATATACCGAACATCCTGCGCCCGATGCGCTCGAGTGCAGCTGAATGGCCAGGGAAAGTCTTTCAGGGGGCAGTTCTGCGATGTCACTTGGTCATCGTGTTTGAGCAGAGGGGTTCCTTGGGCGTTGATCGTGTTTTGTCTCTGGCTGGTCGCGCTGATGGTCCGACCAGTTCAGTTGGAAATGACGCATCAATGAGCCACTGGGGGTTCCAGCCTCCCCACACCCATGGCATCTTTTTTGGCCGCCCAGATTGGCGTCCCTACTAGCGCACCCATCCTTATCGAAGGCATTTTACAACCACTTTGCCAAGGCATCATCTTTGCGCAAGCCGCAAGATATTGGGAGTGTCCTCTAAATGACACAGTTCGGATGAAGTTATACGTCTTAACCCTGGTTGGGCTGTCATTGTAAGTCTCGTATTCGTGAGGACACTGTATAAGAAACTTTGACGGTTGCGAGCGAAGGTTACAGACCATGTTTACGGGGTACAAGCTATGGTATATTTTTATATACCTTAAGCACTGGGTAATGAGTTATCCTCGGAAACGCATGATTTGCCTAGATAACCTTAGCGCACTAGTCAACCAGTCCCATCGTATGGGCGGACTTGTTCTTGAACGGTCTCATCTGTACCGTCTGCGAAGTATCGCTTCTTCGGAAATGCTGGAAGGCACGCAGAATTTCGCTAACTGGGTCAAGCTAGTTCCTCACCTTACCCCTTTGTCGCAGGTTACGAAGCGAAGGTCATGGGTGATAGTACCTCTGGCGTTTCTGCTTATCACTATTTTCATTGCCAACATGTATCTGGTAAGCACGGCGGCCAGTGTCTCTATCATAGTTGGCTTACCTGGCACAGACGGTTGCCTTGGGCGTGGGCTCTAAACATGGGAGTGTGAACGATAGCGTGAGCGGGCAGTATTGTCTTTATGGCCTCTGCTCACCACGGTCGCTACAGCCATTGAAAGCACAGCACTCGTTTCTGGCAAGCCCACATCGTTCTCAGGATGTGACCATTGATTGAGAGTGCCGCGATTCTAGGCCAAGTTCTCTTTCAACTACTGGATCTTTGGGTCACTAGGTGTGTTGTTAGTGTCTTGCCAGAATAACTGAGTTAACGGACCTCCAGTTCTGGATGTTACGATCACCTCCATATGTACGTCATGGTTGCTGCCTGTAGATTTTTTAACCTTTGCTCCAGTGATGGTTTATCTATGGCACTCTAGGACGGGGGTCGATAATTTAGACAAAGCCTTGAATCACATTATAACTGTCACCTGGGGTTCCGCAGCAGTGCCGAGCGTGTTCCAGATCATCGCAGTTTCTCTGTATAACTCTGACTCTGTGAGAACTTGCCGATGTGAGGGTGGCGTTGACTGACGACGGTGACGACGGCCTCCTCCACAGGGGGAGAGTCGTCACCTTGTCCTTTTCTTCTTGCTCATGACCGGCAAATTCTACACGCTTGGCATAATGCGATCTTTGAATTCGCGCCCTGATCTTCGAGGTCGAATGACTTCCGACGACATCGGTCGAACGTCGCTCAGCGACTGGCAGTGGAGTGATGAGCACGAAAACACCGTTGCTCGGAGATCGAGGGAGGTGAGGCTTCTTCCCTCGTGATGTCTCCCAAAGTCCGTGTGATTTCGAGGCTGAAGCACTTCATCACCTAGACGCCCTTCTTGCAGACAGCAAATATGACACATGTCCAAAAATTATGCCCCTTGCCAGAAAACAGCACGACCTCAGTGCGGGAGTAGCTTTCCTTGTCAATAGCCGGGGTTGGCCGGAAGCCTCCAAAACGCCTCGATGTTAAATTGTAGCTGTAGCTGTAGCCGTACAGTAGTAGTAGGAATCCAGACCAACAGAGTTCGAAGATTAGGTTTGCATGGATGGATCTGTACTTCCAAATAGAGGGAAACATGGTAAGTGTGTGGCGGATCAGGACAGAGACAGAGACCGAAGGTTGTTGAATGTGGGTCACCGAGACCTCGGCACTGGTCCACATCCGCTCCGCTCTAACCGACCTGCTGCCGCGCAAGCGACGACCGACGACCTCAATGACCGCCAACAACAAAGACGGTTCGCAGCCACCCGCTCACCCATCCGAGCCCCATTCAATGGAAGAGGACAAGCCACAACTTAGCTCCTCGTCCTCGTCACCAACGCCGATCCCCAACCGCTCGGAGCTTCTAGACCGAGCGCGGCACTTCCTGAGCTCTCCCCAGGTCATACACCAAGACCACGAATCCAAACGCCGCTTCCTCGCGGAGAAAGGTCTGGCGGATGGGGAGATACAACTGCTCCTGCGCGAGATGGTGCGTCGCCCCCCCCCCTCCCTCCCCTTCTTTTTGCACGTATTTCCGTTAAATCCTGTTCTGCGGGAATCGGACCCCAAACTAACTTGATAAAAAAAAAAAAATCGCGTTCCGGCGGAAACGAACAGCCTTCGCAGTTACCTGTCGTGCCACCGCGGATGTATCCCGCACCTCCCCCTTCCCGTTTGCCGGACCTTCTCGTGGGCACGTTCAAGGTGCTTTCGTGGCTAACGGGTGGCTCAACCGTTCTGCTCTTGATCTATTACGTGCGTACGGCACCTCTTAAATGCTCCAATTGAATCACTTTGGCCGCTAGCGATTCCTCCTTCCTCGCCTTACGCGGTCGGCACTCGCCCGTCGCTCGCTCAAGGCACACCAAAGCGAGCTGCTGGCCAAGCTCACAGCTTCCTTGTGCGACTTCAAAGAAGTGCAACAGGTCGCATATGCAGATCTGCCCCATCCCGATCCATGGGAGGAAGTTGCACCATGGGGCGAGTGTAAGTGTCTGGGCGACGTCGCTGCAGCTGCAGAGAGCGGTAGGACGCATGTACCGCACGTCACGCTGCTCCGCTGCGCGTTAGCCGATCTTGCTGCACACAACAAGCCATCGACGGCGGACGATGTCTTTGAAATACTATTTTCTGCTGATCTACCTTCCCTGCTGAACATCGACGACACTTATCAGGTATGTGCCAGCACCTCTTTTACACTGCTAGAAAAGACAAACCTGAACGGTTGCCGTCTCATCTCGCTCGCCCATGTGCTACTGGTAGGAGTCGCTGTGGAAAACACTCAATGATGCACCTCTCTTCCGCCACACAGAGACCAGCTCATCATCCGAGCCACCCCGGTGGTCCTATCACACCCCAGATCCTGCGACACGGCCGACGCCTCCTCTTCTGCCCACGCTCGCTAAGTTGCAGAGCTCTGTCACCTATGCCGTGTCCGCGCGCCCGATGCACCGCTTCCAACACACGCTACAGGCATTGATCGACTTTACGGGCTACTTGACTACCAAGACATACGCATGGCGTCGGCGATGCATCGCTTGCCGGGCACTGCTCCATCTCCTGCAATGGGGATTGAGGAGGAGGAAATCCGGATGGAAATCAAGGCGCTCAAAGGACTCGTGCTCAACCGGTAAGTTTTGCACTCGCCGTCTGAAGGGGCGGCCGGGGTGACACTAACGGGTCGTCCTTTGGGCACACTATGCTGACCGATGTTATCACAGGAGAACGTTTATTCCTGCAATTGCCCGGCCTTCGAGTGCGCCGATAGACAAGGTGCTGTGAGTTAGGCATCGTGCGTAGGTCTTGGAAGCCGCATCACCTAGAGATCAGTGTCAAGTGAGCATGATCTACATTCTACATACGTGTCATCAACTTCGGAGCGGCCGTGATGAGGAAGCCCATCCTGGATTGACGCGTTCTTTCGGAATGAACCTGAAGTAGATAGTCACACAAGTCCAATAGAGGAAAACGTGCCTGGCGCTCTGGGAATGGAAGCTGACCTGTGGGAGTTGGATTCCCGTAGCGTTGGCTAGTGCACAATCTCCTGGGTGGAACATACCCCGGTATTCAGTCTAGATGCGAGAAAGGTGCAGTGGAGCACTTAATGGCTCCATTCTCAGTCGACAAATTGTGCTTGACGTGTACACGTCGATGTAATGCACTTCTCTTGTTAATGCACGTCCAGTTGCCTTGCCATCAAGTGATATAGAACTAGGTCACGGAACCGTTGACGCATCATGCATCAAGGGCTCATGTCACTTGGACCGCACTGATACTGTATAAGTTTGAATACCCGGATCCGTACCCATTCTCAGGCCCTGTGATGTCCATGTCCACACCTGGCGGCTCTCCCGCCTCATATTGAGACTGGAATTGTGCCGTCTACCATCGACGCACTTCTGGGGTATGCTTTTGCCAGTTGGCACGAGGTGGAACAGACCGCCATATTGCCTGCGGGAGAAATAGCTACACCATTGCTGAAAGGGAGCGAAGTCTCCAAGCTAGATCTCGCCATCCCGGGAACGGATGTTGTTCCGAAAGCTACCGAGGTGGGAATGGGCGAGGCATCCCCTAGTCAACCGGAACTCATATTCCTAAAAGTACCGTCCGCCAGCGCAAAAAAAAAATACAGTGACACATGCTCAAGTCACGATAACGACCTAACAGTTTGAACGAAGCGTCTGGGGAAAAAAAATAAATTCTCCAACAGAGCGAAGTTGGTGATGGAGATCTGCCGCACCTGTCGGATAGAACGTATAACCACCGGCGATCCACGCGATCCGAGGGCGTTTACTAAGTGCGCCAATGCATTCTGACAGGGTTGACGAGGTGTTAAGAGTTGCCGTAAGCTCTGATGTGACTGCACGGGGCCGACTGGGCGTCAGTGGAGAAGAGGGTTGGAACGGAGTGAGAAATAGCTACGGGAGATAGAATACAGGGGTAGATGTTATATGGTTGGTTTGGGGGACAGTGTGCATAGATCTCCGCTATAAAACAGTGGCCCATAGATGACGCGAGGAGAAAAGACAGATGGGGAAGCGCGAGGGAAGGTGATGTGATGTGATGTGATGGGTGACGAGCATATACATATGTGCTAGATCTGCGCACCGGCTTCTCGTCTCGATCACCGAGCTGCAAGTTTCACTAATGGAATGGCCCCCGTCACCTTTTGGATGCTGCTCTTCCCAACTATCCGTTCCATCCGCTCGACCGTGCCGGGGTTGAATGCCATCCGGTGTCGTGCGCTGACCCGCATGACTTCTTCTGACGCCGGTTGGATCTGTCCTTCCGTTGGGCCACCAACGTGCTGCTCCGGGTTACTACGCTCCTCATCTTCTGCTTCCGGGATGTTCTCTGCGCCCCGTCAGTACCCTTTCATCACTAAATCCGCTAGTTATGCTTCCTTACCGACACACGACATCCAACTTCGGTCGCCCTGGAACCAATGATCATGTTTCCGCTCCGAATATCTGTAACGGCAGAGCGCAAGTACAAGACACGTTGGAATACTGCGCGTGCGAAAGAACGTCCAACTCACTTGCGCATGGGCCGGCTATCAGAGCCTAGCGGTGAGAATGCACTCCTTGCCTCCTTGGCCGCGGCCATGTAGTTCTCCACTTGTAGTCGCTGCACTGCAGCCGATATTCGCGAAAATGACATTGGTGAAATTGGGTCGCGCTCGGCAATTGATGGGTCGCCCGCTAGCTCCGCCAACGTTTCCAAGGCACGGGAAATATACACCTCTAGGGGTTCTCTTCGGGATCGCAGTTCAGATTGCGCATGGGGCAGACGCGAAAGAAACTGAAGAAAGACCCGGTTGCAAACCGAAGCGGTTGTAGGTACGACGCTAATGTATCCTTGACCGCCTAGGGCATCAACCGTGTCATCAGGCGAGTCATGCAGATGAAAGAAGCTGGAATCAATATACCCTTGACTGTGTACAGCTTGGCACCGCCCTTGGCATTGACGAGGTCGGCAACCATGTTGTGCGCATGCTGTATCGGATGTATCTGGTTCTTGTCCCCGTGGATGAGGAGGCAAGGTTGCCGGATAGCCGCAAGCTCCTTTTTGGTCAGTGCCACCCGCTGTGCGATCTCAAGTCCCGAACTGTCCTCAGTCACATAAATTCATAACTTACGTTCATGAGCACATTTCCGATTTGCGCCAGTCTATGGCGATTAAATGGGGGATAAGTGGTTTCATAATGGGCAATAACCTGTTCGATGCGTGAGAAAGACCTTATTTTCGATAAAAGAACAAGTCAGGGTACCTCGTCCGCTAAATCAGCCGACACATCCTGATAAGCGTGTTTATATGAGCGACACAGGCACGCCATGAAAGTGGTGCGAATCCATACCGGTCCTGCAATATACGTTATAATCTGCATCAAAGTAAACTCAAGCGTATCAAGATCCTCGGCATGCGCCCACATGTGAAGGAGCTCATCGCATGTATGGAAATATGCCTCGAGTCTGTAAAGATCACAATCTGAGAAAAATTGCGTTCGGCCGAGGAGGGCGGCGTCTGAGGCCGACACCGGGGACGCACTCTGTTGGGGACGGAACCGATAGCATGGTTAGGCTCAACACCATATGCGGAAAGCTGAAAGAGTACACGTTCAGCCTTCCATACACTTTATGCACGAAAAAGGGGGGTTTTGGGGGGGGGGGGGGGAGGAGTGGTGCGTACAGTGCAGCAAAGCGTATGCCTAGGTTGGCCGCCGTCGTTTCGCTTGCCCAAATATGCGCCGGCGGCAACCAGAGCGCCTTTGGGAAAACTACGAATTCAGTAACTGCGCACTCCTCGGGCGTGGGGAGATCATTTTACGCACATGACATGCGAATGCCAGGTCCGCCGCGTCCGTCCATGAATCCTGTTTCCCGTTTGGCCGCGAGAGCGTCCGGCCAGCGGCGCGCTGGTCAAACGCGATGAGGTTGTAGTCCTCGTCCAGTCTCGGGTCGCCGAACTGCGCGTCGAGCCATCTCGAGTCGAGAAAAAAGGGATGCAAGAGGATGATGGTTGGCTTATCCGGGTCGAAGCTGCTGACGTGCCCTGTGGGTGAATTTGTGATGTACCATAGCGAGGCAAAGTCGTTTCCCTGTGCGATATCGACGTATGGCATGCCTGTAACCTTTGGAGTGAGAGGTTGTGAAGAGCTGAGGGTGGCAGCTCGATGATGGGACGGAAGAAGAGGCGGAACGAAGGCCTATTACCAAGTGGAGATGGGCCATGGAATAAGTAAGGGCAGGCAGTAGCGGGAGCCGGAGAAGGAGGGGCATTTCATTTTCAATAATTCATTCACCCCTTCTTCTCGAAACATGTTAAGCAGTCGCTGTCATATGTCACTCATTGATCGTGGTTTCCATCGCTGACGTAATACCACCCATCCCGCTTTTCCCATCACCTGCCGTACTTGACAAGCTGTGCCTCCTCCCGATGGCTACTGAATACTGTACAGGCCACTCCGTGTGCTCAAAACTCTACAGGCTTGACTTATCAGGTCTTATTAAGCTCGACAGCTCCCACCGCTTCCCCCCTTCCCCAACTCCATCCGATTTCTTTCCCAGATAAGGCCACTTCACGTAATCCCCATTTGCCGTCCCACTTCTGCCTCGTTCCTCTCAGTGCCTCCCCTTCTTGCTCCCTCTCGGCCTCATCCTTGCCGCATTTGACCAGCCCTGTCTGTCCACTATCTTGCTGCAGAACAGACTGAGAAGCCACTTCCGTCTGCTCCTGGTCGCGAGGGGAGAACACGACATGTTCCTTCGGGTGTGCATATGCTCCACTCGACTTACGGCATTGTCCCTTACCACGACCCTGGCTTTGGGCCTGCCAGCCTAGCGCGACGCCACCACTAAGCCCACCCCCTCCGCCTGACAAATCCATATTTTCACATGCGCTAAAACCAATGTTCACTCCCGTCGTCGCTGCCATGCTTCCAGCTAACCAGTCATGATATGCTTGTAACCGCATAAGCGTAAATTGCTCCGCTTGTAGCTGGGTATGAACCTGGTTCGCTCCTGCGTACGTGTAGGTGAGCCCATGCGTGCACTGAATGCCGTGTGACGTTCTGGGGATCAACTGTGACTGTGATAGGCAATCACTTCCTCTTTCTATCGGCGCGTCTCTGTTGGATGTCCTGGGCAATATCAAGGGGGCAACCTTTCGATTGCCATGCGAGGGTAAAGGCGTAGGAGAAGAAAAGGATTGTACCCCGATGGACAAGAGCGATGCTTGCCTTGGACTAGATGTCGCGTTGGGAGTGAACGGCGATGCCTCTGGATCAAACGCGAAATGATCAGGCCTCACATCCGAGACAGACGCACTCCTTCCTGAGTACTTGTTCAAAGCTTTTGCCAGCGCTTCCTCCCTGAGGTCCAGTTGCGATCTGGGTCCTTGCACGTTCGATTGTGTGGCTTGCTCAGTGACATTGGCGTTCCTGCGCTGTGCTCTGGGGTGCCTTCTAGCTGCATCGACGGAGCGCTCGCGAGTACGTCGCTGAAAATACTCCTTGGCACGACGACGCATTGAAGAGGGTAGAGGTTGTACGGCCGATACATCATCCTCTACAGTCGGTTCGGGAAACCCTGTCTCTTCACTTGGGGATGGTGAAGTGACGTTCTCCTCGGTGGATGGTGCGAGAGCAACTGGTGCAGCCTGAGATGCAAGATTTTCCTCTAGGCGTCTATCGGCGGTTTTAGGGTCTGTTTCCGCTTTCGGTATCTTAATGTTATCCGCAGAAACGACGCCCAGGCCCGACACTGAGACTGACACCGAATCCTTGCGGGTGTCTCCCTGAGACGGCAAGCGTCGGGCGGCGCGGTGCTTTGGCTCGATGCTAGCGCCAGACCTACTTCGGCTATGGTCTCGAGTTGTGATCTTGGTGTCCTCGTTCATGGGGTTGACCATCTCCACTCGACCCATACCGTCTTTTGCTCTCCCACGCCTAGGAGCAGGGTTGGTGCCGATTTCAACATGCCCTGCCCCACGCGCACGGCGGTGGCGGGAAGATGTGGTCGTGGTAGGAGGAATATTTTCCGTCTCTTCCTGGGGAGCCTTACCAACTTTGCCTTTACGTTTACCCCTGACCTTCCTGACCCTCTTTTCAGATTGTGTACTAATCTTGGAATCTCTGACATTGATCCGTTTCAAGGCCTCTCTCTCCTGGCCAGGAGCCAAAACAGGATTAGGTGCATCTTCGATTTGTTGGGATGTGACGACTTTTAGTGTTGGTGGCGCTTCGGACGAAGAGACCCCATCGGCAAGCTTCGGATATCCGATACTAGGCCCACTGTCAACGGGGGGTGAGAGTGTGCTGGCCACTTGGTCGGGGAATTTTGTTGCGGGCTAGAAGCGATGAGTTCAGTCGCAGTCATCCCGCCCAAGAAGTGCACCGCTGACGTTTGTTATGTCTGTATATTTCTTCGAGGGTATGGCGGTCATAACAGCACCCGCGGTCTGTAAGATCGACAATCAGAGTCAGAAGATCTGGCTATGGAAAGATGCCCCCACCCTTGTCGGCGCCTTATCTTCTTTCTTGGGATCCTCTGCATCCAAAATCAAGTTGTCTTTAGCAATGTTAGCACCCTGACGAAAGTTGAGCGCATGCACAGGGAAGCCGAGCGAGATTAGACGACCTGTGCTATGTCCTTGGGCGTGTTCGCATTTGTTGACTCCCGGACGACGATTTGGGACTGCGTGACTTTCCCGCCGCGTTGAGTAGAAGAGGCGCTACCCATATTTAAACTGTGCAGTAAAGATGTTCCTCGGACCTGCGAGGACGATGTGGTAGAAATGAAGGCAAGTTGCTGTGTCGTTGAAGTTCAGGGGTTCAAACAAGTTGAGGGCTGGCTCGAAAGAGGAACAACATTGCCTCTCCTGGCAGTTTACGCAAGACAAGAAATACAATCGAGTTAAATTCCAAGTCAAGCACGCAAAAGAGCAGCCATCTTCTCCACCGCCTCCGTCAGACGTACGATCTCGTAGTTCGCAAGCGTGACGTTCTTCTCGATGGTAATGGCCTCAGTGAGAGCTGGTAGCGTCGTGGCACCATACCCTGAAGGGAAAATTCAACCGCATCCCAGTTCAACATTCAGCCAAGTCTTACCGAGCCACTTTCCCGGCGCAACTCCCAAGTGCCTATACCATTCGCGATCCTTGATGCCACCCTCGTGAATAAATCCACGCTCGAAAGAAGCTAATTTCTGATTTATCGTGCGCACTGCCTTGATCGCCTTGAGGAATTTGGGAGGTAGGTGGTGCGGCTTGCGCGGTGGCCAGTGGGGAATTTTGGGTCTATGAGGCAGAGGGAGCTGAGGCCATCTTACGCCCTCGGCGTTGACCTCACGATCACTTCCATTATCCGCGCCATCAACGCTCATTTCCTCGAGCCGGTCCTTGTTCCATGCTGGTGCCATACCTACCCTCGACTGCGGCTTCCCATTTGCGAACATTGGCGTAGACACAGGGGCGTTGTCGTAGTTTTCTTCTGTGAAGAGGCCCTTGAGTCGGCGAATAAACCGTTTCATACAGCCACTCTTTCGCTTATGTTGGTGTCGATGGTGCTTCCGCCACTTACGGAGTTGCTGATCGAGAACACGCTCCGCCGCAAACTTCTCAGAATCGAGCTTCAGGCTAGCGAATTGTAGAGACCTGATAGCCGCGCGAAGAGGTGCGAAATTGAGAGTTGCTGAGGACGCTACAGTCAATTCTTCAACCCTGCCAAAGTACACGTCAGAGTAGTCGCAGACTTGGAAGGATTTTGCCAACCCATTGAGGTAGTATTCCAATTCAAAGGCGTAGTGTGTTGTATTGATGGGTAGAACTAGCGCAGTGGAAAGACGGAGCGTCTGCAAACCCAAGTTCCTTGCAACAGCAACCTGCAGAAACGACGATGTGAGTCGAACGCCCCATGTTTGACTTCCTATGCTCACATGCTTCAAGAAACCCGGGTCGGCATAAACTTCTTGGAATCTCTCAGAGTCGTAGACGGAATGGTAGTGGTAGACGGGGTCAGAACGAGTGCTGCCGAAACCACCAGAGTCCATGCTTGCAACCTAGGTAATTCGTTTATTCAGCACCCATAAAGGAAGGAAAGAAGACATCAGGAATGTACCCCGAGGCGTTGTAAAAAGACTGTGTAGTCACTTCCCGAGCCAAGAGGCCTGATACCAACATTGTCGGCCCCCTGGGTTTCGATCTCGGTGCCCAAAGAATCGGCATCATCATATTTGCCAGAGAGCTGACCACGGTCGGCGGTAGCATCCCAAAGGGTGCGCTTTGGATCGGTCGGGTGGGGTACATCTTCGGCAGCCTTGCGGATGAAATGTGCAAGTGAAGGCGATGCACGGGCCCCAAATGTTGAGCCAGAGACCGCAGTGTCAAGGTTGATATAGGTAACAACATGTTTTTGAATCCATTCCCCAAAGTCTTCGCCCCACTCGGTGCTGCCAATGAGGCCATACTGTGACAGAAAAAAGAGAAGTCAGAGAACACCTATAGAAACGATACAGGGGACCAACCTCTTCGGCATCCCAACTAGCAATAACAATCGTCCTTAATGGCTTCCAACCCTCTCTTAGCAGAGCACCCAAACCACGGATAACCTCATGAACAGCGACAGTGCCTGAACTAGGGTCGGCCGCACCCAACACCCATGCTAAAACACCGCAATCTTAGTCATGGAGATACTATGAACGTTACAACACGTACCATCTCGATGATTGCCAACGAGCACGATCTCATCCTTGATGTGCCCAGGAATGACACCCATAACATTCCAGATAGGCGTAACCTTGGTATCGACTAAGGGGGAGATAGGTAAGACTGAATATGGCACTAGCGACGACATGCATTGTACCATGGTTGATGAGCTTAACGGTCCTGTTCTTGTCCTTTATTTCCTCCAATAGGACTTGAGCATTTGCCCAAGAGATGGGTAAGCTTGGGATGTTTGGTATATTCGAGCCATTCGTGCGGGAGCAGTTCTCATAAGAGGGTAACCAGGAGTAGTCGGGTCTCCTGGGTAGAGGGAGAGAAACTGGACAGAGCCTCGCTGAACCGAGGTCGGGTTGCGAGCAGGGCCATGAGGATAGCTATTGGGGGGGGGGGGTTATCGAACAAGCACGAGACATTGTAAATAGTCTTACGCGGCATAGCCATTCTTTTCTGTAACAACACCGTCATCTCGAGGGTCAGAATAAATAAGGACGCCGGCCGCTCCAAGTTCCTGCGCGCCTTTGATCTGTGCCCCAATGAGAATGGGGTGATGAATTAGATCGTAGTGGGCCGTAGGAATGCTTACCTTCAGACCACGAAAGTTCCCACCATACCTGACAAGCACAATTGCTCCGGTGAAGTCAACGCCTGGATTGGCATCAGTACAAGCCAGGAAGACGAGTCACGGTAAAGCAACTGGACCTTTCTGGACGAGTTCGTCGTAGTCCCTCTTCCTGCCGTAGTTTGCATAAACGAGCCTGCCTTCGGCCGTTCCATCGCTACTAAGTCCATGCCAAGCACCGATAGATTTAGCGTATGCATAGGCATCGCTATCAAGCTCATCTGCAGTCTCTTCGAGCTCTGCCTTCCACACCGCGTTTCCGTCATCTCCGAGAATCTCTAGGCTCCTATCCAGAGGGGTATTGAGGATGGGGTAATAAGTATCAATCCAAGCCTCTGGTTGAGTCAAGTTCGTGATAGAGTGTGTCGCGTTACGTGACGCCTCTGAACCAGCTGGATGAATAGGGTATTCGATGGTTTTCGGGATGGAGAACTCGTGCCGGAGGAGGTCGAAGAAATACTTGGCCGTACGTAGGTCACCTTCCGAACCGGCAAGGTGAGGGCTCGTGGCATATCTGCGAGACGCGACAATAGCACTGGCTGAGTTCGGTATAGTCCTTGGGATAACCAGTTAGTATAGTAGTCGTGTGACGACGAGAGGACTTGCAGGAAGAAGTTCTCAGCTAACTGACTGACGGGAACCTGAGGCTTCATAAACGCATCTATTGCCCAGGAATATGTATCATCCGTGCAGGCGTGAGTATGCGCAAACAGCCCGGCCATGAAACGAGAGTGGTGGACCAATGGGAATAGCCATCTGTGGAGTATGTACCAAAGAAAGCCGAGGGAGACTAGGTGCTTGAGAAACCCCTTTGTACGGGATTTGGTGCGGTCTGTCCGTGTGCTCACCGGGCCTGGACCTACGAGAGAGGGATCGACTTTCTCGTCTGCCATTAGTCGGGTCGGAAGGTGGCGAGTGGCGAGAGAACGGAAGCGCAGTCGGTGCGGTGCCAATGCGGACAACTGGCATCACGTGGCCAAGGGCGGAGATATGCCGATCGATCGCTACGAAATCGGACGGGTGTCGTCCGAAAAGGCAGTCAGGTATCAATGACGTCAGGACATCCTTGCCTCGTATATTAGCCGTCCGGGTTTTTTTCACAAAGAAGGGAGCATTTCATGTCTTCGTTCGACCAGACTATACTCGACCTCGATCCTTGGCTTGAGCCCTTTCTTCCTGCCATCGCTCACAGGCATCAAGCATTCATTAAGTGGAAGAATACCATACAGGAGTATGAAGGAGGTTACGACTCTTTCACTAAAGGGTTCCTCAAATTTGGTCTAAACGTCCAAGGGGATGGATCCATCGTTTACAGAGAATGGGCACCCAATGCTATAGAAGCGGTTCTCACAGGCGATTTCAGTTCGTCTTGAACACGGCCATCGCTTCCTCTGGCTCATCATCCACTGAAACACGTAGATGACTGGAACAGGACCTCTCACCCCTTGAAGAAGGACCAGTATGGTGTTTGGGGGATTACCCTTCCTCCCAAGTCCCCCGGGGTATGCACTATTCCTCACGACTCCAAGCTGAAGGTACGTCATCCACACACGTTTGCACTCCAGGGAGTAACCATGCCGTTAGATCTCCATGATTCTACCGACCGGAGAGCGGATTGAACGCCTTCCTGCCTGGATCAAGCGAGTCACTCAGGACCTCTCGATCTCGCCCATTTATGATGCCCGATTCTGGAACCCGCCACCCGAGTCTCGATATATCTTCAAAAACAAAGCACCTCCTAAGCCCAAGAGCTTGCGTATATACGAGGCGCACGTCGGTATCTCTTCTTCTGAGCCAAAGGTCGCAACATACAAGGAATTCACTGCCAACGTCCTACCCAGGATAACGGATCTTGGATACAACAGCATCCAGCTTATGGCAATAATGGAGCATGCTTACTATGCTTGTCAGTGCCTTCCTCCACCTCATCACTGACGCAATTAGATCTTTGCTTTCAGCCTTCGGATATCAGGTTACAAACTTTTTCGCTGCCAGTTCTCGCTTTGGCAGCCCTGAGGATCTCAAAGAGCTGGTAGACACAGCGCATGGACTCGGTCTTGTAGTTCTTCTTGATGTCGTCCACTCACATGCTTGCAAAAACGTTCTGGATGGCCTGAATCTCTTTGACGGTTCTGACCACCTTTACTTTCACGAAGGTGGAAGAGGCCGACACGAGCTTTGGGACAGTCGCCTATTTAACTACGGCTCTCATGAGGTCCTACGTTTTCTTCTGAGCAACTTGCGGTTTTGGATTGACGAGTATCAATTCGATGGCTTCCGTTTTGACGGCGTCACCAGTATGATGTATGTCCATCATGGTATCGGGACCGGATTCGCTGGCGGATATCATGAATACTTTGGTGGCGGCGTTGACCAAGAAGGGGTTGTTTACCTCATGCTAGTGAGCTCCCCAGGATAACAATAATTACGCACAAACACTGAAATCTCCCACAGGCCAACGATGCCCTGCATACGCTCTTCCCCAATGTCATTACCATTGCTGAAGACGTGTCTGGGATGCCCCTTCTTGGTACCCCTGCAAACATTGGGGGCGTTGGTTTTGACTACCGCCTCTCCATGGCAATTCCTGACAAGTGGATCAAACTCCTCAAGCACGTGCAAGATAATGCTTGGGACATGGGCGACATTGCCCATACGCTCACGAACCGGCGCCATCGTGAGAAAAGTATCGCGTACGCGGAGAGCCATGATCAGGCTCTTGTAGGCGATAAAACAATCGCATTCTGGCTAATGGACAAGGAGATGTGTAGATATCTTCCGTCCATTGAAGAAAGATAGGCTTTGATGGAAAGATAGATACGAACATGTCGGATTTGACCCCGATGACACCCGTCGTCTCCGTGGCTTGGCTCTGCACAAGATCATCCGGTATGTGATCCCTTTTCAACCACAAGGAGCGCATCTCATTGCTGATCGTAGCTTGATTACCCACGCTCTTGGCGGAGAAGGCTATCTTAACTTTGAAGGGAACGAATTTGGGCACCCCGAAGTAAGCATGAGCGTGGGTGCAAACACGTCCAACTAAATACGGCATCCCCAAGTGGCTTGACTTCCCGCGCGAAGGGAATGGCAACTCATTCCACTATGCCCGGCGACAGTGGAACGTCGTCGACGATCATATACTACGATACAAATACCTCAACAACTTTGACAGAGCCATGCAGCACCTCGAACAGGAATACACCTGGCTTAGTTCACCTCAAGCTTGGGTCTCACTCAAAAACGAAGTCGATAAAGTTATCGTCTTTGAAAGGGCTGGGCTACTCTTTATCTTCAACTTCCATCCTACCAATTCGTTCACGGATTATCGCGTAGGCGTTGAGACGGCTGGGGAATACAAGATTGTGCTCAGCAGCGACGACAAACAGTATGGAGGGTTCGAGAATGTGGACGTGAATTCTAGATTCGTTACCACGCCGCTTGAGTGGAACGGCCGGAAGAACTGGCTCCAGGTGAGCGGTTTACCGCACGACATCGTCTCCACGCTCTCACCCCCTTGCGTAAGGTTTACACCCCTTCTCGAACAGCCATAGTCCTTGGAAGGGTCTGAGGATGAATTTCAGTGATGTTGTGGGTGGGGAGATCGCCCCATTGTAGAGGTGGGGTAAATGCCGAATCGTAGATATACCTCAGATATTTCTTGAGAGATTGCGCAGGTTGTACGTTCCAGGTGTGTCCGAGGATGACATGTGAATCAGAACAGTCCACTACTACATGCTTTTAACTGAGTTTCTGTCTCTTGGTACCGGCACGGGTCGTCGATGTCGCCGAGGTGTCGACAGAAGACACGGACATTGACCTCCTCTCATTTGGGGTCCCAGTCTGTGGAATATGCCAATGAACACTGAGTAGATAAGAGTTGCTAAAACTCACCTGTTTCCTACTCCGCCCACTGCGCGTACTAACCACGCTGTGAGCCCTCCCTTCACCAGGTGTATCTGGCGCCTGTCCATCCTCGTCTACGTCCATGGGCATCTCTGCTGGCGCCTCGCTTTCCCGCATTCCCAGCCGCATTTTCGATGTGCGAATCTCCTGATCCACGCGATCGGCCACCTTTTTCGTCTCGACGAGTGAGGTGATGGCTTCGAGTAGTGCCTCGTGCTGCGCGAGGGTGTCGCGTGTCGGCATCACCAGCCGTGACAGAGTGATGCCGAGTTCGCCGGCTATCTGGGAGACCTTTGCCGCGACCGCCGCCTTGGCGTACGGAACGCGGAAGGAACGGAGGTACGCGGCTTGGTGTGCGGTCTTGGTGCCTGCGGGCATGATGCCATCGGTGCGTTGGATGCAATGTAATGCATCTGAGGCCACCGGTCAGGGACAGATGCCGTCAACGGAAAGGCGGTGGCCACGACGTACCCTGCGCGGCCGATTTCGCCGACTGCGCACGTTTGGGAATGGCAGATGCGAATAGTGAGCTCGAGGGCGTCGATGGACTATCTAGCTCTCCAGAGGCGACCTTTTTCTTCTTCTTGGGGTCGCCCAGAGGCCCGTCCTCGTCGATGGGAAGGTCAGGCAGCCCAGACTCGGCTCCAAGCAAGGTGCGCAATAGCCGATCACGATCTCGCTTGAAGCGCTTCTCATTTTGTTCTATGCGCTTGAGTTCGATGTACAGCGCTTCTTCCTCCGCAAGTTCCTTGGGTGTGCGGTTTTCAAGGCTAAGAAGGTACTTCTTCCGCATGACCTCGCGTTCTGTCGAGTATGTCAGTAGGGGGGTATAAGGAAATATGTGATATTGGGATCACGCACCTTTGTCGAACTGAAAGGTTGATATAAGTTGCGATTTACCGGCTTCGTCCCCTGCCCAGGGTCTGTTCCTGATAAGCTTGCGGCAAACACTGTAGTACCTGTCCTTCAGATCCTGAGGCGAGCCATGAGTTCATGAAAGGTTATGATTAATGTAACCGACCTCCATCGAACGAAGTGGACCGCTAGGAAACTCATATCGGTCGCTGACAACGTAGAACCGGGAATCATATTCGCGGACGAGATTGAAAAGGTAGTCTGTCTCCTCCTTCGTCCATTCTGGATCTGCCAATAATATAAGCGTGCGCGACTAAACGACGGATAAGCCTTGAACCTTCCAGGAATTTAGTATACTCCTCCTGAGAATAGGTGTAGTCATGTGACTTGACATTGTACCTTGCAAATGGGTATTCTAAAGTTGTTTAATGCTTGAGTGATAATAGGAGGGGAGGAGAACGGACCGGCATCGGGGTCTGTGTTGGCTTTGACCCAGTGACCGAGCTCCAGCCCATCCGTTCTTGCAGAGTTCTTGAAAGACCTCCACACCCTACATCCTTTTTTACAACCTGCATTTGTGCAAAGGCGAGTGAAGCATACCATTTTGAACTGCCGCCACCGCCGAGGTTAGGCTTCTGCTTGAGGCGAGGTTTCGCGGCCTGGGCTACCAATGTAGGAGCAGAGGGGCCAATAAGAGAGTATAGCTCGCGAGAGATGCCCGAGGGCTTTCTTGACAAAGAAGCAGTAGCCTTCTTTGGCTGTGCAGGGGTCTGTGTTGAAGAACTGGGCAAGGAAAGGATACTGCGAACGTCTGCAGCGGATGCGCCAGCCATCGTCGTCGCGGTCGAGGTTCAAGCGTGTCTTGTCTGACGAGTCCGGTCCGCTCACTCCGTCACCGGGCCGAGGTCGATCTGTATGCTGCCCAACCACTGCTCACTGTGTCACATGTTGAGATGGTCTGTGTGGCTATGCCTGGACCAGACAGTCTCATGCTCAGGGGTTTGGTAGAACTGGCCTGGACAGTACAAGGGGCACTTATTGCTCCAAGACAATTACAGACTTAGTGAGCACATGTTGGCACATGGACTGCATGGACACCTACATACATATGTACCCTAGAACAATGTGATTATGCCCTTATGGCTGATCTAAGAACTCTCTTTTGTTATCTGACCTGATTATTGTATGATCGAACTGTTTCAGGTTGACACTTTACCTACTGTCTTTATGATCATGTAGTTACATTCACATATGGACCTTTTAGACTAGTTTTATGCTTATGCATATGCCTTCTGAGGGCTCAGGGTATGTGCAGACTCATTGGACTCACCCATATGTAGAATATTGTGTTTATGTGATATTGTGGATGCCTGTACTCACCCCTTAAGGGCTTATGGACATATGTAGACCATAGGGACTATAAATACACCCTTGGGAGTGAGCAAGATGTCTCATCTCCTACAGAGTTACAGTATCTTCTCTGCTTGAACTCCTCTTCAGCTGCACTTCATCATCACAGCTCTCCCCTCTTTCCCCTCATATCTCTCCCTGTAGTACCTAGTGATGTACCCCTGGGGGTTACATGTACCAACTGGACATTGGTGAGTAATCTCTTTTTCCTTGGCCCAAAACCAACCTGGTCAAATTCAGTGCATACTGTATCTGTCATGGTGTGGCTAGCTGGCAAGCTAGAGAACTGCAGGGACATCTGATAAGGGTTGAAGGAGCCCAAGGATTGGGACTGGTGAGTCCCTTGAGGGCAGATTGAGGTGTTGGAGCCCAAAGATAGAGTCTGGTGAGACTCTGGAGGGCAGATCATTAGGCAATGAGAAGGTAAGTATGGCTCATGGATGTTCAGGACAGGATTCAGAAGCATGGCCCGGTGATGCCATTTGGGCTGGTGCATATGATACAGCATGGACAATGCTTAGTAGGATGCCTACGAGGCAGAATGACAAAGCTAGAACACTTGAGTAAGCATTATGACTGTGCATGACTAATGGTTAGTCAAAGGCGATGAGTAAGGGCTTGGGAAGTTCTTTAGTATTGCTAAAGTATCAGTCAGTGCTTTAGTAAGTGTGCTATCTTTAGATTACTGCTTGGTGAGTGGATTGCTTAGCTTACTATATGACTCTTACTATACTGTACTAATATGGACTGGGATCTAGGCCTTAGGCCTATAGTGTATATAAGTGCATTAGGCACTCAGGCAAGGACTCTCTAAGTCGAGTCTCTTGTCCTGTCCTTGTCTAGTCCTTGACTAGGAGTATACAGGCTTTTGTGACCTTTGTTGTTGCCTCAGGGGGAGACTCATGGTGTGCTTTCTACTCTCTGCAAGTAGGCAGATGTTCCATTCATAGTGGAAATTCTGCTACTATAGTCATGGTCTATGCCAGTGACATTAGACTCAACTTCTTATCCACCCATGACTCCCCAAGAAGGAAGAAGATGCAATGCTCCCACCAGCAGTACTACAGTATATGCATCAGGAAGTCCTCCAAGAAGAGGCCAAAGAACAACAACAGAAACAAGAACATACAGAAGCAGCAAGAGTGAAGCTGCCAGAGATATTTGAGGGAGACCCATCCAAAGCTGAGGACTTTATCCAGCAATGTGCTGCTTACTTCTTAGCTCACAATGATAAACCAAAGCTAGTGTCAACTACTGCCAGAGTGGCACTCACCCTTGCACACATGAAAGGGGAAGATGTCGACCAATGGGTCAATCAAATGCTGGACTGGTGGGGCTCCAGTGTCACGCTAGACTGAGTGTGGCGGTTCTGTCGATGTTTCTGTCTGGCAGCCTCCTTGGCTGTTCATTCTCTTGTTATGAGGGGTAGGGCATCTGGCCTGTCTCTGTCTTTCTGTTGTATTTGTAGGATGATATCTGCATCGGTGACCGTCGTCTTGGTTGTCTTCTGTGGAGTTCTAACGCCTTGTTAGAATGGCTGTGAGTAGTGGCGGTGCTGGCTGCTGTCGTTCCCTATCTCCTGAAGGAGGAAGGGGATCTAGATGTGAAGGAGTCAATTTGGATACTTAAGACGTGTATCCAAAGGAAGGGATGTCTGGAGTGCTGATACGCCTTGTATTGCACTTGGTTTGTTGGTATGCCACTAAGGTCGTGAATGGAAGGAGCTGCTCCTTCCTGCTGGGGGTTCTAATGCAGATAGGGTGATTCTATAGAGCACTGAGAAGTCTGTTACTCAGTGACCTTTGGTTTGTCTGGAGCGAAGAAAGGCGATGCCTTTCTGAGCGCTTAACGTATGTGTCAGAGTTTGAAGAGTTCCCAATCAGGACTCGGTTTACTATATATGGTAGATTAAGTGAAATGCGTCACTAAGTTGCTTAGCAGACCCTAGGGTACGTTCTAGGGCGCAAGGGGGAGGGAAAAGGGGCTGGGAAGCTTTGGATCACTTGGAGGGTTGCTCTAAGAATGTCTAAGATTCACAAGAGACCAAGCTTAAGGCTTTGGTCCCCTTCTATGAGTGTATTTATACACAACTATTTAGGCAGAGTCTTCGGCAGCACCTGACGTGTTTCAGTGGCAGTAAGGCCACGAAAACTGTCAGCATATTAGTGTAAGTAGTTTAGTAACGAGCCGAGGCAACACAACAGCAGAAGGGATCAGCAAGAGTGTAATAGCGGTAGTGTAAGGTAAGGAGGGGGAAGTGGTGACAACTCTAGCTGGACTGTGGGAAATATGTATGTATAAGGCAAGAAGATTAGTAAGCATAAGTGTCCCAATAGTCCACCATGACATGATCCCCTGTTTAGAGTCTTTGCTGGTAGTGGTTGACTCTTTGGGGGCAGTGGCGGCGATAATGGGTAGTGCTGCGACATTTGGAGCACTTCTTAGTCTTGGTTTTGCGAATGGGGACTTCCCTATTTTTGAATCCCCAATCTCCTTCCACTTTTCTGGTGCGCAGATGCAGGGGGACTCAAAACCCTTTCAGGACTTGCCTGAGGGCCTCTTGTTCCACGTTTCCCCAGGGGTTATAATCCTGGAGACCTGTAGCCAACCTCCTATATCCATCAGCATCTTGGAGCGCTCCATACCACTCCATCAGCCTGATTTTTTGGATGGCGAGTTTGCTGTTCACCGGGCAAGCTCTTGCTGGGTGTACATTACCTCCCTTTCCCACATCCTATAGGCCAATAACCCGGAGAGGAATGACTCATCTTCTTCTTCTGTGGCGACTTCAGTTACTTTCCAGGAGAAGGGCTCTCTTCCCAAAAAGATGCACTTCTGCGTTGGTGTGATGTATGGGCTCTTGTGTGGTACTGGGCTGGGACAAAGGAGGGTGGTGAATACCTCCTCACCTTTGCAAAGAGTGGTGCTGATGAGGGGGTACTTTGGGTTGTCGAGGTGGTATTTGTGATAGGGGGTGAAGAGGGCCCCTCCTGTGATGGTAGGAAGTGTGAATGGTTCGTTAGTAGTCTCGATCCATCCTGGTCCTGGATGGGGGTCGTCTTTGTCTGCTTGGTTCTTTCCCTGCTCTCTGTTCTCCCTCTTGTTCTCATTAGTAGTCCAGACCCTCTCATCCTCTTCCTCCCCCTCATCGTAGGTGCAGGTGCGTTTGTAGTGAAGGGCTTGAAGGGCTGTGCGGATGTGATCTGTTGGAGTGTTGTCCAGGTGTATGGTGATATGTTGGTCTGTACTTCCTGGTTCTTTGTCGTTGAGGGAGAGGTTACTGGGGGAGTGGAGCTCACGGTGAGTGGTCCAGTCGATGGCAGCAAGGAGGTTGTCGAGGTTTGCTCAGATTGGGGGTGATTCGACGGTGGAGGAGGTGGGAGTTGGGGTGATGGGTTCAAGGGGAGGAGGAGAGGTGCTTGGGGAGTGAACCTCATAGGCATCACTATTGGTATAATTTTCAATGTCAAGCAGAGCGAACCGGTTGGTGGTGGTGCATAGGGGGGTGGTGCATTCACAGGAGGTGGGGAAGATGGACATGTTGTCGGGTTTAAGGACTGAATGGTTGCGAGTGGTGGGGAAGTTTGTTTAAGGTGAGAGGGTGTTGTTGGGTAGTTTGTTTAGTAGGGGTGGAAGCGTAGTAGTGATGGTTCACTGCTGTCATTTGAAGGTAGTTTGGAGGGGGTTTTTATAGCTGGTTGGGTGATTGAGATC